>CM055067.1:33698343-33718878 GCA_029204045.2 Tillandsia leiboldiana | reverse complement strand
TAAAGGTGTTGTCGGATCACTCTGACCTTTTCTTCTGCCTCTAGCAACAAATCTGGTCCCAGAGTCCTTCTCTCCCCCACATCACTCCAATATAGCGGTGATCGACATTTGCGTCCGTACAACGCTTCAAACGGAGCCATTTGGATGCTCGCTTGAAAGCTGTTGTTGTACGCAAACTCAGCCAGTGATAAGTGTCGAATCCATCCACCGCCAAAATCTAGGATACAAGCCCTCAGCATATCCTCAAGGATCTGAATCGTTCGCTCTGACTGTCCATCAGTCTGTGGGTGGGAAGCTGTACTAAATCTGAGCTGAGTCCCCAAGGTAGTCTGTAAACTCCCCCAGAAACGCGAAACAAACCTCGGGTCTCTATCTGACACTATGGAAGCTGGCACCCCATGCAACCTCACTATCTCATCCAAGTATAATTGGGCTAGTCGTTCGAGTGGCCAAGTAGTCTGTATAGGCAAAAAGTGCGCTGACTTGGTAAGTCGATCCACCACTACCCAGATAGCATCTGCACCTCCATGTGCCCTCGATAACCCGACCACAAAATCCATCGTGATGTGGTCCCATTTCCACTCGGGAATTGGAAGACTTTGTAACTTGCCAGCTGGCACACGATGCTCAGCTTTTACCTGCTGACAAGTTAAACACTGAGATACAAACCTCCCAATATCCCTTTTCATGCCATTCCACCAGAAGTGTGTCTTGAGGTCCTTATACATCTTAGTCCCCCCAGGATGAAGGGTGTAAGGTGTATAATGGGCCTCTCTCAATATCTGCTCTCTGATCTCTGCATCCACTGGCACACAGGCTCGATCCCTGTACCTCAGTACTCCCGCAGTATCAACTGAAAAATCCCCTGATCGATCACTCGGAATCTGATCTCGAATCTTGGTCAAATGGGGGTCCTCGCTCTGTTTCTCTCGGATCCTCTCCAGCAGAGTGGGCTGCACGACCAAAGACATCAGTCTAGCAGAGACCCCAGGGGATACAACCTCTATCTCGAGCCGTCTCAACTCCTCTAACAGTGGCGCCTGATTTGTAATCAACATGGACAAACTCTGCACCACTCTCCTACTCAAGGCATCTGCCACCACGTTGGCCTTTCCTGGATGGTAAAGGATATCCACATCGTAATCCTTCAGTAACTCTAACCATCTGCGCTGCCTCAAATTCAGTTCCTTCTGCGTGAACAGGTATTTAGGCTCTTGTGGTCGGTGTAGATCTCACAGTGCTCCCCATATAGGTAATGGCGCCAAAGCTTCAGTGCAAACACCACGGCAGCAAGTTCCAAGTCATGGGTAGGGTAATTCTTCTCGTAATCCTTAAGCTATTTTGATGCATAAGCAATTACCCACCCTTCCTGCATCAACACGCATCCAAGTCCACTGTGCGATGCATCACTGTAGATCACATATCCTTTCCCCATAACAGGGAGGGAAAGGATAGGAGCGGTCATCAATCTATCCTTTAGCTCCTCAAAGCTCCTCTGGCAGTCCTCACTCAAAATAAACTTAACTCCTTTACGCGTCAACCGAGTGAGGGGTGTGGAAAGCTTCGCAAAGCCTTCCACAAACCGACGATAATAACCAGCTAACCCCATGAAGCTGCGCACCTCAGATACAGTCGTCGGTCGGGGCCAATCTCGAACTGCCTCAATGTTCGCCGGGTCTACTGCTACACCGGCGGCGGAAATCACATGGCCCAAGAAAGCTACCTCCCGAAGCCAAAACTCGCACTTTGACAGCTTGGCATACAACATCTTATCTCGTAGGAGTTGTAGCACAGTCCTCAAGTGCTCCTCGTGCTCGGCCTCGCTTCGGGAGTAAACAAGGATATCATCAATGAACACCACCACGACGCGATCCAAAAATGGCCGAAATATCCTGTTCATCAAGTCCATAAAGGCGGCAGGGGCATTAGTCAATCCAAACGGCATAACTGTAAACTCATAATGCCCGTACCGTGATCTGAAAGCAGTCTTAGGAATATCCTCGGCCTTCACCTTCAGTTGGTGGTAACCAGACTGTAGATCAATCTTGGAAAATACACAAGACCCTTGCAGCTGATCAAAGAGATCATCGATGCGCGGCAAAGGGTACTTGTTCTTAATGGTCACTTTGTTCAATTCCCTATAGTCCACACACAACCGAAGTGACCCATCCTTCTTTTTCACGAATAACATCGGTGCTCCCCAAGGCGACACACTTGGTCTAATAAAGCCCTTATCCATCAGATCTTGCAGCTGTGCTTTAAGCTCTCGCAGCTCAGCCGGTGCCATCCGATAAGGAGCCTTAGAGATTGGCGCAGTTCCTGGAACTACGTCAATCACAAACTCAATCTCTCTGTCTGGCGGCATACTAGTCATCTCAGGTGGAAAAACATCCGGAAACTCGCGGGCAATAGGAATATCCCCGAGTCCCGGTGTCGCCGTAGGCCCCTCAACAACACTAGCCAAAAAGGTACACATCCTCGATGAATCATCCGCCTCGCTCGGGAAGTCGAAACCACAGAGGCAAAGAAAGCACTCTGACATCCCCGATATACAAACATCTCCTGGCCTGGCTCTCTAAAAGTGACAGTCATAGCGGCACAGTCAATAGTCGCGAAATACCGAGCCAGCCAGTCCATCCCAAGAATCACATCAAAGTCCCTCAGCTGTCTCATGACCAACAGATCTGCTGGCATAATCCAGGACTCGATCTGCATCGGGCAGGACCAACAACACTCCTCCACGTGCAAAGTGTGATCGGGAATCTGAACCTCTCGTGCACGTGGCAAAAATCCTACCTCTAACCCATGTAATGATGCAAAAGATCTACTAATGAAAGAATGCGATGCTCCAGTATCAAATAAGGTATGAGTCCAAATGCCAGAGAGTAAGGTGATACCTGCCACCACATGGTCCGCTGCTGAAGAATCCTCTACCTGTGCAGCATACACTCGCCCACTCTGAGCTGGAGGGCGATAATCGGTGGGATGTGAAGAAGATGGCTTGCTCGCTAGAGCAAAAGGCCGCTGAGCCGTCGACCGCTGCTGCGATGATGCTGGGGCAGATGCTGAAGAAGGAGCGGCTGAGGTCGAAAAGGGGCACGCAGCTCGAATGTGCCCTGGCTGTCCACATCCGTAGCAGCGACCCCACCGCTGGTCGCAAGTGCCGGGGAAGTGCGGACCTCCACAGAAGATACAACTACTGGGAGGCCGTGACTGTCGGGACTGCTGCTGCTGAGACTGTCGCTGTCACTGTGGCTGCCGCTGAGACCCGCGCTGCGACGACTGCGATCTCTGCTGCTGCTGCTACTGCGGCGGGGGCCTCTGGGACCCACTAGGCCCTCGCCGCTCCGAACGCCCACGGCCTGGGAACTGAGGCGGTGGCGGTCGGGGCGGCCTCCAAGTACTGGCCTGTCCCCCCTCGTCCTGGGCTGGTCGCTTTCTGTCGGAGCTCTGAGCGACCGCGGCCCTCTGTCTGGCCACCACCTGATCACCTCTCTCCACCCACTGTGCATGCTCTGCGGCTGCCTCCAGAGTCTGAAATCTCTGAGCATGCACCAGTGTATAAATCTCTGGACGGAGGCCTCCCTCGAACAACTCAACCTGGTGCGGACCGTCACGAGCGACGAAGGGCACACAGTTCAGCAACTCCGTGAACTCCTGGAAATAGGCATGAGCCGATCGATCGCCCTGCTGCAGGTTCTTCAAGTCGTCCTCCAACTTCTTCTTCACACTGGTCGAAAAATAGGTGTCCAGCACCATCCGTCGGAACTCCTCCCAAGGCAGCTGCCGAGTAATCCGGAACTCCAGGGGTTCTACCCGCTGCCACCAAAAATCAGCATCTCCGTCCAAACAGTGCACCGCCATGTGCACTCGATACCTCGGGTCGATGAAAAAGTCCCGAAAAAGCTTCTCCATCGCAGAAAGCCATCTCCCAACAGCCCAGGGCTGCGCATCCCGCCCTGAGAATCTAGGGGGTCCCCGCTGAACAAACTTGGAGAGTTTGTTAGCGATATCCTGCTCCTCCTCCGCAGTCAAAGGCTGAATAGCTCCAGGAGCCCCGCTACTCGAAGATGGCGCTGACGGCACAAAAGGTGTAACAGGAGGCACAAGGGCCTCAGGAACAGCTGGGGGTGGTGCCTCTCTCTGAGCAAGCAGCTGATCGATCCTCTGCCCCTGGCGGCGCTGACCCTCCGCCAATTGGGCCACCAAGGCCCTCAACTCAGTAAGCTCGGGGGGTGTAGGCTGCTCTGGCTCATCAGGGAGTAACGGGACACCCCGAGTAGGGATCCGACGTCGCGGAGGCATCCTGCCACAAGAAATCACGAATAAGTACATAACCCCACACGACCCAATCTAGCGAAAGTCAAAGACATCCCCCAATTTCTGCGACTTTATGTTGTCTGCAGCCAACATAACGGTCCACCAGAAATTGGGTATGTCGATCCCTCTTCACTCACTGGAAGAGTCCAATAAATAAATCAACGACTTTCGCGAAGTGTCACGCCTCTCGCGCCCTATCATCCTGGGGTCTGCCAAAAGCCTAGGGTTTCCTAAGTCCCAACTGACCTATCCCTAAGCTCTGATACGAACTTAATCTGTCACACCCCGGGTATAAACCAGAACCCGGGCCTGCCAACAGATCCGCCGTGCACACAGAATTTTCTATGTGCACGAAGCGCTGGTAACCTGCTCAGATAGATAATATACAATAAAAGAGCATAAACAGAGCTGAACTAATAGAACTAAAAGTAATCTCAGACTGAACTAAGCTACAAGCTGAAATAAAAGTACAATATACTCCCAGCTCACCATAAATATACAACCAGCTGGCCAAAGCCAGACCCAAAAGGAAACTACTGAAGTCTGAGATACAAAAGGGGGTACAATAAAAACCTCGCTAGTCTCTCACTTGGGGTAGACGGTCTAGCTAGTCGGCGATCCTTTTACCTCGATCTGCCGCTGAAGGCCCAGCAGCTCCCACAGATGACTCTGCAAAACAAAGGGAAAGGAGGGCAGAAAACAATAATGGGGGTGAGAACTACTAGACAACCAGTAGCCTCCCATAGTGGGTAAAACCTCTAATGCTGACGCACCCACTGGGAATAATGAGGCAAAAGAAAAGAACAGTGGTATGTAATAAAGACTGCTGGAAAAGGAACTACCACTACTATGCCTCTAAATGCAGTGCCAAAAGATAACTGTATATATGCAACTATAAAGCTGACTGCCCAAAGAAACCCAATCAGAGGGCCAGGAAATACTGGCACTGCCTGCTCTGTCATCACTCACAACTCACCAACTGACCGGTACCCATCACGGTCAAAAAGCCTACTCCGGAGTGGCACTCGAGGGGAGCGACCCACACGAGAAAAGTATCTCTGTATCAATCATCTCTGTAACCGTTGTCTCACAATAGCAGGACTGGATCATGACCATGATCAAAGTGGGAATACTCCATCTACTAATGCAACCCTGATCCCCAATCTGATGTGATAATAACATCCGGTCAACCGCCCAAAATTCGCGGTTGCCACTATCTCCCACAATCCCCAAGAAGAGTCTAAACTGTCCCAGACTCAAGATCCAACTACACTATCTCAAGATCCCGATCTGACTCGATCGTCATGCATCGATAGAGAAGTATAACAATAAAACATGTTTTCTCCTAAGTCAAATCCCATAATACAGTGCTGCAGTAAAATGGTGGCCTAACTAGATGTCCAATTAAACATACGATTATTCCTTTAAAAAGTATTAGAAAAGTGACTAAGGTTTCTTGTAAAGAATCATTTTAAAACATTATTGGATTACTTATTTGCATGCAGTTTAAGATATAGCAATTGTCCAACTTCATTGTCCCAGATTGATCACATAGAAGCTATCAATTAATTTAGGGGGCCAATGCAATAGGTTCATATACCACGAGTTAACTGTCACATTCATAATTGGGAAACTCTACTATTCCTAGTGAGCAAGTCAACAAAGAGGGAAACGCAACCACCCACCTCGAAAAGCATGGACAATACACCCAGAAAATACCTGCTGTCCTCAAAGCACACCGTCAGCTGAAACAGTATCCTACAACATCACACAAGTGTACACGGTGTAAAAACTACAACTTCCTAACAAATAATTGCTGTTTTTAAAATCAGCACACAAAACGAGGAATTTCACCTCTGTCTCGAGCTCCTAAAATCTCAAAAAAATCACGGTTGCGTTCCTCGCGAAAAGTAACCCAAAATCAACTATTGAATCGCCTCGATCTGATAATCCTACGCTGAGAAATAATTCGTCGAAGTCACCGCTATCCAAAAACCCAAACAGCAAAAGAGGGGGTCAAAACACCTCGGGAATCGTGCCAAGGAATCGGAATCCAGAGAAATCACCAACACGGAAAACGAAGTCCTACCTCTTAGGAACACACCGGCGAAGAAATCGTCGAAAGTGGACTCCTGTACTGCGCAGGGGACTCCTCGGACTGAAATGCGACGATAACGGGCCAAGATTGGGGAAAAATGAGGCACACTGTAAAATCCGGATCGCCGCTATCGAACTTCCAGAAAATCTGGGAACGCACCACGAGGTAGAAAATACGAAGATGAAAAACTTCTCTTAAGGCCCCTCCCACAGGTTCCCTCTCTATCTCTCGAAAAACAGAGAAAAAGAAGGGAGGGGAGGCCTTTATATAGGCCCACAAAAACAATTGGGATAATACCCAACGTGTCCCCAGATTCGGGCTGCTACAGTGCGGCCCGGCACTTTCGGGCGGCTACAGTGCGGCCCGGCCCGAGGATTTCCGGGCGCGCACAGTGCAGCCCAGCCCAGCCTAGCTCGCGTACGGGATCCCGCCGCGTCCAACCGGCCGTCCGACCCGGCCAAGGGCCCGCCACGTGTCCGCCAAACAGGCGGCAGCCTTGCGGCCCAACGGGGAAGCGCCACGTGTCCCCCGTGATTGGCGGCGCGGTGGGCGCACCCGCCAATGGTGCGGCGACACGTGGCCCCCCATCCGACACGGCTGTCGGCGGCCGCCGCCGCCCACGCGCGCCCACGTGCGCCCACGTGCGCCCACGTGCGTACGGCCGCACCCGGCAGCTCTGTGTGCGCCACGCGTACATGAGCCGACCAATCCTGGGCCGCCACGTGGCGCGCCCCGGTCCACCGTGCACCGCGCACGCGCCGCACCTGCCCGGCCTGCCCGAGCTGCCCGCGCCTGCCCCCGCGCGCCGAGCGCACTACGCCGGCCCAATTGCGTGCCGCCACATAGCCCGCCGGTCCACCGTGCATCGGCGGTCCTTTCCGTGGACCGAGAGTGGCGCGCCGACCCAATAAGGGCCTGCCACGTGTCCCCGGCCGGTCCACAGCTCCCCCCTGCACCATTTTGTGCAGAAAACTTCCGGGGGTCCGTTTTTGGGCATCCGGACTCCAAAATAAATAAGTAAATAGCCGTTTTCAAGCGTTTTTCCGCGCTGAATTCAAATACGGCCTCCGATTAGCCTGATTCCACTCCTAAAATTCGGCAAAGGCAGCCGAAGGTCAGGCTTGCTCCCAAATCCTCTCTGGTTCCAAACAACATATCACTTTGACATGTTGGGGCCCCACACACCACCAACAGGTGTTCCACACCCCGAAACAGGGGAAAAACTGGGACACTACACGAGGCGCGTCGTGGAGCGAGCGGAGAAGATCAACTAGGAGCGTATGAAAAAGGTTGAGTCGTAAGTTTACGGTAAATCACCTTGTACGTGTTTTAATTCTAGTGGATTTCGCCGTGTTATCGGTCCCGTGGTTTTTTACTCCTGTGACGGAGTTTTTCCATGTAAATCTTGCGTACTTTATTTATTTTCCGTATTGGGCTATTTTTACGCAATGATTTGGTGTGTTTATTGTTTACACCTATTCACCCTCCCTCTAGGTGGTTTTCCCCCTATTCAGATCCATATAATCCATAACCCACAAGTTCTAGGATGGGTGACCCCCTGGGATGGGGCGTCATAGTTGGTATCAGAGCCATTCACCAGCCGGAAATGTGAGATAAGTCTCGGTTGAGCCAGGGTTATATAGCGGGTAGAGTGAGGCTCCCCGGCTAATGACCGTTGTCGGTGGAGTGCAGCTCCCCACAAGGTCGGCTAAGGCTAGTGAGACGAGTCTCACATCGCCTGGTGCTTGTGAGTGTGCTTGAGCCTGACGTGGACGTCAGGGCTTAAAGGGGGGAAGAATATGACACCCCCGGAATTTGGATTAGTCCTATATATAAATGATATAATATGACTAAATCTCTTAACCCGGCTATAGCATTTTGGATGGTAGCAAGATCCAAGAGGTTATGAGAGTTAAGCGTGCTAGAGCTAGAGTAGTTCTAGGATGGGTGACCCCCTGGGAAGTGGGGCGTCACAGTATAGCTCCGTGCGGTTGCGCCGGCAAAGGTAACGGCCCATGGTGGCCGGTTTGAAGTTAGGGCGGTTCCTGCGGGGGGGACCTGCTCGGTATACCTGCCCCCAGCTATTTCGGCGGATCCGGCCTGAGGTACCGGAACCGCCGGTCGTGCCGAAGAAGGTGGCAGCCCATATAGGCTGCTGGAACAGTCCCTGTGGAGGGGTTTGCACGTCGATCCTGCCCCCAGCCGTTTTGACGAGTCCGTCCTTGTCATGCCCCGGGAGTGGTTTAAAAGCGAAAAATGACCCATTTTTTTTTTTCAAAAGCCTTCGCCCCGGCACGTGTCCAGACCCGCCACATACACAAGATCACTCTAAACAAACCAACAGAGTCTCCCCTGTATATACACGGCATTGAACAACAAACAATCACCAACCATCACCAGTTTAACATACACGCAAAGCGGATAAGGGATTAACTAAACCTTTACATCATGCAAGAGAAGATCCCCCACTCGGCGTACTCCAAGTTGAAAGAATAAAACCACAAGGTTTAAAATAGTGCCTACCTGACACTCAGTTTGAAAACAGTTTTTGCAAATGTTTTATCTTATAAAAAGATCTCCACATTCCACATACAACCATCGCAAGATAAAATGAAGTTATAAAAGTCAATTATCCCAAGGCATTCACGGCGTTCATATGTTCCTACATCCATGTCACAACACATCCACATCACAATATGTCCAAGTATCATGCACCAATATCTACTACATGTAACGATCAAAAGAGGAGTAAAAGTGTCAACAGAATGATGAAATGCGAGCCACTATCGCGTCGATGCCTCTCTACTGTCCCCGCTCAAGCCTGTCACATGGTGGGAGTCAGTATATAGGAAGGAAAACCGATATAACAAATATCATATGCCGTGATAGATACAATAAAGTAAACAGGACATCAAATCGTAATCCGAAATATTTGAACCATTCGTACCACCCCCTTAGTCCGTAGACCTAAGGAAACATCAAACCTGCTCAATTCTTTGGTGCCCCTTTAACCCTCGTCGCTATGCCACAGAGGGCCCCTACGAAGTCACCACGTAGAGATCATGAGTCCTTAGACCACTTCCCCGAAAAAGTACACCCTTGCGGTGGCCTGGTGCACGTGACTGCGCCATGAGCTTCTCGATCCTTTAGTTGCGTGCAACTTTGCGATGACTTTCACAATCCCATACTTGTGCAATAAGATGCGGTACCTCTCACGATCCCATACTCGTGGAATAAGTCACGATTCACCTCACGATCCCATACTCATGAAATAAACCGATAAGTTAAGTAACCGTCCTTATCCCTCACGTATGTATCGTTTCGTTGAAATAACCGTGACGATGTCCTTCCTGTCATCTTAAAATAGCAATATCGAAAACAACAACAAAAGGGAAAGAAGGGTTGAACACCAACGTTCAACCACACCCTCAACCTTGGTTTAGTTACCCACCTCGATTGGCAAAGAAAATGATGTTCCGAAAACCCCTCAAAATCTTCTCAACCTTGACCGGATGAAAGCTACAACAAAACCAATATTAAAAACACAATCGGACAATAATTCCGTAAATCGTATGTCAATCCGGGCTTTCGACGGCGAAAACCCAACCAAACCCAACAACGGGGAAGGCCAATAAGCCCTAAAAACCCGAAAATGAAGCGAAATAGGCCGAAACCCAATTGGAGAAGGATGCTAGGCTCTTGTGTGAGGATCCGAATTTTCGCAAGAGGATTACTGTTGGATCAGCAGAGCTTCTGCAGTGTGTTTGGCAGCTTCTGGGGGCCTGTACTCTGTGTTGGAGGTGTTTGTGCACCAATTGGACACAAGTGGCGGACTTCGAGCTTAAATGGATCACGTGGGTGATCGGTTGACTCCGTCGGATCTTTAGAAGTGGTTTCGCGCGAAACGGATATTAAAATTGGGCTCAGCGCGAAGTTTGGACAAAAGAACACCTTTCCGGATGCCTTCGACAATTTTTAGAGTTGGAATTTGGCAAAACGGACCGCGGATTTGGATTCAGTGCACGAAAACGGTAAAAATGGACTACTTATTGGTATTTCTCGGAGCCCGGATGCGAAAACACAGATTTCGAGGCTTGGGTACTGTTCCGGCGGCCGGCGGGCAGCGGCGGAGCAAGGCGGCGCGGCGTCGCTGGCCGCAGCGCGGGCAGCGCTGAGGCGCGCGGTCAGGCGCGCGGTCCTTGGGCCGGCATGCACCGGAGGGCAAGGCACGTGGCGTGATTGGATTGGTCGGTGCTGTGGACCCGGTTCACGGAATGACTACGGGGT
This sequence comes from Tillandsia leiboldiana, assembly GCA_029204045.2. NCBI lineage: Eukaryota > Viridiplantae > Streptophyta > Magnoliopsida > Poales > Bromeliaceae > Tillandsia > Tillandsia leiboldiana. The sequence continues at coordinate 33,708,173 of CM055067.1, read as the reverse complement.
GCCTCGGGCTGTGTGCCTGGCAGGGTGGCAGGCGGCGTGCGCAGGCACGCACGTGGGCGCGGCTGGCGCGCGCCACGTGTCGACCTCCGCGTGGGCCACGCGGTGCGGTGTGAGCGGCGGGTTTTTGTGTCCGCTGTTCGGGGTGGACGTGGCAACACGGGAGCGATCCGGGCGCTCATTTTTGCGGGCTTGCGGGCCCGGATTCGGCGCCCAAATGTTTCGGGCGCTCGAATCCGAGGACCCAGGAGGGATTTTTGGGTTTGTTTCCTTGGCCTATAAAAGGGATTTGAGATGCGTTTTGGACTTTTTCTGGGCGTTTTCTCTCTAAGTGTTCTTCAGCAAACCTCTTCCCCCTTGTGTGCTGCACCTTGTGGAGGATTCCCTGGATTTTTAGGAGGCACGGATCCCGAGGTTTCCATTTTTACGGCGCGGCGCGACGCTCGTTCATTTGTGGTCTCCTTTGTCACGGTTTGGGTGCAAGGACTCCCCCGGCTTACTCCGACCACCGTTTTCGTCGATTCTTGCGCCGTTGGCTTCACGACAGGTAGGGCTACGATCTTCATGATTTGAGCTTCCCCTCATTTCGAGTTTATCTTGGAGTTTCCTGAGCTTTCTTTTGACCCTTTTTCTGGGGCGGAGTTTTGGAAAGCACATCGGTGTTTCGGTGATATCTTAACGTACAGGCGTCGGATCGAGGCGTGCCAATAGGCGTTTTTCATTTGCACAGCGCAAGGAACTCCCTCGAATTTTCTGGGATTTTTCTGAATATTTCTCGATGGTGAACAATCCCTATTTACAGAACTTTGTGCTACAGATTTTGAGACTGGTTTATTTCGGTGTGGTTCCCTTGTGGAATTTGTATCTCAGTGTAGGAAACTCGGATTTGAACGTGCAGGTACTCATTTCGACCAGTTCGTCGCGAGGATCGTGACAGTATTTTTCTGGGAATTTTCTGAGCCTTTTCCACAGGTAAAAATAGTGCTACATTGGACTGTTGTGTTTGGACAGATTTTGTTGGAGCATTGTATGTTTAATTGTGTATGTTTTGGGGCATGTTGTACAGTGTTTGTGACGGTCGACTGACTTGGGCGAGGACTTCACTTTTGGATTTGGAATTAGCGATCGAGGTGGGTGTTACGGAATTTGAGTTGGCGTAGTTTCGTGAAAGTTTCAAGTCCTGAAGATTGAAGGTGAAGAAAGTTGGATCATTTAACTCAATCTCAAGAAAGAAGAATTCAAAAGGATCAGGTATGTTTAACTAAGGAATTTGTGTGATCCGAATACTTCTTGTAGTGTAGAAACACTTGGAAGAATCTTTCATTGCATAAAAATCAAAAACTGGACTTGGGACATGTTCAGGATCCGGATCAGGCTGTTAGATCCGGATCCCGAAGGTGGTTCGTTCATACATCGTCGCAATCCGGATCGTAGTCTCTTGATCCGGATCCCGAACGTTGAGTTTACCATCTACCTTGAACGATCCGGATCTTGCTTCGCAATCCGGATCCCGAACGTTGATGTTTGGTGAACTGTATGAACAATCCGGATCGTAGTCACATGATCCGGATCCCGAACCTTCGTTTTTCTGGAATTGGCTGTTTCGTTATGACGATCCGGATCTCAGTTATCACGATCCGGATCGCCGTCCGTAAAATTCCAGAAATGGCAGGTTTTTGATTCTTATCTCCTTCCTAGGGTTTCTAACCTATAAATAGACCCTATGTCTTTCTTTATAGGGTCAATCCACATAGCCGTCATTTTCATATATCATCTTATACGGCTATAGATCCACATATAGAGAAGAAAGGAAATCATTAGAGAATACTCTATGTTTCTTCATCTATATTGATTAGTTTGATTCTAGGTTTTCATACTCACATCTTGAGTTGAATCAAACTAATGAATACTTAGATGGTATTTCCGATCTATCTTTGATCTAAGTATTCGGCGGATCATCACCACCCAAAAACAACGATTACCCCAAAATCGGCGCGTGGATTCGCGTGTCCTTGTGGATTCAAGGTTCAATCGCTCTCGTGGATTCGGAGCGAGGCACGTTCGTGGATTCGAAGGGTGCTATTGGGTGAAGACCGTGGATTCGGTCGGACGTCGTGGATTCGACGTTGGACGCCGTGGATTCGGCGTTGGGCGCAGATCGTGGATTCGAGAAGCGTCTGGAGCGAGCGGAGAAGATCCTCTAGGAGCGTATGGAAAAGGTTGAGTCGTAAGTGTGTACGGTAAATCACCTTGTACGTGTTTTAATTCTAGTGGATTTCTGCCGTGTTATCGGTCCCGTGGTTTTTTACTCCGGTGATGGAGTTTTCCACGTAAAAATCTTGCGAGTTATTTTCATTTCCGCATTGGGTTTTTATCGCAACGATTTTTGAGTGTTTATACGTTTACACCTATTCACCCCCCTCTAGGTGTTTCTTCCCCTATTTAGATCCGTATTATTTACGACCCAACAAGTGGTATCAGAGCGGGAATAGGGTTGTGAACAATGGTTGAAGGTGGAAACATCAATCGACCCCCTTTCTTTGATGGAACAAATTATGCGTACTGGAAAGTACGGATGAAAGCCTTTTTATCTTCCATCGACGAAAGGGTGTGGCATTCAATTGAATCAGGATGGACTAATCCAACTGAACTTATCTCTGATGTTCACACCTTAAAACCTAGGTCGAAATGGACCAAGGAAGAGTTTGAGTTATCTTCTTACAATGGCAAGGGAATTAATGCTATTTTTAATGCCTTATCTCAAACTGAATTCTCTAGCGTCTCGGCATGTGAGACTGCGAAAGAAATCTGGGATGTTCTCCAGGTTACACATGAGGGAACTAACCTCGTGAAGATTCAGAAACTGCAGATGCTTACGAGCAAGTTTGACTCTATCTTGATGGCAGAAAATGAATCTTTCACGGACTACTATACACGATTGCAAGACATCGTAAACTCATGTGCTAATCTGGGAGAGAAGATTCCAGAATTTAAGATTGTAAGAAAAATCTTAAGAACTCTTCCTGAACGATTTCGCCCAAAGGTTACTGCCATTGAAACTATTAAACACCCGGACGAAATACGTGTAGAAGAATTAGTTGGTTCATTACAAACTTATGAAATGACTTTTAATACTAACAATTCTTCTGGAAAAGCATCCACTTCTAAGTCTTCAGGTTATGCGTTGAAAACAACTAAGGAAGAAGACGCGGATATATCCTCCTCGGACGATGACGAGAACCTTTCTATGGAGGAATTTGAGAAGCAGCTCGCTCTCTTGACAAGGAATTTTCGCCGCAACTTTCGAAGGGGTAATTCAAGCAAATCTCCATCCTTCGGAAAGTGGAACAAAGGCAAGGGTACTCCAAGTCACAAGTCAAGAAAGCAGGAGAACTTCTCAAAGGATAAGAAAAGTTCAGAAGGACAACTGCAATGCTTCAAATGTCGAGGCTACGGCCACATTGCAACGGAGTGTCCTAACAAGTATCCGGCAAAGAAGAAGGCGATGCAAGTCGTCACTTGGGATGACAACTCAACGTCAAATGAGTCGTCTTCAAGTAATGAAGAAAAGAGCTCCACGGCATTCCACGCGTCCACATCTTCACCATTCATGTGCTTTATGGCAAGTACGTCTGAATCATTGTCCAACTCCACTGTTGAAAAGAATGCAATGGACAATGAATCGGATGATTCGGAAGGTGAAGAGTTTGCTCTAGCCTACCACAGACTTTTGAGGGATTCAAAGAAAGTGGCTAAGCAAAACAAGAGTTTGAGAAGGAGATTGCATGATCTCGAAGAAGAAGTAAAAAGGGCAACTTCTTTCTCAAACGCTCTTGAAGTGGAAAGGGAAAATCTGGTAAAAGTTAATGTTTCCCTTCAAGAGTCCAATGAGCTTTTTGAGAAGGAACATACAAAACTGGTGGATAAAGCGGATCACTTCTCAAAGCTCTACAACGAGGCTCGACAGGATAAGCTGGAAATGACTGAGACCATCTTCCAACTCAAGGATGACTTGCAGCGATTCTCTTCAGGAAGGAGTAAGTTGGATAGACTTCTTGGTCTTGGTCAAACAAATCGGTTCGGCCTCGGGTACACTCAAACTGGAAACAGTCCAAGTTTGAGTGGGACAGTTTTTGTGCCTCAGTCGGTATCTTCTCCTCCGACACCGGAATTCAAGACAAACAACGTCAACAAACCTACCTCATCCTCCTCGGAATCGTCAAGCTCAAAGGTATGTTTTTGTTGTAATTTTGCAGGGCACATCGAAAGAAATTGCGAGATTGGAGCTCAAAGAACAAATCAACCACATCTTGCAATTGCTACCAATAAGCTCACTTCCCGGAATTCAAGGAAGGATTTTTCAAAAGAAAAGAACATTGGTAGCACCTCAAACAAGACGATGACAAAAGAAAAAGATCAATCATACAAGACGTCGTCTTCAAGGAGAATCTCTCAACCTTTACCAACATACTCCAAAACTCAAAAGGTTTGGGTATGCAAAGGTGAAACCCCTCCTTGTCTTTAATCGTTCTACGATTAAATCTTGTATAGTTTATGTAGACTATTTTCTTTTCTTCTTTTTCTTTTGGCCAACTCGTCAACCATCCTTGCAAGGTAAATTGTATATTTTTTTTTTTCTTATTGGTTGATGTTTTCTCTCGGTTTTCTTGGGTAGCATTTTTGAGAGAGAAAGCTGATACGTTTGATTCTTTTCATGAGATTTGCCATCGTATTATGATTGAAAAGAATGAAAAGATCATTCGTGTTAGAAGTGATAGGGGTGGAGAATTCATAAATTCAAAATTCATTGACTTTTGTACTTCAAATGGCATTAAACATGAATTCTCGGCACCCTATACACCTCAGCAGAATGGTGTTGTTGAGCGCAAAAACAGGGTTGTTCAAGAGATGGCGCGTGTGATGCTTCATAGCCGGAAATTACCGCTACATTTTTGGGCTGAAGCTGTGAACACCGCTGTCTATGTCATTAACAGAGTGTATTTGCGCCCAGGAACCTTGAATACACCATATGAGCTGTGGTTTAGTAGAAAACCGGATATCAAGTACTTTCGTATCTTCGGGAGTCGATGTTACATCTTACGTGACCGTGAAAATCTTGGAAAGTTCGACTCTCGAAGTGATGAAGGGATCTTTTTGGGTTATTCTACGAATAGCAGAGCATATCGAGTATTTAACATTGAATCTAAGACGATCGTAGAATCTATAAATGTTAAAGTAGATGAAGCTTCTCATTTTGAATCAGAAAAATCTACCCTCGATATCTCTCTAGATGATGATTCTCCTGCTAGTGCATCTTCTCATAATAATACTTCCAATATTAATGATGCATCTAATGGTTCTTCTAGTTTATCTGATGTGCAGGAATCATCTCGTGTACCTCCGAGTACTCCGTTTCAACAAACGCTACGAATCTCCAAGGATCATCCGGAATCGAACATCATTGGAGATCCACAAGAAGGAGGTAGAACTCGAAGGCAGTTGGTTTGCGGATTTGCTTGCTACGTATCTTTAATCGAACCAAAGACAATAGATGAAGCTCTTCAGGATGACTACTGGATTAAAGCAATGCAGGAAGAGCTTCATCAATTTGAGCGAAACAAAGTCTGGGAATTAACGAAGCCTCCAAAGCAACATAATGTGATAGGTACCAAATGGATCTTCAAGAACAAGAAAGATGAAGATGGTACTATCATCAGGAACAAGGCACGACTAGTTGCTCAAGGCTACTCTCAAGTAGAAGGTATAGACTTTGACGAAACTTTCGCCCCTGTAGCTAGACTCGAGTCCATTCGTATATTGTTTGCTATTGCTTGTCATTTTAAAATCAAATTATTTCAAATGGACGTCAAGAGCGCATTTCTAAATGGGTTTTTAAATGAGGAAGTTTATGTAGCTCAACCGAAAGGTTTTGTAGATCATAAACAACCTAACCATGTTTTTCGTTTGAAAAAGGCTCTTTACCGGTCTGAAACAAGCACCGCGAGCATGGTACGAAAGGTTAACAAAGCACCTTTTGGAGAAGGGCTATACTCGAGGGGGAGCTGACAGGACTCTCTTTGTGAAGCATTATCAAAATAATTTCATTGTAGCACAAATCTATGTCGATGACATTGTATTTGGTGCAACAAAAGATAATGATGCTTCTAAATTCGCGGAGACCATGGAAAGCGAATTTGAGATGTCCATGATGGGCGAACTGTCTTATTTTCTTGGATTGCAAATTAAACAAAATGATGAAGGTATTCACTTGAGTCAATCCAAGTATGCACTGGAGTTGGTCAAAAAGTTTGATCTAGAAAATTGTAAAGATTTTCCAACTCCAATGGGAACTAGCCACAAGGGACTTGGAAGTGAATCACATAGTGAGAATGTAGACGAGAAACTGTATAGAAGTATGATTGGAAGTCTACTTTACCTCACGGCTAGTCGCCCGGATATATCCTTTAGTGTTGGATTTGCGCGAGATATCAATCAGCACCAAAGGAGGTTCACCTGAAAGCGGTGAAACGGATCATCCGGTACATCAAAGGATCAATTAATTTCGGAATTTGGTATCCTATGGGAACAAGTCTGGACATTGTTGGATACTCAGATGCCGATTGGGCAGGATCAGTGGATGATCGGAAAAGCACGAGTGGTGCATGCTTCTATCTTGGCCATTGCCTTGTTGCATGGCACAGTAAAAAGCAGAATTGCATAGCACTCTCGACTGCCGAAGCGGAATACATTTCAGCTGGAAGTTGCTCAACTCAACTCATTTGGATGAAAAGCGTATTGAGTGACTTCCGCATTTCAGCATCTTCGGTAACAATTCTTTGTGACAACACAAGTGCAATTAACATTTCTAAAAACCCTGTGTTGCACTCTAGAACAAAACATATTGAACTTAGATATCATTTTCTTAGAGGGCTAGTTGAATCAAATACTCTTCAACTTTCATATATTTCAACTGAAGATCAATTAGCTGACTTTTTAACAAAACCTTTGGATCAAAAACGTTTATTCATTTGCGAAAAGCAATTGGTATGCTTTCTTTGAAATAAACTTCTTTTTGAAACCTTTGCTTAAATAGGTTTTGTATTTGTTTTGTTCTATTCAATATCTATGTTTATACATAGGATAGTAATTGAGCATAGATCTTAATTGACTTTAATTGCATCTGTTCACACATTTAGAAATTTATTATGCTTTTGCCATCATAATATTTCTTTGTTGCAATGATCGTTTATGTTAATTAAATCATCTTCTAAAGTGATCAAAGTCAATTTCTCTCTCAATGATCTCTTGGTATAGTCATTATCTTATTTGACTGTTTAGTCGAGTATGAAATCGAGATCAATTTTTGGTTGAATACTTATATCTTAAATAATTGATAGCCAATTGAGGGGGAGTCAAAGATAATGTAAAATGCTCAAAAGATGTGGAAAGAGTTACATCCCAATGAGGAGTGTGAAAACTACCACCACATGGAGGAAAGAGCTACCACCTCGGTCGTCCGAGTATTGTGTGCAGCTACCACATGTATACCAAGCATGGTTGTTCAAATTTTTGATTAAGTAAAATGCATGTTGAAATACTTGACTCTGTCAAATTTCAAGGTTGGTATAAGGTGGGATTTTAAAGAAAGATGCTCAAAGAGCCACTCTCTTCAACAGATTGTCTAGAAATATTATCTACCATATTTGGGATTTCAAACATCTATTGATCTTTGTATTTCATTTTCTTTACCGAATTGATTATTTGATAAAGGCATTACTCATAAGATCAAGTTAGATGTAATTGAAGGTGTTCAACTTTAAGGGATTTAATTCTTGTAAATTTTCGTTTCATTTTTGGATATTACTGATAGATTTGGCATAATCTAATTCTTGTTGTGTGAAACGATGCGTTTTGTTTAAAGTTGATACACCTTTGTGCTTACAATCTTTTTCTGGTTTTTCTTGAATTTCTCTGAAATTTTTCTAAAGAAAAAGTTGGGGCCGATCCGGGATCGGGCAAGGTGATCCGGATCCCGAACGCAGGTTTTCTCCTGCGGGCTGACGATCCGGATTGGACCTGCCGATCCGGATCCCGAACGCAGTTTTTTCACTGCGGGTAGCCGATCCGGATCGCAAGCTCGGAAGGATCCGGATCGCGGCTAGGTTTTTATAAAGAACAAAAGGGTTTTGATTCTTTTACTCCAATCTTTTGTTCAAAAGTTTCCAGAGCGCTTCTCTCTAGATTTCATCCTCCTTGGAAGCTTTCTAACTCAAGTTCTTCAGTTCCAAGTAAGTTTTATTGATCAAAATCTCGGTTTTTCACCGTTTTTCTCTTTTCCTCCTCAAACGTACGAAATTCTTGGATCGATTTTTGTTTGTGGATGGTTTTTTGATCAAATTTCTTTTGAAATAAGAACTCTGGGTTGTTTAGTTTTGATTATATGCTAGGTTTTCTCCTGATTAACGGATTTTTAGGCTTCGATTTCTAAAATTCGGTTTTAGGGCATATAATAAGGATTTTCGAAAATCATGCAATTGATCTATTTTAAAAGTCTTTTGCAAAACTAATTTGATTCTTAGTCTCTCTACATGATTATGATTGTTTGGGTACAATTTTTCAATTTTGAAAAAAACAATTTTTGTGTTCTTGAGTTGGGCTCACAGGATCTTTTCTCAGAAACCATAAGCAATGGTGATCACTTGGATTGTTTTCCTACTTGCTCTATGGTTACATACGAGAGACCCGTGAAGCCAAGAGGCCAAGAAGGCTAAGAAAGCGAAGAAGACTAAGATGATTCCGACACGGAATCGGCGACGGAATCAATTGACTGGGATGACTGCTAAGTTGAAGCAACGACTGTTCCACTGCTTCAAAGGGAAAGCGCCTGCGGACAAGAAGGCTCCGCCTACTGCTGCTGAAAAAGGCAAAGCTCCAATGGAAGAAACTTCTGGGAAGACAAGAAGAAAAAGTGTTGCTCGCAAGAGAGGAAGTGCTCGAGGAAATACCATTGAGCAACCAGTGTTACGAACCATCCCCACAAGACTTTGTCAGCTCAGACAGGATAAAGGATTTGAGAACAGAGAATGCATGGCGAAAGGCATGTTGATGTAAAAGCCTTAAAGAGCGTTCTGGGATTTGGGATTTATTTGACCAGATAGGTCTTGCCCCCATTTGCGATTCCGGAGACCACTGGGTATTGTCTTCACTCAGTGAGGATGTTTTATCAGAATGCCTGCTATCTAGTTGATCAGGAAAGCGGGCGTCGGGTTTTTCAGACATTAGTCAAGAATGTCAGAATAAAAGTAACGCCTCAGCTAATAGGAGAGGTATTAAGGATGGACGCCCGAGCCGATGGCTCCCATTACTTGAAGAATCAATCCTTCAACACCGACTCCTGAGAGTGGTAGTTGATGGACTCTGTGCTCCAAACACTCGGTCGACAGGAAACTCAGTTTTCTCGAAAGAACTACGACCAGAGTACCGCATCTTAAACTTCATTGTTTGTTACAATATCACCCAAACATGAACACAAAGGTTCTTCGGTGGGAAAAGATGATATTCTTATCTTCTGGGAAATCCACAGCAGCAAGGGAGCTAACTAAGCATTCCCTACGTCATCTGTCAAGGATGGCACGATATGTGGAGCCAAGCTCATCCGTCAGAGAGACTACCTTATCCAATGATCATCATGCGCATTCTTCGAAAATTTAAAGCTGACACAAATGCGAGTTCCTATCTGCACAGTCTAGGAACGATCAATGATACAACAATTGTGAAGTCTCTTTCGATGAAGCCAGATGAACCTTTCATATCCCCTCAACGACACAAGACAA
>CM055067.1:33658098-33698243 GCA_029204045.2 Tillandsia leiboldiana | reverse complement strand
GTAAAATCACCTTGTACGTTTTAATTCTAGTGATTTCTGCCGTGTTTCTCGGTCCCTCCCCGTGGTTTTTTACTCCGTTGATGGAGTTTTCCACGTAAAAATCTTGCGAGTTATTTCATTTTCCGCATTGGGTTTTATCGCAACGATTTTTTGAGTGTTTATACGTTTACACCTATTCACCCCCCTCTAGGTGTTTTTCTTCCCCTATTTAGATCCGTTATTTATACGACCCAACAAGTGGTATCAGAGCGGGAATAGGGTTGTGAACAATGGTTGAAGGTGGAAACATCAATCGACCCCCCCCCCTTTCTTGATGGAACAAATTATGCGTACTGGAAAGTACGGATGAAAGCCTTTTTATCTTCCATCGACGAAGGGGTGTGGCATTCAATTGAATCAGGATGGACTAATCCAACTGAACTTATCTCTGATGTTCACACCTTAAAACCTAGGTCGAAATGGACCAAGGAAGAGTTTGTTTTCTCTTCTTACAATGGCAAGGGAATTAATGCTATTTTTAATGCCTTATCCAAACTGAATTCTCTCGCGTCTCGGCATGTGAGACTGCGAAAGAAATCTGGGATGTTCTCCAGGTTACACATGAGGGAACTAACCTCGTGAAGATTCAGAAACTGCAGATGCTTACGAGCAAGTTTGACTCTATCTTGATGGCAGAAAATGAATCTTTCACGGACTACTATACACGATTGCAAGACATCGTAAACTCATGTGCTAATCTGGGAGAGAAGATTCCAGAATTTAAGATTGTAAGAAATCTTAAGAACTCTTCCTGAACGATTTCGCCCAAAGGTTACTACTGCCATTGAAACTATAAACACCCGGACGAAATACGTGTAGAAGAATTAGTTGGTTCATTACAAACTTATGAAATGACTTTTAATACTAACAATTCTTCTGGAAAAGCATCCACTTCTAAGTCTTTCAGGTTATGCGTTGAAAACACTAAGGAAGAAGACGCGGATACATCCTCCTCGGACGATGACGAGAACCTTTCTATGAGGAATTTGAGAAGCAGCTCGCTCTCTTGACAAGGAATTTTCGCCGCAACTTTCGAAGGGGTAATTCAAGCAAATCTCCATCCTTCGGAAAGTGGAACAAGGCAAGGGTACTCCAAGTCAAGTCAAGAAAGCAGAGAACTTCTCAAAGGATAAGAAAAGTTCAGAAGGACAACTGCAATGCTTCAAATGTCGAGGCTACGGCCACATTGCAACGGAGTGTCCTAACAAGTATCCGGCAAAGAAGAAGGCGATGCAAGTCGTCACTTGGGATGACAACTCAACGTCAAATGAGTCGTCTTCAAGTGATGAAGAAAAGAGCTCCACGGCATTCCACGCGTCCACATCTTCACCATTCATGTGCTTTATGGCAAGTACGTCTGAATCATTGTCCAACTCCACTGTTGAAAAGAATGCAATGGACAATGAATCGGATGATTCGGAAGGTGAAGAGTTTGCTCTAGCCTATCACAGACTTTACGGATTCAAAGAAAGTGGCTAAGCAAAACAAGGGTTGAGAGGGAGATTGCAGGATCTCGAAGAAGAAGTAAAAAGGGTAACTTCTCTCTCAAACGATCTTGAAGTGGAAAGGGAAAATCTGATAAAAGAAAATGTTTCCCTTCAAGAGTCCAATGAGCAGCTCGAGAAGAACATATAAATGGTGGATAAACGCATCACTACTTCTTGAAGCTCTATGCGAGGGCCGACAGAAAAGCTGGAAATGACAGAGACCATTCTTCCAACTCAAGATGACTTACAGCAATTCTCTTTAGAAGGAGTAAGTTGGATAAACTTCTTGGTCTTGGTCAAACAAATCGGTTCGGCCTCGGGTACACTCAAACTGGAAACAGTCCAAGTTCGAGTGGGACAGTCTTTGTGCCTCAGTCGTATCTCCTCCTCCGACACCGGAATTCAAGACAAACAACGACAACAAACCTACCTCATCCTCTTCGGAATCGTCAAGCTCAAAGGTATGTTTTCGTTGTAATTTTGCAGGGCACATCGAAAGAAATTGCGAGATTGGAGCTCAAAGAACAATCAACCACATCTTGCAATTGCTACCAATAAGCTCACTTCACCGGAATTCAAGGAAGGATTTTTCAAAAGAAAAACATTGGTAGCACTCAAACAAGACGATGACAAAAGAAAAAGATCAATCATACAAGACGTCGTCTTCAAGGAGAATCTCTCAACCTTTACCAACATACTCCAAAACTCAAAAGGTTTGGGTATGCAAAGGTGAAACCCCTCCTTGTCTTTAATCGTTCTACGATTAAATCTTGTATAGTTTATGTAGACTATTTTTCTTTTCTTCTTTTTCTTTTGGCCAACTCGTCAACCATCCTTGCAAGGTAAATTGTATATTTTTTTTTTCTTATTGGTTGATGATTTCTCTCGTTTCTTGGGGTAGCATTTTGAGAGAGAAAGCTGATACGTTTGACTTCTTTTCATGAGATTTGCCCATCGTATTATGATTGAAAGAATGAAAAGATCATTCGTGTTAAAGTGATAGGTGGAGAATTCATAAATTCAAAATTCATTGATTTTGTACTTCAAATGGCATTAAACATGAATTCTCGGCACCCTATACACCTCAGCAGAATGGTGTTGTTGAGCGCAAAAACAGGGTTGTTCAAGAGATGGCGCGTGTGATGCTTCATAGCCGGAAATTACCGCTACATTTTTGGGCTGAAGCTGTGAACACCGCTGTCTATGTCATTAACAGAGTGTATTTGCGCCCAGGAACCTTGAATACACCATATGAGCTGTGGTTTAGTAGAAAACCGGATATCAAGTACTTTCGTATCTTCGGGAGTCGATGTTACATCTTACGTGACCGTGAAAATCTTGGAAAGTTCGACTCTCGAAGTGATGAAGGGATCTTTTTGGGTTATTCTACGAATAGCAGAGCATATCGAGTATTTAACATTGAATCTAAGACGATCGTAGAATCCTATAAATGTTAAAGTAGATGAAGCTTCTCATTTTGAATCAGAAAAATCTAACCTCGATATCTCTCTAGATGATGATTCTCCTGCTAGTGCATCTTCTCATAATAATACTTCCAATATTAATGATGCATCTAATGTTCTTCTAGTTTATCTGATGTGCAGGAATCATCTCGTGTCCTCCGAGTACTCCGTTTCAACAAACGCTACGAATCTCCAAGGATCATGCCGGAATCGAACATCATTGGAGATCCACAGAAGAGGTAGAACTCTGAAGGCAGTTGGTTTGCGGATTTGCTTGCTACGTATCTTTAATCGAACCAAAGACAATAGATGAAGCTCTTCAGGATGACTACTGATTAAAGCAATCAGGAAGAGCTTCATCAATTTGAGCGAAACAAAGTCTGGGAATTAACGAAGCCTATCCAAAGCAACATAATGTGATAGGTACCAATGGATCTTCAAGAAAAGAAAGATGAAGATGGTACTATCATCAGGAACAAGGCACGAACTAGTTGCTCAGGCTACTCTCAAGTAGAAGGTATAGACTTTGACGAAACTTTCGCCCCTGTAGCTAGACTCGAGTCCATTCGTATATTGTTTGCTATTGCTTGTCATTTTAAAATCAAATTATTTCAAATGGACGTCAAGAGCGCATTTCTAAATGGGTTTTTAAATGAGGAAGTTTATGTAGCTCAACCGAAAGGTTTTTGTAGATCATAAACAACCTAACCATGTTTTTCGTTTGAAAAAGGCTCTTTACGGTCTGAAACAAGCACCGCGAGCATGGTACGAAAGGTTAACAAAAGCACCTTTTGGAGAAGGGCTATACTCGAGGGGGGAGCTGACAGGAACTCTCTTTGTGAAGCATTATCAAAATAATTTCATTGTAGCACAAATCTATGTCGATGACATTGTATTTGGTGCAACAAAAGATAATGATGCTTCTAAATTCGCGGAGACCATGGAAAGCGAATTTGAGATGTCCATGATGGGCGAACTGTCTTATTTTCTTGGATTGCAAATTAAACAAAATGATGAAGGTATTCACTTGAGTCAATCCAAGTATGCACTGGAGTTGGTCAAAAAGTTTGATCTAGAAAATTGTAAAGATTTTCCAACTCCAATGGGAACTAGCCACAAGGGACTTGGAAAGTGAATCACAGTAGTGAGAATGTAGACGAGAAACTGTATAGAAGTATGATTGGAAGTCTACTTTACCCTCACGGCTAGTCGCCCGATATATCCTTTAGTGTTGGGATTTGCGCGAGATATCAATCAGCAACCAAAGGAGGTTCACCTGAAAGCGGTGAAACGGATCATCCGGTACATCAAAGGATCAATTAATTTCGATATTTGGTATCCTATGGGAACAAGTCTGGACATTGTTGGATACTCAGATGCCGATTGGGCAGGATCAGTGGATGATCGGAAAAGCACGAGTGGTGCATGCTTCTATCTTGGCCATTGCCTTGTTGCATGGCACAGTAAAAAGCAGAATTGCATAGCACTCTCGACTGCCGAAGCGGAATACATTTCAGCTGGAAGTTGCTCAACTCAACCTCATTTGGATGAAAAGCGTATTGAGTGACTTCCGCATTTCAGCATCTCGGTAACATTCTTTGTGACAACACAAGTGCAATTAACATTTCTAAAAACCCTGTGTTGCACTCTAGAACAAAACATATTGAACTTAGATATCATTTTCTTAGAGGGCTAGTTGAATCAACTACTCTTCAACTTTCATATATTTCAACTGAAGATCAATTAGCTGACTTTTTAACAAAACCTTTGGATCAAAAACGTTTTATCATTTGCGAAAAGCAATTGGTATGCTTTCTTTGAAATAAACTTCTTTTGAAACCTTTGCTTAAAATAGGTTTTGTATTTGTTGTTGTTCTATTCAATATCTATGTTTATACATAGGATAGTACTTGAGCATAGATCTTAATTGACTGTTAATTGCATCTGTTCACACATTTAGAAATTTATTATGCTTTTGCCATCATAATATTCTTTGTTGCAATGATCGTTTATGTTAATTAAATCATCTTCTAAAGTGATCAAAGTCAATTTCTCTCATCAATGATCTCTTGGTATAGTCATTATCTTATTTGACTGTTTAGTCGAGTATGAAATCGAGATCAATTTTTGGTTGAATACTTTATATCTTAAATAATTGATAGCCAATTGAGGGGGACGTCAAAGATAATGTAAAATGCTCAAAAGATGTGGAAAGAGTTACATCCCAATGAGGAGTGTGAAAACTACCACCACATGGAGGAAAGAGCTACCACCTCGGTCGTCCGAGTATTGTGTGCAGCTACCACATGTATACCAAGCATGGTTGTTCAAATTTTTGATTAAGTAAAATGCATGTTGAAATACTTGACTCTGTCAAATTTCAAGGTTGGTATAAGGTGGGATTTTAAAGAAAGATGCTCAAAGAGCCACTCTCTTCAACAGATTGTCTAGAAATATTATCTACCATATTTGGGATTTCAAACATCTATTGATCTTTGTATTTCATTTTCTTTACCGAATTGATTATTTGATAAAGGCATTACTCATAAGATCAAGTTAGATGTAATTGAAGGTGTTCAACTTTAAGGGATTTAATTCTTGTAAATTTCGTTTCATTTTTGGATATTACTGATAGATTTGGCATAATCTAATTCTTGTTGTGTGAAACGATGCGTTTTGTTTAAAGTTGATACACCTTTGTGCTTACAATCTTTTTCTGGTTTTTTCTTGAATTTCTCTGAAATTTTTCTAAAGAAAAAGTTGGGGCCGATCCGGATCGGGCAAGGTGATCCGGATCCCGAACGCAGGTTTTCTCCTGCGGGCTGACGATCCGGATTGGACCTGCCGATCCGGATCCCGAACGCAGTTTTTTCACTGCGGGTAGCCGATCCGGATCGCAAGCTCGGAAGGATCCGGATCGCGGCTAGGTTTTTATAAAGAACAAAAGGGTTTTGATTTCTTTTACTCCAATCTTTTGTTCAAAAGTTTCCAGAGCGCTTCTCTCTAGATTTCATCCTCCTTGGAAGCTTTCTAACTCAAGTTCTTCAGTTCCAAGTAAGTTTTATTGATCAAAATCTCGGTTTTTCACCGTTTTTCTCTTTTCCTCCTCAAACGTACGAAATTCTTGGATCGATTTTGTTTGTGGATGGTTTTTTGATCAAATTTCTTTTGAAATAAGAACTCTGGGTTGTTTAGTTTTGATTATATGCTAGGTTTTCTCCTGATTAACGGATTTTTAGGCTTCGATTTCTAAAATTTCGGTTTTAGGGCATATAATAAGGATTTTCGAAAATCATGCAATTGATCTATCTTTAAAAGTCCTTTTGCAAAACTAACTTGATTCTTAGTCTCTCTACATGATTATGATTGTTTGGGTACAATTTTTTTTCAATTTTTGAAAAATAATTTTTTTTTGTGTTCTTGAGTATTGCTCACAGGAATTCTTTTCTCTAGAAACCATAAGCAATGGTGATCACTTGGATTGTTTTCCTACTTGCTGCGATGGTACATACGAGAGACACTGTGAAGCCCAAGAGGGCCAAGAAGGCTAAGAAAGCGAAGAAGACTAAGGATGATTCCGACACGGAATCGGAGACGGAATCAATTGACTGGGATGACCTGCTAGTTGAAGCAACGACTGTTCCAACTGCTTCAAAGGGAAAAGCGCCTGCGGAAACATCGAAGGCTCCGCCTACTGCTGCTGAAAAAGGCAAAGCTCCAATGGAAGAAACTTCTGCGAAGACAAGAAGAAAAAGTGTTGCTCGCAAGAGAGGAAGTGCTCGAGGAATTACCATTGAGCAACCAGCTGTTAGCGAACCATCCCCACAAGACTTTGTCAGCTCAGACAGGATAAAGGATTTTGAGAACAGAGAATGCATTGGCGAAAGGCATGTTGATGTCAAAGCCTTGAAAGAGCGTTCTCGGGCATTTGGGATCTTATTTGACCAGATAGGTCTTGCCCCCATTTGCGACTTCCCGGAGACCACTGGGTATTGTCTTCACTCAGTGAGGATGTTTTATCAGAATGCCTGCTATCTAGTTGATCAGGAAAGCGGGCGTCGGGTTTTTCAGACATTAGTCAAGAATGTCAGAATAAAAGTAACGCCACAGCTAATAGGAGAGGTATTAAGGATGGACGCCCGAGCCGATGGCTCCCATTACTTGAAGAATCAATCCTTCAACACCGACTCCTGGAGAGTGGTAGTTGATGGACTCTGTGCTCCAAACACTCGGTCGACAGGAAACTCAGTTTTCTCGAAAGAACTACGACCAGAGTACCGCATCTTAAACTTCATTGCTTGTTATAATATCACCCCAAACATGAACACAAAGGTTCTTCGGTGGGAAAGGATGATATTCCTCTATCTTCTGGGAAACTCCACAGCAGCAATGGGAGCTAACTTAAGCATTCCCTACGTCATCTGGTCAAGGATGGCACGATATGTGGAGCAAGCTCATCCGTCAGAGAGACTACCTTATCCTATGATCATCATGCGCATTCTTCGAAAATTTAAAGCTGACACAAATGCGAGTTCCTATATGCACAGTCTAGGAACGATCAATGATACAACAATTGTGAAGTCTCTTTCGATGAAGCCAGATGAACCTTTCATCTCCCCTCAACGACTACAAGCACAACAGCAACGAGAACAACGACAACAACAACAAGCGACAACCTCGGCAACGGCAGCAATTCCTCCAGCGACAACCTCGGCACCACCAGCACAGCAGGCACCTCCGTCCACTTCTGACGATGATGCGTCGGTGAGCTCAATCTTTAAGGAACAACAGCGACTATCAGACGAGCAAGAACGCATGGCTATTGATGTCGCTGAAATGAAAGAGGACATGAAAGAATTTAAGAAGGAACAAGCTTCTATAAACAAACGGATCAAGAAAATGTTTCAGAAGCTTGGTTGTATCAGCTCTGACGACTCTGCATAAAGTTTTTTTTTTTCTAATCTTTCTTTTGCAGGTTTATAAGTTTTTGTTCTTATCCAGTTCTCAGGTTTTTCTTTATTCTGATCTATTTAACTCTCCTTCAATTTTTTGATTTTGGCTTTGTTTTGTGACAAAAAGGGGGAGAGAGTTAGAGAGAACTTTGAACAATGTTGACTGCATGAAACATCAAGGTAAGTGAACAATGTTTGATATGAAAACTGGATGAATTTCAAGGTAAGTATTACTCCAACTTCCATTCTCAACTTGAGGTTTTTCAGCTGTATGAATGCATGCCTCGACTAACTATTTGCTAACTATTTGGGCATGTAATATAACTAACAAGTTGATGTTCACTAACAAGTTTGTGACACTTGGTTTTTGATTGCATAGAAGATATGTTGGTTCTTAACTCTGATCAATTACATATCTATATATATATAAGTTTGTCACAAACATGTTCATGACATTTGGTTTTTACGTGCAAAGAAGATATGTTGGTGTTTTTTAACTATGATCAGTTTACATATCTGAATATAAATGTCATGGTAAGTATAAATGAGTTTAAACTTCATCTCTGTTTGTGGTTTTTGAATGATACAAAATTCTTGAGGTATCTAACGATTTCTTTTGTCAAGAATGATTTCTTTTTGCAGAGAGTACAGATGTCTAAGTCTAGAGTCTGTTTTAGGAGTTTAACTCATGTATTGTATTTTGGATCTCCATTGTAAATTTTTGTTGTATGGTGATAGCAACAAAAATATCTTTTTGAATTTTCTTTAGTGGATCTGTGTTTTGTCACGAAACCGCCAAAGGGGGAGATTGTTACGGAATTTGAGTTGGCGTAGTTTCGTGAAAGTTTCAAGTCCTGAAGATTGAAGGTGAAGAAAGTTGGATCATTTAACTCAATCTCAAGAAAGAAGAATTCAAAAGGATCAGGTATGTTTAACTAAAGAATTTGTGTGATCCGAATACTTCTTGTAGTGTAGAAACACTTGGAAGAATCTTTCATTGCATAAAAATCAAAAACTGGACTTGGGACATGTTCAGGATCCGGATCAGGCTGTTCGATCCGGATCCCGAAGGTGGTTCGTTCATACATCGTCGCAATCCGGATCGTAGTCTCTTGATCCGGATCCCAAACGTTGAGTTTACCATCTACCTTGAACGATCCGGATCTTGCTTCGCAATCCGGATCCCGAACGTTGATGTTTGGTGAACTGTATGAACAATCCGGATCGTAGTCACATGATCCGGATCCCGAACCTTCGTTTTTCTGGAATTGGCTGTTTCGTTATGACGATCCGGATCTCAGTTATCACGATCCGGATCGCCGTCCGTAAAATTCCAGAAATGGCAGGTTTTTGATTCTTATCTCCTTCCTAGGGTTTCTAACCTATAAATAGACCCTATGTCTTTCTTTCTAGGGTCAATCCACATAGCCGTCATTTTCATATATCATCTTATACGGCTATAGATCCACATATAGAGAAGAAAGGAAATCATTAGAGAATACTCTATGTTTCTTCATCTATATTGATTAGTTTGATTCTAGGTTTTCATACTCACATCTTGAGTTGAATCAAACTAATGAATACTTAGATGGTATTTCCGATCTATCTTTGATCTAAGTATTCGGCGGATCATCACCACCCAAAAACAACGATTACCCCAAAATCGGCGCGTGGATTCGCGTGTCCTTGTGGATTCAAGGTTCAATCGCTCTCGTGGATTCGGAGCGAGGCACGTTCGTGGATTCGAAGGGTGCTATTGGGTGAAGACCGTGGATTCGGTCGGACGTCGTGGATTCGACGTTGGACGCCGTGGATTCGGCGTTGGGCGCAGATCGTGGATTCGAGAAGCGTCTGGAGCGAGCGGAGAAGATCCTCTAGGAGCGTATGGAAAAGGTTGAGTCGTAAGTGTGTACGGTAAATCACCTTGTACGTGTTTTAATTCTAGTGGATTTCTGCCGTGTTATCGGTCCCGTGGTTTTTTACTCCGGTGATGGAGTTTTCCACGTAAAAATCTTGCGAGTTATTTTCATTTCCGCATTGGGTTTTTATCGCAACGATTTTTGAGTGTTTATACGTTTACACCTATTCACCCCCCTCTAGGTGTTTCTTCCCCTATTTAGATCCGTATTATTTACGACCCAACAGTGGGTGGTTTTTGTTTACCTCTATTTTGACATTCTCACTAGGATTACTAGAGTGATCTCCCAATGTTAGGATTATTGATTAACAAGTGGGGATGGAACTTATGCATGCTTGTTTGGACATATGGATTGCTATGTTAGCACTTAACCTTGCATGTGGAATTGAATATTTAATTGGGACTGTATGATTTATCCTGTTAGTGGAATTACTTGAGGATAGGTGACATGCATAGGTGGATACCGTTAATGATCAATGACTTAAATTATGTTTCCTTGAGAACGCTTGCATGCTTGTATGGACATCTAGATAGGCCATTTCTTATCGCTACACTATCATGTTGGAACTTGACTTAGGAGAAACCTTGTTTGCTTCTGCTCTCCTTATTCTTTAGTCAGGTGGTTATTGTTGCTCGGGTTTGAGCAGGGGTTTGGGATAGTGTAGCCGGGGCCTGGATTGTGGATTGTGGGTTTTGCGGCAAACGCGGATATTGGGCGGTTGACCGGATGTCGGTTATAGGACATCGGTGGTTGGACATGATTATGGACTAGAGGGCTTTGGGGCAACCGCGGATTTTGGGCGGTTGACCGGAGGTCAGGGGTTGGACTTGATGTAGTCGGTAAAGTTGCAGCTACCGCGGATAGTAGGTGGTTGACCGGATACATATCATTTTACCCGATTTTGGATTGGGGGATTATAGCGGCTACCGCGGATAGTATGTGGTTGACCGGATGTCGGATGTGGGACATGATTGTGATTGTGGGTTATTCCGGCGATCGCGGATATTGGGCGGTTGACCGGAGGTCGGTTGTGAGACCTGGTCGTGGATTTTGGGGTATTGCGGCAATCGCGGATATTGGGCGAGTGACCGGATGGTTACTTATGCATCAGATTGGGAATCAATTTTCTTTTAGTGGAGAGGTGTGTTCCACTGGGGCTTTATAGTTGTGATCCAGTCCTGCTTTTGATACTTATCACACAGGCGCGGTTATTGCCCGGTGATGCTTTCCTCGTGTGGGTCGCTCCCCTCGAGTTCCCCTCCGGAGGCCGGGGCCAGACAGTTATTGACAGTTTTGCTATCACATTGGCGCGGCTTATTTTCCCGATGATGAGGGCGGCAGCAGGAGTTTTGCTATCACATCGGCGCGTCTTACTTGCCCGATGATGAGGGCGGTACAGATTGGGTCCATCTGGGACGGTTGGTTACTGTTGCATACGGTTATTCCAGTTTAGGACTGTATTTTAGAGGCATAGTAGTGGTAGTTTCCTTTCTTCAGCAGTCATTATTGCTTACCACACTTTTTTCCTTTTTGCCTCTGGTAGACCTAGTGGGTGTGTCAGAGTTTGAGGTTTTACCCACTAGGGGAGGCTACTGGTTTACTGGTAGTTCTCACCCCCATTCTTCTTTCCTCTTTTTTTTCTCCCTTGTTTTGCAGTGTCTTCTGCGGGTGCTGCTGGGCTTTCAGCGGCGGGTCGAGGAGAGAGGACGGCTGAGTAGATAGATCTCGAGGCAGGATGAGCGAGTTAGCTGGACTGTTGGTGCACCCATGTTTCCTCAGACGGTTGTACTTTTACTTTGGAACTGGCTTTTGCCAGCAGGTTGTATTTATTCTTGGTGAGCTGGGAGGGACTGATGTATCATTTATACAGAAGTATTGTATTTTATTTCCAGCTTCAGTCTGAGATGTATTAGTTTTAGTCCAGCTCTGTTTTTATTGCTCTTTATTATTATCTCTTATATCTGAGCAGGTTTTCGGCGCTTTGTGTACGCGGGAAATACCGTGTGCATGGCGGATCTGTAGACGGGCCCGGGTTCTGGTTTACACCCGGGGCATGACAGATTTGTTGGTATCAGAGCTTAGGGATAGGTTAGTTGGGACTTAGGAAACCCTAGGCTTTTGGGCCGACCCTAGGATGTTAGTGCGTGAGAGACGCGACATTTTGCGAAAGTCGGTAATTTGTTTATTTGACTCTTCCTGTGAGTGAAGAGGGATCGACATATCCTATTTTTGTGGGACAGTTATGTTGGCTGCAGACAACATAAAGTTACAAAAATAGAGGGATGTCTTTGACTTTCGCTAGATTGGGTCGAGTGTTTGGGGTGTGCTGATTTGCGGTTTTGTCGTGGTGAGCCGTGTCTCCCCGACGTTGGGCCCTGACCCGGGTGCACCTTGGTGCGACAGTTGGGTCTAAGCTAGTTGTTTCGGGCCGGATACCCAGATTGGAGTCTGAGAGCTCCGGACCCGAAGGGTAGGAGTGTTGGAGGCAGATCAGCGGTGGAGAGACACAGTTGTCGGAGCAGCGCAGTGACATAGTTGTCGGAGCAGTGACACAGTTGTCGGAGCAGTGACACAGTTGTCGGAGCAGCGCAGTGACACAGTTGTCGGAGCAGTGACACAGTTATCGGAGCAGCGCAGTGGCACAGTTGTCGGAGCAGCACAGTGGCACAGTTGCCGGAGTAGTGCAGTGGCACAGTTATCAGAGTAGCGAGTAGCCCCCTCCGTCCCGACGTTAAGTGCTGGGGCATCGAGGCAGGGTGGATAGTTGACAGCGGGAAAGCTGTGGGATTGTTTTGATCGAGTGTGCCAGTTTTGGCGGATGAGTCACCCCGATTTGTGGGTTTGAGTAGGGAGCCTTTGGAGGCAGGGTCGTGTTCGGTGGGGATGGAGAGAGTACTTGAAAGCCTATTTGTGTCAAGAGTTAGCGCAGTTGCTGAACTGCACGCCCCATGTGTAGAGGGACGGGGCGCATAGGATATGAGTGTTTAAGAGTGGATTGCGCCAGGATACCTTTTAACTCGTTGGGTCCCTCCATTACGGATTTGGGACGCCTCATTGGAGTAGGCGTCGGGTATGGAGCGTGGCATTGTAGTTCCTTTGGATTGGGATCTGCCGCCTGAGGCGAGTTCTGATTGAGGCGCTTGGCGCCGGGTGATGGAGGACAGATCAGTCGGATGAGGCATTCCAGATTTCTTTTTCCAGGATAGTGGATTTTTGAGACTGTCATAGCACATAGGTTACAGCGGTCGGTGTGGTGGTAGGTTTGAGTTGTTCCAGGCTCTTGGGTTCGTATCTTTTTGATACGGGAGTATTCCCTTCTTGGTGGGTAATGCTTTTTCTTCATTGCTTGGGTTAGAGGTAGGATGGTCACCACGTGCACGGGAGGCTTATTTTCCCGATCGCGCTTGGCATGTGGAGGAGAGTTGTTGGTCCTGCCCGGTGCAGCTTGAGTCCTGGATTTTGCCGGTAGACCTGATGGTCTTGGCTCAGCTGCGGGATGTTGTTGTGGTCCCCGTTGGGCTGGCTGGTTCGGTTTTTCTTTCGCGGCGGTTGATTATGCCGCGAGGACGGTTTTCTTGGGGAGCCAGGCCCGGAGGTGTTGGTGTACCTGGGTTGCTTCAGGGTTATCTTCGCCTCTATGGTTTTGACTTCGTGAGCGAGGCGGATGTTTCGCAGTGGATGCGTAGCCTTTTTGGCTGGTGTGGTTGAGGGGCCTACGGCGGCGCCGGGACTCGGGGATACCCCATTTGGTTGCGAGTTCCCGGCTGTTCTCCTATCGGAGTTGTCTAGCATGTCACTAGTTTGAGAGTTGAGGACACAACTCCAGGATTCGATGTTTTGGAAATTTTGTCAGACCAAGTGTGTCGCCTTTGGTGGCGCCGGTGCTATTCGAGTTGTGGAAGGTTGGTTCACTTCGGCTTTGTGTAGATCCCCGGGAATTTGATGAAGTACCATCCGGAGCTAGCACCCTTGTCGAGCATGGAGGATTTGATTTACCAGCTGTAAGGGTCCCGGGTCTTCCTGAAGGTGGATTTGTAATCTGGTTTTCTCGACTGCATATGGCTGTGTGTTGATGCCGGAGAGTTGGGGAATTGCTTCTACATCCCGACGGTTTAAAGATTAGAGATCAGAGTCTACGTGATCAGTTGGGGGACTTATATTGGATACCTCGGGGGTACGGAGGTACTCGGATCGAGCTTTTGTGCCGATGGACTTGTGGTTGGATTATCGGGGGTCCTGGGAGGAGCGGATGCTTGTACCGATGCAGACTACTTGGTAGCTCGAGCGGTTAGCCCAGCTGTACTTGGTTGAGGTGGTGCGGTTTTCTGGAGTGCCCGCCTCTATTTTGTTCTAGTTAGAGACCCGAGGATTGCATCGCGTCACTGGAGGAGGTATTAGACAGCCTTGGGAGCTTGAGTGGTGGATGATTGGATATTTACCCCCCTTTACTTGGTTGAGGTTCCGGATTGAGGAATGACTTTAGTTTCGAGGACGAAACTTTCTTTTAGTGGGGGAGGATGTGAGGATCCGAATTTTCGCAAAAGGATTACTGTTGGATCAGCAGAGCTTCTATAGTGTGTTTGGCAGCTTCTGGGGGCCTGTACTGTGGGTTGGAGGTGTTTGTGCACCAATTGGACACAAGTAGCGGACTTCGGGCTTAAATGGATCACGTGGGTGATCGGTTGACTCCGTCGGATCTTTAGAAGTGGTTTCGCGCGAAACGGATATTAAAATTGGGCTCAGCGCGAAGTTTGGACAAAAGAACACCTTTCCGGATGCCTTCGACAATTTTTAGAGTTGGAATTTGGCAAAACGGACCGCGGATTTGGATTCAGCGCGCGAAAACGGTGAAAATGGACTACTTATTGGTATTTTTCGGAGCCCGGATGCGAAAACACGGATTTCGAGGCTTGGGTACTGTTCCGGCGGCCGGCGGGCAGCGGCGGAGCACGGCGGGCAACGGCGGAGCAAGGCGGCGCGG
Organism: Tillandsia leiboldiana; assembly: GCA_029204045.2. NCBI lineage: Eukaryota > Viridiplantae > Streptophyta > Magnoliopsida > Poales > Bromeliaceae > Tillandsia > Tillandsia leiboldiana. The sequence goes on along the minus strand of CM055067.1, from coordinate 33,683,402 downwards.
CGTCGCGGGCCGCAGCGCGGGCAGCGCGGAGGCGCGCGGGCAGGCGCGCGGTCCACGGGCCGGCGTGCACCGGAGGGCAGGGCACGTGGCGTGATTGGATTGGTCGGAGCTGTGGACCCGGTTCACGGAACGACTGCGGGGTGCCTCGGGCTGCGTGCCTGGCTGCGTGGCAGGCGGCGTGCGCAGGCACGCCCTGGGCGCGGCTGGCGCGCGCTGACCGGGTGCGCGCCACGTGTCGACCTCCGCGTAGGCCACGCGGCGCGGTCTGAGCGGCGGGTTTTGGTGTCCGCTGTTCGGGGTGGACGTGGCAGCACGGGAGCGATCCGGGCGCTCATTTTTGCGGGCTTGCGGGCCCGGATTCGGCGCCCGAATGTTTCGGGCGCTCGAATCCGAGGACCCAGGAGGGATTTTTGGGTTTGTTTCCTTGGCCTATAAAAGGGAGTTGAGATGCGTTTTGGACTTTTTCTGGGCATTTTCTCTCTAAGTGTTCTTCAGCAAACCTCTTCCTCCTTGTGTGCTGCACCTTGTGGAGGATTCCCTGGATTTTTAGGAGGCACGAATCCCGAGGTTTCCATTTTTACGGCGCGGCGCGACGCTCATTCATTTGTGGTCTCCTTCGTCGCGGTTTGGGTGCGAGGACTCCCCCGGCTTACTCCAACCACCGTTTTCGTCGAATCTTCCGCCGTTAGCTTCACGACAGGTAGAGCTACGATCTTCGTGATTTCAGCTTCCCCTTATTTCGAGTTTATCTTGGAGTTTCCTGAGCTTTCTTTTGACCCTTTTTCTGGGGCAGAGTTTTGGACAGCACATCGGTGTTTCGGTGATATCTTCGCGCACAGGCGTCGGATCGAGGCGTGCCAATAGGCATTTTTCATTTACACAGCGCAAGGAACACCCTCGAATTTTCTAGGATTTTTCTAAATATTTCCCGAAGGTGAACAATCCCTGTTTACAGAACTTTGTGCTACAAATTTTGAGACTGGTTTATTTCGGGGTGGTTCCCTTGTGGAATTTGTATCTCGGTGTAGGAAACTCAGATTTGAACGTGCACGTACTCGTTTCGACCGGTTCGTCGCGAGGATCGTGACTGTATTTTTCTTGGAATTTTCCGAGCCTTTTCCGCAGGTAAAAACAGGGCAACACTGGACTGTTGTGTTTGGACAGATTTTGTTGGAGCTTTGTATGTTTAATTGTGTATGTTTTGGGGCATGTTGTACAGTGTTTGTGACGGTCGACTGACTAGGGCGAGGACTTCACTTTTGTATTTGGAATTAGCGATCGAGGTGGGTGGTTGTTGTTTACCTATATTTTGACATGCTCACTAGGAATATTAGAGTGATATCCCAATGTTAGGATTATTGATTAACAAGTGGGGATGGAACTTATGCATTCTTGTTTGGACATATGGATTTCTATGTTAGCACTTAACCTTGCATGTGGAATTAAATATTTAATTGGGACTATATGATTTATCCTGTTAGTGGTATTACTTGAGGATAGGTGACATGCATAGGTGGATACCGTTAATGATCAATGACTTAAATTATGTTTCCTTGAAAACGCTTGCATGCTTGTATGGACATCAAGATAGGCCATTTCTTATCGCTACACTATCATGTTGGAACTTGACTTAGGATAAACCTTGTTTGCTTTTGCTCTCCTTATTCTTTAGTCAGGTGGTTATTGTTGCTCGGGTTTGAGCAGGGGTTTGGGAAAGTGTAGCCGGGGCCTGGATTGTGGATTGTGGGTTTTGCGGCAACCGCGGATATTGGGCGGTTGACCGGATGTCGGTTATAGGACATCGGTGGTAGGACATGATTATGGACTAGAGGGCTTTGCGGCAACCGCGGATTTTGGGCGGTTGACCGGAGGTCAGGGGTTGGACTTGATGTAGTCGGTAAAGTTGCGGCTCCCGCGGATAGTAGGCGGTTGACCGGATACATATCATTTTACCCGATTTTGGATTGGGGGATTATACCGGCTACCGCGGATAGTAGGCGGTTGACCGGATGTCGGATGTGGGACATGATTGTGATTGTGGGTTATTCCGGCGACTGCGGATATTGGGCGGTTGACCGAAGGTCGGTTGTGAGACCTGGTCGTGGATTTTGGGGTATTGCGGCAATCAAGGATATTGGGCGATTGACCAGATGGTTACTTATGCATCAGATTGGGAATCAATTTTCTTTTAGTGGAGGGGTGTGTTCCACTGGGGCTTTATAGTTGTGATCCAGTCCTGCTTTTGATACTTATCACACCGGCGCGGTTATTGCCCGGTGATGCTTTCCTCGTGTGGATCGCTCCCCTCGAGTTCCCCTCCGGAGGCCGGGGCCAGACAGTTATTGACATTTTTGCTATCACATCGGCGCGGCTTATTTGCCCGATGATGAGGGCGGCAGCAGGAGTTTTGCTATCACATCGGCGCGGCTTACTTGCCCGATGATGAGGGCGGTACAGATTGGGTCCATCTGGGACGGTTGGTTACTGTTGCATACGGTTATTCCAGTCTAGGACTGTATTTTAGAGGCAAAGTAGTGGTAGTTTCCTTTCTTCAGCAGTCATTATTTCTTACCACAGTTCTTTCCTTTTTGCCTCTGGTAGACCTAGTGGGTGTGTCAGAGTTTGAGGTTTTACCCACTAGGGGAGGCTACTGGTTTACTAGTAGTTCTCACCCCCATTCTTCTTTCCTCTTTTTTTTCTCCCTTGTTTCGCAGTGTCTTCTGCGGGTGTGCTGGGCTTTCAGCGGCGGGTCGAGGAAAGAGGACGGCTGAGTAGATAGATCTCAGGGCAGGATGAGCGAGTTAGCTGGACTACTGGTGCACCCATGTTTCCTCAGACGGTTGTACTTTTACTTTGGAACTGGCCTTTGCCAGCAGGTTGTATTTATTTTTGGTGAGCTGGGAGGGACTGATGTATCATTTATACAAAAGTATTGTATTTTATTTCCAGCTCCAGTCTGAGATGTATTAGTTTTAGTTCAGCTCTGTTTTTATTTCTCTTTATTATTATCTCTTATATCTGAGCAGGTTTTTGGCGCTTCGTGCACGCGGGAAATATCGTGTGCACGGCGGATCTGTAGACGGGCCCGGGTTCTGGTTTACATCCGGGGCGTGACATCTTGGGCTTGGCTCGGGTGCACGGACCCAGGCATGGACCTGGTCCATGCCACGGGACAGTGGGCTGATGCGCTGGCAGCACGCCAGCACGTGGACCGCGCTCTGCTGGGCTATGCTGGGCCGTGCTGGGTCGCGTGTGGAGAGCTGGGCGCGGGCCGGGCCGGAGTATGGAGGTGGTGCGAGCCGGGCTCACAACTGGAAGAGGATGCCGCGAGTGCGGGGTGCACGCCGAGCGCATGGACCGCGCTTGCTGGGCCGCGCCGTGCAGGTCTTGGACGCACCGGGTTCACCCGTGAGGCGCCGGCCGCGTGGACCGGGTGCACGCCGGGCGCATGGACCGCACGGCCGGGCCGGGCTGGGCTGCATAGTAACTAGCTTTTTTTTCTTTTTTGTTTCCTCTTTGCCCTCCTCAACTTCGGTGGTGACCCCGCAACAGTGGCAACTGCGACGGCGGCCTCGCTTATATGGTAACGGCGGCGGCGGCCTCCCATTTAACCCCATGACGGCGGCGGCGACCTCCCATTTAACCCTACGACGGTGGCAGTCTCCCGTTACATCCGACGGTGGCGGCGGCCTCTCGTCTAAACCAACGGTGATGGCGGCGACTTCGCTAAAATCCTATGCTTTGACGGAAATCCCAAGAAACCCCAAACGAAAGTACGAAAAATCTCATGAAAAATAGGGATAATAACGAAAAGTCAAGAACTAACCTCTTTGCCGATGGGGACGACGGTAGGATGCTCGGCTCCGATCTCCGTTCTCCCGTCTCTCGCGATGATGGCACTCCCTCCTTCAACCTCCAATGAGGATGACGGTTCCGAATCCGATCTTCGACGCACCCCTCAAAGAAGAAAGCGGAGTTTTCTTTTGCTAACAAAAACTGAAAAAACGAGGGTTTTCTTGTTTCATACTCTTTAACGTGTAAAGTAAAACCGATCCCCGGTTTTCACTATTTATAAGAGATTTTGAAACAATAATAACAGTTCTTATCTTTTTGTAACAAATCTTATCTTTTTGCAACCAATTCCATCTTTTGTAATAATTTTATCTTTTGATTTAGTCGTTTCTTCCTCGATTTGCATACCAAATCTATCGGAGATCTCATCATACATTGGTACGGATATTAAAGCACCAAAAGCCAATAATGGATATTTAGAAACTCTTTTATACCCATTACTTAGAAAAATCGCACCGGAAGCTCCGGTTACCGGATTTTTGAGCCGTTCGCACCGCTGTTCTCCGTCTATCGAGCCCTACAATATAAAAACAAAATCCAAGGAAATAAATTTCGGGTGTCCAGGTTCCTGTAACCGTACTTCCCGCTTTTCACAATCAATAACCGCAAAGTGTCGAGTCAACCAGTCCATGCCAAGTACCAAATCAAACTCTCGAATCGGGATAACCACAAGATCCATCGGGTATACACGGTTGCCCAAAACCACCGGGCCTAAAGGTACAAAGGTATCTGCTTCCATAGGCGGCCCCGGGGTCAAAACTGATAACACACAAGGAAGGGGTCTCTCCTCAAAGCCATGTGAATGGGCAAATGTACGGGAAATGTATGAATGGGATGCTCCAGTATCGAAAAGTGTCCTAGCACGAATGCCTGCAATAATAACCATACCTGCAACCTCATCCGCCGGTGGATTAGTGCCTTGAGGTGTCATAGAGTAAATCTTCCCTCCCGTCTGCTGCTGCTGCTGTGCCCGTGGTCGTGGTACCCTCTCCTCCCGTCGAGTGGTCGGAGGGCGTCTTGCCTTTCCTGTAGAAGGCCTCCCTCGGCCCTGTCACTGCGGTGAAGGCGTAGATGCCGCTGACGAAGTCAAATCCTGGCCCAATGGGCAACTTGATCTAAAGTGCACCTGCTTCCCACACTTGAAACAATGATCATGCCGCTATGAACAGGCTGTAACTGAATGTGCTCCACCACAAATGATGCAAGGTCTGTCCTTTGCCTTCTGCCTAGAAGTCGATGGGCTCTTGGCTCCCTGTTGAGTCCTCGGATACTTGGGTGGTCGACCACCACCTGACTGTGCTTGGGACCGCTTCTTATCCCTGTTGCGGTCCAATCCCTCAATCTGAGGGTGAGAAAGAAGGGCTCCCCACTCTACCAACGTAGCCCTGTCGACCACCTGCTGAAAGGTGTGTAGATCTACTGACTGAACAAGTCTGAAAATATCCCCTCTCAATCCATCAACAAAAAGACGAGCCTTATGTGACTCATCCCGAATAACAAAGGGAACACAGTTTGCCAACCTCACAAATTCCTTTTGATATTCCATAACCGAATGACTGCCCTGCTTGATGGTTTTCAAGTCGTCCTCAAGCTTCTGTTTCACGCTGTCCGAGAAGAAAGCCCCAAATAACATTTCCCTGAATGCTGTCCATGTAGGAAAGGTCGTGCCACCGGAAGGAGTAGGTCGCACTGTCTTCCACCATATCCGGGTTGTGCCCTCCGGAAAGTGAACCGCCAAAGAAACCCTGTGGTGACCCGGATCTCTGCAGGGCTTCTACAGTGCGATCAGCAGCCTCTGGAGGCCTATGTGGCGTGTCGGCGGTGTTTCTGCACCAATTTGGACACAAGTGATGGACTTCGGGTGTAAAATGGATCACGTGGGTAATCGTAGGACCCCGTCGATTGTTTAGAAGTGGTTTCGCGTGAATCGAGCATCAGAATTGGACTCAGCGCGAAATTTGGGTTAAGAACACTCATTTGGATGCATTCGACAAATTTTGGAATTTGAATTGGGCCAAAGAGACAGCGGATTTGGATTCAGCGCGCGAAAATGATCGAAACGGGCTATTTACTTGTATTTTTCGGAGCCCGGAGGACTCGGCACGAATTTCGAGGTAGCTGGTACTGTTCCGGCGCCGGCGGACGGCTGCGGCGGCGGCAGGCAGCGGCGGAGCGCGGCAGCGCGGGCTCGAGCAGGCGGCGGAGCGGCCGCAGGCAGGCGCGCGGGCGCGGGCAGGCGCGTGGGCGCGCGGGCAGGTGCGCGGTCCGCGGGGCCGGCGTGCACCGTGGGGCAGGGGCACGTGGCACCTCGTGAGTGGCGGGCACAGCAGGCGGGGTCCACGGGGGTGTAGCGGGTGCACGGTGGACCGGAGCGGGACACGTGGCGTGATGGTATTGGCTGGTGCACGAGCGCGCGGTCCACGCGACGGGCGGTGTCTGCCTCGGGGTGCGTGCCCCGCACGGGGCCGCAGTCGGCTCGGTCGCGCACGGGGGCGCGGCGTGGGCGCGGTCGGGGGCGACGTGGGGGCGCCACGTGGTGCCCCACGATTGGCCGGGTGCAGCCGCCCCACGCCTGCGTGTCGGCCACGCGGTGCTCCGCGATTCGCGGGCGCGCGTGCGCCGGGCGCGGGGAGTGTCTGGCGGACACGTGGCGGCGTCTGGAGCTTCTGGGTGCGCACAGTGTTGGGATGGGCCCAACACTGTAGCGGCCCGAATGTTCCGGGCGCCCGGTTTTGGGGCCAAAAAGTCCAAGGTTGGATTTTTCGGGCTGGGCCTATTTAAAGCCCTCTTCCACCCCGAGTTTGAGGCTGTTGCCAAACTCCCCTGCCCTTGGACCCTTCAGCAAGGTTGGATATCTTCGTGTTGCGCATCTTCTGGCAGAGGCCCGGATTTTTTGGAAGCCCCGGCGTCGACAACTTCGTCATCGGAGCACAGAGGGACGATCTTTCATCGGAGGCCCGTTATCGTCGCAGTTCGATCATAGAGCTCCACAGAGCTACTCCTTCAGTATTTTTAGACGATTTTCACGGCGTTAGATTCACGAGAGGTACGGATTCGTTTTCCGTATTAATTATCTTGCTTGATTCAGAGGTTTTGGCATGGTGTTCGAGACATTTCTAAGCTGCTGTTTTGCTGGTGGAGTTTTTGGATAGCAGCCCCTTGCCGGAATTTTATCTCCGCACTCGAGTGTCGGATGGAGACGAGCCTATACACTTTTTGCATCTACTCGTCATGAGGATTATCATCGTATTTTTCAGGGATTTTTCTGAGGGTCGACCGAAGGTATACTGTTTCCCCTTTTACTGTACAGAGTGTTACAGTTGTATGGTTGTGGGATTTTGCGCACCTGTACTGTGGAATTTGTAACTCTGCCTACGGGGCTCCGATTTGGATGTGCAGGTACCCGTTTCGAAGGTCTCGATGCGAAGATTTCATTAGTATTTTTATTGGAATTTTCGGAGCCCTTTTCGCAGGTGAATAATTGACATCTTTGAGGCTGATTTCGGGTTGTGATTTATTTGGGTAAATTGTGGAATTAAGTGTAACTTTGGACCTTATTGTTGTACCCAGGAAGGTTTGCTTAGGTCTTTGAACCTGTTGGAGCTGGAGATGATGGTTTCCGGGTATTTCAGCTGTTAGGAGCCGAGGCTGGCGCGACGTGTACCGTGGATGCGGGTTCTGCAGTTGTTGGCAAATGGCCACGCTCTTCACTGACCTCAGGTTTGCCTTGGATTAAGCTCTTCAGGTGGGTAAACATAATATTGGTATCTGTATAAGAAAATGATAGGGTTGTTATGGTTAATGTAAGTACACCTGTGGGAATGTCACCCCTTTGACTGATAGCATGCAGAACTGATGTTCAACTGATATGAATAAGAGGTAAGCAGGGAATGGCCTAGATTTTGGGAATTGATGTATACCTGATCATGGTTCACGTTTCGTGAATTTGAGTCTTGTCTTCTGACAGACGGTTTTATTTATTCCCACACTAGACGATATAGAGATCATGCATGTTCAGGTATTGGCCTACTTATTTGATATTGGTGTATCATAGTATAAATGTTTTAGCATGCTATGCTACTTTATGTTTCACTCTCTTTCTTCGTTCCTGAGGATAAAAGCATGCTTGTATGGACACGTAGTTAGGCCATCTTTTACTGCTGCACTACATATTGGAACTTGACTTAGGAGAAACTATGTTCTTTTCCTTTCTCCTTCTTGTTAGTCAGGCGGTTTGTGTTGCTCGGGTGTGAGCAGGGGTCTGGGGTAGTGTAGCAGGGACATTGGTGTCAGGGACGGGTTGTGCTGGATTGCGGCTGGCAGGGTATTGCGGCAACCGCGGATATTGGGCGGTTGACCGGATATTTATTTATGTATCAGATTGGGTATTAGACTTTCCTCGAGTGGATGGAGTTTCCACTTATCGTTTATTGTTGTATCAGTTTGAGGATCGGGTTTCCCTTTAGTGGATGAGTTTTCCCACTTTGATCAGAGTCGTGATCCAGTCCTGCTATCTCACGATCGTTGTTATAGTGAGACTTGTTATAGTGATACTTTACTCGTGTGGGTCGCTCCCCACGAGTGCCACTCCGGAGTAGGCGACTGAGACATTGGCCAGTGAGAGCCAGATATTGTTTATTGGCAGTGCCAGTTTTACTGGTCCATCGATTGGGTCTATTCAGACGGATACTTTTACTTTTGCACTCGTGCCTGGGGGACGAGTGGAGGCTGGCAGTTATGTTTAGACCAGTGCTAGTGTTGTTGGGTGCCGTTTGGTTTGACGGTAGTCCTGTGTTGTTGTGAGCACCTTGATCGTTGTGTGAGAGGTTGAGCATCTTGAGTCTATCCGTTCTGTGAGAGGGCGTGGATTTGACTATAGCCTGCATGAGCCACTACTCGATAGCGAGTTAGTCCGTTTGGACGCCCTACGTAATTCCTGCCCGTTAGCGGGAGGTGGTTGTAGGTGGGCGCAGGTTTGACTGGACCCGATGTGGCAGTCAGCTCGATTGGGTCGATTGAGCACCTCGTGTGCGAGTGATTGCTCTCTCTATCAGAGTTTTCCCCTTTTGAGCCTTTGGATAGAGGCATGGTAGCTGTTAAGAGTCTCCTGCCTTCTTGTTCAGTTCTTATTACATTAGTTATTTTATTGCCTCTAGAGGACTTAGTGGGCAGACCGTCGGGCTGGCGGTGGTACCCACTGAGAACTCCCTTTTTGGCGTAGTTCTCACGCCCATTGGGGTTTCCCCCCCCCTTTTCCTTCCTCTTCTTTGTTTTGCAGAGTCTTAGCGGGTGTTGCCGATTCTGCGGTTGTTGATCGAGGCGAGGGAGTCGCGAGCTAGGTCCCTACCCGTCGTTGGAGAGTAGCGGTACCCCTTCTGAGGAGATCTTCCGTAGACTGGTCTTTTTTATTTTCTCTTTTGAGAGACTGATGTAGTGAGGATATGTTTTGTATCGAGAGACTGTACACTGATGTATTTATTGGAGATACCTCCCTGTTGAGTCTCTGATTTTGTATATGAGGATATTGTATGATTATCATTTTGGGAGTTGATAATTGTTGTATTATTTCCAGTTGTACAGTGATTGATTTTAGTTATACAGCAGATTTTCATTTTTAGCTATGATATCTTTTAGCTGTAGTACTTATCTTGCAGGTAGGACGCTTTGCCTATGCGGGGTTTGGCATAGGTGGCGGATCTGTTGGCGAGCCCGGGTCGCAGTTTCGACCCCGGGGCATGACAGATTAGGTGGTATCAGAGCCTAGGTTGTAGGTCATGGTGGACTTAGAAACCCTAGGCTTATGGTTTGAGCCTTGGATGACTTCGTGAGAGTCGTGATTTTTAGCGAGAGTCCTGATTGAGTTTTATACCTCTCCCAAGGGACGGAAAGAGTGATTGGCATGTTTATTCTCCTAAGCGATTATGTTGGCTGCAGACAACAAAATGCTGTGGAACGGGTGACATGCTCTAGACTTTCGCTGGATTGGGTCGAGCGTTGTTGTGTGCTGTTTTGTGGTTTCGTCGTGGCGAGCTGTGTCTCCCCGACGCTGGGTTTTGACCCGTGTGCATCCTGTCATAGCAGTTGAGCTTGAGCGGTTGGTTTTGGGCCGGATACCCGGTTTGAGGTCAGTGAGCGAGCAGCTGGTTTTAGTGACACAGTTGTCGGAGCAGCGGGCAGCTCGACAGTGCTTCCCTCTCAGACCACCCGGTCGCAGTATCCTCAGGGGCGGGGATTGCTGTGGCACCGATGGAGTGAGTAGCCCCCTCCGTGCCAATGTTTAGTGGCGAGGCACCGAGGCAGGGTGGATAGTTGACAGCTGGTGAGCTGAGGGGACATGATCGATCTCTTGAGCCAGATTTGACAGATGAACCACCCCGACTCGTACGATTGAGTTGGAGGCTTTGGAGGCAGAGTCGTGGTTGGTGGTGTGGTGACCCTGGTTCCCATGCTACCTTTTCCAGTGAATCCATTGTTGGAACACCTAGTGTTGGTGTATCTGGCCCATGGTGCATCAAAGGGATGCCACAGATGGACCCTGTGAGGTATTTTTAGCTGTGTTGGCTTTCGGCTGCATTTGCCAAAATTCTGAAGTGGATTTAGGCCAATCAGAGATTGGAATAGGATTCAGCACGGAAAAACACTTGAAAACGGCTATTTGCTTGTTTGATTCTGAGTCCGGTTGCCCCAAAACGGACTCCCGGAAGTTTTTAGTGGCTTTTGGTGCATGGGAGGGGCCGTGGACCGCCGGGGTGACATGTGGCGGCCTATTATTGGCCGGTCCGCGATGCTCGTTCCACAGAGCGCCGCGGCTGGGTGCACGGACCCGGCGCATGAACACGTGGCGCCGCCTGAATGGCGGGCTCTTGAGGCGCGGTCTACAGATTTGGCGCGGCGGTGCATGGACCAGGCAGGGGGACGCATGGCAGCGCTCGGTTGGTCGGTGCACGCGGCGCGGTCCACGGAACCCGAAGTAGGGTGCGTGGACCGGGTGCATGGGGCACGTGTCAACGTGCCATTGGTCGGCTCACCGGGTGTGGCGCACGGGGGCGCAGGACCCCGCCTCGGGGCCCGTGCGCGGCAGGCGCCGCCTGCCCGCACGTGTGACCGCGACAGTGGCAGGGACGCGTGTCGCCCTGCCACTGGCGGGCGCCACCTACCCGGTTTGACCGGGAGAGGCGCCACGCGTCGGCGGCTCATGCGCCCCGCACAGCTGTTCGCTGTGCGGGACGCGTGTCGGACGCCGGGGCGTGCGACGTGGCCGCAGCGGAGCGGCTCGGGCCGCTGTCGCCTGTTGGTCGGGCTACGTGGCGGCCCCGGGCCGTTTCGGGCGCGCACAGTGTTGGGCTGGGCCCAACACTGTAGCCGCCCGAAAGTCGGCCTGCGCCCGAAACTCGGGACTCATCCGTCATTATTTCAAAAGTTTCTTTGGGCCTATAAATAGCCCGAAATCCTTTCTTCTTCATTTTTTTGGCAATTCCGAGATTCAAACCGGCAATAGTTCTTCACCAAAGTTGATCCTCACACCGTGTAGCTTCCATCTGCAGAGTTTGGGGATTTTTGGGGGCACGCTTTTCGAGATTCTCATTTTCTTGGCGCGGCGCGACGCTCCTTCTTCGGTGTTTCTTCCGTCGCTCTTCGGTGCACGGGCTCCCCCGACCTACTCCGACCATATTTTCGAGCGATTTCTTCGCTGCTGGATCCACGACAGGTGAGGCTACATTTTTGGTTTCTTCCACATTTTCTGGTTGCGCGTTTTTCGAGGACTTTTCTCGTGCTCACTGGGACCCTTTTTGCTGTGAGATTTTGGTGAGGGCAGCACCTTCTTTTGAGGAGATCTCCGCGCACAAGTCTCGGATTAGGACGTGCTTATAGACTTTTTTCATCTACGCGACGCGAGGATCATCACACTATTTTCTTTGGAATTTTTGGAGACCTTCCCGAAGGTATATATTTTTCCTTTTGATCTGTACGAGATTTTACAGTTATGTGGTTGTATGTTTTCGTGCGCCCGTATTGTGGAATTTATATCTTGGCCTACGGGGCTCCGTTTTGGGCGTGCAGGTACTTGTTTCGAAGCTATCGACGCGTAGAACGCAGGGATATTTTATCTGGAATTTATTGAGTACTTTCAGTAGGTGAAATATTTGCTTCTTTGCAGCTGAAAATCCAGCGTTGTGATTTTGGGCAGATTTTGGGATTTGTGTATAACTGTAGCCTTATGTTGTGCCCAGGAGGGATTGTGGACTGTACCGGACCTTTTGGACTTTGAGTTGCTGTTCTTCTGGTATTATCAGCTGTAGGACTTGGACAGATCAGCGCTTTAGGTGGGTGGCTTCGTTTTCAAGATCAACGGACTGTGTACTAATTCTTGTTATGTAGGGACTTGCATATTGTGATGTATTATGTATAGCATGCTAGAATGTAGGAATTGATGTTCCTGTTGTGGTTAGATGATCCTGTGCTTATTTCTTCCCTGTAAGCTGTTGTTATTGATATCTTGGAACTTGACCTAGCACCCCCGCCATTTACAGCATGTTCAGCCAGACTGTAGAAAACTTTAACTTGGGCTAGGTTTTTATTGCTCTAGACGTTCCCACATCTCTATTCTTTATATCATTCTGGACTTAGCTTTTTCCTCGCCCGTGTAGTGGGCCGAGAGGTCGGGTTGTTGTGGGATGCTTTTACACTCGTGTCTGGGGACCGAGTGGAGTTGATAGCAGTCTGTAGATCAGGTTTCTTTGGGAGAGTGACAGTGGTTGTAGATCTGGGATCTTGGGAGCCATCTGAGTGACAGTGGGTCTCGGCTGTGTAGTTTTCCAGCCTGTGAGTGAGACAGTGTGTTGTTGGTTACTGCCGATCTTGTTGATCGAGGATTTGGATTATAGCCTGCATGAGCCACATTTGAGCTCGACAGAGATGCGCGGATACTTTACTCGTTGGGGTCGCGCCCCTCGAGAGCCACTCCGGAGTTGGGCCTGTTACTTCTATCGCGACTTGTCGACGCATTTGTCCCTCTGGCTGGGCCAGTTAGTGGCAGTCACGGACACCGTCCCTCTGGCTGGGCCAGTTAGTGGCAGTCACGGACGCCCTACGTAAGTCCGGTCCTCCGGGATGTAACGGCAGTAGGTAGGCGCAGGTTTGACTGGACCCGATGAGGCAGTCAGTTTAGATTGGGTGATTTGAGTCGAGGGCTAGTTGTAGCATCATGTTCTTTCTGTTCCACTTTTGAGCATCTAGATAGAGGCATAGTAGCTTTAGAGTTTACTTCACCTGCTTTTCCTTCAGCACTGCATATGTTACTTTTTGCCTCTAGTAGACTTAGTGGGCAGACCGTCGGGCTTGTTGGCGGCACCCACTGAGAACTACTGTGGGAAGTAGTTCTCACACCCGTCGTGGTGTCTTTTCCCCAGGGACTTCTACTCCAGTTCCTGCTGCACCAGTTGCTGATCCGGCTGATCGAGGTAAGGGAGTCGCGAGATAGATCCCTACCAGTTGTCGTCCTGAGAGCAGATGTACCACCTTACCTTTTGAGTGTTAATGTTGAGTGACCCTGTAGTGAGGATTGAGTTGTACTCTTCTTATTTTGAGAGACTTATGTATTTGTGGTGAGGACTGGAGATGTATATTTGTGAGAGTTGTATTTATGTCTATTTTACTCTGCATTTACCTTTCAGCTCTGATATCTGTATAGTATAGATGATCTTTTGCAGGTTTGACGCTATGTCTATATAGGGCTTCCCGTATGGGCGGCGGATCTGTTGGCGAGCCCGGGTCGCAGTTTCGACCCGGGGCGTGACAGATTAGAGTGGTATCAGAGCCTATGAGGTAGGTCATTGAGGACTTAGAAACCCTAGGCTTGTGGTTGGACCCTAGGATGACTTACGTGAGAGTCGTAATCTTGTAGCGAGAGTCTTGATTGGGTTCCCAACTCTCCCAGTGGATGGGATGAGTGATCGACATGTCTTCCTTCGGTGGCAACTATGTTGGCTGCAGACAACATAGTACTATGGGAAGGGGGACATGCCTCTTTGACTTTCGCTAGATTGGGTCGTGTTTTGTTTGGGGTTCTGACTGTTTTTCTTTTCCCTCAGGTGAGTGATGCCTCCGCGACGCACGATGTCGACGCGTTCGCAGCCTTCTTCCTCTGAGCCCGAGCAGGAGGACTCGGGGCGGGGACAGCAGAGAGAGGTTCTGGAGCTCCGTGCCCAGGTGGCACAGTTGTCTGAGGCGGTGCGGCGCCAGGAGGAGACATCTCAGCGCCAGGAGGAGGCTTCACAGCGCTAGGAGGAGGCTTCTCAGCGCCAGGAGGAGGCTTCTCGACGCCAGGAGGAGCCATTGGGTCGGATGATGCTTCTGTTGGAGCAGAGGGCGCAGCCGGTGGTAGCACCCCCTGAGAGTTCGCCTGTGCCTTATTCGCCAGCTGTGGTGCCCCCTGTGGTTCCGTCAGCGCCGGCAGTTCCGCCGGTTTGATCCACCCCGTTTTTCTGGTATGAGTGCTGAGCCGTGGGAGGCAGAGTCTTGGATCACGGCCATGGAGCGTCATTTTGAGAGTTTGTTTGTTGAGGATCGATTTCGGGTCTTCTTGGCTACACACTTCTTGGAGAGCAACGCCGAGGCTTGGTGGCGGCGTGTGCGGCCTGCTGGTCCGCCTGGGACGCAGCTTCTTCCTTGGGCGGAGTTCCGCAGACTTCTTCTAGGGGTCTTCTTTCCTGAGAGTGCACGTCAGAGATTGGAGGAGCAGCTGAGGAATCTCCGCCAGGGAGATAGGCCCGTGCATGTGTACATAGCTAACTTCAATCAGCTGTTGGCTAGTATGCCTCGCGTGGCCAGGGATGAGGCTCACCAGATTTACATGTTTGAGCGGGGGTTGCGCCGGGACATTTATCAGTTTGTTCGCTCCTGCAGATTACAGACTTTGGAGGCATCGATGGAGCAGGCGTTATATGTTGAGTCTGGAGAGGCAGTGATGGCAGAGGTGGCTCCAGCCCCCGTAGTGACTCCTGGGGCGAAGCGCCCGGCACCGATGGACGAGGGGCAGTCGAGTCGGCAGGGACCCCTGAGACCTCCACGATTCTATCCTCAGGGTCGTGGGTACCAGGGACGCCAGAGATCTGGAGCATCCCGTCAGTCTTCGCAGCAGCAGCAGCAGCGTTGACCGCCTCGGCAGCAGCAGCCTTCGCAGCAGCAGCAGACCTCGCGGCAGCCCCGGCAGGACCGATGTGTTTTTTGTGGAGGGCCGCACATACCGATTCATTGTCAGCAGAGGCACGGTCGTTGCTTCCGTTGCGGACAGGCCGGTCACATTCAGAGTTCGTGCCCCAGAGCAGGTCCTCCAGCTCATTCCTCAGCTTCAACACTTTCTGTTCCTTATCTGCCGGCAGGGCCTTCTGCGGCCTCTGGTAGGCCTGATCATGCTTCTTCCTCTTCGCGACAGCCAGAGCGACGTCCCCCGGCGCCGAGCGGGCGAGTCTATGCCGCCCAGGTTGAGGATGCTTCAGCAGCTGATCATGTCGTCGCAGGTACTATTTTGATTTATGCAGTTCGTACTCGTGCTCTTGTTGATACTGGTGCATCGCATTCATTTATTAGTAGAGCATTTGCATCCCTACATGGTATAGAGGTAGTTTCATTATCGCATGCATTAGAGGTTCAGATTCCAGACCATGTCTTGCATGTCGAGGAGCATTGTAGGGATTGCCCTGTGGAGTTGGGACCCTAGATCCTGCCGGCAGACTTGCTTGTCTTGCGGCAGCTCCAGGATTTCGACGTTGTACTTGGCATGGATTGGTTATCTCGGTACTTCGCCACGATAGACTGCAGAGAGAGGACGGTGACCCTCCGTGAGCCTGGACAGGAGGATTTCGTTTTTAGAGGCTGCCAGAGCACCTTCTTTGCGATGACTATTTCTTCGGCGAGAGCTCGGCGGATGATGAGTAGAGGCTGCACCGCTTTCCTGGCGACGATTGTTGAGGTGCCTACGGCGGCCCTGGGACTCGCGGATATCCCTATTGTCCGCGAGTTCCCAGATGTGTTTCCCTCAGAGTTGACGACTTTGCCGCCGGAGAGGGAGATTGAGTTTGTGATTGATGTGGTTCCAGGAACCGCACCAATCTCGAAGGCACCTTATAGGATGGCACCTGCCGAGCTGAGAGAGTTGAAGGCCCAGTTGCAGGACTTGATGGATGTGGGCTTTGTGAGGCCCAGTGTATCTCCGTGGGGAGCGCCGATTTTATTTGTGATGAAGAAGGATGGGTCGCTTCGGTTGTGTGTGGACTACAGAGAGCTGAATAAAGTGACCATCCGGAATAGGTACCCCCTACCGCGGATTGATGATCTGTTTGATCAGTTGCAGGGAGCGTCAGTGTTCTCGAAGATTGATCTCCAGTCAGGTTACCACCGGCTCAGGGTGAGGGCCGAGGACATTCCCAAGACGGCTTTTAGATCCCGGTACGGGCATTATGAGTTTACAGTTATGCCTTTTGGATTAACTAATGCCCCTACTGCATTTATGGATCTAATGAACCGAGTATTTCAGCCGTACTTGGACCGGTTTGTCGTTGTGTTCATTGACGACATTTTGATTTACTCCCGAAGTGATATAGAGCATGAGGAGCACTTAAGGATAGTGCTGCAGCTTCTGCGAGAGAAGAAGCTGTATGCCAAGCTTAAAAAGTGCGAATTTTGGCTTCGGGAGGTTGCTTTTCTAGGCCACATTGTATCCGCCGCAGGAGTGGCAGTAGACCCGACGAAGATTGATGCTGTTCGGGATTGGCCTAGACCGACGACGGTTACTGAGGTCCGTAGCTTTTTGGGATTAGCAGGTTATTACCATCGGTTTGTAGAGGGCTTTGTGAAGCTCTCTACTCCCCTGACCAGTTTGACCAGGAAGGGGATGAAGTTTGTTTGGACTGAGCGGTGCCAGGAGAGTTTTGAGGAACTGAAGAGGCGATTGATCTCGGCACCAGTTCTAGCACTACCAGTGATGGGCGACGGATTCGTGATGTTATAGTGACGCCTCTCACAGTGGTTTGGGATGTGTTTTGATGCAGCATGGTAGGGTAATTGCTTATACTTCACGTCAATTAAAGGATTATAAGAAGAATTACCCTACTCATGATTTGGAGCTTGCAGCCGTTGTGTTCGCGCTGAAGTTGTGGCGGCATTATCTCTACGGGGAGCACTGTGAGATCTACACAGATCAAAAGAGTTTAAAGTACTGTTTACTCAAAGGAGCTGAATTTGAGGCAACGCCGGGTGGTTGGAGCTATAAAGGACTATGATGTGAGCATCCTTTATCATCCTGGCAAGGCCAATAGTAGCAGATGCTTTGAGTAGGAGGTCAGCGCAGAGCTTGAGCATGTTGATCACACAGCAGCCACCGCTTGTTGAGCAGTTGAGGCGCCTTCAGATTGAGGTTGTATCCCCTGGGGTCTCTGCTAGACTCATGTCCATGGTCTTGCAGCCCACTCTGTTGGACAGGATTCGAGAGATACAGAGTGAGGACCCCCACTGACTAGGATTAGATCGCAGATTCAGGCAGATCAGATAGGGGATTTTGCAGTGGATAGCTCGGAGTACTGCGGTACAGGGACCGAGTGTGTGTGCCTATGGACACTGAGCTCAGAGATCAGATTTTTGAGAGAGCCCATTCTACACCTTATACCATTCATCCTGGTGGACTAAGATGTATAAGGACTTCAAGGCCATTTCTGGTGGCCCGGAATGAAGCGGGAGGATATGGAAGATTTGTGGCTCATTGTTTAACTGTCAGCAAGTGAAGGACAGAGCATCGGGTTCCTGACTGGCAAGTTACAGAGTCTTCCAATTCCTGAGTGGAAGTGGGACCACATCACCATGGACCTTCGTCACTGGACTGCCAAGGGCGCAGAGGGGGGCCGACGCTATTTGGGTTGTCGTGGATAGAACTCACTAAGTCTGCACACTTCTTGCCTGTACAGAGGACTTGGTCATTGGAGCTGCTTGCACAGTATATTGGATGAGATAGTGAGACTGCACCGGTGTATCTGCCTCGATTGTATAGATAGGGGACCCGAGGTTTGGTATCACACTTTTGGGGGAGTCTACAGTCAGCCTTGGGGACCACAGCTCAGATTTAGTACTGCTTTCCACCCACAGACTGATGGCCAGTCTGAGCGCACCCATACAGACCCTTGAGGATATGTTGAGAGCGTGAGTTATGGATTTTGGAGGAGGGGTGGTATCGGTGCTTAGCACTGGTTGAGTTTGCGTACAACAACAACTATCAGGCGAGCATTCAGATGGCTCCGTTTGAGGCGTTGTATGGACGCAAGTGTCGGTCGCCCTTGTATTGGAGTGACGTGGGTGAGAGGAGGACTTTGGGACCGGATTTACTGTTGGAGGCAGAGGAGAAAGTCAGATTAGTTCGCCGACATCTTGAGATAGCCCAGAGTCGTCAGAGGAGCTACGCTGATACTCGACGGCGAGACCTAGAGTTTCAGATTGGTGATCATGTCTTTTTGAAGGTCTCGCCTTCGAAAGGGGTCCGGAGATTCGGAGTTCGGGGAAGCTCAGTCCCCGTTTTATTGGACCCTTCGAGGTACTTGAGAGGATTGGTCCTGTGGCTTATAGAGTTGCCCTTCCACCGCGCCTGGCCGGAGTTCACGATGTTTTCCACGTCTCGGCTCTGAGGAGATATGTTTTTGACCCGTCGCACGTGATTGACTTCACTTCTTTGGAGGTTGGCGAGGATCTGGGTTATGAGGAGCGCCCGTTGCGAATTCTTGCTGAGAGGTGAGGGAATTGCGCAACCGGGCCATTCCGTATGTGAAGGTCCTGTGGAGCAATCATGAGGAGCGAGAGGCCACTTGGGAGCTGGAGACAGTGATGAGAGATTCCTACCCTTTCTGTTCGAGACTTCCGGTTGAGGTACGTCTGTTTGTTTTTCTTGTTTCGAGGACGAAACTTCCTTTTAGTGGGGGAGGATGTGGTGACCCTGGTTTCCCATGCTACCTTTTCCGGTGAATCCACTGTTGGAACACTAGTGTTGGTGTATCTGGCCCATGGTGCATCAAAGGGATGCCACAGATGGACCCTGTGAGGTATTTTTAGCTGTGTGGTTTTCGGCTGCATTTGCCGAAATTCTGAAGTGGATTTAGGCCAATCAGAGGTTGGAATTGGATTCAGCACGGAAAAAACACTTGAAAACGGCTATTTGCTTGTTTGATTTTGAGTCCGGTCCAAAAACGGGACTCCCGGAAGTTTAGTGAATTTTGGTGCATGGGAGGGGCCGTGGACCGCCGGGTGACACGTGGCGGCTATTATTGGCCGGTCGCGACGCTCAGTCCACAGAGCGCCGCGGCTGGGTGCACGGACCCGGGCATGGACACGTGGCGCCGCCTGATTGGCGGGCTCTTGAGGCGGGTCTACGGATTTGGCGCGGCGGTGCATGGACCAGGCGGGGGGACGCGTGCAGCGCCCGGTTGGTCGGTGCACGCAGCGCGGTCCACGGAACCGAAGTAGGGTGCGTGGACCGGGTGCATGGGGCACGTGTCAAGTGCGCATTGGTCGGCTCACGGGTGTGGCGCACGGGGCGCGGGACCCCGCCTCGGGCGCGCGTGGCGCGGCGGCGGCCTGCCCGCACGTGTGACCGCGACAGCAGCGGGGGCGCGTGTCGCCCTGCCACTGGCGGGCGCCACCTACCGGTTTGACCGGGAGAGGCGCCACGCGTCGGCGGCTCATGCGCCCCGCACAGCTGTTCGCTGTGCGGGACGCGTGTCGGACGGCGGCGTGCGACGTGGCCGCAGCGGAGCGGCTCGGGCGCTCTCGCCTGTTGGTCGGGATACGTGGCGGCCCCGGGCCGTTTCGGGCGCGCACAGTGTTGGGCCGGGCCCAACACTGTAGCCGCCCGAAAGTCGCCTGCGCCCGAAATTCGGGACTCATAACTTCATTTTTCAAGTTCTTTGGGCCTATAAATAGCCCGAAATCCTTTTCTTCTTCCGTTTTTTTGGCATTCCGAGCTTCAAACCGGCAAGAGTTCTTCACCAAAGTTGATCCTCACACCGTGTAGCTTCATCTGCAGTGTTTGTGGATTTTTGGGCACGCTTTTCGAGATTCTCATTTTCTTGGCGCGGCGCGACGCTCCTCTTCGGTGTTTCTTCCGTCGCTCTTCGCTGCACGGCTCCCCGACCTACTCCGACCATATTTTCGAGCGATCTTTGCTTCTGGATCCGCGACAGTGGGGCTACTTTTTGTTTCTTCCACATTTTCTGGTTGCACGTTTTTCGAGGAGTTTTCTCGTGCTCATGGGACCCTTTTTGCTGTGAGATTTGTGAGGGCAGCACCTTCTTTTGAGGAGATCTCCGCGACAACGTCTCGATCTGCACGTGCTTATAGACTTTTTTCGTCTACGCGATGCGAGGTCATCACACTATTTCTTTGGAATTTTGGAGACCTTCCCGAAGGTATATATTTTTCCTTTTGATTGTACGAGATTTACAGTTATGTGGTTGTGTATGTTTTCGCGCCCGTATTGTGGAATTTATATCTGGCTACGGGGCTCCGTTTTGGGTGTGCAGTTACTTGTTTCGAAGAGCTATCGACGCGTAGAACACAGGGATATTTATCTGGAATTTATTGAGCACTTTCAGCAGGTAAATATTTGCTCTTTGCGCTGAAAATTCAGCATTGTGGATTTGGGCAGATTTTGGGATTTGTGTATAACTGTAGCCTTATGTTGTGCCCAGGAGGGATTGTGTACTGTACCGGACCTTTTGGACTTTGAGTTGCTGTCTCTCTCGGTATATCAGCTGTAGGACTGGGAAGATCAGCGCTTAGGTGGGTGCTCGTTTTCAAATCAACGGAGGGTACTAATTCTAGTTTATAGGGACTTGCATATTGTGATGTATTATGTATAGCATGCTAGAATGTAGGAATTGATGTTCCTGTGTGGTTAGTGATCTGTGCTTAGTTCTTCCTGCAGCTGTTGTTCTTGATATCTTGGAACTGACTAGCACCCCGCCATGGACAGCATGTTCAACCAGATGTAGAAAACTTGAACTTGGGCTAGGTTTTTATTGCTCTAGAGTCCCAAATCTCTATTCTTTATATGCATTCGGAGGAGTTTTCCTCGCGTGTAGTGGGCGACGGAGGTCGGGTTGTTGTGGAGCTTTGACACTCGTGTCTGGGGATTTGGTGTGAGTGATAGAGTCTGTAGTCAGGTTTCTTTGTTACGGAATTAGTTGGCATAGTTTCGTGAAAGTCTCAAGTCTTGAGAAGATTGAAGGTGAAGAAAGTTGGATCATTTAACTCAATCTCAAGAAAGAAGATTCAAAAGGATCAGGTATGTTTAACTAAGATTTTTGTGATCCGAATACTTCTTGTAGTGTAGAAACACTTGGGAATCTTCTTTGAATAAACATCAAAAATGGTGTTGGACAGTTCAGGATCCGGATCAGAGCAGCGATCCGGATCACGAAAGGTTGTTGTTTAATACAATACTTTCACTCTGGGATCGCAGTCTCACGATCCGGATCCGAACGTTGAGTTTTCTGAATGTATGAACGATCCGGATAAGACAATCGATCGGATCCCGAACCTTGTGATTTTCTGGAAAACGTCTTTAGGTTACACGATCCGGATCAGCCCAAATCCGATCCGGATCGCCGTCCGTAAAATTTCCAGAAATGTTAGGTTTTTGATTCTTATCTCCTTCCTAGGGTTTCTAACCTATAAATAGACCCTATGACTCTTTTTCTAGGGTAATCCAAAATATCCACATAGCCGTCATTTTCATATATCATCTTATACGGCTATAGATCCACATATAGAGAAGAAAGGAAACATTAGAGAATACTCTATGTTTCTTCATCTATATGATTAGTTTGATTCTAGGTTTCATACTCACATCTTGAGTTGAATCAAACTAATGAATACTTAGATGGTATTTCCGATCTATCTTTGATCTAAGTATTCGGCGGATCATCACCACCAAAAAACAACGATTTACCCAAAAATCGGCGCGTGGATTCGCGTGTCCTTGTGGATTCAAGGTTCAACCGCTCTCGTGGATTCGGAGCGAGGCACGTTCGTGGATTCGAAGGGTGCTATTGGGTGAAGACCGTGGATTCGGTCGGACGTCGTGGATTCGACGTTGGACGCCGTGATTCGGCGTTGGGCGCAGATCGTGGATTCGAGAAGCGCGCGGAGCGAGCGGAGAAGATCCTCTAGGAGCGTATGGAAAAGTTGAGTCGTAAGTGTGTACGGTAAATCACCTTGTACGTGTTTTAATTCTAGTGGATTTCTGCGTGTTATCGGTCCCGTGGTTTTTTACTCCGGTGATGGAGTTTTCCACGTAAAAATCTTGCGTTATTATTTTATTTCCGCATTGGGTTTTTATCGCAACGATTTTTTGAGTGTTTATACGTTACACCTATTCACCCCCCTCTAGGGTGTTTTTCCCCTATTTAGATCCTTATTACATATAACCCAACAAGTGGTATCAGAGCGGGAATAGGGTTGTAAACAATGGTTGAAGGTGGAAACATCAACCGACCCCCGTTCTTCGATGGAACAAATTATGCGTACTGGAAAGTACGGATGAAAGCCTTTTTAATTTCCATCGACGAACGGGTGTGGCAATCAATTGAATTAGGATGGTCTAATCCAACTGAATTTATTGGTGATGTGTTCGCACCTTAAAACCTAGGTCGAAATGGACCAAGGAAGAGTTAGATTCATCTTCTTACAATGGCAAGGGAATTAATGCTATTTTTAATGCCTTATCAAAACTGAATTCTCTCGCGTCTCGGCATGTGAGACTGCGAAAGAAATCTGGATGTTCTTCAGGTTACACATGAGGGAACTAACCTCGTGAAGATTCAGAAACTGCAAATGCTTACGAGCAAGTTTGACTCTATCTTAATGGCAGAAAAATGAATCTTTCACGGACTACTATACACGATTGCAAGACATCGTAAACTCATGTGCTACAATCTGGGAGAGAAGATTCCAGAATTTAAGATTGTAGAAAGATCTTAAGAACTCTTCCTGAACGATTTCGCCCAAAGGTTACTGCCATTGAAACTATTAAACACCCGGACGAAATACGTGTAGAAGAATTAGTTGGTTCATTACAAACTTATGAAATGACATTTACTACTAACAATTCTTCTGGAAAGGCATCCACTTCTAAGTCTTCAGGTTATGCGTGAAAACAAACTAAGGAAGAAGACGCGGATACATCCTCCTCAGACGATGACGAGAACCTTTCTATGGAGGAATTTGAGAAGCAGCTCAGCTCTCTTGACAAGGAAGTTTCGCCGCAACTTTCGAAGGGGTAATTCAAGCAAATCTCCATCCTTCGGAAAGTCGAACAAAGCAAGGGTACTTCAAGTTTACAAGTCAAGAAAGCCAAGAGAACTTCTCAAAGGATAAGAAAAGTCAGAAGGACAACTACAATGCTTCAAATGTCGAGGCTACGGCCACATTGCAACGGAGTGTCCCAACAAGTATCCGGCAAATGAAAGAAGGCGATGCAAGTCGTCACTTGGGATAGACACTCAACGTCAATTGAGTCGTCTTCGAGTGATGAAGAAAAGAGCTCCACCGCATTCCACGCGTCCGTACTTTCACCCTTCATGTGCTTATGGCAAGTACATCCGAGTCGTTGTCCAAACTCCACTGTTGAATAGAATGCAACGGACAATGAATCGGATGATTCGGAAGGTGAAGATTTTGCTCTAGCCTACCACAGACTTTTGAGGGATTCAAAGAAAGTGGCTAAGCCAAAACAAGAGTTTGAGATGGGAGAGTGCATGATCTCGAAGAAGAAGCAAAAAGAGCGACTTCTCTCTCAAACGCTCTTGAAGTGGAAAGGGAAAACCTGCTAAAAGCAAATGTTTCCCTTCAAGAGTCCAATGAGCAACTTGAGAAGGAACATACAAATCTGGTGGATAACGCGAATCACTTCTCAAAGCTCTACAACGAGGCTCGACAGGATAACCCTGGAAATGACAAAGACCATTTTTCCAACTCAAGAATGACTTACAGCGATTCTCTTCAGGAAGGCGTAAGTTGGATAGACTTCTTGGTCTTGGTCCAATCAAATCGGTTCGGCCTCGGATACACTCAAACTGGAAACAGTCCAAGTTCGAGTGGGACAGTTTTTGTGCCTCAGTCGGTATCTCCTCCTCCGACACCGGAATTCAAGACAAACAACGACAACAACCTACTTCATCCTCTTGGGATCGTCAAGATCTAAGGTATGTTTTTCGTTGTGGTGTTTCAGGGCACATAAGAAGATATTGCAAGACGGGAGTCGAACGCTCATCTCAAACACCTCTTGCAACAACTACCAAAAAGGCTCCTCCACGGAAATCAAAGCAAAACTTTTCAACATGAAAAGAGACTTGGTAGTTCATCGCGCAAGACGATTTCATCAAGGCGCAACAATCGCTATAACAAGACGCTTTCACCTAGGATATAACTTCACGACCATTACCGACGCTCTCCAAAAGGTTTGGGTGCGCAAAGGTGAAATTTTCCCTTGTCTTGTTTCCAATGTTTCCTTGCATGCATATGATAGTTCGTCTTTGGTATCTGGATAGCGGGTGTTCCCGTCATATGACCGGTGACAAAAATAGTTTTCAAAATCTTGAGAAAATCTCCGGAGGACACGTTGTTTTCGGAGACGGCTCGATCTTCCAAATTGTTGGAAAAGGGACGGTAGCTATTCCAGATGGCCCGATATTGAAAAACGTCTTATTTGTTGATGGCCTTAAGACTAACCTCATAAGCATAAGTCAACTTTGCGACAATGGTTTTTCAGTTAACTTTCATCTGTTGAATGCGTTTGTAACTGATAAGGACCATGTCTTCTTTTTAAAAGGGGTTAGATCTGAAAACAATTGTTATGTTGTTCCTAATAAATTTTCTGAAAATTGTAACTTAGCCGCTTTGAATAATGAAACTCTTTGGCATGAAAGGCTAGGTCACTTAAATTTTAAGGAACTTACTAGAATTTCAAACAAGGCGTGGTCAAGGGGGTTCCAAACTTTTATTTTAAACAAAACGTTGTGTGTGGTGGTTGCCAAAAGGGTAAACAGTCTAGGACTGCACACAAGAACTTGAACCACGTTGGTACAAAACGGCCCTTGGAACTTTTGCACATGGATATTAATGGGGCCGACCCGTCAACCATCCTTGGGAGGTAAATGGTACATTTTCTTATTGGTTGATGATTTCTCTAGGTTTTCTTGGGTAGCATTTTTTAAAAGAGAAAGCTGATACGTTTGACTCTTTTCATGAGATTTGCCATCGTATTATGATTGAAAAGAATGAAAAGATCATTCGTGTTAGAAGTGATAGAGGCGGAGAATTCATAAATTCAAATTCATTGATTTTTTGCACTTCAAATGGCATTAACATGAATTCTCGGCACCCTATACACCTCAGCAGAATGGTGTTGTTTGAGC
>CM055067.1:33628198-33657998 GCA_029204045.2 Tillandsia leiboldiana | reverse complement strand
CGAGTTGGGGATTTTTGGTGGCACGCTTTTCGAGATTCTCATTTTCTTGGCGCGGCGCGACGCTCCTTCTTCGGTGTTTCTATTCCGTCGCTCTCTTGGTGCACGGGCTCCCCCCGACCCTCCTCCGACCATAATTTTCGAGCGATTTCTTTCTTCGCTGCTGGATCCACGACAGTTGAGGCTACATTTTTGGTTTCTTCCACATTTTCTGGTT
Organism: Tillandsia leiboldiana; assembly: GCA_029204045.2. Classification (NCBI taxonomy): domain Eukaryota; kingdom Viridiplantae; phylum Streptophyta; class Magnoliopsida; order Poales; family Bromeliaceae; genus Tillandsia; species Tillandsia leiboldiana. The sequence continues at coordinate 33,657,784 of CM055067.1, read as the reverse complement.
GCGCGGCGTTTTCGGACTTTTCTCGTGCTCACTGGGACCCTTTTGCTGTGAGATTTGGTGAGGGCAGCACCTTCTTTTTGAGGAGATCTCCGCGCACAAGTCTCGGATTAGGACGTGCTTATAGACTTTTTTTCATCTACGCGACGCGAGATCATCACACTATTTTCTTGGAATTTTGGAGACCTTCCCGAAGGTATATATTTTTCCTTTTGACTGTACGAGATTTTACAGTTATGTGGTTGTATGTTTTTCGTGCGCCCGGATTGTGGAATTTATAACTTGGCCTACGGGCTCCGTTTGGCGTGCAGGTACTTGTTTCGAAGCTATCGACGCGTAGAACGCAGGGATATTTATCTGGAATTTATTGAGTACTTTCAGTAGGTGAAATATTGCTTCTTTGCAGCTGAAATCCAGCGTTGTGATTTTGGGCAGATTTTGGGATTTGTGTATAACTGTAGCCTTATGTTGTGCCCAGGAGGGCTTGTGGACTGTACGGACCTTTTGGACTTTGAGTTGCTGTTCTTCTGGTATTATCAGCTGTAGGACTTGACAGTTCAGCGCTTTAGGTGGGTGGCTTCGTTTTCAAGATCAACGGACTGTGTACTAATTCTTGTTATGTAGGGACTTGCATATTGTGATGTATTATGTATAGCATGCTAGAATGTAGGAATTGATGTTCCTGTTGTGGTTAGATGATCCTGTGCTTATTTCTTTCCTGTAAGCTGTTGTTATTGATATCTTGGAACTTGACCTAGCACCCCCGCCATTTACAGCATGTTCAGCCAGACTGTAGAAAACTTTAACTTGGGCTAGTTTTTATTGCTCTAGACGTTCCCACATCTCTATTCTTTATATCATTCTGGACTACTTTTCCCTCGCCCGTGTAGTGGGCGAGAGGTCGGGTTGTTGTGGGATTGCTTTTACACTCGTGTCTGGGGACCGAGTGGAGTTGATAGCAGTCTGTAGATCAGGTTTCTTTGGGAGAGTGACAGTGGTTGTAGATCTGGGATCTTGGGAGCCATCTGAGTGACAGTGGGTCTCGGCTGTGTAGTTTTCCAGCCTGTGAGTGAGAAGTGTGTTTTGTTGGTTACTGCCGATCTTGTTGATCGAGGATTTGGATTATAGCCTGCATGAGCCACATTTGAGCTCGACAGAGATGCCGATACTTTACTCGTTGGGGTCGCGCCCCTCGAGAGCCACTCCGGAGTTGGGCCTGTTACTTCTATCGCGACTTGTCGACGCATTTGTCCCTCTGGCTGGGCCAGTTAGTGGCAGTCACGGACACCGTCCCTCTGGCTGGGCCAGTTAGTGGCAGTCACGGACGCCCTACGTAAGTCCGGTCCTCCGGATGTAACGGCAGTAGGTAGTGCGCAGGTTTGACTGGACCCGATGAGGCAGTCAGTTTAGATTGGGTGATTTGAGTCGAGGGCTAGTTGTAGCATCATTTCTTTCTGTTCCACTTTTGAGCATCTAGATAGAGGCATAGTAGCTTTAGAGAGTTTACTTCCCTGCTTTTCCTTCAGCACTGCATATGTTACTTTTTTGCCTCTAGTAGACTTAGTGGGCAGACCGTCGGGCTTGTTGGCGGCACCCACTGAGAACTACTGTGGGAAGTAGTTCTCACACCCGTCGTGGTGTCTTTTCCCCAGGACTTCTACTCCAGTTCCTGCTGCAACCTGTTGCTGATCCGCTGATCGAGGTAAGGGAGTCGCGAGATAGATCCCTACCAGTTGTCGTCCTGAGAGCGATGTACCTCCTTACCTTTTGAGTGTTCATGTTGAGTGACCCTGTAGTGAGGATTGAGTTGTACTCTTTATTTTGAGAGACTTATGTATTTGTGGGTGAGGACTGAGATGTATATTTGAGAGTTGTATTTATGTTATTTTACTCTGCATTTACCTTTCAGCTCTGATATCTGTATAGTATAGATGATCTTTGCAGGTTTGACGCTATGTCTATATAGGGCTTCCCGTATGGGCGGCGGATCTGTTGGCGAGCCCGGGTCGCAGTTTCGACCCGGGGCGTGACAGATTAGAGTGGTATCAGAGCCTAGGATGTAGGTCATTGAGGACTTAGAAACCCTAGCTTGTGGTTGACCCTAGGTGAACTTACGTGAGAGTCGTAATCTTGTAGCGAGAGTCTTGATTGGGTTCCCAACTCTCCCAGTGGATGGGATGAGTGATCGACATGTCTTCCTTCGGTGGCAACTATGTTGGCTGCAGACAACATAGTACTATGGGAAGGGGGACATGCCTCTTTGACTTTCGCTAGATTGGGTCGTGTTTTGTTTGGGGTTCTGACTGTTTTTCTTTTCCCTCAGGTGAGTGATGCCTCCGCGACGCACGATGCGACGCGGTTCGCAGCTTCTTCCTCTGAGCCCGAGCAGGAGGACTCGGGGCGGGGACCAGAGAGAGAGGTTCTGGAGCTCCCGTGCCCAGGTGGCACAGTTGTCTGAGGCGGTGCGGCGCCAGGAGGAGACATCTCAGCGCCAGGGAGGAGCTTCACAAGCGCTAGGTAGGAGGCTTCTCTATGGCCAGGAGGAGGCTTCTCGACGCCAGGAGGAGCCATTGGGGTCGGATGATGCTTCTGTTGGAGCAGAGGGCGCAGCCGGTGGTAGCACCCCTGAGAGTTCGCCTGTGCCTTATTCGCCAGCTGTGGTGCCCCCTGTGGTTCCGTCAGCGCCGGCAGTTCCGCCGGTTTGATCCACCCCCGTTTTTCTGGTATGAGTGCTGAGCCGTGGGAGGCAGAGTCTTGGATCACGGCCATGGAGCGTCATTTTGAGAGTTTGTTTGTTGAGGATCGATTTCGGGTCTTCTTGGCTACACACTTCTTGGAGAGCAACGCCGAGGCTTGGTGGCGGCGTGTGCGGCCTGCTGGTCCGCCTGGGACGCAGCTTTCTTCCTTGGGCGGAGTTCCGCAGACTTCTTCTAGGGGTCTTCTTTCCTGAGAGTGCACGTCAGAGATTGGAGGAGCAGCTGAGGAATCTCCGCCAGGGAGATAGGCCCGTGCAGGTGTACATAGCTAACTTCAATCAGCTGTTGGCTAGTATGCCTCGCGTGGCCAGGGATGAGGCTCACCAGATTTACATGTTTGAGCGGGGGTTGCGCCGGGACATTTATCAGTTTGTTCGCTCCTGCAGATTACAGACTTGGAGGCATCGATGGAGCAGCGTTATATGTTGAGTCTGGAGAGGCAGTGATGGCAGAGGTGGCTCCAGCCCCCGTAGTGACTCCTGGGGCGAAGCGCCCGGCACCGATGGACGAGGGGCAGTCGAGTCGGCAGGGACCCCTGAGACCTCCACGATTCTATCCTCAGGGTCGTGGGTACCAGGGACGCCAGAGATCTGGAGCATCCCGTCAGTCTTCGCAGCAGCAGCAGCAGCGGTTGACCGCCTCGGCAGCAGCAGCCTTCGCAGCAGCAGCAGACCTCGCGGCAGCCCCGGCAGGACCGATGTGTTTTTTGTGGAGGGCCGCACATACCGATTCATTGTCAGCAGAGGCACGGTCGTTGCTTCCGTTGCGGACAGGCCGGTCACATTCAGAGTTCGTGCCCCAGAGCAGGTCCTCCAGCTCATTCCTCAGCTTCAACACTTTCTGTTCCTTATCTGCCGGCAGGGCCTTCTGCGGCCTCTGGTAGGCCTGATCATGCTTCTTCCTCTTCGCGACAGCCAGAGCGACGTCCCCCCGGCGCCGAGCGGGCGAGTCTATGCCGCCCAGGTTTGAGGATGCTTCAGCAGCTGATCATGTCCGTCGCAGGTACTATTTTGATTTATGCAGTTCGTACTCGTGCTCTTGTTGATACTGGTGCATCGCATTCATTATTAGTAGAGCATTTGCATCCCTACATGGTATAGAGGTAGTTTCATTATCGCATGCATTAGAGGTTCAGATTCCAGACCATGTCTTGCATGTCGAGGAGCATTGTAGGGATTGCCCTGTGGAGTTGGGACCCTAGATCCTGCCGGCAGACTTGCTTGTCTTGCGGCAGCTCCAGGATTTCGACGTTGTACTTGGCATGGATTGGTTATCTCGGTACTTCGCCACGATAGACTGCAGAGAGAGGACGGTGACCCTCCGTGAGCCTGGACAGGAGGATTTCGTTTTTAGAGGCTGCCAGAGCACCTTCTTTGCGATGACTATTTCTTCGGCGAGAGCTCGGCGGATGATGAGTAGAGGCTGCACCGCTTTCCTGGCGACGATTGTTGAGGTGCCTACGGCGGCCCTGGGACTCGCGGATATCCCTATTGTCCGCGAGTTTCCCAGATGTGTTTCCCTCAGAGTTGACGACTTTGCCGCCGGAGAGGGAGATTGAGTTTTGTGATTGATGTGGTTCCAGGAACCGCACCAATCTCGAAGGCACCTTATAGGATGGCACCTGCCGAGCTGAGAGAGTTGAAGGCCCAGTTGCAGGACTTGATGGATGTGGGCTTTGTGAGGCCCAGTGTATCTCCGTGGGGAGCGCCGATTTTATTTGTGATGAAGAAGGATGGGTCGCTTCGGTTGTGTGTGGACTACAGAGAGCTGAATAAAGTGACCATCCGGAATAGGTACCCCCTACCGCGGATTGATGATCTGTTTGATCAGTTGCAGGGAGCGTCAGTGTTCTCGAAGATTGATCTCCAGTCAGGTTACCACCGGCTCAGGGTGAGGGCCGAGGACATTCCCAAGACGGCTTTTAGATCCCGGTACGGGCATTATGAGTTTACAGTTATGCCTTTTGGATTAACTAATGCCCCTACTGCATTTATGGATCTAATGAACCGAGTATTTCAGCCGTACTTGGACCGGTTTGTCGTTGTGTTCATTGACGACATTTTGATTTACTCCCGAAGTGATATAGAGCATGAGGAGCACTTAAGGATAGTGCTGCAGCTTCTGCGAGAGAAGAAGCTGTATGCCAAGCTTAAAAAGTGCGAATTTTGGCTTCGGGAGGTTGCTTTTCTAGGCCACATTGTATCCGCCGCAGGAGTGGCAGTAGACCCGACGAAGATTGATGCTGTTCGGGATTGGCCTAGACCGACGACGGTTACTGAGGTCCGTAGCTTTTTGGGATTAGCAGGTTATTACCATCGGTTTGTAGAGGGCTTTGTGAAGCTCTCTACTCCCCTGACCAGTTTGACCAGGAAGGGGATGAAGTTTGTTTGGACTGAGCGGTGCCAGGAGAGTTTTGAGGAACTGAAGAGGCGATTGATCTCGGCACCAGTTCTAGCACTACCAGTGATGGGCGACGGATTCGTGATTTATAGTGACGCCTCTCACAGTGGTTTGGGATGTGTTTTGATGCAGCATGGTAGGGTAATTGCTTATACTTCACGTCAATTAAAGGATTATAAGAAGAATTACCCTACTCATGATTTGGAGCTTGCAGCCGTTGTGTTCGCGCTGAAGTTGTGGCGGCATTATCTCTACGGGGAGCACTGTGAGATCTACACAGATCAAAAGAGTTTAAAGTACTTGTTTACTCAAAAGGAGCTGAATTTGAGGCAACGCCGGTGGTTGGAGCTATTAAAGGACTATGATGTGAGCATCCTTTATCATCCTGGCAAGGCCAATGTAGTAGCAGATGCTTTGAGTAGGAGGTCAGCGCAGAGCTTGAGCATGTTGATCACACAGCAGCCACCGCTTGTTGAGCAGTTGAGGCGCCTTCAGATTGAGGTTGTATCCCCTGGGGTCTCTGCTAGACTCATGTCCATGGTCTTGCAGCCCACTCTGTTGGACAGGATTCGAGAGATACAGAGTGAGGACCCCCACTTGACTAGGATTAGATCGCAGATTCAGGCAGATCAGATAGGGGATTTTGCAGTGGATAGCTCGGGAGTACTGCGGTACAGGGACCGAGTGTGTGTGCCTATGGACACTGAGCTCAGAGATCAGATTTTGAGAGAGGCCCATTATACACCTTATACCATTCATCCTGGTGGTACTAAGATGTATAAGGACTTCAAGGCCCATTTCTGGTGGCCCGGAATGAAGCGGGATATTGGAAGATTTGTGGCTCATTGTTTAACTTGTCAGCAAGTGAAGGCAGAGCATCGGGTTCCTGCTGGCAAGTTACAGAGTCTTCCAATTCCTGAGTGGAAGTGGGACCACATCACCATGGACTTCGTCACTGGACTGCCAAGGGCGCAGAGTGGGGCCGACGCTATTTGGGTTGTCGTGGATAGACTCACTAAGTCTGCACACTTCTTGCCTGTACAGATGACTTGGTCATTGGAGCGTCTGGCACAGTTATATTTGGATGAGATAGTGAGACTGCACGGTGTATCTGCCTCGATTGTATCAGATAGGGACCCGAGGTTTGTATCACACTTTTGGGGGAGTCTACAGTCAGCCTTGGGGACCCAGCTCAGATTTAGTACTGCTTTCCACCCACAGACTGATGGCCAGTCTGAGCGCACCATACAGACCCTTGAGGATATGTTGAGAGCGTGCGTTATGGATTTTGGAGGAGGGTGGTATCGGTGCTTAGCACTGGTTGAGTTTGCGTACAACAACAACTATCAGGCGAGCATTCAGATGGCTCCGTTTGAGGCGTTGTATGGACGCAAGTGTCGGTCGCCCTTGTATTGGAGTGACGTGGGTTAGAGGAGGACTTTGGGACCGGATTTACTGTTGGAGGCAGAGGAGAAAGTCAGATTAGTTCGCCGACATCTTGAGATAGCCCAGAGTCGTCAGAGGAGCTACGCTGATACTCGACGGCGAGACCTAGAGTTTCAGATTGGTGATCATGTCTTTTTGAAGGTCTCGCATTCGAAAGGGGTCCGGAGATTCGGAGTTCGGGGGAAGCTCAGTCCCCGTTTTATTGGACCCTTCGAGGTACTTGAGAGGATTGGTCCTGTGGCTTATAGAGTTGCCCTTCCACCGCGCCTGGCTGGAGTTCACGATGTTTTCCACGTCTCGGCTCTGAGGAGATATGTTTTTGACCCGTCGCACGTGATTGACTTCACTTCTTTGGAGGTTGGCGAGGATCTGGGTTATGAGGAGCGCCCGTTGCGAATTCTTGCTTGAGAGGTGAGGGAATTGCGCAACCGGGCCATTCCGTATGTGAAGGTCCTGTGGAGCAATCATGAGGAGCGAGAGGCCACTTGGGAGCTGGAGACAGTGATGAGAGATTCCTACCCCTTTCTGTTCGAGACTTCCGGTTGAGGTACGTCTGTTTGTTTTTCTTGTTTCGAGGACGAAACTTCCTTTTAGTGGGGGAGGATGTGGTGACCCTGGTTCCCATGCTACCTTTTCCGGTGAATCCACTGTTGGAACACCTAGTGTTGGTGTATCTGGCCCATGGTGCATCAAAGGGATGCCACAGATGGACCCTGTGAGGTATTTTTAGCTGTGTTGGTTTTCGGCTGCATTTGCCGAAATTCTGAAGTGGATTTAGGCCAATCAGAGGTTGGAATTGGATTCAGCACGGAAAAACACTTGAAAACGGCTATTTGCTTGTTTGATTTTGAGTCCGGGTGCCCAAAAACGGACTCCCGGAAGTTTTTAGTGGCTTTTGGTGCATGGGAGGGGCCGTGGACCGCCGGGGTGACACGTGGCGGCCTATTATTGGCCGGTCCGCGACGCACAGTCCACAGAGCGCCGCGGCTGGGTGCACGGACCCGGCGCATGGACACGTGGCGCCGCCTGATTGGCGGGCTCTTGAGGCGCGGTCTACGGATTTGGCGCGGCGGTGCATGGACCAGGCGGGGGGACGCGTGGCAGCGCCCGGTTGGTCGGTGCACGCAGCGCGGTCCACGGAACCCGAAGTAGGGTGCGTGGACCGGGTGCATGGGGCACGTGTCAACGTGCCATTGGTCGGCTCACCGGGTGTGGCGCACGGGGGCGCGGGACCCCGCCTCGGGGCGCGTGCGCGGCAGGCGCTGCCTGCCCGCACGTGTGACCGCGACAGCGGCAGGGACGCGTGTCGCCCTGCCACTGGCGGGCGCCACCTACCCGGTTTGACTGGGAGAGGCGCCACGCGTCGGCGGCTCATGCGCCCCGCACAGCTGTTCGCTGTGCGGGACGCGTGTCGGACGCCGCGGCGTGCGACGTGGCCGCAGCGGAGCGGCTCGGGCCGCTCTCGCCTGTTGGTCGGGATACGTGGCGGCCCCGGGCCGTTTCGGGCGCGCACAGTGTTGGGCTGGGCCCAACACTGTAGCCGCCCGAAAGTCGGCCTGCGCCCGAAACTCGGGACTCATCCTTCATTATTTCAAAAGTTTCTTTGGGCCTATAAATAGCCCGAAATCCTTTCTTCTTCCGTTTTTTGGCAATTCCGAGCTTCAAACCGGCAAGAGTTCTTCACCAAAGTTGATCCTCACACCGTGTATCTTCCATCTGCAGTGTTTGTGGATTTTTGGGGGCACGCTTTTCGAGATTCTCATTTTCTTGGCGCGGCGCGACGCTCCTTCTTCGGTGTTTCTTCCGTCGCTCTTCGCTGCACGGGCTCCCCCGACCTACTCCGACCATATTTTCGAGCGATTTCTTTGCTTCTGGATCCACGACAGGGGAGGCTACATTTTTGGTTTCTTCCACATTTTCTGGTTGCACGTTTTTCGAGGAGTTTTCTCGTGCTCACTGGGACCCTTTTTGCTGTGAGATTTTGGTGAGGGCAGCACCTTCTTTTGAGGAGATCTCCGCGAACAAGTCTCGGATCTGCACGTGCTTATAGACTTTTTTCGTCTACGCGATGCGAGGATCATCACACTATTTTCTTTGGAATTTTTGGAGACCTTCCCGAAGGTATATATTTTTCCTTTTGATCTGTACGAGATTTTACAGTTATGTGGTTGTATGTTTTCGCGTGCCCGTATTGTGGAATTTATATCTTGGCCTACGGGGCTCCGTTTTGGGTGTGCAGTTACTTGTTTCGAAGCTATCGACGCGTAGAACACAGGGATATTTTATCTGGAATTTATTGAGCACTTTCAGCAGGTTAAATATTTGCCTCTTTGCCGCTGAAAATTCAGCATTGTGATTTTGGGCAGATTTTGGGATTTGTGTATAACTGTAGCCTTATGTTGTGCCCAGGAGGGATTGTGTACTGTACCGGACCTTTTGGACTTTGAGTTGCTGTTCTTCTGGTATTATCAGCTGTAGGACTTGGACAGATCAGCGCTTTAGGTGGGTGGCTTCGTTTTCAAGATCAACGGACTGTGTACTAATTCTAGTTATGTAGGGACTTGCATATTGTGATGTATTATGTATAGCATGCTAGAATGTAGGAATTGATGTTCCTGTTGTGGTTAGATGATCCTGTGCTTATTTCTTCCCTGCAAGCTGTTGTTATTGATATCTTGGAACTTGACCTAGCACCCCCGCCATTTACAGCATGTTCAACCAGACTGTAGAAAACTTTAACTTGGGCTAGGTTTTTATTGCTCTAGACGTTCCCACATCTCTATTCTTTATATCATTCTGGACTTAGCTTTTTCCTCGCCCGTGTAGTGGGCCGAGAGGTCGGGTTGTTGTGGGATGCTTTTACACTCGTGTCTGGGGACCGAGTGGAGTTGATAGCAGTCTGTAGATCAGGTTTCTTTTGTTACGGAATTTAAGTTGGCATAGTTTCGTGAAAGTCTCAAGTCTTGAAGATTGAAGGTGAAGGAAGTTGGATCATTTAACTCAATCTCAAGAAAGAAGAATTCAAAAGGATCAGGTATGTTTAACTAAAGATTTTTTGTGATCCGAATACTTCTTGTAGTGTAGAAACACTTGGAAGAATCTTTCTTTGAATAAACATCAAAAACTGGTGTTCGGACAAGTTCAGGATCCGGATCAGAGCCAGCGATCCGGATCCCGAAGGTTGTTGTTTCATACAATACTTCAATCCGGATCGCAGCATCTCACGATCCGGATCCCGAACGTTGAGTTTTCTGAATTGTATGAACGATCCGGATAAGACAATCCGATCCGGATCCCGAACGTGTGATTTTCTGGAAAACGTCTTTATTGCTACTGCAATCCGGATCGCCCAAATCCGATCCGGATCGCCGTCCGTCAAATTTCCAGAAATGTTAGGTTTTTGATTCTTATCTCCTTCCTAGGGTTTCTAACCTATAAATAGACCCTATGACTCTTTTTCTAGGGTGAATCCAAAATAATCCACATAGCCGTCATTTTCATATATCATCTTATACGGCTCTAGATCCACATATAGAGAAGAAAGGAAATCATTAGAGAATACTCTATGTTTCTTCATCTATATTGATTAGTTTGATTCTAGGTTTTCATACTCACATCTTGAGTTGAATCAAACTAATGAATACTTAGATGGTATTTCCGATCTATCTTTGATCTAAGTATTCGGCGGATCATCACCACCAAAAACAACGATTTACCCCAAAAATCGGCGCGTGGATTCGCGTGTCCTTGTGGATTCAAGGTTCAACCGCTCTCGTGGATTCGGAGCGAGGCACGTTCGTGGATTCGAAGGGTGCTATTGGGTGAAGACCGTGGATTCGGTCGGACGTCGTGGATTCGACGTTGGACGCCGTGGATTCGGCGTTGGGCGCAGATCGTGGATTCGAGAAGCGTCGTGGAGCGAGCGGAGAAGATCCTTTAGGAGCGTATGGAAAAGGTTGAGTCGTAAGTGTGTACGGTAAATCACCTTGTACGTGTTTTAATTCTAGTGGATTTCTGCCGTGTTATCGGTCCCGTGGTTTTTTACTCCGGTGATGGAGTTTTCCACGTAAAAATCTTGCGTATTATTTTTATTTCCGCATTGGGTTTTTATCGCAACGATTTTTGAGTGTTTATACGTTTACACCTATTCACCCCCCTCTAGGTGTTTTTTCCCCTATTTAGATCCTTATTACATATAACCCAACAAGTGGTATCAGAGCGGGAATAGGGTTGTAAACAATGGTTGAAGGTGGAAACATCAACCGACCCCCGTTCTTCGATGGAACAAATTATGCGTACTGGAAAGTGCGGATGAAAGCCTTTTTAATTTCCATCGACGAACTGGTGTGGCAATCAATTGAATTAGGATGGTCTAATCTAACTGAATTTATTGGTGATGTTCACACCTTAAAACCTAGGTCGAAATGGACCAAGGAAGAGTTAGATTCATCTTCTTACAATGGCAAGGGAATTAATGCTATTTTTAATGCCTTATCTCAAACTGAATTCTCTCGCGTCTCGGCATGTGAGACTGCGAAAGAAATCTGGGATGTTCTTCAGGTTACACATGAGGGAACTAACCTCGTGAAGATTCAGAAACTGCAAATGCTTACGAGCAAGTTTGACTCTATCTTGATGGCAGAAAATGAATCTTTCACGGACTACTATACACGATTGCAAGATATCGTAAACTCATGTGCTAACCTGGGAGAGAAGATTCCAGAATTTAAGATTGTAAGAAAGATCTTAAGAACTCTTCCTGAACGATTTCGCCCAAAGGTTACTGCCATTGAAACTATTAAACACCCGGACGAAATACGTGTAGAAGAATTAGTTGGTTCATTACAAACTTATGAAATGACATTTACTACTAACAATTCTTCTGGAAAGGCATCCACTTCTAAGTCTTCAGGTTATGCGTTGAAAACAACTAAGGAAGAAGACGCGGATACATCCTCCTCAGACGATGACGAGAACCTTTCTATGGAGGAATTTGAGAAGCAGCTCACTCTCTTGACAAGGAAGTTTCGCCGCAACTTTCGAAGGGGTAATTCAAGCAAATCTCCATCCTTCGGAAAGTCGAACAAAGGCAAGGGTACTTCAAGTTACAAGTCAAGAAAGCAAGAGAACTTCTCAAAGGATAAGAAAAGTTCAGAAGGACAACTACAATGCTTCAAATGTCGAGGCTACAGCCACATTGCAACGGAGTGTCCCAACAAGTATCCGGCAAAGAAGAAGGCGATGCAAGTCGTCACTTGGGATGACAACTCAACGTCAAATGAGTCGTCTTCGAGTGATGAAGAAAAGAGCTCCACCGCATTCCACGCGTCCGTATCTTCACCCTTCATGTGCTTTATGGCAAGTACATCCGAGTCGTTGTCCAACTCCACTGTTGAAAAGAATGCAACGGACAATGAATCGGATGATTCGGAAGGTGAAGATTTTGCTCTAGCCTACCACAGACTTTTGAGGGATTCAAAGAAAGTGGCTAAGCAAAACAAGAGTTTGAGAGGGAGAGTGCATGATCTCGAAGAAGAAGCAAAAAGAGCGACTTCTCTCTCAAACGCTCTTGAAGTGGAAAGGGAAAACATGATAAAAGCAAATGTTTCCCTTCAAGAGTCCAATGAGCAACTTGAGAAGGAACATACAAATCTGGTGGATAACGCCAATCACTTCTCAAAGCTCTACAACGAGGCTCGACAGGATAACCTGGAAATGACAAAGGCCATTTTCCAACTCAAGAATGACTTACAGCGATTCTCTTCAGGAAGGAGTAAGTTGGATAGACTTCTTGGTCTTGGTCAATCAAATCGGTTCGGCCTCGGATACACTCAAACTGGAAACAGTCCAAGTTCGAGTGGGACAGTTTTTGTGCCTCAGTCGGTATCTCCTCCTCCGACACCGGAATTCAAGACAAACAACGACAACAAACCTACTTCATCCTCTTTGGGATCGTCAAGATCTAAGGTATGTTTTCGTTGTGGTGTTTCAGGGCACATAAGAAGATATTGCAAGACGGGAGTCGAACGCTCATCTCAAACACCTCTTGCAACAACTACCAAAAAGGCTCCTCCCCGGAAATCAAAGCAAAACTTTTCAAATGAAAAGAGACTTGGTAGTTCATCGCGCAAGACGATTTCATCAAGGAGCAACAATCGCTATAACAAGACGCTTTCACCGAGGCATATAACTTCACGACCATTACCGACGCACTCCAAAAAGGTTTGGGTGCGCAAAGGTGAAATTTTCCCTTGTCTTGTTTCCAATGTTTCCTTGCATGCATATGATAGTTCGTCTTGGTATCTGGATAGCGGGTGTTCCCGTCATATGACCGGTGACAAAAATAGTTTTCAAAATCTTGAGAAAATCTCCGGAGGACACGTTGTTTTCGGAGACGGTCGATCTTCCAAAATTGTTGGAAAAGGGACGGTAGCTATTCCAGATGGCCCGATTTTGAAAAACGTCTTATTTGTTGATGGCCTTAAGACTAACCTCATAAGCATAAGTCAACTTTGCGACAATGGTTTTTCAGTTAACTTTTCATCTGTTGAATGCGTTGTAACTGATAAGGACCATGTCTTCTTTTTAAAAGGGGTTAGATCTGAAAACAATTGTTATGTTGTTCCTAATAAATTTTCTGAAAATTGTAACTTAGCCGCTTTGAATAATGAAACTCTTTGGCATGAAAGGCTAGGTCACTTAAATTTTAAGGAACTTACTAGAATTTCAAACAAGGACGTGGTCAAGGGGGTTCCAAAACTTTTATTTAAACAAAACGTTGTGTGTGGTGGTTGCCAAAAGGGTAAACAGTCTAGGACTGCACACAAGAACTTGAACCACGTTGGTACAAAACGGCCCTTGGAACTTTTGCACATGGATTTAATGGGGCCGACCCGTCAACCATCCTTGGGAGGTAAATGGTACATTTTCTTATTGGTTGATGATTTCTCTAGGTTTTCTTGGGTAGCATTTTTAAAAGAGAAAGCTGATACGTTTGACTCTTTTCATGAGATTTGCCATCGTATTATGATTGAAAAGAATGAAAAGATCATTCGTGTTAGAAGTGATAGAGGCGGAGAATTCATAAATTCAAAATTCATTAATTTTTGCACTTCAAATGGCATTAAACATGAATTCTCGGCACCCTATACACCTCAGCAGAATGGTGTTGTTGAGCGCAAAAACAGGGTTGTACAAGAGATGGCGCGTGTGATGCTTCATAGCCGAAATTTACCGCTACATTTTTGGGCTGAAGCCGTGAACTCCGCTGTCTATGTCATTAATAGAGTTTACTTGCGCCCAGGAACTTTAAATACACCATATGAGCTGTGGTTTAGTAGAAAACCGGATATCAAATACTTTCGTATCTTCGGGAGTCGATGTTACATTTTACGTGACCGTGAAAATCTTGGAAAGTTCGACTCTCGAAGTGATGAAGGGATCTTTTTGGGTTATTCTACGAATAGCAGAGCATATCGAGTATTTAACATTGAATCTAAGACGATCGTAGAATCTATAAATGTTAAAGTAGATGAAGCTTTTCACTTTGGATCTGGAAAATCTACCCTCGATATCTCTCTAGATGATGATTCTCCTGTTAGTGCATCTTCTCATGATAATACTTCCAATATTAATGATGCATCTAATGGCTCTTCTAGTTTATCTGATGTGCAGGAATCATCTCATGTATCTCCGAGTACTCCGTTTCAACAAACGTTACGAATCTCCAAGGATCATCCGGAATCGAACATCATTGGAGATCCACAAGAAGGAGTTAGAACTCGGAAGCAGTTGGTTTGTGGATTCGCTTGCTACGTATCTTTAATCGAACCAAAGAACATAGATGAAGCTCTTCAGGATGACTACTGGATTAAAGCAATGCAGGAAGAGCTCCATCAATTTGAGCGAAACAAAGTCTGGGAATTAACGAAGCCTCCAAAGCAACATAATGTGATAGGTACCAAATGGATCTTCAAGAACAAGAAAAATGAGGATGGTACTATCATCAGGAACAAGGCACGATTAGTTGCTCAAGGTTATTCTCAAGTAGAAGGTATAGACTTTGACGAAACATTCGCCCCTGTAGCTAGACTCGAGTCCATTCGTATACTATTTGCTATTGCTTGTCATTTTAAAATCAAATTATTTCAAATGGACGTTAAGAGCGCATTTCTAAATGGTTTTTTAAATGAGGAAGTTTATGTGGCTCAACCGAAAGGTTTTGTAGATCATAAACAACCTAACCATGTTTTTCGTTTGAAAAAGGCTCTTTACGGTCTGAAACAAGCACCGCGAGCATGGTACGAAAGGTTAACAAAGCACCTTTTGGAGAAGGGCTATACTCGAGGGGGAGCTGATAGGACTCTCTTTGTGAAGCATTATCAAAGCAATTTCATTGTAGCACAAATCTATGTCGATGACATTGTATTTGGCGCAACAAGAGATAATGATGCTTCTAAATTCGCGGAGACCATGGAAAGCGAATTTGAGATGTCCATGATAGGCGAATTGACTTATTTTCTTGGATTGCAAATTAAACAAAATGATGAAGGTATTCACTTGAGTCAATCCAAGTATGCAATGGAGTTGGTCAAAAAGTTTGATCTAGAAAATTGTAAAGATTTTCCAACTCCAATGGGAACTAGCCACAAGGGACTTGGAAGTGAATCACATAGTGAGAATGTAGACGAGAAACTGTATAGAAGTATGATTGGAAGTCTACTTTACCTCACGGCTAGTCGCCCGGATATATCCTTTAGTGTTGGGATTTGCGCGAGATATCAATCAGCACCAAAGGAGGTTCACCTGAAAGCGGTGAAACGGATCATCCGGTACATCAAAGGATCAATTAATTTCGGAATTTGGTATCCTATGGGAACAAGTCTGGATATTGTTGGATACTCAGATGCCGATTGGGTAGGATCAGTGGATGATCGGAAAAGCACGAGTGGTGCATGCTTCTATCTTGGCCATTGCCTTGTTGCATGGCACAGTAAAAAGCAGAATTGCATAGCACTCTCGACTGCCGAAGCGGAATACATTTCAGCTGGAAGTTGCTCAACTCAACTCATTTGGATGAAAAGCGTATTGAGCGACTTCCGCAATTCAGCATCTTCGGTAATAATTCTTTGTGACAACACAAGTGCAATTTGTGGTGACCCGGATCTTTGCAGGGCGTCTACAGTGTGACCAGCAGCTTCTGGAAGCCTACGTGGCATGTCGGCGGTGTTCGCGCGCCAGTTTGGACACAAGAGATGGACTCGGGGCTTAAAATGGATCTCGTAGGTAATCGGGGGACCCCATCGGATGTTTAGAACAGTTTACGCGAGGAGTGGATATCAAATTTAGGCTCGGCGCGGAATTCGGATTAAAAATACCTTTCCGGGAGCCTCCGGCAAATTATAGGATTGGAATTTGGCAAAATGGACGCCGGATTTGGAATCAGCGCGCGAAAACGGTCAAGATGGGCTATTTACTTACTGTTTTTGAGCTTGCGGGTACTGTTCATGCCGGAACAGTATTTCCGGCGATCGCCGGCGGCGGCCGGCGGCGGCGGACAGCGTCGGCGGGCGGCGGCGCAGCCTCGGGCAGGCGTTTGGCGGCCGCGGGCAGGCGGCTGAGGGCGCGGGCAGGCGGCTGAGCGCGCGGGCAGGCGCGCGGTCCACCGCGGAGGTCGTGCACCGGGGGCGGGCCACGTGGCGCTCTCCGGTTGGCCGGTTCAGCGGGCGCGGTCCACTGAAATTGGGCCCGGTGTGCACGGTAGACCGGGTGGACACGTGGCGTGAGGAGATTGGTTCGGTGTTGTGCTCCCGGTCCACGCAACCGGTGGAGTGGGTGACCGGGGCAGGTGGCCGTACGGCGGGGCAGGTGGCCGTACGGCCCGGGTCAGCCGCGACGTGCGCGGTCCACGGCGCGACGTGCGTGGTGCACGGGTTGCCGGGCCACGTGTCGCGTCGCCATTGGCGGGCGCAGGTGCACCGGGTGCAGTGGGGCCCGGGGGAGTAGTGGGCTGGGCTGTGTGGTGGACCGGGCCGCACTGTGCGCGCCCGAAACTTGGCGGGCCGGGGCCGCACTGTGCGCGCCCGAATTCGGGCGGACCGGACCGGGCGCCCGAAAGTTGGGACACAATGGGAATTTTTCCAATTGTTTCCTCAGCCTATAAATAGGCAGCCCGAGCCCTCTTCTTTGGCTCTTTTCTCTCAGCCCACGCACCATCTGCCCGAGCACCTTGAAGAAGACTTGTTCAACTCTGAATTCTTGATCTTCCTGCCAAGTTCTAGGATTTTAGGAGGCTCGAATCCCGAGGTTCCCCATTTTACGGCGCGGCGCGATGTTGCATTCCTGTGTTCTTCTTCGGCGCAGCGACAGTGTTTTGGCTCCCCTGGGCTACCCCGAGCTCCTTTTTCTGTGATTCTTGCGCCGACAGACTCCTAAGAGGTAGGGCTTCATCTTTCGTATTGATCACGCTTTCCCGTTGCAAGTTTTTGGCACGGATCCCGAGGCAACACTGTGACCCTTTTTCTGTTTGGCTTTGTGGGACAGCATCGAGGTGTTTTGGCCATATCTTTGCGCACAAGCGTCAGCCGGAAACGAGCTTATACAACTTTTCATCTACAGATCGCAAGGAACGCGCTCGTATTTTTCTTGGATTTTTCTGAGATTTCATCAGAGGTGAAAATTACTGTTTTCTCAGTGAACAGTGTACAGTTTTAATACAGATTTTGTATGAGTGTACCCCCTTGCCGAATTTTTATCTTGACTTACCGAACTCCGATTTGGGCGTGCAAGGTACCGTTTCGAGCTATCGACGCAAGGATTGCTGTGATATTTTTATTGGAATTTTCTGGGCACTATCTGCAGGTGATAATTTAACTGTTCATAATTCGAGGTTGTATGTGGTTTTAAGTGCTATATTGGGAGCCTAGTGTAATTAGTGGACTTTGTATTGTGCCAGGAGTGTTACGGGTGTGCTGAACTTATTGGAGCAAGGGATTGGAGTTTATTTGGTGTTTTCAGCTGTTGGGCTTTGGACAGTCAGCTTTTCAGGTGGGTGCCTTATTCCCGGAACCGGTGGACGGTTCTCTAAATTTTCATATGTTAGCATTGCATGCAGGTGAATGGTACAATAGCTGGGATTGATCGGTAAGTTTAACAATGAGGATTTTATGGAAATTGCAAGTGAATTATTCACAGTAGGACAATGGTATTAATCAAATAGTCATGTTGATGATTAGTGAAAGCTTATCTAAGGCAAGGATACCCTATATGATTAATTATCATGCCATATTAGCACATAACCTTTTATGAGGATGGTTCATGCATTGGGATAGGATTATGTAGTTATGTGCAGGTTCTACTCTGAGGAGCCATTATGGATTGAGAATTATGGACAGGTATGGTCATTGATAATTTTGGCATGAGGTTTATTTTCTTTATTCTTCTTGAGGACAAATGCATGCTTGTATGGACATATGTGAATGGACATATAGTTAGGCCATCTTTTACTGCTGCACTACTTATTGGAATTTGACTTAGGAGAAACCATGATTGCTTTCTTTCTCCTTTTTATTTAGACTTTTGAGTCATGTTGCTCGGGTTCGAGCAGAGGTTTGGGATAGTGTAGCTGGGACCTTAGGGTCAGAGACAGGGTGTGCTTGATGTTGGATTGTGGGTTATTGGCGGCAACCGCGGACAGTAGCGTTGACCGGATCTTGATTAATTTACCCAATTGTGGATTGTGGGTTATTGCGGCAACCGCGGACAGTAGACGGTTGACCGGATCTTGATTAATTTACCCAATTGTGGGTTGTGGGTTATTGCGGTGACCGCGGACTTTGGGCGGTTGACCGGATGTTGACTATTGCATCAGATTGGGTATCAGATTGTTCTAGTGGATGGTGTTTCCCACTTTTTGAGTACTATTGCATCAGATCGGGGTTTTGATAGTGGACGGAGTTTCCCACTTTGATCATAGTCTTGATCCAGTCCTGCTATTATGAGACAGTGGTTACAGAGATACTCGATACAGTGATGCTTGATACAGTGATACTTTACTCGTGGGTGGTCGCTCCCCTCGAGTGCCACTCCGGAGTAGGCTTTCCACGGTGTGAGCGCCGGACACCAGGCAGGGTTCTTGAGTTCGACAGCAGAGCAGGCAGTACCAGTGATTACTGTCTATCGATTGGGTTTATTCAGGCAGATACTTTTTGTTACACTCGTGCCTGGGGGACCGAGTGGAGTCTAGTAGCTTTGTTTAGACCAGTGCTTGTATTGTTGGGAACCGTTCGGGGTTTGACGGTGGTCCCGTGGTCGTTGTGAGTTCTTTGACCATTGTGTGAGAGGTTGAGCATCTTGAGTCTATCCATTCTGAGAGAGAGAGCATGGATTATGACTATAGCCTGCATGAGCCACTACTCAATAGCGAGTTAGTCCGTTTGGACGCCCTACGTAATTCCTGCCCGTCAGCGGGAGGTGGTTGTAGGTGGGCGCAGGTTTGACTGGACCCGATGTGGCAGTCAGCTCGATTGGGTCAATTGAGCACCTCGTGTGCGAGTGTTGGCATATCTTCATCAGAGTTTCCCCATTTGAGCTTTTGGATAGAGGCATGGTAGCTGTAGAGTGTTTCCAGCTTCTTCTTTCAGTTTTACTGCATCGGTTATCTTTTGCCTCTAGTAGTCTTGGTGGGCAGATCGTCGGGCCTGTGTGGCGATACCCACTGAGAACTCCCTTATTGCGTAGTTCTCACGCCCGTTGGGGGTTTTCCCCCTTTTGTCCTTTCTCCTCTTTGTTTTGCAGAGTCTTGGCGGGTGTTGCCGTTCTGTGGTTGCTGTGCGTGGTGAGGGAGTAGCGAGCTAGATCCAGACCCATCTTTGGAGAGTAGCGGTACCCCATTTGGAGGAGATCTTCAGTATAGTTGGTAGATTGGTATTTATTTCCTCTTTGAGAGACTGATGTAGTGAGGATATGATGTATTGAGAGCTTGTACATTTGATGTTTTTATTTGAGATATCTCCCTGTTGAGCTATGAGTTTTGTACTCGAGGTTAATGTATGATTATCAGTTTTGGGAGATGGACCTTGTTGTTTTATCTTCAGTGTACAGTGGTTGATTTTATTCTACAGCAGTTTTATCTTTAGCTCTGATATTTGTTAGCTTGTAGTTCTTTTTGCAGGTAGGACGCTTCGCCTATGCGGGTTTGGCATAGGTGGCGGATCTGTTGGCGAGCCCGGTCGCAGTTGTCGACCCCGGGGCGTGACAGATTAGGTGGTATCATAGCCTAGGTTGTAGTCATGGTGGACTTAGAAACCCTAGGGCTTGTGGTTGGACCCTAGGATGACTTCGTGAGAGTCGTGATTTGTAGCGAGAGTCCTGATTGAGTTTTGCACCTCTCCCGAGGGACGGGATGAGTGATTGGCATGTTTATTCTCCTAAGTAGTTATGTTGGCTGCAGACAACATAACGCTATGAATGGGTGACATGCTCTAGACTTTCGCTGGATTGGGTTCGAGCGTTGTTGTGGTGCTGATGTGTGGTTTCGTCGTGGCGAGCGTGTCCTCCCCGACGCTGGGTTTGGGACCTTTGTGCATCCTGTCATGGCATTGAGCTTGAGCGGTGGTTTTGGGGCCGGATACCCGGATTGAGGTCAGAGAACTCCGGACCCAGATGGACAGTATTGTCAAGGGCATATCAGCGCAGAGTGAGCAGCTAGTTTCGGTGACGCAGTTGTCAGAGCAGTGGGCAGCACCGACTGTACTTTCCTTCTGAGACCACTAGATGTATACCGCTGCGGCAGGATTTTGTAGTGCCAATAGAGCGAGTGGCCCCCTCCGTGCCAATGTTTAAGTGCCAAGGCACTGAGGTGGGGTGATGGTTGAGCAGCAGAGGAGCTGTGGGGCATGTTTTGATTTAGTGAGCCAGATTGGCAGATGAACCACCCCGACTCGTCAGATTGAGCTTGAGCCTTTGGAGGCAGAGTCGTGGTTGGGGGTGATAGAGTGATCAATTGGGAGCCTCCCTGTGCTAGAGAGTTTATGCAGTTGTTGAACTGGTGCTCCAGGTTTCGAGGGGATGAGGCACATAGGATAAGTGAGAATTGGAGTGGATTGCACCAGGATACTCTTTAGTTTCTTTCGGTCCCTCATGTTTGGGTTTGGACTAGTGGACGCCTCGTCGGAGTAGCATTGTGTTTGGAGCTGGACACTGCAGTTCCTTGGATGGGGATCTGCCGCTAGAGGCGAGTTCTGGAGGGAGGACGCTTGGAGCTAGGTGATGGAGACAGATCGGCAGGCAGAGGCATTTTCGTTTTGCTTTCCTGGTGGTGGATATCCTTGTGGATGGTTATGCAAAGCTTCCCAAGGGAAATCTACCCTTTGTGATTTATAACTTGCATATTTTGATTGTATCTATGGGATTGAGGGGTGAGCTTAGAAAGGATAAGTGTATAGGGGATTGCATGGATTAATGGTGTTTTGTCTTATGACGGTTGCAATGATGAACTTCTGAGATGTTGGGGATCGGGGCGGACCCCGATGGCAGTATCAGTGTCTATATCAGTAGCGCAACGGTAGCGTGGTTTTTGTTGTCTGCGGAGGATCGTATCTGTTGCCTCGCGTGAGCAGAGACAGAGGTCGTGCTCCCTTGTGATTGATTGGATATTTTCTGATGGACTAAGCGACAACCGCTGCATCGTGTGGATGAGTTTGTGCCGCCTGGTTGGAGGGCGCCACGGCAGTGGATCGGGTTGTTGCATGTGTGATTTCATCACAGCAGTCGGAGTTAGTGCACTTTGCTTTCCGGCATGGACTAAAGGCAGAGTTATTACCACGTGCACTAGAGGTACAGAATACCATCGGTGTTATGCATGTGAAGGAGGCTTGTGGGTTTTGTTCAGTGTCGTTGAGACCATGAGTTATACCAGCAAACCTCTTGATATGGGTGGCAGTTCGATGTTTTGACCCAGTGCTTGGGATTGGTTGGCACGGCACCACTGGATGGTTAAGTGCAGAGAGGGTGCTGATTGTGACTTTTGCGAGGCAGACAAAGGAGGCTTGTTATGGGGAGATTGTTCGAGCACACAGGGTTTAGCGACTGTGTGAGAGGAGCTTATGGTGGCGCCGGGACCAAAGGATATTTCTATTGCTGCGAAATCCCGGGTGTGAGTCCACTCGAGTTGATGATTATGCCGCCTGTTAGGGAGATTTTGATTGCGGTTGACGTGGTTCTGGAAACCGCGCCAACCTCAATAGCACCACTTGGATTATCTGTAGAGCTGGGAGAGTTGATCGCACCGGTGCAGGGATCTGTTGGATCGAGGGTCGTTTACCTAGTGCCACGTCGTTGATACACGACGTGAAGCCCTTTGGGATTGGAGCCCCAGGCAGTCCAGGTATTATTTAGAACCTTTGAAGGAGCTATATTCGGCAGTTATTGTTTGATGCCTGCGCCAATTTGTAATTTCAACTGAGGGGCTTTGTCTAGATGGTGTTCAGGACGGTAGTGGGCATTACGATACAGTGAAGCCAATGGATGGACTAATGCCCTGTTGCCCTCTAGATTGAGGAATTCTGTGTTTCAGTTTGGGCTTGAACGGTTTGATAGGGCATTCTCCAGGGAAATATTTTGGTTTTACCCCCCTCCTGAGTGTTTTAGAGTTTGTGCAGCTTTGTATTGGTGTGACAAGGGTCTGTGGGGAAGAAGCTTTTTTGCCAAGTCGTTGTGGTGCAATTTTTAGCTTCGAGAGCATATCTTCCGTGGATTACTTTTTCTAGCCGAAGGGGCGGCGGTGGAAATTCGGCCAAAGTGGATGCTATTTAAGACTGGCCGAGATCGACGGTCATTGGTGGGGTGAGGAGGTTTTGGACCGGATAGTGCCAAGCAGAGCTTGATGACCGGGTGATGAGATGGTACCCAGCGCCGATTCTAACCTAGCTCGGTGGTGGGAGAGATGGATTTGTGAGTTATAGTGATACCTCCGTAGTGCTGTAGAGCCACCATCATGGGATTTTGTGAGCAGCATCCAGTATCACCCCGACAGAGCCACTGTGGTGGCGGATGCCTGGAGCAGAATAGCTATTTGGGGAGTCCGAGGTTTGACGGTTCCATAGCTGGCACTGTGTGGGGGCCATCCTTGTGTGCAGGGTTTGAGTTGAGTCCCTGAGGATCCCTTTTGATGAGAGGCTGCGGCTGACGCAATCCACCTTAGGTGGTTAAGTGTTGAGGGCGACCGAGTGCGAACCCCTGCTTGTTTGGGCCCCTTTTCTGTGCAGGTGTTTGTGTGGATGTGATTCGGGTCGCTTTGGTTGAGCTGGCTCTTGGGAGTGATTTTAGAGCGTGTTACTCAGGCTGTTTGTTCCTTTTCCCCCCGCCTTTTGTTGGAGTTTTTGAGGTTTTTCTGCGTCTCAGCTCTGGAGTGTCATGTTTTGGACCCCTCGCCCGTGTTTGACTCGTTCCTTTTGGGGTCTGTGAGAGTTTGGAGTACGAGGGACGCCGTTGCGAATTCCGACTCGTGAGGTGAGGGAATTGCGCAATCGGGCTATGCCGTACTGGTTGTTGCTGTTGTTGTTGCTGAGGAGTAATCACGGGGAGTGATTGGTGACTTGGGAGCTGGAGACGGCGGTGTTGAGTATTGACCCCTGGTTTCTGGGACTCCTTGGGAGTTGCCTTAGTTTCGAGGACGAAACTTTCTTTTAGTGGGGGGGATGTGGTGACCCGGATCTTTGCAGGGCTTCTACAGTGTGACCAGCAGCTTCTGGAAGCCTACGTGGCATGTCGGCGGTGTTCGCGCGCCAGTTTGGACACAAGAGATGGACTCGGGGCTTAAAATGGATCTCGTAGGTAATCGGGGGACCCCATCGGATGTTTAGAACAGTTTACGCGAGGAGTGGATATCAAATTTAGGCTCGGCGCGGAATTCGGATTAAAAATACCTTTCCGGGAGCCTCCGGCAAATTATAGGATTGGAATTTGGCAAAATGGACGCCGGATTTGGAATCAGCGCGCGAAAACGGTCAAGATGGGCTATTTACTTACTGTTTTTGAGCTTGCGGGTACTGTTCATGCCGGAACAGTATTTCCGGCGATCGCCGGCGGCGGCCGGCGGCGGCGGCAGCCGGCGGCGGCGGCGCAGCCTCGGGCAGGCTTTTGGCGGCCGCGGGCAGGCGGCTGAGGGCGCGGGCAGGCGGCTGAGCGCGCGGGCAGGCGCGCGGTCCACCGCGGAGGTCGTGCACCGGGGGCGGGCCACGTGGCGCTCTCCGGTTGGCCGTTCAGCGGGCGCGGTCCACTGAAATTGGGCCCGGGTGCACGGTAGACCGGGTGGACACGTGGCGTGAGGAGATTGGTTCGGTGTTGTGCTCCCGGTCCACGCAACCGGTGGAGTGGGTGACCGGGGCAGGTGGCCGTACGGCGGGGCAGGTGGCCGTACGGCCCGGTCAGCCGCGACGTGCGCGGTCCACGGCGCGACGTGCGTGGTGCACGGGTTGCCGGGCCACGTGTCGCGTCGCCATTGGCGGGCGCAGGTGCACCGGGTGCAGTGGGGCCCGGGGGAGTAGTGGCTGGGCTGTGTGGTGGACCGGGCCGCACTGTGCGCGCCCGAAACTTGGCGGGCCGGGCCGCACTGTGCGCGCCCGAATTCGGGCGGACCGGACCGGGCGCCCGAAAGTTGGGACACAATGGGAATTTTTCCAATTGTTTCCTCAGCCTATAAATAGGCAGCCCGAGCCCTCTTCTTTGGCTCTTTTCTCTCAGCCCACGCACCATCTGCCCGAGCACCTTGAAGAAGACTTGTTCAACTCTGAATTCTTGATCTTCCTGCCAAGTTCTAGGATTTTAGGAGGCTCGAATCCCGAGGTTCCCCATTTTACGGCGCGGCGCGACGTTGCTTTCCTGTGTTCTTCTTCGGCGCAGCGACAGTGTTTTGGCTCCCCTGGGCTACCCCGAGCTCCTTTTCTGTGATTCTTGCGCCGACAGACTCCTAAGAGGTAGGGCTTCATCTTTCGTATTGATCACGCTTTCCCGTTGCGAGTTTTTGGCACGGATCCCGAGGCAACACTGTGACCCTTTTTCTGTTTGGCTTTGTGGGACAGCATCGAGGTGTTTTGGCCATATCTTTGCGCACAAGCGTCAGCCGGAAACGAGCTTATACAACTTTTTCATCTACAGATCGCAAGAAACGCGCTCGTATTTTTCTTGGATTTTTCTGAGATTTCATCAGAGGTGAAAATTACTGTTTTCTCAGTGAACAGTGTACAGTTTTAATACAGATTTTGCATAGGTGGCGGATCTGTTGGCGAGCCCGGGTCGCAGTTTCGACCCCGGGGCGTGACACAATTAACATTTCTAAAAACCCTGTGTTGCACTCTAGAACAAAACATATTGAACTTAGATATCATTTTCTTAGAGAGCTAGTTGAATCAAATACTCTTCAACTTTCATATATTTCAACTGAGGATCAATTAGCTGACTTTTTAACAAAACCTTTGGATCAAAAACGTTTTATTCATTTACGAAAAGCAATTGGAATGCTTTCCTTGAAATAAACTTCTTTTTGAAACCTTTGCTTAGGATAGGTTTTGTATTTGTTTTTGTTTTGTTCATTATCTATGTTTGTACATAGGACATTAATTGAGCATAGATCATAATTGACTTTAATTGCATCTTTTCGCACATTTAGAAATTTATTATGCTTTTGCCATCATAATATTTCACTGTTGCAATGATCATTTATGTTAATTAAATCATCTTCTAAGTGATCAAAGTCAATTTCTCTCTCTCAATGATCTCTTGGTATAGTCATTATCTTATTTGACTGCTTAGTCGAGTATGAAATCGAGATCAATATTTGGTTGAATACTTTATATCTTAAATAATTGATAGCCAATTGAGGGGGAGTCAAAGAAAAAGTAAAATGCTCAAAAGATGTGGAAAGAGTTACATCCCAATGAGGAGTGTGAAAACTACCACCACATGGAGGAAAGAGCTACCACCTCGGTCGTCCGAGTATTGTGTGCAGCTACCACATGTATACCAAGCATGGTTGTTCAAATTTTGATTAAGTAAAATGCATGTTGAAATACTTGACTCTGTCAAATTTCAAGGTTGGTATAAGGTGGGTTTTTAAAGAAAGATGCTCAAAGAGCCACTCTCTTCAACAGATTGTCTAGATACATTATCTACTATATTTGGGATTTCAAACATCTATTGATCTTTGTATTTCATTTTCTTTACTGAATTGATGATTTGATAAAGGCATTACTCATAAGATCAAGTTAGATGTAATTGAAGGTGTTCAACTTTAAGGGATTTAATTTTTGTAAATTCTTCGTTTCATTTTTGGATATTATTGATAGATTTGGCATAATCTAATTCTTGTTGTATGAAACGATGATTTTTGTTTAAAGTTGATACACATTTGTGCTTACAATCTTTTTCTGGTTTTTCTTGAATTTCTCTGAAATTTTCTAAAGAAAAAGTTGGAGCCGATCCGGATCGGGCAAGATGATCCGGATCCCGAACGCAGGTATTCTTCTGCGGGCTGACGATCCGGATTGGACCTGCCGATCCGGATCCCGAACGCAGTTTCTCACTGCGGGTAGCCGATCCGGATCGCAATCATGAACTGATCCGGATCGCGGCTAGGGTTTTATAAAGAACAAAAGGGTTTTGATTTCTTTTACTCCAATCTTTTGTTCCAAAGTTTCCAGAGCCTCTCTCTCTAGATTTCATCCTTCCTGGAAGCTTTCAAACTCAAGTTCTTCAACTCCAAGTAAGTTTTATTGATCAAAATCTCGGTTTTTCACCGTTTTTCTCTTTTCCTCCTCAAACGTGATGAATTTCTTGGATCAACTTTGTTTGTGGATGGTTTTTGATCAAATTTCTTTTGAAATAAGAACTCTGGGTAGATTAGTTTTGATTATATGCTAGGTATTCTCCTGATTAACGGATTTTTAGGCTTCGATTTCTAAAATTTCGGTTTTAGGGCATATAATAAGGATTTTCGAAAATCATGCAATTGATCTATTTTTAAAAGTCCTTTTGCAAAACTAATTTGATTCTTAGTCTCTCTACATGATTATGATTGTTTGGGTACAATTTTTCAAATTTTTGAAAATTAACAATTTTTCATGTGTTCTTGAGTTGGTCTTCACAGGATACATTTTTCACTAGCAATCAAAATGGTGATCACTTGGATTATTTCCTACTTGCTGCCATGGTACATGTCAAGGATACTGCCAAGCCTAAGAAGGCTAAGAAAGCAAAGAAGACTAAGGTTGATTCCGACACTGAATCAGAGACAGAGTCGATCGACTGGGATAACATCGAAATCGAGCAAGCTGCTCCCATTGTCTCCAAACGGAAAGCAACTGCTGAAGCTTCAAAACCTACTGCAGCTGAAAAGGAAAAGCACCTATGGACCAAGTCCAATTGGAACAAAAAGAAAAACCGGTGCAAGAAAAAGAGGCAGTGCTCAGGGAATTACCATTGAGGAACCAGTTGCTAGGCACCTCCTCCACAAGACTTCATCAGCTCCGACGACTCTGCATAAAGTTTTTCTTCTTTTCTCTAATCTTTCTTTTGCAGGTTTTTAAGTTTTTGTTCTTATTTAGTTCTCAGGAGTTCTTTATTTTGTTCTATTTAACTCTCCTTAAAGTTTTTGTGATTTTGGCTTTGTTTGTGACAAAAAGGGGGAGAGAGTTTAGAGGGAACTTGAACAATGACAATGAACTTGAACAATGATGTGATGTGACATCAAGGTAAGTGAACATCAAGGGAACTTGAACAATGAACTTGAACAATGATGATGTGAATGTGTGAACATCGAACAACTTTTGGTTTTCATTTGTTTTGAATGCATGCCTCGACTAACTATTCGACTAACTATTTGGCATGTAATAGGACTAACAAGTTGATGTTGGACTAACATTTTATGACATTTGGTTTTTGATTGCATAGAAGATATGTTGGTTTTGACTATGATTCTCTTACATATCTGAATTCTCAAATGTCATGATGATCAGATAAACTCTATCTCTGTACTAGGTTTTGTATGCTAAATATTCTTGAGGTATCTAACGATCTCTTTTTGTCAAGAATGATTTCTTGTGCAGAGAGTACAGATGTCTAAGTCTAGAGTCTGTTTTAGGAGTTTATCTCATGTTTTTAAATTTTGGATCTCCATTGTAAATTTTTGTTGTATGGTGATAGCAACAAAAATATCTTTTTGAATTTTCTTTAGTGGATCTGTGTTTTGTCACGAAACCGCCAAAGGGGGAGATTGTTACGGAATTTGAGTTGGCGTAGTTTCGTGAAAGTCTCAAGTCTTGAAGATTGAAGGTGAAGAAAGTTGGATCATTTAACTCAATCTCAAGAAAGAAGAATTCAAAAGGATCAGGTATGTTTAACTAAAGATTTTGTGTGATCCGAATACTTCTTGTAGTGTAGAAACACTTGGAAGAATCTTTCATTGCATAAAAATCAAAAACTGGTGTTGGGACATGTTCAGGATCCGGATCAGAGCCAGCGATCCGGATCCCGAAGGTTGTTGTTTCATACATACTTCAATCCGGATCGCAGCATCTCACGATCCGGATCCCGAACGTTGAGTTTTTTGAACTTGTATGAACGATCCGGATCAGACAATCCGATCCGGATCCCGAACCTTTGTTTTCTGGAAACCGTCTTTCTTGCTACTGCGATCCGGATCGCCCAAATCCGATCCGGATCGCCGTCCGTAAAATTTCCAGAAATGTTAGGTTTTTGATTCTTATCTCCTTCCTAGGGTTTCTAACCTATAAATAGACCCTATGACTCTTTTTCTAGGGTAATCCAAATAATCAAATAGCCGTCATTTTCATATATCATCTTATACGGCTCTAGATCCACATATAGAGAAGAAAGGAAATCATTAGAGAATACTCTATGTTTCTTCATCTATATTGATTAGTTTGATTCTAGGTTTTCATACTCACATCTTGAGTTGAATCAAACTAATGAATACTTAGATGGTATTTCCGATCTATCTTTGATCTAAGTATTCGGCGGATCATCACCACCCAAAAACAACGATTTACCCCAAAATCGGCGCGTGGATTCGCGTGTCCTTGTGGATTCAAGGTTCAACCGCTCTCGTGGATTCGGAGCGAGGCACGTTCGTGGATTCGAAGGTGCTATTGGGTGAAGACCGTGGATTCGGTCGGACGTCGTGGATTCGACGTTGGACGCCGTGGATTCGGCGTTGGGCGCAGATCGTGGATTCGAGAAGCGTCGTGGAGCGAGCGGAGAAGATCCTCTAGGAGCGTATGGAAAAGGTTGAGTCGTAAGTGTGTACGGTAAATCACCTTGTACGTGTTTTAATTCTAGTGGATTTCTGCCGTGTTATCGGTCCCGTGGTTTTTTACTCCGGTGATGGAGTTTTCCACGTAAAAATCTTGCGTGTTATTTTTATTTCCGCATTGGGTTTTTATCGCAACGATTTTTGAGTGTTTATACGTTTACACCTATTCACCCCCCTCTAGGTGTTTTTTTCCCTATTTAGATCCTTATTACATATAACCCAACATCTTTGGGAGAGTGCAGTGGTTGTAGATCTGGGATCTTGGGAGCCATCTGAGTGAACAGTGGTCTCGGCTTTGTATTTTCCAGCCTGTGAGTGGACAGTGTGTGTGTTGGTTTACTGGGGCCGATCTGTTGATCGAGGTATTTGATTATAGCCTGCCTGAGCCACATTTGAGCCTCGACAGAGATCGCGGATACTTACACTCGTTGGGTCGCGCCCCTCGAGAGCCCTCCGGAGTTGGACCTGTTACTCTTATCCGCGACTTGTCGACGGCGTATGTCCGCTCTGGCTGGGCCAGTTAGTGCCAGTCACGGACACCGTCCCTCTGGCTGGGCCAGTTAGTGGCAGTCACGGCGCCCTACAAGTCCGGTCCTCCGGGATGTAACGGCAGTAGTAGGCCTGTGCGAGGGGTTGACTGACCCGATGAGGCAGTCAGTT
>CM055067.1:33602109-33628098 GCA_029204045.2 Tillandsia leiboldiana | reverse complement strand
TATCGTGTATTTTATTCGGGAATTTTGGGGTGTTTCGGTGGACATAGTGGTTAACTGGAGGCCGGCACCGCCGCCGTTGTTAAACGGAGGCCGCCGCCCGTCGTTACCATGTTCGCGGGGTCGTCGCCGGAGTCGCACGGGAGCGAAAACGGAGAAGAAACCGAAAAAGGGCATTACTGTTCACCCCGTACGGTTTCTCAGCCCGCGGTCCACGGGCCAGAGCGTGCACCCGCGCACGCCCCAAGGCGCGGAAGCCGCAGACCCGGCGCACGCCTTCCGGGCGCCGGCCCAGCCCGCTCAGGCGCGGTGCACGCAACAGCGTGCACCCCGGTGTGTGCCGCAGGCCCGTGCGGCCGTGAGCCCGGTGCGCGCTCGTGTCGTGCACCGGCCCGGCCCAGAATGCGCGGTGCACGCTTCCTGCGTGCACCCGGCGCATTCCGCGCAGCCGCCGACGCTGTAAACCCGGTCCGCCCTGCCCTGTGCACCACCCGACAGCCCAAAGTTCGGTGGCTCCGTTTGGGTCCGTTTTTCCACCGTTTTGAGCGCCGTCTTCCCGCCGTTGGGATCACAATCTCCGCGGTTTTCTTGGCATGGCAACTTGGGATCTTTTTGGTCACTGTTTTATTATGCGGGTGCTAATTTCGCCGACGCTCCGCCCTCGACGAAATCGTCGGGGGCGCGCCGTCGGGTCTCTTTTCTCATCATTTCCGCCGTCGGGGCCTTCTTGGTTTTAACCATTGACGTCCCCGAGTGGGCTAACGGTTGAGGATTGAGTTTTGTTGGATTTCCGTTAGCGGTTTTTGGGTTCCGACGGAGTTCGCGCGAAATAGTCGCGGTCCGGTTGTGGTAGTCTTCGATGTTACCGGTTTGAGCTAAGTGTGCGTGTTTACTTGGCGGTTTTGATTTGTTGGGTTTTTGATTGACGTCGCGAACATCTAGGTGCAGTGATTTCGGTTTTGGTGGGTTCATTGGTACAGTGGTTGGGACCACTGATGTTACCTGATTAGGGTGAGGTGTTAATTTGTGCCTTTGGTTCTTCCGTTAGGCCGCGTGAAGTTCCGATTGCTTAAGAGGGTCTTGGGAGCGGTCGTATATCTTCATTCCAGGTGGGTACGGTAGCGATAAGTGCAACAAGTGCAGTAAGTGCATCTATCATCATTAAAGTGCTCTTAATTTATCTAACAAAGTAGATGGACAGTTTAACCTTTCGCATAATTATTTTATTCATCTAACAATTGAAGCGGCTACGGTCGCGGTGCTCACTACACGCCGATCTCGGCAAATCCGTTTCGGATGCTGCACGTACACAGGCGGATTGGCCTCCGCATGGGTGTACTTTTCCGGAGAAGTGGTCTATTTTTGACCCGTGTACCTCACAAAGGGGTGGGTGCCGTGAGGACCTCTTCGCGACGGCTGAAGATAGCACACCAGCACCGCGAAGAGGTTAAATGCATCAAAGAGGTGTTTGCGCACGAGGGGAGACTTTAGTCTCCCCGACAGGTACTCTGGGGTTGGTGTCCAACTTAATTGATAAATCTGGGGTTGGTGCCCAACTTAATTGATAAATCTGGGGTTGGGGCCCAGCTTAATTATGTGCAGGGTTTTAGCGAAAGGTTCCGGTGTTTTCGGTTTGCTCCTTATTCGTTATTGTTATTAGACATCTACTTTGTTTGTCACTGACATTACCCACTCCGTGACAGGTGTTACGAGGTGCGTTAGCCGGGAGGGCGGTGAGACTGCGTCGCGAGGATCGTAGTCAGACACTTGGGTTTATTATCTCATTTCCCTTATGCCTTATTTAGTTAATTTGCTTGTGGATCGTATCAGTCGTGGACATGTATTACTTAGCGCTGTGGATGAGGTGTACATTTATACTTTGATGCTTCTGGTGATGTTTTCATATGTGGCACGCTTTCATGATGAACCAAATGATGTCGAAAATGTTTTCTCAAAATGAAGTGCCGTGTGGGCGCGGGTTTTGCAACCGTTGGTTTTATCCTTTCTAAACACTGATGCCGCTTTAGTATTCCGCTTGAAAATAAAACAACAAGGTGTCGAGTGGACACCAGTCTTTTAAACATTAGTTAAACTTCTGTACTCTGTTTGACGATGTATGTCTATTGTATGGTTGATGGTTGATATATGTTGTTGTAAATGAGACGCCGTGCATATGCAAAGGAGACTCTGTCCGTGGGCAGAGAGAATTTGTGTATGTGGCGGTCTGGCACGCACCTGGGATGAGGTTTAAGTTACCTTGTTGGGAAGAAAAAAATAATACACGCTATTTTCCGCTTTGATAGACTCAAAAACCCCCGGGGGCGTGACAGATTAAATGGTATCAGAGAAAAACAACCATAACCATAGTAGACGTGATCCACATCCACAGTGTAGGGTGCCACAAGCAAATTAGACATGAGATAACCAAGGTATAGGTGCGTAGTACGTGAGAGTACGGGGAACAAGGGTCATAGCCTCAGTGTTTTTGTAGGTCAAGTATTAGGCCAGGAACCTTAGGGTTAATGCGGTTTCTTTGTATACAGCAGCATAACGGCCCGAAATGGGTTAGCAACGGAGAACACAGGGGCAGAAAGTACGGTGCCAACAGCGGCGGAGTATCAGCTCCTCCGGTAACAACTACGAGAGATGGCCGGGCAGTTAGCAACCTTATGGAGCAAGTGCGTCCGTTGACGCAACTATCGACTACACCAGTGGAGGTCACCCAGGCTCCTCTGCCCGGACCAGCCGTGCTAGTGACCGGTACCGCCGGTGGCGGACAGCGAGACTATGGTCGCCCCTCCTCCGACCACGGTAAGCGGGGCACCGTCGGTTCAGGCAACAACACCTTCAGTAGCACCAACACCAGTAACAGCGGGACTTCTGCCAGGGGCCACTGTTGGAGACCCCTTGAGAGAGACCGTGGTGGCGCCTACCCCTAGAATGTCCACCGATGCCGCGGGGAAAGCCCCTATCCAGCAAACCGAATGGGATAGGGCGACGACGAACTTGGCGAATTCCAAGAGGTAGTCGATAGAGCCATCGCGGTGGAGCGCGGATTTATGATTTCACGAGCCCGACGGGAGAGCTCAGAACACAACAGGGATAAGAAACGAACTCGGCCAAGCTTCGGAAGAGAGCATACCAAGAGGAGCCGGCCTCCTAAATACTCGAGATTGCAACAAGGAACCAAGAATGCGCCGCCGAGAGGACAATGGCCGGTGGACAAGTCTTGCATCATTTGCGATGGAATACACCAAGTGACCAGATGTCTCCAGAAGCAAGACCATTGTTTTCGAAGTGGCAAACCGGGGCACTATCGTTGCAACTGCCCCTCGAAAACGGGGACATCATCCGTAGCAACATCTACACCCTCGTCTCCGCAATCGGGAGGAGGGAGAGTCTATACGATGACCCACCACAGGACGGACCCATAGAGCATGATGTAACAGGTAATACTCGAGTTTCAGACCATCGTGCTAGAACTTTGGTGGCAACACCTAAGCATCCCACTCTTTCACCTCGCTTCATGTTTTCACCTTACCTTAGTTATTAGGAGAAAATTCCCATCGTAGGAATAAGTTCGGTCGGAACCTCCGGCTACCCCTCGAGGCAGGCGGCTGTACCCCTTCCTGCCCAGCGAGGGTGAGGCGGGTTCTTAGTCTCTAAGAAATAATGAGGTTCCGTTAAAGGTTGTCGGTGTAGCGCTTGGGGCCGACAGTCGCGGCAATCTTTAAGCGGTAGTTGACTGCTTGAAGTTCCAAGCGAGTCTCCGGGAACGGACTTACCGGAACTTGTAAACTTAGCTTGTAGGAACGCCTTCTGCTCGCTTTTCTTTGTTGCGGGCAAGGAGCTTGGTAGAAGGCAGCCGAGTACCGTTCACGAGTACCGTATGGATCTCGAAACGAGAAGGACAAATACTCCTCTACCTCGGATAGATGACCTACGCGATCAACTACAAGGAGAAACGGCGTTCCCAAAGAATGATCTGCGGTCCGGCTATCGCCAGCCTAGAGTCCGGGGTAATGACATACTGGAAACAGACCTGCGAGCTCGGAATGGTCAACATGAGTTTACGATTATACCGTTTAGACTCACTAACGCACCAGCGGTGCTCATGGGCATGATTACTCCAGCCCTTCTTAGACCAGTCGGTGCTAGTCCTCTAGTTGACATTCCGGTCTACTCTCGCATAGACAAGGGGTATGGGGAACACACGCGAGTAATCCCCCAGACCCTCCGGGACCAGGAAGTGTATGCCAAACTCATAAAGTGTGAGTTCTGGCTCCACGAGGTGAGTTTTTCTGGGGCATATCGTGTCGGCAGCTGGGATTACGGTAGACCCGAAGAAGATAGATTCGGTAACCGACTGGCTCTGGCCGACAACGGTAACTAAGATTTGAAGCTTCCTGGGTTTGGCAGGGTATTACAGACGTTTTGTGGAAGGCTTCTCCAAGATAGCAATGCCCCTGACTCGCCTGGCCCGAAAAGGGGAGAAGTTTATCTAGATTGACCAATGCCAGAAGAGTTTTGAGGAACTCAAAGTCAGGTTGACATAGGCCCCGGTGCTCGCCCTACCGAAGCCTGGTGAAGACTTTGAGGTTTATTGTGAGACGTACTTATGCAACGGGGTGAGGTCATAGCCTACGCGTTAAGGCAACTCAAGGAGTACGAGAGAAACTACCCCGTGCACGACCTGGAGCTTGCAGCGGTCGTGTTCGTCCTCAAACTGTGGAGTCACTATTCGTACGGTACACATGGCAATGTGTACTCCGATCATTAGAGCCTCAAGTACCTCTTCACTCAGAGGGAGTTAAATTTACAGCAATGGCGGTGGCTCGAATTACTAAAGGACTATGATCTAACCATCCGCTACCACCCCGGGAAAGCGAACGCGGTGGCTGATGCCTTGAGCCGGAAGGGACAGACGGTGGAACCAATGACGAACGCCCTTACCCAACAGGACCGTCTGATTGAAGAATCTTCGCAATTGAGATGGGAGGTAGTACTAGCGGGTACGGTCGCACGGCTCTTGACCCTGGTGGTTCGACCTACCCTGTTGGACAGGATTCTGAAAGGACAATCGACCGATGGCCAGCTACAACTGGTGCGAGACAGAATGTTCTCGGAGCAAGGCGGAGTTTTGTTACAACTGACTCAGATGATGTAATGAGGTGCCGGCGACGTATTTGTGTACCCGGTAAGCTAGAAATAAGGGAAGAAAATCTAGCAAAAGTATGTAATACCTCATATACCGTGCATCCCGGAGGTACATAGAGGTGCAAGGATCTGTGGCAGACCTTCAGTTGGCCCAAATCGAAAGGGCGATGTGGCACAAATTGTGGCGCAATATTGGGTGTACCAACAGGTGAAAGCGAAACATCAGCGACCGGCGGGGGAAAGCAGACGTTTCGGCTACGAGGGAGGTAGTAGCAAGGAAGACCTCTTACAAAGAGTAATTTTGGCCACGACCCCAGAGGAACCCTTAGAAGTAATGCTTCGTACCTTCCTGCCCAATAAGGAGGTGAAGACTTAGTTGTCTTTTATGTTGGCTATTTAGTTAAGGGTTAAATATGTCCAACTTCTGGCCTTGTGACAATAGACCCGAGGCGTTGTAACAGTATGCCTTGGACGTCCAGGTGAGGTGAGTCGGGCCAAGACCCGAGGCGTTGTAACAGTACGCCTTAGACGTCCAGG
This sequence comes from Tillandsia leiboldiana, assembly GCA_029204045.2. NCBI lineage: Eukaryota > Viridiplantae > Streptophyta > Magnoliopsida > Poales > Bromeliaceae > Tillandsia > Tillandsia leiboldiana. The sequence goes on along the minus strand of CM055067.1, from coordinate 33,622,407 downwards.
TGGGTTGAGTCAGGTCAAGATCGGTGGCGGTGTGACAGAACGCCTTAAGTAAATGGGTTGCGTATTTCTTATAGTTCGAGCTTTTGAGATTGTTGGTTGGAGTTGACGACCCGACATTTGGGATTTCGGGGCACGTAGGCCCGGTGGCATACCGGTTGACGTTACTGCCAAACCTCGATACGGAGGCTGGCATGGGAGGAAAAGAAACTCCGCAACTGGACAATCCCTTACGTAAAGGTGTAATGGAGTAACCATGAGGAGCGCGAAGCGACTTGGAGACTTGAGACGAAAATGAAGGAAGTTTTCCCAGAATTGTTTAGCGAGGGTTGAGTGTAAGTTTCGAGGACGAAACTTTTTATAAAGTGTGAGTGGTGTAATGACACGACTTTTCTAGTATTATTTTACCCTCCTGCTAATAAAGTGTAAGTTAGAGGGAATTAAAATATCGGGCTCTTTAGAGTTGACTAACATGCGGTGCGGGTATTTTTCGGTGATGGAGCTCGAAAAACGATGAGCAACGTTGCAATCGGATCCAAAATCCGACTTACGGATCTCCCGGAATGGGGTTTCTAAGATCGCGATGACTTAAGGTGTGCATCGAAATTCGTGTAAAATATCCGGCACGCTTTTTGAGGAATTTTGGATATTCCGTATGATTAATTAATTAAGGAATTAATTAATCAATGACGTGAAATTAAATCTGGGAATTTATTCCCTATATTCATTGATTAGGAAATTAATTAATCGGTGACTAGGATTTAAAAAGGTGGGGTTTATCTCGTGGGATTAGATATTTATTGTTAGAAGATAAATATCCGAATATTCGTGGGTTTTTTCTTTTTTACGTACGTATAATAAAAGGAAAATAAAAGAATAAAATAAAAGAGGAAATTAAATTAATAAGAGGATAATTAAATCCCGTTACCGGAAAGAAAACCCTAATTTAAAAATACCGTATTCTCAAACCCTCCTCTTTCGTGTGTACCGAAAACCAAACGAAACCCTAGTTTGAAAAGAGAGGGAGAAAGCGAAGGAACCCGATCGCCCCGATTGACGTCCGGAGACCGGAGAACAAGACGCCGTCATCTACGGGGGGCGGATCTGGATCTCCAACGCCGCGAGAACCAAGATCGGTTCTTTAGTTCCGATAAATTAAGTTTAGTGATTATCGTTACATTTGTCAAATTAATCGGGGGTTTTCCGTGTTCTTGTAAGGTCGTTTTAATTGGTACATCGATCGCGGATTTTCGTCGGGTTTTGATCCATGTTTTATTCTCGTTCTTGATCGAGGGTGATCGATGGCTTTTATCGAGTTTAATCGATGATTTTTTTAATCGGTTTCTTTTCATCGGTCTTCCGATCGACGTTTTGGTTGTCCGTCGATCGTTGGTTTAGTCATTAGAATTATCGTGTATTTATTCGGGAATTTTTGGGGATGTTTCGTTGGAACATAGTGGGTTAACGGGAGGCTGCCGCCGCCGTTGTTAAACGGGAGGCCGCTGCCGTCGTTACCATGTTCGCGGGGTCGTCGCCGGAGTCGCACGGGAGCGAAAACGGAGAAGAAAACCGAAAAAGGGGCGTTACTGTTCACCCCGTACGGGTTTCTCAGCCCGCGGTCCACGGGCCAGAGCGTGCACCCGGCGCACGCCCCAAGGTGCGGAAGCCGTAGACCCGGCGCACGCCTTCGTGCGCCGGCCCAGCCCGCTCAGGCGCGGTGCACGCAACAGCGTGCACCCGGTGTGTGCCGCAGGCCCGTGCGGCCGTGAGCCCGGTGCGCGCTCGTGTCGTGCACCGGCCCGGCCCAGAATGCGCGGTGCACGCTTCTTGCGTGCACCCGGCGCATTCCGCGCAGCCGCCGACGCTGTAAACCCGGTCCGCGCCTGCCCTGTGCACCACCCGACAGCCCAAAGTTCGGTGGCTCCGTTTGGGTCCGTTTTTCCACCGTTTTGAGCACCGTCTTCGCCGTTGGGATCACAATCTCCGCGGTTTTCTTGGCATGGTAACTTGGGATCTTTTTGGTCACTGTTTTATTATGTCGGGTGCTAATTTCGCCGACGCTCCGCGCCTCGACGAAATCGTCGGGGGCGCGCCGTCGGGTCTCTTTTCTCATCATTTCCGCCGTCGGGGCCTTCTTGGTTTTAACCATTGACGTCCCGAGTGGGCTACCGGTTGAGGATTGAGTTTTGTTGGATTTCCGTTAGCGGTTTTGGGTTCCGACGGAGTTCGCGACGAAATAGTCGCGGTCCGGTTGTTGTTAGTCTTCGATGTTACCGGTTTGAGCTAAGTGTGCGGTGTTACTTGGTGGTTTTGATTTGTTGGGTTTTTGATTGACGTCGCGATCATCTAGGTGCAGTGATTTCGGTTTTGGTGGGTTCATTGTTACAGTGGTTGGGACCACTGATGTTACCTGATTAGGGTGAGGTGTTAATTTGTGCCTTTGGTTGTTCCGTTAGGCCGCGTGAAGTTCCGATTGCTTAAGAGGGTCTTGGGAGCGGTCGTATATCTTCATTCCAGGTGGGTACGGTTGCGATAAGTGCAACAAGTGCAGTAAGTGCATCTATCATCATTAAAGTGCTCTTAATTTATCTAACAAAGTAGATGGACAGTTTAACCTTTCGCATAATTGTTTTATTCATCTAACAATTGAAGCGGCTACGGTCGCGGTGCTCACTACACGTCGATCTCGGCAAATCCGTTTCGGATGCTGCACGTACACAGGCGGATTGGCCTCCGCATGGGTGTACTTTTCCGGAGAAGTGGTCTATTTTTGACCCGTGTACCTCACAAAGGGGTGGGTGCTGTGAGGACCTCTTCGCGCCCGCTGAAGATAGCACACCAGCACCGCGAAGAGGTTAAATGCATCAAAGAGGTGTTTGCGCACGAGGGGAGACTTTAGTCTCCCCGACAGGTACTCTGGGGTTGGTGCCCAACTTAGTTGATAAATCTGGGGTTGGTGCCCAACTTAATTGATAAATCTGGGGTTGGGGCCCAGCTTAATTATTATGTGCAGGGTTTTAGCGAAAGGTTCTGGTGTTTTCGGTTTGCTCCTTATTCCTTATTGTTATTAGACATCTACTTTGTTTGTCACTGACATTACCCACTCCGTGACAGGTGTTACGAGCTGCGTTAGCCGGGAGGGCAGTGAGACTGCGTCGCGAGGACCGTAGTCAGACACTTGGGTTTATTATCTCATTTCCCTTATGCCTTATTTAGTTAATTTGCTTGTGGATCGTATCAGTCGTGGACATGTATTACTTAGCGCTGTGGATGAGGTGTACATTTATACTTTGATGCTTCTGGTGATGTTTTCATATGCGGCACGCTTTCATGATGAACCAAATGATGTCAAAAATGTTTTCTGAAAACGAAGTGCCGTGTGGGCGCGGGTTTTGCAAACGTTGGTTTTATCCTTTCTAAACACTGATGCCGCTTTAGTATTCCGCTTGAAAATAAAACAACAAGGTGTCGAGTGGACACCAGTCTTTTAAACATTAGTTAAACTTCTATACTCTGTTTGACGATGTATGTCTATTGTATGGTTGATGGTTGATGTATGTTGTTGTAAATGAGACGCCGTGCATATGCAAAGGAGACTCTGTCCGTGGGCAGAGAGAATTTGTGTATGTGGCGGTCTGGCACGCACCGGGGATGAGGTTTAAGTTACCTTATTGAGAAGAAAAAAATAATACACGCTATTTTCCGCTTTGATAGACTCAAAAACCCCCGGGGGCGTGACAAAAGGTACTTAAGACTTTTATGATCTGAATACACATTGCAGTGTGCCCCATACAGGTAGTGTCTCCAAAGCTTGAGGACGAACACAACCGCTGCGAGTTCCAAATCGTGCATGGGGTAGTTTCGCTCGTATTCTTTGAGCTGCCTTGACGCATAGGCTATAACCTTTCCCCGTTGCATGAGTACTCCACCCAGTCCGTTTCGCGACGCATTGCAATACACTTCATAATCCTCCCCTGGTTCTGGCGGGGCGAGAATCGGAGCTCGCGCCAATCTATCCTTGAGCTCCTCGAAGCTCCTCTGACATTTGTCCGTCCAGATGAACTTTTCCCCCTTTTTAGTCAAGCAGTTTAAGGGGGTGGCTATCTTGGAGAAACCCTCCACGAAGCGCCGGTAGTACCCGGCTAATCCTAGAAAGCTTCGAATCTCCGTCACCGTCGTCGGTTGGGACCAGTCCGTCACCGAATCTATCTTCTTCGGATCGACTGCGACCCCAGTCGCCGAGATTACGTGCCCCAAGAAGCCGACCTCATGGAGCCAAAACTCACACTTTTTGAGTTTGGCGTAGAGTTTCTGTTCTCGTAGGGTCTGGAGGACTGTGCGCAGATGTTCTTCATGTTCCTCGTCTGTACAGGAGTAGATGAGGGTATCATCGATGAAGACCACCACGAATAAGTCCAGGAAGGGTTTGAATACCCTGTTCATCATGTCCATGAACACTGCCGGGGCATTTGTGAGCCCGAACGGCATTACTGTAAATTCGTAATGGCCATAGCGAGTTCGAAAAGCCGTTTTGGGGATGTCCTCCCCCTTGACCTGGACCTGATGATAGCCCGACTGCAGGTCAATCTTTGAAAACACCGTCGCCCCCTGTAGTTGGTCGAAGAGGTCGTCGATCCTTGCCAGGGGGTACTTGTTCTTAACGGTGACCTTATTTATCTCCCAGTAGTCGATGCACAACCGGAGACTTCCGTCCTTCTTCCTCACAAACAGGACGGGCGCGCCCCAGGGTGACGCGCTAGGCCTGATGAAGCCCTTATCCAAAAGGTCCTCCAACTGTGCCTTGAGTTCCTTCAACTCCGCGAAGGCCATCCTGTACGGTGCCTTGGTAATGGGTTTGGTGCCGGGGAGTAGTTCAATAGGGAAGTCGACTTCTCGTTCCGGAAGCGCTCCGAGGAGCTCTGCCGGAAACACGTCCGGAAATTCCCTTACCACGGGACCGCTGATCCTTATCTGGGGAGCGGCCCTGAACTACCTATCGGCCCATTGGGTCCTCGGCTGCAAGGCATAGGGTGGAGCCTATTTATTCCTTGCATGGCCCTTAATGGGCCCCGAGTACACAAGGTTCTCCTATGCTTCGAAGCCCGCCCGCGCACATCGGCCGGGGGAGGCTTCGCCTAATACTTAAGGATTTTAGATCGAGGGAGGGAGAAAGAGAGTCTAACAGGGGTAGCAGGCTAAGGTGTAACCGGTGTTCCTAATCTAAGAGGAAAAAGAGAAACCAAAAATTACCTGCCGTTCTAGGTCTGGGACGTCGCGTCCTCCGCTGTAGTATCCCGGGGAGTCCATCCACAGCCCTTGGGCCAGCGTCGTACGACGTGCTGGGGAAGGGACTTGACGTCTGAGGAGTCTGCGGATTGCTGGTCGTCAGGCGAATCCTTTGGCTGAACGGGGGCCGTAGCACTCTCTGGTCCTTTCTGCTGTGGTGGCGCGGCAGCGGCGGGGATGGGCCTCTAAGGGCAGAAGGCACGGGAGTGGTCCGGTAAACCGCACTGATTGCAGTAATGGTACCTCCACGTACATTCTGCCACCGGGTGAGCACCCTCGCAGATTACGCACGGTCCCGGAGGTGGTTTCGCGTCCCTTGCTGGTGTCGGTTCGTCCTTCCGTGCTTTCTCCGGACGTCCTCCTCCTCGGCCCTCCGGGGCGGGGCCCCCTTGCGGAACGGGTGTAGCAGTCTTCTTTGTCCCCTCCGGTCGCGGCGCCAGGGGCCTGGTGGTGCCCGGTTTCTGTGGGCACTCGTAGCGTGCGTGTCCTGGTTTGCCACATCGGTAGCAGTGGCCGTGACTCCATGGACAATCAGTCACCTGATGCGCCCCACTGCATATGGGACACGGCTTCCTCTGCGGTTTGGATTCTCCTCTCATCGCCTTTCCAAAGTTCCCCTCTGTCCTCGGGCGTTTGAGTGCCGGGCCCTGCTGGAAAGGGTCCTCCGCCGGACTGGGATAGGGATAACTCTGCCGGGTGCGTGTCTCGGCCAGTTCTTGCTCTGCCCGCCGGGCCAACATAACCGCTTCGTTAAAAGTGGGGAACCCTGCCGGTGGCATTCCCCGATAGGCGCCGTCCCTGGCGTCTCGCTGGATGCGGTCGACGCCCTCGAAATCCTGAGTCAGTAGGCCTAGGCGCTCAGTGAGAGTTAGCATTTGCCCTGCTATGTCGCGTAGCTGGTTGCGGAGTAAGCGGTTGGCTGCGGCTACGGGATCCATCCTGTCCATTGAGAATGGTTAGCACTCGGTGGCCGGATCCTGGCCGTTGTCTGCTGTGATACAAAGAAACCACGTTAACCCTAAGGTTATAACCCTAACACCCGGTCTTACGATTACACCTACATTACGTTCCCTTTTCCCCGTACTCTCACGTACTACGCACCTATACCTTGGTTATCTCATGTCTAATTTGCTTGTGGCACCCTACACTGTGGATGTGGATCACGTCTATTATGGTTATGGTTGTTTTCTCTGATACCATTTAATCTGTCACGCCCCCGGGGGTTTTTGAGTCTATCAAAGCGGAAAATTGCGTGTATTATATTTTTTTTTCCTTCTTAACAAGGTAACTTAAACCTCATCCCCGGCGCGTGCCAGACCGCCACATACACAAATTCTCTCTGTCCACGGACAGAGTCTCCTTTGTATATGCACGGCGTCTCATTTACAACAACATACCTCAACCATCAACCATACAATAGACATACATCGTCAAATAGAGTACAGTAGTTTACTAATGTTTAAAAGGACTGGTGTCCACTCGACACCTTGTTGTTTTATTTTCAAGCGGAATATTAAAGCGGCATCAGTGTTTAGAAAGGATAAAACCAACGGTTGCAAGACCCGTGCCCACACGGCACTTCGTTTTGAGAAAACGTTTTTGAAATCATTTGGTTCGTCATGAAAACGTGCCGCATACGAAAACATCACTAAAGCATCAAAGCATAAACGTACACCTCATCCACAGCGCTAAGTAATACATGTCCACGGCTAATACGATCCACAAGCAAATTAACTAAAAGAAGCATAAGGGAAATGAGATAATAAACCCAAGTATCTGACTACGGTCCTCGCGACGCAGTCTTACCGCCCTCCCGGCTAACGCACCTCGTAACACCTGTCACGGAGTGGGTAATGTCAGTGACAAACAAACTAGATGTCTAATAACAATAAGGAATAAGGAGCAAACCGAAAACACCGGAACCTTTCGCTAAAACCCTGCACATAATTAAGCTGGGCCCCAACCCCAGATTTATCAATTAAGTTGGGCACCAACCCCAGAGTACCTGTCGGGGAGACTAAAGTCTCCCCTCGTGCGCAAACACCTCTTTGATGCATTTAACCTCTTCACGGTGTTGGTGTGCTATCTTCAGCGGGCGCGAAGAGGTCCTCACGGCTCCCACCCCTTTGTGAGGTACACGGGTCAAAAGAGACCACTTCTCCGGAAAAGTACACCCATGCGGAGGCCAATCCGCCTGTGTACGTGCAGCATCCGAAACGGATTTGCCGAGATCGGCGTGTAGTGAGCACCGCGACCGTAGCCGCTTCAATTGTTAGATGAAATACAATTATGCGAAAGGTTAAACTGTCCATCTACTTTGTTAGATAAATTAAGAGCACTTTAATGACGATAGATGCACTTACTGCACTTGTTGCACATATCGCAACCGTACCCACCAATTTGAAGAGAAATCGTAGCACCTGAATCCTTCGCGCACCCTCGCTGCGCACTTGGACCTAAAGAAAGTCCGCAAGGATAACTATAGTCAAAAACGTGTACTAACATCCGAAAACAAAAGACCCAATTTACTCTTTTCGATGGAAAAGTCCAACACCGTCCGGGTTGACGAAAACGGAAATCCCGCGCCGCCGTCGTCGTCCGCCGGAGCCCCGCGCGGTTCGGAACCGCGCTGCGTGTCTCCGCGGCGACGCCCATGCGGCGCAGTGCCTCGCGCGAGTGTTGCTCGTGCGGCGGCCGCGCAGTGCCCGCGCGGGTGCGGCCCCGCACGGCGCCCGCGCTGTTGCGGGTCCGCGCGGGTACCGCCCGCGCGGCAGCCGCGCGGCGCCCGTGCTGTGCCCGCACGGTTGCGGGTCCGCGCGGGTGCCGCCCGCGCGGCAGCCCCGCGGCGCCCGCGCGGTGCCCGCGCGGTTGCGGGTCCGCGCGGGTGCCGCCCGCGCGGCAGCCGCGCGGCGCCCGCGCGGTGCCCGCACGGTTGCGGGTCCACGCGGGTGCCGCCCGCGCGGTTGCGGGTCCGCGCAGGTGCCGCCCGCGCGGCAGCCGCGCGGCAGCCGCGCGGCGCCCGCGCGGTGCCCGCACGGTTGCGGGTCCTTGCGGGTGCCGCCCGCACGGCAGCCGCGTGGCGCCCGCGCGGTGCCCGCGCGGTTGCGGGTCCGCGCGGCGCCCATGCGGTGCCCGCGCGGTTGCGGGTCCGCATGGGTGCCGTCCGTACGGTAGCCGCGCGGCGCCCATGCGGTGCCCGCGCGGTTGCGGGTCCGCATGGGTGCCGTCCGTGACTCTCCTTCGCGCGATGCCCTAGCGGCACCGCGCGCCTCCGGCGTCCGTTCCGTGCCCTAGCATGGCGACGATGACGGTGACGGCGACGGATACGACGGAGAAACCCAAGAACTCAAACAAAAGGGACGACGGAAAAATCCCAAATAAATTATAACAATTATTTTACTAACCGAAGATCGACGGGAAGGTTGTCCGGTCGCATTCTTGCCTTCGGTTCGATGTCCGGGAAGATCGGGCTCCTTCTCTTTCTCCTTTCCCTTTCTTCCAGCTAGGGTTCCGTCTTTTCTTTTCTTTTTCTCTTCTCACCGATTAGGGTTTTTATTTCTTTCTTTTCTTTTCTTTCCGATAATCGGGATCCCTTATATAGCTCGTATTAAATCTTTAATTAATTTCCTTTTTAATTAGTACGTAAGAGAATTCTATTTTCCCTCATGGATAATTAATTAACTAATTAATTATCCCCTACGAGATAACCCACCTTATCTCTAACGGGTTCAAGATATTTTGCACGGATTCCGATGCATGACTAATCACCGTATCACCAGGAATTCCGTTCCGGGAGATCCCGGTATCGGATTTCAGATCCGATCACACCGTCGGCCTTCTTTTTCCGCGCTCTATCGCAGAAAAATACTAGCACCACACACCGGCCAACTTTTAAGAATTGAATAATTTTATTTCACTTAGAGGCTTAAATGACTACATGTAAGTCAAAAATACCCCGAAAGGCCGGATCACTACAAGTTGCTCATTGGACTCTTGAAGGGAAACATTTATTTTAATCAGATCATCGCTTTCCACTTCAAGATCGGTCGAGAGAGAAGTTACCCTTTTTACTTCTTCTTCGAGATCCTGCATTCTCCCTCTCAACCCCTTGTTTTGCTTAGCCAGTTTCTTTGAATCCCTCAAAAGTTTGTGATAGGCTAGAGCAAAATCTTCACCTTCCGAATCATCCGATTCATCGTCCATTGCGTTCTTTCCAACTTGGGAGGAGGACAATGACTCGGATGTTGTCATCCCAAGTGACGGCTTGCATCGCTTTCTTCTTTGACGGATTCTTATTAGGACACTCCGTTGAGATGTGGCCGTACCCTCGGCACTTGAAGCATTGGACTTGTCCTTCTGAGCTTTTCTTATCCTTAGAAAAACCCTCTTGCTTTCTTGGTTTGAAACTTGAAGAACCTTTGCCTTTCTTCGACTTTACGAAGGATGGAGTTTTGCTTGAGTTACCCCTTCGAAAGTTTCGGCGAAATCTTCTTGTCAAGAGAGCAAGCTGCTTCTCAAAGTCCTCCATAGATAAATTCTCGTCATCGCCTGAGGAGGATGAATCCGCGTCTTCTTCTTTTGTTGTTTTCAACGCATAACCTGAAGACTTAGAAGAGGATGCCTTTCCAGAAGAATAGTTAGTAGGAAATGTCATTTCATAAGTTTGTAATGAACCAACTAATTCTTCTACACGGATTTCGTCCGGGTGTTTAATAGTTTCAATGGCTATAACCTTGGAGCGAAATCTTTCAGGAAGAGTTCTTAATATTTTTCTTACAACTTTAAATTCTGGAATCTTCTCTCCCAAGTTAGCACATGAGTTTACGATGTCTTGCAATCGTGTGTAATAGTCTGTGAAAGATTCATTTTCTGCCATGAAAATAGAGTCAAATTTGCTCGTAAGCATTTACAGTTTCTGAATCTTCACAAGGTTAGTTCCCTCATGCGTAACTTGAAGAACATCCCAGATTTCTTTCGCAGTCTCACATACCGAGACGCGAGAGAACTCTGTTTGCGACAAAGCATTAAATAAAGCGTTAATCCCTTTGCCATTGTAAGAAGAAGTATCTATCTCTTCCTTGGTCCATTTCAACCTAGGTTTGATGGTGCGAACATCAGCAAGAATTTCAGTTGGATTAGACCATCCTAATTCAATTGATTGCCACACCCGTTCGTCGATGGAAATTAAAAAGGCTTTCATCCGTACTTTCCAGTAGGCATAATTTGTTCCATCGAAGAACGAAGGTCTGTTGATGTTTCCACCTTCAACCATTGTTTACAACCCTATTCCCGCTCTGATACCACTTGTTGGGTTATGTATAATTGGATCTAAATAGGGGAAAAAACACCTAGAGGGGGGTGAATAGGTGTAAACAATAAACACTCAAAAATCTTTGCGATAAAAAACCCAATGCGGAAAAATAAATAACACGCAGAGATTTTTACGTGGAAAACTCCAAACCGGAGTAAAAAACCACAGGACCGATAACACGGTGAAATCCACTAGAATTAAACACGTACAAGGTGATATACCGTACTGACAGACGACTCAACCTTTTCCATACGCTCCTAGTTGATCTTCTCCGCTCGCTCCACGACGCTTCTCGAATCCACGATTTGCGTCCAACGCCGAATCCACGACGTCCGACCGAATCCATGGTCTTCACCCAGTAGCACGCTTCGAATCCACGAACGTACCTCGCTCCGAATCCACGAGAGCGGTAGCACCTTGAATCCACAAGGCCACGCGAATCCACGCGCCGATTTTGGGAAAATCGCTGTTTTTTGGGTGGTGATGATCCGCCGAATACTTAGATTAGAAATCGATCGGAAATACCATCTAAGTATTCATTGATTTGATTCTACTCAAAATGTGAGTAAGAAAACTTAGAATCAAATCAATCAATATAGATGAAGAAACATAAGATTTAATCTATTGATTTCCTTTCTTCTCTATTTGTGGATCTATCTAATTCGGTCGTCTTTTTTCTTTTTCGTGGGTTACCCTAAAAGATGAATTAAAGGGTCTATATATAGGTTAGAAACCATTGGAAGAGGATAAGAATCAAAAACTAACCATTTCTGGAATTTTTCAGGACGACGATCCGGATCGGACTTCGGCGATCCGGATTGCAGTAGCGAGACAAACAGTTTCCAGAAAAACCAAGGTTCGGGATCCGGATCGAAGTGCCTGATCTGGATCGTTCATACAGTTTCACCAAACACCAACGTTCGGGATCCGGATTGCAATGCCTGATCCGGATCGTTCATAAAACATGGTAAAACCAGTGTTCGGGATCCGGATCAAAGGAGGCTACGATCCGGATTGAACTGGTGTATGAACGAACACCCTTCGGGATCCGGATTGGAAAGTCTGATCCGGATCCTGAACATGTCCCATGTCCAGTTTTTGATTTTTATGCAATAAGAAATTCATCCAAGTGTTTCTACACTATAAGAAGTATTCGGATCACCAAAAATAATTAGTTAAACATACCTGATCCTTTTGAATTCTTCTTTCTTGAGATTGAGTTAAATGATCCAACTTTCTTTATCTTCAATCTTCAAGACTTAACCGAATTCACGAAATACGCCAACTCAAATTTCGTAACAACGGGCGCGTGACACCGTGCCCGCGCAGGCGCGGGACACAGGCGCGCCACACGGGCGCATGCCCCCGCGTGCCCGAGCGGGCGCCAGTGGGGGCCCGCCACGTGGCGGCCCCCCGCGTGCGCCCCACGCCGCAGGCGCGCTTCCCAAGCGCGCCTGCCTGCCGCGCCATCCAGTGCCGTACGCCCTCGGGATTTGTGCCACGACACACCTCGAAAAATGCGCACGCCTCGAATCTCGTGCAGCGTCGCCTCGAAAAACGCTCAATTCATCTGGGCTCCAAATCAAACAAGTAAATAGTCCATTCTCAACGATTTCGCGCGCTGAATCCAAAAACGATGTCCGTTTCTCCAAATTCTCAACCGAAAATTTGCCGAATGCCCCCGGATAGCCCACTTGATTCGATTTTCGCACCGAGTCCAATTCTGAAGTCCGATTTGCCAAATTCCAACTCTAAAAATTCCCGAGGCGACCGGAGAGGTAATCTTCTATCCAAACTTCGCCCGGAGTCCAAATTTGACATCTACGCCGCGCGAAACCACCTCTAAACACTCGACGGGTCCCCCAATTTCCCACGGGATCTCCTTTTAGGCCCAAATTCCAACCCTTGTGTCCAAATTGCGCGCAAACACACTGACACACCACGCTGGCCTCCAGTGATGCAACTAAATCCCAAATTGCATCACAAATCTATTTCTTGGGCCCGACACACACACAAACACTCCCAAAGGCCACTAAACCGACAGAAATCTCATAAGTGGAAATTCGGGTCCTCACATCCTCCCCCACTAAAAGAAAGTTTCATCCTCGAAACTAGATCAAGTCCATCAGGAGTCACAAATACCGCGGGTAGATTTCCATCAATACGCCTCTAGCTCCCGAAACACCACTCACTCCCCGTGATTACTCCGCAACAACAACAACAACAACAAGTACGGTATGGCCCGATGTGCAATTCTCTCATCTCTCGAGCCAGAAATTGCAACGGGCGTCTGTGACACCCCCGGAATTTGGATTAGTCCTATATATAAATGATATAATAGGACTAAATCTCTAACCCGGCTATAGCATTTTGGATGGTAGCAAGATCTAAGAGGAACATGAGAGTTAAGCGTGCTAGAGCTAGAGTAGTTCTAGGATGGGTGACCCCCTGGGAAGTGGGGCGTCACAGTTGGTATCAGAGCCATTCACCAGCCGGAAATGTGAGATGAGTCTTGGCTGAGCCAGGGTTACATAGCGCGGTAGCGGCTTGGGCGCCGCGCGTGCGGGGAGCTTGAGCGCGCACTGGCAGTTTTGGCTTGGCATTCCGGAGTGGGCCTTTGTGTACCGGTACCACATGGGGTGTACCGGTACCACATGTAGTGTACCGGTACCCCCATTATGCAGGATGTTTTTTTTGAGGATTTTAAGCTTGGGCACTTTGGTAATTTCACATTCCATCACATGTTGACCTGATTGACCCCCTCCCTTCTATATATATGGGCACCATCTCCTCCTCTACTCAGCAGAAATCAAAGAAAAGAAAAGAGAGAAATGATGTGAGGACCTGGATCCCCATGACGAGATTACTGGTTGACCAGCAGCTCCTGGTGGCCTATGTGGCGTGTCGGTGGTATTTGTGCACCTATTGGACACAAATGATGGACTCGGTGTGTTAAATGGATCACGAGAGTAGTCTAATGACCCCGTTGGATGTTTAGAAGTGGTTTCGCGCGCAATGGATATTAAAATTGGACTCAGTATGAAGTTTGGACCAAGGAACACCTTTCCGGATGCCTTCGGCAATTTTTAGAGTTGGAATTTGGCCAAACGGACAGCAAATTTGGATTCAGCGCGCGAAAACGATGAAAATGGACTACCTACTTGTATTTTTCGGAGCTCGGACGTTCCGACACGGATTTCGAGGCAGGGTTACTGTTCCGGAGGCTGGGGAAGCGCCGGCGGCGGAGCATGGGGGTGCGGACACTGGCGCGGCGGCGGGTAGGCGCGGGCAGCGCGCAGGCTCGCGGGCAGGCGCGCAGGGCTTGCGGGCGCGGTCCACGGGCCGGCGTGCACCGGAAGGCAGGGCACGTGGCAGAAGGCGGTTGGCTGGTCCTCATGCGCGCGGTCCACGGAGTGGGTGCAGGCCGCCTCGGGGCGCGTGCGTGCAGGGTGGCAGGCGGCGGCGTAGGCGCGCACGTGGGCGCGGTCGGGGGCTGAGTGCGGTCCACGCGTCGGCATCCCCGCGCGCCACGTGTCGAGCAGCGGATGGCCGGTGTGGCTGTCCGCTGTTCGGGTGCGACGTGGCAGGCCGTGGTTGTTTCGGGCGGCTACAGTGGTGGGCCTGGCCCAACACTGTTCACGCCCGATTCTGCTTGCGCCCGGAAATTTCGGCCCAAAAGCCCATTTTCGGGATTTTTTGGGTGGGCCTATAAATAGGCCCTTTGCACTGCCCTTTTCGGGCTTTTCCCGAGCTCTCCGGCCTGAGGGCCCTTCACCAAATTTGTTGCTCACCTTGTCGCGCATCTTGTGGAGGAAGCTCGGAATTTTTGGAAGGCGTGGCGTCGACGACTTCGGCATCGTGGCACAGAGCGACATATTTTCATCGCAGGCCCGTTATCGTCGTAGTTTGGTATGAGAGGTCCACAGAGCCACCCCGATAATATTTTCGGATGATTTTCATGGCATCGGATTCACGAGAGGTAGATCTACAATTCTTGTATTGTCCACTTTTCTCATATTTGAGCTCTGTTTGGGTTTCCGGGTACGTTTTTAACCCTCCTTGCCGCTGATGGAAATTCTGGACAACACCATCTTGCCGGATTTTTATCTCCGCAACCGGGCATCTGATGGAGACGAGCCTTTGGACATTTTTCATCTACTCGACGCGAGGATTGCCACAGTATTTTTTTTGGATTTTTCTGAGGATTGCCCGGAGTTATACTTTTCTCCATTTATCTGTACAAGAGTTTACAGATGTGTGGTTGTGTGTTTGTGAGCGCCCTGTATTGTGGAATTTGTAACTCGGCCTACGGGGCTCAGAATTTGACGTGCAGGTACTCGTTTCGAAGGTATCGACGCGATGATCGCGACAGTATTTATTTTGGAATTTTCTGATTTCTCGCTGCAGGTGAAATAATTACATCTTTGGGACTGATTTTCAGACTGTGTGTACTTGGTTAAATTTTAGAATAAAAGTGTAATGTTGGGCCTTATTGTTGTACCCAGGGGTGTTTGCAAGTGTTGCTGGACCCGTTGGATCTGCAGACTTTGATTTCGGGGTAATTTCAGCTGTTTGGAGCCGAGGCTTTCGCGACGTGCACCGAGGATGCAGTTTCGGCAGAATTTGGACTGTGAGCGTCTGCACACTTCACCGACTTCGGCTTTGCCTGCGGAAAGCGCTTCAGGTGGGTGCTTTGTTTCCAGAACCGGTGGACGGTTCTCTAATTCTGTATGTTAGGATGCATGCATGTTTAGGGTACATGATTTATGTTGTAAGGTAGGTAAGCTTGATAATTGTATAACTGATTGCAAGAATAGTATTTATGAGGTATACTGAGGACTTGCATGATTTGGACATCTATGTTGATGAATAGTGTAAGCTTACCTAGGATAATGTTACCCTATGAGATTATGTGACATGCCATGTTAGCACATAGCTGTTTATATGATTGGTTTATGCGCTAGGGCAGGATTATGTAGCTATGTGCAGATTTTACTCTGATGAGTTGTTATGGATCGAGGATTATGGACAGGTGTAGGCATTGATGATTTTGGCATGTGATTCACTTTCTTATATCTTTCTTGAGGACAAATGCATGCTTGTATGGACATATAGCTAGGCCACCTTTTGTTGGTACACTACTTATTGGAACTTGACTTAGGAGAAACCATGCTTTTCCTTTGTCCTTCTTGTCAGTCAGGTGATCTGTGTCGCTCGGGTTCGAGCAGGGGTCTGGGTAGTGTAGTCGGGACTTTGTGTCTGGAACAGGTTGGATTAGTTGTGGGGCTTTGCGGCAACCGCGGATATTGGGCAGTTGACCGGATGCTTATCTATGCACCAGATTGGGTATCAGTTTTCTCTAGTGGATGGAGTTTCCCACTTATCGTTCAGTTGCATCCGATTGAGGTCGGGTCTTTCCTTGGTGGTTGAGTTTTCCCACTTTGATCAGATTTGTGATCGAAGTCCTGCTATACTGAGATACTGGTTACAGAGATACTTTACTCGTGTGGGTCGCTCCCCTCGAGTGCCACTCCGGAGGTAGGCTTTCGGACCCAGCCTTATGTGCCGGTCTGATACATGTTTTGGGATGCGAGCCGGGCGGGCCGATCCCGCGGTGTCGAGCCTTGTGTGCAGATTCCGCTGAGCAGGCAATGCCAGTTTTTACTGGTGGCACATGATTGGGTTTATTACAGGCAGTTGCTTTCTTGTTGCACTCGTGTCAGGGGGACCGAGTGGAGTCTAGTAGCTGTGTTTAGACCAGTGCTAGTGTTGTTGGGAACCGTTTGGGGATTGACGGTGGTCCCGTGGTCATTGTGAGTTGTTGACCGTTGTGCGAGAGGCTTGGTGATCTTGATTTTATCCGTTCTGAGAGAGAGCGTGGATTTTGACTATAGCCTGCATGAGCCACTACTCGATAGCGAGTTAGTCTGTTTGGACACCCTACGTAATTCCTGCCCGTCAACGGGAGGTGGTTGTAGGTGGGCGCAGGTTTGACTGGACCAGATGTGGCAGTCAGCTCGATTGGGTCGATTGTGCACTTCATGTGCTAGTGGTTGCATACCATTATTTGGTTCTCCCCTTTTGAGCAGCTAGATAGAGGCATGGTAGCTGTTGAGAGTCTCCAGCTTTCCTATTTCAGTCTTTACTGTTTTGGTTATCTTATGCCTCTAGTGGACTTAGTGGGCAAATCGTCGGGCCTGGTGGCGGTACCCACTGAGGACTCCCTTTTTAGGTGTAGTTCTCACACCCGTTGGGGGTTTTCCCCCTCCCTTTCTTTCCTCTCCTTTATTTTGCAGAGTCTTAGCGGATGTTGCTGATTCTGCGGTTGTTGATCGAGGCGAGGGAGTCGCGAGCTAGATCCCTACCCATGTTTGGAGAGTAGCGGTACCCCTTCAGAGGAGAGCTTCAGTAGATTAGTTGTTTTATTTCCTCTTTTGAGAGACTGATGCAGTGAGGATATGATATGTATTGAGAGCCTATACACTGATGTATTTATTGGAGATATCTCCCTGTTGAGTTTTGAGCTGTGTATATGAGGATATTGTACCATTATTATTTTTGGGAGATGGACATTGTTGTATTATTTCCAGCTGTACAGTGGTTGATTTTAGTTATACAGCAGGTTTTTATTTATAGCTCTGATATCTGTTTAGCTGTAGTACTTTTCTTGCAGGTAGGACGCTTCGCCTATGCAGGTTGGCATAGGTGGCGGATCTGTTGGCGAGCCCGCGTCACAGTTTCGACCCCGGGGCGTGACAGATTAGAGTGGTATCAGAGCCTAGGTTGTAGGTCATGGTGGACTTAGAAACCCTAGGCTTATGGTTTGACCCTTGGTTGACTTCGTGAGAGTCGTGACTTTTAGCGAGAGTCCTGATTGAGTTTTATACCTCTCCCAAGGGACGGGAGGAGTGATTGGCATGTTTATTCTCCTAAGTGATTATGTTGGCTGCAGACAACATAATGCTGTGGAACGGGTGACATGCTTTAGAGTTTCGCTGGATTGGGTCGAGTGGTTTTGCTTGCTGTTTTGTGGTTTCGTCGTGGCGGGCGGTGCCTCCCCGACTCTGGGTTTTGACCCGTGTGCATCCTGTCATAGCAGTTGAGCTTCAACAGTTGGTTTTGGGCCGGATACCCGGATTGAGGTCAGAGAACTCCGGACCCAGATGACAGGATTGTCAGAGGCTTATCAGCGGCAGAGTGAGCAGCTGGTTTTAGTGACACAGTTGTCGGAGCACTGAATAACCCCCTCTGTGCCAATGTATAGTGTCGAGGCACCGAGGCTGGGTGGATAGTTGACAGCAGAGGAGCTGTGGAACATGATCGATCTATTGAGCCAGATTTGGCAGATGACCCACCCCGACTCGTAAGATTGAGTTTGGAGCCTATGGAGGCAGAGTCGTGGTTGGTGGTGATGGAGTGATCAATTGAGAGCCTCCCTGTGCTAGAGAGTTTATGCAGTCGTCGAACTGCGCGCTCCAGATTCGAGGGACGAGGCGCATAGGATATGTGTGGCTGGGAGTGGATTGCGCCAGGATACCTTTCAGCTTAGTTGGTCCCTCTGTTATGGATTATTGACGCCTCGCTGGAGTAGGCGTTGTGTTTGGAGCGTGGCGCTGTAGTTCCTTTGGATAGGGATCTGCCGCCAGAGGTGAGTTATGGACTTAGACGCTTGGCGCCGGGTGATGGAGGACAGATCGGCCGGCAGGGGCATTTCTGATTTCTTTTTCCTGGATAACGAGTTCCCGAGATGTCAGAGGTCGGGTGGACCCCGATGGCAGCATCAGTATTCATATCAGAGTGGCGCAGCGGTAGCGTAGATTCGTTATCTGCGGAGAACCTTATTCGTCGCCTCAATGTGATCAGAGACAGAGGTCGTGCTCCCTAGTGGATAGTCCTGATTTTCAAGCAGATTGAGCGACAACCACTTGCTTTTAGCGGATGAATCTGTGCCGCCCGGTTGGAGGGCGCCACAGCAGCGGATCGGGTTGTCGCAGGGGTGAATTCATCACAGCAGTTGGAGTTAGAGCATGTTGCATTCCTGCATGGACTAAAGGCAGAGTGTTACCACGTGCACTAGAGGTACAGGTTTCTGTTGGTGTTGTGCATGTGGAGGAGGCTTTTGGGATCATATCCAGTGCAGCTGAGACTGCGAGATTACCGAAAGACTTATTGGAATTGTGGCAGTTCGGTATTTTGACCCTGTGCTTGAGATTGATTAGGACAATGCCACAGAATGTTTGACTGCGGCGTGAGAGGACTTTGATCTTCGGCAAGGCGGACAAGAGGAGGCTTGCTTGTTGAGATTATAGAGCACACATGTTTTAGCAACAGTGTGAGAGGTGCTTTCGGCGGCACCGGGACTCAAGGATATCTCGGTTGCCCACGAGATCCAGGGTGTGATTTCACTTGAGCTGTTGATAATGCCGCCGGTTAGGGAGATAGAGATTGCGTTTGACGTGGTTCGGGGAACCGCACCACCCTCGACAGCACCTCATTGGATATCGCCTGTAGAGCTGAGAGAGCTGATGGCGCAGTTGCAGGATCTGATGGATCGAGGGGTCTGTTTGACCTAGTGCCATGCCGTTGATGTACAGTGGTGATGCCACGTCGTTGATACACGACTGTAAGGGTCCTTTTATGGTTCGAGTGTAGACAGGTCCGAGTGGTATCTGGGACCTTTTTGATGGAGTTATACTCCGGCAGTTAGTGTATGATGCGAGTACCTACTTGGAATTAGACAGCCGGGGACTTCGCCTAGTTGGCGTTCAGGACACGGTTGGGGCATTATGAGCTTATAGTGAGGCCCAATAGAATGACGAATGCCCTGTTAACTTCAAGATCTGAGGAATTGTATGTCCCAGTTGTACTTGGACGGATTGGGAGTGGTGTTCCCCAAGGATATTTTGATTTACTCCCAGAGCAACTTGGAGCACGAGAAGCGCTTGTGGATGCGCTACCATGCATTTGTGGATGAAGCTGTATGCCAAGCTATTGAGGTACGAGTTGTAGCTCCAAGTGCATGCCTTCTTGGGTCACCTTATTCTAGCCGTTGGGGCGGCGGTGGAACCCGGCCAAATGGATGTTATTCAAGATTGGCTGAGGACCACATTTATTTTTGAGGTGAGGAGCTTCTTAGACTTGGCAGTGCCGGGAGAGCATGGCCAATGGATAATGAGACTGATGCCAGCGCCAATGCTAGTGTTTCTAGTGTTGGGAGATGGATTTGTGTGTTTTAGTGATGCCTCCCATTGTGGTTGTGGAGTTGCCGTGGATTGTTCTTCGGTCCGCGTTTCATCAGTCCAACCCTATGAGTATTGTGGCAGGATGAACCGCTGTTTTGTAGGCAGCTCGGATCCCACAGTTGAGCCTTTCAGTATGCCTATTATTTCCGGCTTTGATTGATATACCTAGGCGTAGGCCATGCCTGCTTGACTATCAGTCCTGATTACTCAGCATTTCTGTTCTATACTATATGGTAGATTAAGATTTCAGCTTCAGTTTGTAGTTTCGGCCACGCGGCGCCAATGGAGACTACAGCTTTCAGCATCTTGAGTGGGATTTACGCGGATTGTCGTTGATGGTTCGGACTTTTGATTGCGAGTTTGGGCATCAGCATTATGACCGCCTTTCGAGCCAGTTTTCAGTCCCGTTCACTGACGGTTTGGTCCCCGTCAGGATGTTCTTTATTAGTTCAGAGATCAACT
>CM055067.1:33524092-33602009 GCA_029204045.2 Tillandsia leiboldiana | reverse complement strand
TTCGGCAGAATTTGGACTGTGAGCGTCTGCACACTTCACCGACTTCGGCTTTGCCTGCGGAAAGCGCTTCAGGTGGGTGCTTTGTTTCCAGAACCGGTGGACGGTTCTCTAATTCTGTATGTTAGGATGCATGCATGTTTAGGGTACATGATTTATGTTGTAAGGTAGGTAAGCTTGATAATTGTATAACTGATTGCAAGAATAGTGTTTATGAGGTATACTGGGGACTTGCATGATTTGGACATCTATGTTGATGAATAGTGTAAGCTTACCTAGGATAATGTTACCCTATGAGATTATGTGACATGCCATGTTGGCACATAGCTGTTTATATGATTGGTTTATGCGCTAGGGCAGGATTATGTAGCTATGTGCAGATTTTACTCTGAGGAGTTGTTATGGATCGAGGATTATGGACAGGTGTAGGAATTGATGATTTTGGCATGTGATTCACTTTCTTATATCTTTCGTGAGGACAAATGCATGCTTGTATGGACATATAGTTAGTCCACCTTTTGTTGGTACACTACTTATTGGAACTTGACTTAGGAGAAACCATGCTTTTCCTTTGTCCTTCTTGTTAGTCAGGTGATCTGTGTCGCTCGGGTTCAAGCAGGGGTCTGGGTAGTGTAGTCGGGACTTTGTGTCTGGGACAGGTTGGATTAGTTGTGGGGCTTTGCGGCAACCGCGGATATTGGGCGGTTGCCCGGATGCTTATCTATGCACCAGATTGGGTATCAGTTTTCTCTAGTGGATGGAGTTTCCCACTTATCGTTCAGTTGCGTCCGATTGAGGTCGGGTCTTTCCTTGGTGGTTGAATTTTCCCACTTTGATCAGATTTGTGATCGAAGTCCTGCTATACTGAGATACTGGTTACAGAGATACTTTACTCGTGTGGGTCGCTCCCCTCGAGTGCCACTCCGGAGGTAGGCTTTCGGACCCAGCCTTGTGTGCCAGTCTCATACTTGTTTTGGGATGCGAGCCGGGCGGGCCGATCCCGCGGTGTCGAGCCTTGTGTGCAGATTCCGCTGAGCAGGCAATGCCTGTTTTTACTGGTGGCACATGATTGGGTTTATTACAGGCAGTTGCTTTCTTGTTGCACTCGTGTCAGGGGGACCGAGTGGAGTCTAGTAGCTGTGTTTAGACCAGTGCTAGTGTTGTTGGGAACCGTTTGGGGATTGACGGTGGTCCCGTGGTCATTGTGAGTTGTTGACCGTTGTGCGAGAGGCTTGGTGATCTTGAGTTTATCCGTTCTGAGAGAGGATTTTGACTATAGCCTGCATGAGCCACTACTCGATAGCGAGTTAGTCCGTTTGGACGCCCTACGTAATTCCTGCCCGTCAGCGGGAGGTGGTTGTTGGTGGGCGCAGGTTTGGCTGGACCAGATGTGGCAGTCAGCTCGATTGGGTCGATTGTGCACTTCATGTGCTAGTGGTTGCATACCATTATTTGGTTCTCCCCTTTTGAGCATTTAGATAGAGGCATGGTAGCTGTTGAGAGTCTCCAGCTTTCCTATTTCAGTCTTTACTACTTTGGTTATCTTATGCCTCTAGTGGACTTAGTGGGTAGATCGTCGGGCCTGGTGGCGGTACCCACCGAGGACTCCCTTTTTAGGTGTAGTTCTCACACCCGTTGGGGGTTTTTCCCCTCCCTTTCTTTCCTCTCCTTTGTTTTGCAGAGTCTTTGCGGATGTTGCTGATTCTGCGGTTGTTAATCGAGGCGAGGGAGTCGCGAGCTAGATCCCTACCCATGTTTGGAGAGTAGCGGTACCCCTTCAGAGGAGAGCTTCAGTAGATTAGTTGTTTTATTTCCTCTTTTGAGAGACTGATGTATTGAGGATATGATATGTATTGAGAGCCTGTACACTGATGTATTTATTGGAGATATCTCCCTATTGGAGGATATTGTACCATTATTATTTTTGGGAGATGGACATTGTTGTATTATTTCCAGCTGTACAGTGGTTGATTTTAGTTATACAGCAGGTTTTTATTTATAGCTCTGATATCTGTTTAGCTGTAGTACTTTTCTTGCAGGTAGGACGCTTCGCCTATGCAGGTTGGCATAGGTGGCGGATCTGTTGGCGAGCCCGGGTCGCAGTTTCGACCCCGGGACGTGACAGATTAGAGTGGTATCAGAGCCTAGGTTGTAGGTCATGGTGGACTTAGAAACCCTAGGCTTATGGTTTGACCCTTGGTTGACTTCGTGAGAGTCGTGACTTTTAGCGAGAGTCCTGATTGAGTTTTATACCTCTCCCAAGGGACGGGAGGAGTGATTGGCATGTTTATTCTCCTAAGTGATTATGTTGGCTGCAGACAACATAATGCTGTGGAACGGGTGACATGCTTTAGACTTTCGCTGGATTGGGTCGAGTGGTTTTGCTTGCTGTTTTGTGGTTTCGTCGTGGCGGGCGGTGCCTCCCCGACTCTGGGTTTTGACCCGTGTGCATCCTGTCATAGCAGTTGAGCTTGAACAGTTGGTTTTGGGCCGGATACCCGGATTGAGGTCAGAGAACTCCGGACCCAGATGACAGGATTGTCAGAGGCTTATCAGCGGCAGAGTGAGCAGCTGGTTTTAGTGACACAGTTGTCGGAGCACTGAATAACCCCCTCTGTGCCAATGTATAGTGTCGAGGCACCGAGGCTGGGTGGATAGTTGATAGCAGAGGAGCTGTGGAACATGATCGATCAATTGAGCCAGATTTGGCAGATGACCCACCCCGACTCGTAAGATTGAGTTTGGAGCCTATGGAGGCAGAGTCGTGGTTGGTGGTGATGGAGTGATCAATTGAGAGCCTCCCTGTGCTAGAGAGTTTATGCAGTCGTCGAACTGCGCTCCAGATTCGAGGGACGAGGCGCATAGGATATGTGTGGCGGGGAGTGGATTGCACCAGGATACCTTTCAGCTTAGTTGGTCCCTCTGTTATGGATTATTGACGCCTCGCTGGAGTAGGCGTTGTGTTTGGAGCGTGGCGCTGTAGTTCCTTTGGATAGGGATCTACCGCCAAAGGTGAGTTCTGGACTTAGACGCTTGGCGCCGGGTGATGGAGGACAGATCGGCCGGCAGGGGCATTTCTGATTTCTTTTTCCTGGATAACGAGTTCCCGAGATGTCAGAGGTCGGGTGGACCCCGATGGCAGCATCAGTATTCATATCAGAGTGGCGCAGCGGTAGCGTGGGTTCGTTATCTGCGGAGGACCATATTCGTCGCCTCAATGTGATCAGAGACAGAGGTCGTGCTCCCTAGTGGATAGTCCTGATTTTCAGGCAAATTGAGCGACAACCACTTGCTTTGAGCGGATGAATCTGTGCCGCCCGTTTGGAGGGCGCCACAGCAGCGGATCGGGTTGTCGCAGGGATGAATTCATCACAGCAGTTGGAGTTAGAGCATGTTGCATTCCTGCATGGACTAAAGGCAGAGTGTTACCACGTGCACTAGAGGTACAGGTTTCTGTTGGTGTTGTGCAAGTGGAGGAGGCTTTTGGGATCATATCCAGTGCAGCTGAGACTGCGAGATTACCGGCAGACTTATTGGAATTGTGGCAGTTCGGTATTTTGACCCTGTGCTTGAGATTGATTAGGACAATGCCATAGAATGTTTGACTGCGGCGTGAGAGGACTTTGATCTTCGGCAAGGCGGACAAGAGGAGGCTTGCTTGTTGAGATTATAGAGCACACATGTTTTCGCAACAGTGTGAGAGGTGCTTTCGGCGGCACCGGGACTCAAGGATATCTCGGTTGCCCACGAGATCCCGGGTGTGATTTCACTTGAGCTGTTGATAATGCCACCGGTTAGGGAGATAGAGATTGCGTTTGACGTGGTTCGGGGAACCGCACCACCCTCGACAGCACCTCATTGGATATCGCCTGTAGAGCTGAGAGAGCTGATGGCGCAGTTGCAGGATCTGATGGATCGAGGGGTCTGTTTGACCTAGTGCCACGCCGTTGATGTACAGTGGTGATGCCACGTCGTTGATACACGACTGTAAGGGTCCTTTTATGGTTCGAGTGTAGACAGGTCCGAGTGGTATCTAGGACCTTTTTGATGGAGTTATACTCCGGCAGTTAGTGTATAATGCGAGTACCTACTTGGAATTAGACAGCCGGGGACTTCGCCTAGTTGGCGTTCAGGACACGGTTGGGGCATTATGAGCTTATAGTGAGGCCCGATGGAATGACGAATGCCCTGTTAACTTCAAGATCTGAGGAATTGTATGTCCCAGTTGTACTTGGACGGATTGGGAGTGGTGTTCCCCAAGGATATTTTGATTTACTCCCAGAGCGACTTGGAGCACGAGAAGCGCTTGTGGATGCGCTACCATGCATTTGTGGATGAAGCTGTATGCCAAGCTATTGAGGTACGAGTTGTAGCTCCAAGTGCATGCCTTCTTGGGTCACCTTATTCTAGCCGTTGGGGCGGCGGTGGAACCCGGCCAAATGGATGTTATTCAAGATTGGCTGAGACCAACATTTATTTTTGAGGTGAGGAGCTTCTTAGACTTCGCAGTGCCGGGAGAGCATGGCCAATGGATAATTAGAGTGATGCCAGCGCCAATGCTAGTGTTTCTAGTGTTGGGAGATGGATTTGTGTGTTTTAGTGATGCCTCCCATTGTGGTTGTGGAGTTGACGTGGGTTGATCTTCGGTCCGCGTTTCATCAGTCCAACCCTATGAGTATTGTGGCAGGATGAACCGCTGTTTTGTAGGCAGCTCGGATCCCACAGTTGAGCCTTTCAAAATGCCTATTATTTCCGGCTTTGATTGATATACCTGGGCGTAGGCCATGCCTGCTTGACTATCAGTCCTGATTACTCAGCATTTCTGTTCTATACTATATGGTAGATTAAGATTTCAGCTTCAGTTTGCAGTTTCGGCCACGCGGCGCCAATGGAGACTACAGCTTTCAGCATCATGAGTAGGATTTACACGGATCATCGTTGATGGTTCGGACTTTTGATTGCGAGTTTGGGCATCAGCATTATGACCACCTTTCGACCCAGTTTTCAGTCCCGTTCACTGACGGTTTGGTCCCCGTCAAGATGTTCTTTATTAGTTCAGAGATCAACTTCGACCCGTGGGTCCGTTGGGGTTATGTCGGCATGTTGAGTGACCAACTGTGGTATGAGATTGGAACCCTTTTGAGGGTAGCCCGCGGTTGAGTAGTCCACTCGGGTGGTTTTGGATCGGGAAGTAACCGAGTGAAGACCCCAGCTTATTGGATGAATGCGTGGATATGCTTCGGGTCGCCTTGTTGAGATTGGCACTAGGATGTGTTTATTTCCGTTCCCCCCCCCAGCCTTTTATTGGAGCTCCTCTGGTATTTCACGTCTCAGCTCAGTAGTGATGTGTTTTGGATCCCTCGCCCGTGATTGACTTGCCCTTTGAGATCTGTGAGTGTTGGAGTACGAGGGACGCCCGTTGCGAATTCTGACTCGAGAGATGAGGGAATTGCGCAATCGGGCCAGGCCGTACTGAGTATTGTTGTTATTGGGGAGTGATCACGGGGAGTGTGTGGTATGTGGGGAGCTGGAGGCGTTATTGATGGATACCTACCCGTGGTATTTGTGACTCCTAGTGGATTTGAGCTAGTTTCGAGGACGAAACTTTTCTTAGTAGGGGAGGATGTGAGGACCTGGATCCCCACGACGAGATTACTGGTTGACCAGCAGCTCCTGGTGGCTTATGTGGCGTGTCGGTGGTATTTGTGCACCTATTGGACACTAATGATGGACTCGGTGTGTTAAATGGATCACGAGAGTAGTCTGATGACCCCGTTGGATGTTTAGAAGTGGTTTCGCGCGCAATGGATATTAAAATTGGACTCAGTGCGAAGTTTGGACCAAGGAACACCTTTCCGGATGCCTTCGGCAATTTTTAGAGTTGGAATTTGGCCAAACGGATAGCAAATTTGGATTCAGTGCGCGAAAACGATGAAAATGGACTACCTACTTGTATTTTTCGGAGCTCGGACGTTCCGGCACGGATTTCGAGGCAGGGTTACTGTTCCGGCGGCTGGGGCAACGCCGGCGGCGGCGGGCAGCGGCGGAGCACGGCGGTGCGGACACTGGCGCGGCGGCGGGCAGGCGCGGGCAGCGCGCAGGCTCGCGGGCAGGCGCGCAGGGCTTGCGGGCAGGAGCGCGGTCCACGGGCCGGCGTGCACCGGAAGGCAGGGCACGTGGCAGAAGGCGGTTGGCTGGTCCTCATGCGCGCGGTCCACGGAGTGGGTGCAGGCCGCCTCGGGGCGCTTGCGTGCAGGGTGGCAGGCGGCGGCGCAGGCGCGCACGTGGGCGCGGTCGGGGGCTGCGTGCGGTCCACGCGTCGGCATCTCCGCACGCCACGTGTCGAGCAGCGGATGGCCGGTGTGGCTGTCCGCTGTTCGGGTGCGACGTCGCAGGCCGTGGGTGTTTCGGGCGGCTACAGTGTTGGGCCTGGCCCAACACTGTTCACGCCTGATTCTGCTTGCGCCCGGAAATTTCGGCCCTAAAGCCCATTTTCGGGATTTTTCGGGTGGGCCTATAAATAGGCCCTTTGCACTGCCCTTTTCGGGCTTTTCGTCGGGCCTGGTGGCGGTACCCACTGAGGACTCCCTTTTTAGGTGTAGTTCTCATACCCGTTGGGGGTTTTCCCCCTCCCTTTCTTTCCTCTCCTTTTTTTTGCAGAGTCTTAGCGGATGTTGGTGATTCTGCGGTTGTTGATCGAGGCGAGGGAGTCAAGAGCTAGATCCCTACCCATGTTTGGAGAGTAGCGGTACCCCTTCAGAGGAGAGCTTCAGTAGATTAGTTGTTTTATTTCCTCTTTTGAGAGACTGATGTAGTGAGGATATGATATGTATTGAGAGCCTGTACACTGATGTATTTATTGGAGATATCTCCCTGTTGAGTTTTGAGCTGTGTATATGAGGATATTGTACCATTATTATTTTTGGGAGATGGACATTGTTGTATTATTTCCAGCTGTACAGTGGTTGATTTTAGTTATACAGCAGGTTTTTATTTATAGCTCTGATATCTGTTTAGCTGTAGTACTTTTCTTGCAGGTAGGACGCTTCGCCTATGCAGGTTGGCATAGGTGGCGGATCTGTTGGCGAGCCCGGGTCGCAGTTTCGACCCCGGGGCGTGACAAATGAAATGAGAGGAAAGTAAGGAAAAAGAAAGAGAAGGAGAGTTAGAGGGTGGGAGAGGTTGAAGAGTGTGCTGTGGTCTGTTGCTTGGAACCGAACTAAGCCGCGCGCGCGTCGACTGTACATGAGGTAAGTTGGCAGATTTTTTATAGTTTGATTTTTTGGACTCCGTTAGATGGATTTGATGATGGATTTATGATGCTTTGAGATTAATTGGATTTTTCCTTCCATCGTTTGCTTGATTACTGCGAGTTTGGAGTTTCGTCGCGCGGAACCATGTCGTGCGTGCATGCGTATGGGTGTGCGCGTGCTGTGAGTTGACAGCGAGGAGCCGGAGCGCGCCGGATTTTTTTGCGGACTCGAGAGGAATGATCGAGCTTTCGGGGGCTTTTCCCGAGGACTGCGGCAGCGCAAGCGCGTACGGCGCGATTTTTGGGCGTTCCGGCAGTTTCTGACAGTGAGCGGTGCGGCGCTTCACCGACTTCAGCGTTTGCCTGCGGAAAGCGTTCTAGGTGGGTTGGAAGTCTTCCAAACTTTATTAAATGTTCCCTAATGCTTCTGCATGAATATCCTGTATGTCTAGCATATATTTTTATTATAATGAAAAATCTGATAGTTGCCTGGAATATTGTATAATGCTAACCTGTACCCCTAATTATTTTTAGTAGGTTCCTATTATCATTGGACACTAGCCTGTATATTTAGTTGGCATTCGGACTGCATCTGAACCGTCTTAAAAATCACCGAACTTGTTTTAATGGAAATTTGACCTTAAAAATACCCTTTAAAATTATTAGATTGCCCAGAAGGGTCGGACGGGTTCAGAGTGCATGTGCCCTCGTGCCTGGTGGCCGAGTGGAACTTTACTTGACTCCGTGGAGAGTTTCTAGTGTCTTGGGGGTTTCATGGGCTTTATCAGATTGAGTCGTGGAGGGTTCTATTGGTTCCGTGAGATGCCGCCCAGTGAGCGGCGATGCCGCCCAGTGAGTGGCGATGGTTTGGCCTGTTGAGGCGATTCCGTGAGATGCCGCCTAGTGAGGGGCGATGCCGCCCAGTGAGGGGCGATGCCGCCCAGTGAGGGGCGATGCCGCCCAGTGAGAGGCGATGCCGCCCAGTGAGAGGCGATGCCGCCTATTGAGTGGCGATGGTTTGGCCTGTTGAGGCGGTTCCGTGAGATACCGCCCAGTGAGAGGCGATGCCGCCTAGTGAGGGGCGATGCCGCCCAGTGAGAGGCGATGCCGCCAAGTGAGAGGCGATGCCGCCTAGTGAGGGGCGATGCCGCCCAGTGAGAGGCGATGCTGCCCAGTGAGAGGCGATGCCGCCTAGTGAGTGGCGATGGTTTGGCCTGTTGAGGCTGTTCCGTGAGATGCCGCCCAGTGAGAGGCGATGCCGCCCAGTGAGTGGCGATGGTTTGGCCTGTTGAGGCGGTTCCGTGAGATGCCGCCCAGTGAGAGGCGATGCCGCCCAGTGAGTGGCGATGCCGCCCAGTGAGTGGCGAAGGTTTGGCCTGTGAGGTGGTTTTCACACGAGGGTTCTATTAGTTCCGTGATATACCGCCAGTGAGTGGCGATGCCGCCCAGTGAGTGGCGAAGGTTTGATGGTTCTATTGGTTCGATTAGCATTCTCTTTGAGGATGATATTTGTGGCATATTAACTGTAGTTTCTTTTCAGCTTTCGTATTATCTATCTGCATACCTATTGTTTTGCGCAGCGGTAGACTTAGTGGGCATACCGTGGATATTGGTGACGGTACCCACTGGGAACTACCTTCTGCAGTTGTTCTCACACCCGCTGTGGTGACAGGTTTCCTGAGGTTGCTGTTCTGGCTTGGTTCGCGCGGAGACAGCTGATCGAGGTGAGGACGTGGCCGTGTAGCTCCTTACCCATTTTATTTGAGAGTCAGAGGTATAGGTACCTTGTATCTTTTATGATTCCACTTTTGTACTGGACAGTCAGAGTGATCTGTGAGGATAGTTTTATTTTTCATAGCTGAGATACTATGCATTTGAGGATTTATTTATATTCAGATGTTCAGTGTTTGATTCTGTAGCTATTAGTTCTATTTCAGCTCCGATACATTTTTAGCTATAGATCTTTTGCAGGGTAGACGCTTCGTCTGTGCGGCAGTTTCCGTACAGATGGCGGATTTGTTAGCGAGCCCGGGTCTCAGTTTCGACCCCGGGGCGTGACAGATTTAGGTGGTATCAGAGCCTAGGAATATAGGTCGTTGAGGACTTAGAGACCCTAGGCTATTGGTTGGACAGTAGGATGACTGTCGTGAGAGACGTGACTTTAGCGAGAGTCCTGATTGAGTTTGTACCTCCCCCAGAGGATTTGGGCGAGTGACCTTACATGTTAATTCTCTAAAGTGGTTATGTTGGCTGCAGACAACATAATGCTTTAGAACGGGTAACATGTTTTAGGCTTTCGCTTGATTGGGTCGTGAGAGTTTTGGTCTTAATGTTGTTCTGCTGCAGTGGTCTTGATGCTTCCGAGACGCTGTGCGGGGGCGAGGGCGTGTTCGACCTTGGATGAGAAGCCCGATCAGCGGGAGGTTGAATGGACAGAGCAGAGCGAGGTCTGTGAGTTACGAGCCCAAGTAGCCCAGACGTTTGAGGCGATGCGGCGCCAGGAAGAGAACATGGAGCGCGTGATGCGCATGCTTGAGCAGAGAGCATCTCCCGGGGTATCGCCAGTAGTACCCCCGGCCGCGACATCGTCGACTTCGACCCAGATCGCACCGTGAGTAGTGCAGGAGTAGCGAGAGTTTGCTAATCGATTGTTGTACTTCATCCAGTTCCATCCCCCGCAGTTTTCAGGGCAGAGTTTGGAGCCTTGGGAGGCCGAGAACTGGATTGCTGCTGTGGAAAAGTATCAGGTGCACCTGGTTGCGCACTTTGGATAGGGACGCCGTGGGTTGGTGGCGTCGAGTTCGCCCTGTTGGACCACTGACAGCGCAGTTGATGACCTGGAGCGAGTTTCTGCGATTGTTGAGCAGTGTACTCTATGTTGCCCAGGATGGGGCCCAGAAGGTTGAACTGTTTGAGAAGGGACTGCATCGGGATGTCTATCACTTGGTGTATTCTCGGCGAGTGCCGACTTTAGATGCAGCGATCGTGCATACTCGATGGATTGACTGAGGATCTGTGATCATCGTCCAAGAGGGACGAAGAGCGAGGGATCAGCTCCGGGGAGAGACGTCCGGCATCGTTTGATTTTGGGACAGCCGAGTGGATCGAAGTTGCCATGATTCCAGTTTAGGGTCTTAGGTCTCAGAGGAGACGGAGACCAGGAGGTTCTCGACAGTCGAGACACCAGCGGCAGTATTGGTATGATTGTGCCTTTTGCGGTGGGCCGCATTCATCGCCATAGAGTGATCTCAGAAAGAGCGATGCTTGTTATGTGGATAGCCAGGATATTTTCAAGCAGAGTGTCCCTGAGTGGTGCTCGAGGATTTGCCGATTGCGACGGCACCCCTCTACCCCTTCAGGATATAGAGGTTCGTCCGACTTACCAGTAGGCTGATAAAGCCATGACGCCGAGACAGATAGAGCAATGGCCACCAGCATCTTGTGGATGAGATTATGCAACCAGTTAGAGGACGCCAGGATAGTGGATCGCGTCTTACCAGGTGTGGATTCCTCACGGTCGCCGAAGTTAGAGCATGTTGATGCCGACGCCGCTTGGGTGTGTTTTAGTAGAGCATGGGTAGCATCGTGTAGACCGGAGATGGGATTGTTGGCTTATGCACGTGAGGATCAGGCTCCAGATCACGTATAGCACATGGATAAGTGTTGCCAGTCCCGCCCAGTGCAGTAGGACCTTGGATTTCATCCTAGAGTGTTAGTCCTACATCAGCTCCAAGATAATGTTATGGGGTTGGATAGGGATTGGACATCCCAACGTTATGCTATCAAGGATTGTCGAGAAAAGGACAATGACTCTCCATGGACCTGGCCAGGAGGAGTGTGTTTAGTGAGGATGCTAGAGCACGGCAGAGGTTGAGTCGTGGTTGTATCGCTTGTTAGCGACTATTGAGGAGGTGCCTACGGCGGCACCGAGACTAAGAATTATCTTTTATTGCCGAGTGATCTCGAGTGAGAGTTTACCAAATTTGATTTCGAAGCCGCCGTTTGGTGAGATTGAGATCGAAATAGTGATCGACGTGGTTTGGAAACCGCGCCGACTTCGGCAGCATCTCTTGGAGTGTTACCCGTGAGACATAGAGAGAGAGCCGATAGCACAGTTGCGGGATTTGATGGATTGGGTGGTCTGTCTGACCCAGTACCACGTCGTGGGGATACGACAGTGAGGATCTGAGGGATTGATACTTGAGTTGTTGCCTTACCATTGGTACCCGGCAGTGTTGCCACGTTGTGAGTGCACAACGGTGAGGGTTCTATAACGGTTTGAACACAAACAGGTTTGGATTGAATTTCGGCGGATGCCTTTTCTGAGATTGGTAGCACTATGAAACCTTACAGCCGAGGGCTGTGCCCTGATGGTGTTCAGGAACTGATAAGGGCACTTTGAGCTTGCAGCAAGGTCAAGCGGATTGACTAAGGCCCTGCGGCCTTATTGGATTTGAGGAATTGAGTATTCCAGCAGTACTTTGATCGGGTTGTTGTGCCGGCGTGAGTTCGAGCTCTACACCGAGTTGTGGTACCAGTTGTTGAGTTTGATTTTTTTTTTATTGGGCCGTTGGATTTGACTATATTTGGATCGGGTTCCAAGGTGACGTAGAGCTTGAGGATAGTGCTGCAACTTCTAAGAGAGAGAAGTTGTATGCCATGTGGTGAGAGTTGCATTTGGACTTCAGGAAATTTTGTGGTTAGGCCATGTGATGACAGCTACAAGAGTGTCAGAGGACCCAACGAAGAATGATACCGTTTGGGTTGGGCCTAGACCTATGTTAATGACAGAGGTTAGAAGCTCTTGGAATATGCAAGGTCAGTGTAGCTTGGAAGAGATAAAGCTGAGGAGGATGCCAGCATTGATGTAGATGTTGCCGGCGATAGAGAGAGAATTGAGTTATTCGTGGATCCTCGAACCTGAAGTACTTGGAAACTCAGAAAGTTTGTTTTGAGGTAACGCCGGGGGATAGAATTTTCAAGGGTGTATGATTGCATTATTCCGGCAAGGGCTTTATGGTCAGTTACGCCTTGTTTAGGCGAGCAGTGCAAACTTGGAATTGAGAGTTGGAAATTTGGGGGAATGTTCCCGATGTTGAATTTCTTCCCTGTGGGGGGATTGTGAGAGTGTAATCGTAGAATTTTGAGCATGTGGTTGCTAAGGAGCAATGTAGGAGTTATGCCAATAGAGGTCGGGAGTTGGTATTGGAGACCCTGATTTTTGGAAGCCACTAATCGCGGGGATTTGTATAGATTTGAGTTTACGCGGAAGTTGGCCCGCGGGTAATTATCTGGCTAAAGGATGTGTGTTTGATCCTTGGCATGTTTTGGACTTCACTCCGTTAGAGATGGATGAGGATTTGTGACATCTGGAGTGGCCGATGCAATTCCTACTTGTGAGGCAAAAGAATTTGTTTAATCGAGATATACCTTGGGGTGAAGGTTAAGTGGAGTCATCGTGTTGAGTGAGAGCGACCACTTGAGAGCCTGAGGATGAGTTGAGTGTTTTCTATTCCTATTTGATCGAGACATTCTCCTGAGATTTGGATTTATTTTGGGTTTCGAGGACGAAACCTTTTTAAGGAGGGAGAGTGTAGAGTACCGGGATTTCGGATGGCGCACCGACCTCGCAAGATGGCGTGGTGCGGAGAAATCGCCTTGGGCGTGTTCCATATTTGTTTACAGTTGAGTTCGGGTTGATTCGGATCAACGCGGAAGCCCCAGCTTGAATCGGAGTTTTCCGGGCTTGTCCGCCGTTAGAGGACTGGTTTCGGGGAAGCCTCGACTTCGTAGTGGAGTACAGGAAATTGGAAAATGCTTGGAACAGGTATGCTTTATCTTTACAGCGGAGTTCGGGAGGTTCCGGACTGACGCGGAGGACCCGAGGGCGAAAAGTGAGTTGGAACTGGCGATTTTGGAGCCGGTTTTTGGATTGAGCACACCGTCTCCACCGTTGAGCTTTTTGAGGGGGGAAAAGCTGTGGACGTGTGTATTTTCAGATTACAGGGGAGTTCGGGAGGTCTCAGGCTGGCGCGGAGACCCCGAAGGCAAAAAGTGACTTGGAGTTGGCTTATTTGGATTAATTAAATTATTTTTTTAATTAGTGGCTTTGGTGGATTTGGTCTGTGTTGCATTTGATTGAAAGAAAAGAAAAAAAATTAAAGAAAGGAAGGTATTTGAAAGAGAGTGTGTTGGTGTATGGATGGAATTAGGTGTTGGTGTTGGTGTTGGAGTGTGTCTTGGATTTCTTTTTGCTCCATGCACCATGCACCATGCACCAAGCACCTCAAATTAGCCACTTTAATTAGTGAATGCCATGTCATCGTCTTCTCCAAATGTGAAACAGAGGAAAAATTATGTAACAGAGGAATTGGAAATTAGGGAAGAAGGAGAAGATGAAGATGAATTAAAGGAAAGTAAAAGAGGGTTTTGATCGTCTCGACGGTGCGGATCTATTGCTAGTAGCCGCGTGGAGCCGAGTGGAGCACGCGCACGCCGAGCCTCATGAAGGCATTTTGCAAATTTTTAGAGAGAGAGAGAGAGCTTGAATTGAGCATGGAAATGGTGTTGAAGGTGTGTGTGAGTGTGTGTGTGGCTTGGTTGATGGTTTTGAGTGGGTTTTGGTGTTGGCGATGGTGGTGGTGGTCTTGGTCATGCTGTCCGGGGTGGTGAGTGGCGCGCTTGGGCGCCGCGCAGCTCGGGCGTGGGCGCCGTGCAGCATGCGGGCGCGCGCAGGCTGGTGCGCACGCGCGTCGCGCGGCAGGCGCATGGGCGCCGCTGTAGTAGCTGCTGGTTTAAAATGTTTTGGGTCTACTTTTGGTTTCGGTTATTTCGCAATTCGTTTCGGGGGCCGGAGGGTGATCTATTAATTCCTTGTTTCCGGGCAGACCGTCGGGGCTCGCGGGTATTTTTAGTTAATAAAGCTCGCGAAACGGAGAACGGCGGCGCAGTCGGTTTTGAATTCCGACGCCGGAATCTCCCGGAATAAATTCCGGAAGGTGGCTAGCGGTTCAGGTGGTCAGCACGGTCTTTTAGGCGGACCGGACCCTGGTTCGCACCCGACTTATTTCCTGCTTTTGACTTGAAATGGGTTCATTCCCATTCCTCATCCTAACCGCTCCCGCCATCCTAACCGCTCCCGCCATGTTCCTGTCGTGGGGAAACAGGGGTACGACGGTTACAACTCCCTACAACTACCCTCACTTAGGCGTACGCAACCCCAAGCGCAACGAGAACCCACTTCCCCAACCTTTCTGTTTTCCAACCGACCGAGTGGAGAAACAAGGCGGAGCGAGCGAGGAGAGGGAAGATCGCCGACATACCCTTCGTTACCGGGCACGCAAGAACAGGACGATCATCCCCTAAGATCAACCCTAGCCGACAAAACCAAGGTGAGCATAGCTTAGGGTTCTTGATTGGGTTTTTCTTGGTTCTCTTAGGCAAAGGGAGGAGGAGGGTCGGCGCCGTCACCGGAGCCGGCACGCACGGAGCCACGCATGCGGGTGGCGCCGCATGCGGGCGGCGCCGCATGCTCCCGCATGCGGGCGGCATCCGCATGCGGGCGGCGCCGCATGCGGGCGGCGCCGCATGCGGGCGGCGCAGCATGCGCCCGCATGCGGGCGGCGCCGCATGCGGGCGGCGCCGCATGCGGGCGGCATCGCATGCGGGCGGCGCCGCATGCACCCGCATGTGGGCAGCGCCGCATGTGGGCGGCGCCGCGCGCACCCACAAGCGGGCAGCGCCGCATGCGGGTGACGCCGCATGCGGGCGGCGCCGCACGTAGGTGGTACGCCGCCCAGCCGCGCGGGGCCGGGCGCGTACGTGTACGGATTGTGCGCGAGGTGGGGGGGGGGGGCGCCGGGTGTTCTAGTCTTTAACTTGCGGAGTCTTGAATTTCTGACTCCTGTATGACAGGTTCTTGTAGGTCCGGGCGGGCACCCGAGACGCGGGAGAACCTAGCATCGGTCAGGAGCGCGACAACGAAAAGGTGGGTTTACGGTCGAGGCTTAGTATAGTGTTAGTATTCCGAAAGGGATTTTAATTAAATGTTAATCGGTACTAACGCTGACGGTTTCTATGATTTACTATATTACCCCGTGTCTTGGTTATTATGCTCGAGTTGCGACACGCGCACCCGCGGTCTGGCCACCACAAAGGGTGCTCTTTTCCGGAAAGGCGGTCTCCACCCGTGTTACCCACGAGGGGATGTAGTGGGGCCCCCATAGGCGTGGGGTTCGAGGCACCAAGGTGTGAGCGGTGCGACCCGTCGGGATTGGTGCCCGACGAGGTCAGGTGTGCGACCTGCCGGGATTGGTGCCCGACGAGGTCAGGTGTTACAGGTGTTACCGGGGTTACAGGTGTCACAGGTGGTACAGGTGGTTGCGAGTTACCTTTATGAGTAGAGTGGTTGCTCCGGCTAGTCTTACTTTTGTGGCTTGGTATTACTTTACTGCTTTAGTATTTTTATCATGATAGTGTCGCTGACTACCCACTCTGTGACAGGTACCTCCAGGGGTGAGAGGTACGCGACGGTGAGGCCGAGGTGGGAGTAGTCGGGCTGTGGGAGCCCTAGTCTGCCGTTTTCTTTATTTGCTCTGCATTTTATTTGGTATTGTAGGTTACTGTGTGGTTCTCGATACCCTTGTGGGGTCGTGTGGATGTTGATTTCTTTCGTTCTGGTTATGCACTACTGTTTCCTTTATTATTCCCGTTTGGCCGTTTTCTAAACAAACCAACTAGAAAACAAGAGAAAAAGGACTTCGAAAACCATTTTCAAAAATCTAGGGTCGAGTGGGCCCGTTTTCCAAACCCTGTGGATTTATGCCGTTTTCCAAGCTGTTTTCGAAACCTAAGGCCGTGTGGGCCTGTTTTCAAAACGGTGAGTTTATCCTTTCAACTTGACTGGCCACGGGCATTGTTTAGTCTTCATGCACCGTTAGACTTCGAACTGTTGTGATTAAATGGAAAATGATTGCTTGTGTTTGACTGTTGTAATAGCCGCGACGCCGTGCATATACAGAGGAGACTCTGCCCGATTTTCGAGTGAATCTGTATATGCGGCGGGTCTGGGCACGCGCCGGGGAAGGAGGTTTTAAACAAAAATTTTGTACGCACCTTACGCTTGCTTTTGTGTATCGTTTCCGCTAAAATAAAACCCCCGGGGCGTGACAGCCGCGCGGCAGCGGCTTGGGCGCCGCGCGTGCGGGGAGCTTGAGCGCGCACTGGCATTTTTGGCTTGGCGTTCCGGAGTGGGCCTTTGAGTACCGGTACCACATGGGGTGTACCGGTACCACATGTAGTGTACCGGTACCCCCATTGTGCAGGATGTTTTTTTTGAGGATTTTAAGCTTGGGCACTTTGGTAATTTCACATTCCATCAAATGTTGACCGGATTGACCCCCTCCCTTCTATATATATGGGCACCATCTCCTCCTCTACTCAGCAGAAATCAAAGAAAAGAAAAGAGAGAAATGAAATGAGAGGAAAGTAAGGAAAAAGAAAGAGAAGGAGAGTTAGAGGGTGGGAGAGGTTGAAGAGTGTGCTTTGGTCTGTTGCTTGGAACCGAACGAAGCCGCGCGCGCGTCGACTCTACATGACGTAAGTTGGCAGATTTTTTATAGTTTGATTTTTTGGACTCCGTTAGATGGATTTGATGATGGATTTATGATGCTTTGAGATTAATTGGATTTTTCCTTCCATCGTTTGCTTGATTGCTGCGAGTTTGGAGTTTCGTCGCGCGGAACCATGTCGTGCGTGCGTGCGTGCGTATGGGTGTGCGCGTGCTGTGAGTTGACAGCGAGGAGCCGGAGCGCGCCGGATTTTTTTGCGGACTCGAGAGGAATGATCGAGCTTTCAGGGGCTTTTCCCGAGGACCGCGGCAGCGCGAGCGCGTACGGCACGATTTTGGGCGTTCCGGCAGTTTCTGACAGTGAGCGGTGCGGCGCTTCACCGACTTCAGCGTTTGCCTGCGGAAAGCGTTCCAGGTGGGTTGGAAGTCTTCCAAACTTTATTAAGTGTCCCCTAATGCTTCTGCATGAATATCCTGTATGTCTAGCATGTATTTTTATTATAATGAAAAATCTGATAGTTGCCTGGAATATTGTATAATGCTAACCTGTACCCCTAATTATTTTTAGTAGGTTCCTATTATCATTGGACACTAGCCTGTATATTTAGTTGGCATTCGGACTGCATCTGAACCGTCTTAAAAATCACCGAACTTGTTTTAATCGAAATTTGACCTTAAAAATACCCTTTTAAATTATTAGATTGCCCAGAAGGGTCGGACGGGTTCAGAGTGCATGTGCCCTCGTGCCTGGTGGCCGAGTGGAATTTTACTTGACTCCGTGAAGAGTTTCTAGTGTCTTGGGGATTTCATGGGCTTTATCAGATTGAGTCGTGGAGGGTTCTATTGGTTCCGTGAGATGCCGCCCAGTGAGGGGCGATGCCGCCCAGTGAGTGGCAATGCCGCCCAGTGAGTGGCGATGGTTTGGCCTGTTGAGGCGATTCCGTGAGATGCCGCCTAGTGAGGGGCGATGCCGCCCAGTGAGAGGCGATGCCGCCCAGTGAAGGGCGATGCCGCCCAGTGAGAGGCGATGCCGCCCAGTGAGAGGCGATGCCGCCTAGTGAGTGGCGATTGTTTGGCCTGTTGAGGCGGTTCCGTGAGATGCCGCCCGGTGAGAGGCGATGCCGCCTAGTGAGGGGCGATGCCGCCCAGTGAGAGGCGATGCCGCCAAGTGAGAGGCGATGCCGCCCAGTGAGTGGCGATGCCGCCCAGTGAGAGGCGATGCCGCCCAGTAAGAGGCGATGCCGCCTAGTGAGTGGCGTTGGTTTGGCCTGTTGAGGCGGTTCCGTGAGATGCCGCCCAGTGAGAGGCGATGCCGCCCAGTGAGTGGCGATGGTTTGGCCTGTTGAGGCGGTTCCGTGAGATGCCGCCCAGTGAGAGGCGATGCCGCCCAGTGAGTGGCGATGCCGCCCAGTGAGTGGCGAAGGTTTGTCCTGTGAGGTGGTTTTCACACGAGGGTTCTATTAGTTCCGTGATATACCGCCAGTGAGTGGCGATGCATTCTCTTTGAGTTTGATATTTGTGGCATATTAACTGTAGTTTCTTTTCAGCTTTCGTATTATCTATCTGCATACCTATTGTTTTGCGCAGGGTAGACTTAGTGGGCATACCGTGGATATTGGTGACAGTACCCACTGGGAACTACCTTCTGCAATTGTTCTCACACCCGCTGTGGTGACAGGTTTCCTGAGGTTGCTGTTCCGGCTTGGTTCGCGCGGAGACAGCTGATCGAGGTGAGGACGTGGCCGTGTAGCTCCTTACCCATTTTATTTGAGAGTCAGAGGTAGAGGTACCTTGCATCTTTTATGATTCCACTTTTGTACTGGACAGCCAGAGTGATCTGTGAGGATAGTTTTATTTTTCATAGCTGAGATACTATGCATTTAAGGATTTATTTATATTCAGATGTTCAGTGTTTGATTCTGTAGCTATTAGTTCTATTTCAGCTCTGATACATGTTTAGCTATAGATCTTTTGCAGGGTAGACGCTTCGTCTGTGCGGCAGTTTCCGTACAGATGGCGGATCTGTTGGCGAGCCCGGGTCGCAGTTTCGACCCCGGGGCGTGACATTGAGTCTATCCGTTCTGAGAGAGAGCATGGATTTCGACTATAGCCTGCATGAGCCACTACTCGATAGCGAGTTAGTCCGTTTGGACACCCTACGTAATTCCTGCCCAGCAGTGGGAGGTGGTTGTAGGTGGGCGCAGGTTTGACTGGACCAGATGTGGCAGTCAGCTCGATTGGGTCGATTGTGCACTTCATGTGCTAGTGGTTGCATACCATTCTTTGATTCTCCCCTCTTGAGCATTTAGATAGAGGCATGGTAGCTGTTGATTGTCTTCAGCGTTCTCGTTCAGTTTTTACTGCATTGGTTATCTTATGCCTCTAGTGGACTTAGTGGGTTGATCGTCGGGCCTGGCGGTGGTACCCACTGAGAACTCCCTTTTTGGTGTAGTTCTCACACCCATTGGGGGTTTTCCCCCTCCTTTTTCTTTTCTCTCATTTGTTTTGCAGAGTCTTAGCGGGTGTTGCTGATTCTGCGGTTGTTGATTGACGCGATCCCTACCCGTCGTTGGAGAGTAGCGGTACCCCTTCAGAGGAGATCTTCAGTAGATTAGTTATTTTATTTTCTCTTTTGAGAGACTGATGTAGTGAGGATATGATATGTATTGAGAGCCTGTACACTGATGTATTTATTGGAGATACCTCCCTGTTGAGTTCTGGGTTTTGTATCTGAGGATATTGTATGATTATCATTTTTGGGAGATGGACATTATTGTATTATTTCCAGTTGTACAGTGGTTGATTTTAGTTTTACAACAGATTTTCATTTATAGCTCTGATATCTGTTAGCTGTAGTACCTTTTCTTGCAGGTTGGACGCTTCGCCTATGCAG
Organism: Tillandsia leiboldiana; assembly: GCA_029204045.2. Classification (NCBI taxonomy): domain Eukaryota; kingdom Viridiplantae; phylum Streptophyta; class Magnoliopsida; order Poales; family Bromeliaceae; genus Tillandsia; species Tillandsia leiboldiana. Next base: position 33,582,299 of record CM055067.1, on the reverse strand, counting down.
GGTTGTGTAGGCGGCGGATCTGTTGGCGAGCCCGGGTCGCAGTTTCGACCCCGGGGCGTGACACTCTCACTGCTCTTGCACCATCAGTGGTGCGATCTGGGTCAAAGTCGACGATATCGCGGCCGGAGGTACTACCGACGGTACCCCAGGAGATGCTTTCTGCTCAAGCATGCGCAACACGCGTTCCATGTTCTCTTCCTGGCGCCGCATCGCCTCAAACATCTGGGCTACCTGGGCCCGTAACTCTCAGACCTCACTCTGCTCTGTCCATTCAGCCTCCCGCTGTTCGGGCTCCTCATCCAAGGTCGAACACGCCCTCGCCGCTGCACGGCGTCTCGGAAGCATCGAAAACCACTGCAACAGAACAAACATTAGGACCAAGAACTCTCTCGACCCAATCAAGCAAAAGTCTAGAACATGTTACCCATACTAAAGCATTATGTTGTCTGCAACCAACATAATCATCTTAAGAGAAATAACATGTAAGATCACTCGTCCCAATCCTCTGGGGGATGTACAAACTCAATCAGGACTCTCGCTAAAGTCACGTCTCTCACGACAGTCATCCTACTGTCCAACCAATAGCCTAGGGTCACTAAGTCCTCAACGACCTATATTCCTAGGCTCTGATACCACCCTAATCTGTCACGCCCCGGGGTCGAACTGCGACCCGGGCTCGCCAACTGATCCGCCATCTGTACGAAAACTGCCGCACAGATGAAGCGTCTACCCTGCACGAGATCTATAGCTAAAACATGTATCAGAGCTGAAATAGAACCAATAGCTACAGAATCAAACACTGAACATCTGAATAAAAACAAAATCCTCAATACAAAGTCTCAGCTAAGAAAATAAAGGTACAACCCTCACCAATCTCTCAAACTGTCCAGTACAAAAGTGGAATCATAAAAATATACATGGTACATCTACCTCTGATTGTCAATACTGGTAAGGAACTAATCGGCCACGTCCTCACCTCGATCAGCTGTCTCCGCGCGAGCTAAGCCGGAACAGCAACCTCAGGAAACATGTCACCGCAGCGGGTGTGAGAACTACTGCAGAAGGTAGTTCCCAGTGTGTACCGTCACCAATATCCACGGTATGCCCACTAAGTCTACTGGAGGCAAACAGATAGGTATGCAGATAGATATAAAGAAAAGCAGGAAATGAACTACAGCTAATATGTCTCAACATCATGCTCAAGGAAATCTCTACTATGAACCTGCTATGCATACACTCTCACTACTAATAAGCCTCAAGTACCATGCTCAAAGGAAAGCTCATCAAAGGACATGCTATGCAATCACCCGCTCATATCACCCAATCTCAATGACTGCCTCATAGGGTCCAGTCAAGCCTGCGCCTAACCTACTGCCACTAGCCCACAAGAGACTTGGACTAACGTAGGGCGTCCCACACGGACTATCTCAATCTCAAGCGAACTCTAGTGTATCAACTAATCGCATCAACAACACGCATCCAGAGCGTAACTCGAGGGGAGCGACCCCACCGAGCTCAAGTATGTCTCAACTGTCTCAATCAGCGGCACATGCAGGCTATGATCACGATCCACAGATCGGAAGCTCAATGCTCAAGTAACACATCTCAGTCGGGAAACCCTCCACGACTCGATCAGAAAATGCCCAAACACTCTCACAGCTATGTTGGAGAACCCTCCACGACTCAATCTGATAATGCACAACCCATGGCTAAGTCGGGAAACCTCCACGACTCGATCTGCCAGAACCCCAAAACTCGCAAAGTTAAGTCGGAGAACCACCTCCACAACTAAATCAGAAAAACACGATCCATGATCTAGAATAATCCCATCAATCCCAACAAGGAAGTACAACTCTTATGACACTAGAAACTCAACACACAATGCTATAAAAATCCACTCGGCCCCCTGGCACGAGTATACATGCATACCGGGCCACCTGGACCTTCTGTAATACTCTCAATATTTAGAAACTCTTTATAAAATCGGAGTTTACTTAAAACCAATTGCAGGAATGATGTGAAGGTCCAGATGCATTCCGAAAGACAAGGAAACATGCAGTCTAGTGACAAATCACCTCTAGATCATACTAAAAATATCTGGGGCTCAGGAAAGTCTTACTACAATTTTCTAGGCAACTATCAGATTTACCAAACATAAAAACAGGAAAACTAAACATGATCAATATGCATACAGAAGCTTTAGAGGGCATTCCATACATCTTGAAGAATTTCCAACCCACCTAGAACGCTTTCCGCAGGCACGCTGAAGTCGGTGAAGCGCCGCATCACTCACTGTCAAAATCTGTCGGAAATACCAAAACCGCGCTGCGAACCACGGAAAAATCCATGGAAGCTCGAACCATCCTCCCGAGTCCTCTACAAAATTCCCGGCGCACTACGGCTCACTCACAGGCAACACTCAGCAGCATGCAAGCACCTCGGCTCCGCGCGGTAAAACCAACCAAACCGGCCCAACAGCACGAGCTGCACACTCAAAATGCAAGGAAAAAGGAAGGAAAATAATCAAGCTCGGCCAACGCGCACGACCCTCGGCGAAAACCAGCCCCGGCCAACGAAAACCTCGCGCACCCACGCGATCCACAAGCTGCGCCCAAGCCAACCGCGCGCTGCGATCCAGCCGCACGCGCGGTGCCCGCGCCTGCGCTAGTTGCGCGCGGCCCCATTGTGCGCCCGCGCAGCGCCCAGGTGAAGCTGTGCGTGGTGCCTCTGGCGCCCGCGCAGCTGCGCGCGGTGCCCCTGGCGCCCGCGCAGCTGCGCGCGGTGCCCCTGGCGCCCACGCAACGCCCATGTGCCAGCCGCGCGGCGCCCATGCGGCCGCCGCGCTGTGCCCGCTCCTGCTGCGCGGCGGCCAGGTGCGCCCGCCCTGCTGCGCGGCGCCCTGGCGCTGCTGCTGCTGCGCGGCGTCCGCTGCTGCTGCGCGCGGCGCCCTGGTGCGCCCGCGCAGCGCCTAGCGCTTGCTGCGCGCGACGCCCATGCGCGCCCGCGCAGCAGCCCGCGCCAGCCGCGCGCGGCGCCCGCGCGACACGCCTGCTGCAGCACTCCTACGTTCACTCCACCATCAAAATCATCCAAAAACCCAACTCAAACACAACTCAAATCCATAAAAATCCAAAACTGCAAGAAAACCAACTCTCTAAAAAAAACTGCAATAAACCTACCTTGAGGGTCGACGCACGCTCCGCTCGGCTCCTCTCGGCTTCAAGCAAGGGTCAACACCCAGCACAAGAACACTCCCTCACTTTCTCTTTCACTTCCTCTCTTTTCCTTCATTTTCTTCTTCTCTTTTCCCTCGTTCACTCTTTCCTCTGTTTTCTCTTCTTTCCTCTGTTTGCAGGATGAAGGAGGCGAAGGTGACATGGCAAGCCAATTAAGATGGCTTAATTAGGATGGGTAGTGGGTGCTTGGCAGCTGGAGAGAATTTTAATTAATTAAAACCCCACTCTCTCTCTCTTCCTTTCTTTTCTCTCTTGCTTTCTTTCTTCATAGGCTAAAATTACAACTTAATTAAATTAATTTCTTAATTAAATAATTACTCCTTTTTTAGCCAACTCCAACTCACTTTTTGCCTTCGGGGCCTCCGCATCAGTCCGAAACCTCCCAAACTCCGCTGTAAACTGAAAATATACATGTTCCAAACATTTTCCAATTTTTCTGCGCACAACAGTGGAGTCGGTGCTCTAACAAAACCAGTCCTCTATCGGCGCACAATGCCCGGAAAACTCCGATTCAAGCTGGGGCTTCCGCGTCGATCCGACTCAACCCGAACTCATCTGTAAACATATAAGGAACACGCCCAAGGCGATTTCTCTGCACCACGCCATCTTGCGAGGTCGGTGCGCTCTACAAAGTCCCAGTACTCTACAGTGAGAGCTGGGCAGTTGTTCTTGTGCCTGAGGTCCACGGACCGATTAGGCAGGTGTTCGGTACGGTTTTTACAGGGGAGTATGATTGATTGCATGAGGGGGAGTTGTGGATGCCCTAGAGTTTACGGTTTGATTTAATATCTGTACCTCTTGTTATCATACCTGTTTCTACGCTTTGCCTTTACTCTTTGTGTCACTGACTTCCCACTATGTGACAGGTTCAGTCAGGGGTGAGGTCTGGGACGGCGGTGACTATACGACTAGAGGGATTTAGCTCTTCTGTGGCTGGTGACCTTTTTTTTCCTTTTTTTGCACTTGATTACTTCGGTTAGTTAGATATGAGCATGTGATTTCCTTCATTGTAGATGATGTGGATGTTGGAATGGACTTGTGACTCGGTGATCAACCGTTTTTCTTTATGCTTCAGTTACGCTTTACGTACGGCCGTTTTTAAAATAAAAAAGGATTGCGAAAAACGATTCTTAAAACTAAGTGTCGAGTGGGCACTGTTTTACAAACCCGTGGATTTATCCTTTCAAACTCTTATCGCAGTCAGGAAAGAGATTGCAAAATTATTTTGAAAACTAAGTGTCCTGTGGACACTATTTTACAAACCCGTGGTTTTATCCTTTCAAGTTTACTTTAACGGTTGGTCAATGTGATTGTATGATGATTCTCTTTTAGTCTTTTATGCGACTGGTGTGGTTAAAGTGTTGTGGTGGTTTTTACGCCGTGCATACGCAAGGGTGGCTCGAATGTTGAAATCGAAGACGCTCGCGTATGTGGCGGGTCTGTGCACGTGCCCGGCAGGTAGTCCCTTTCAAAAAAATTATTGCACTATTTTTCCGCTTTTATAAACCCCGGGGCGTGACAGATTAAGATGGTATCTGTCACGCCCCGGGGGTTTCATTAAGCGGAAACAATCAACGGAGGTATGAAATTGCGTGTGTATATATATATATATATATATTTAGAAGTCCTTTCTCCCCTGTGCGTGCCCAGACCCGCCGCATACACAGATTCACCCCGCAAACGGGCAGAGTCTCCTTTGTATATGCACGGCGTCGCGACTAACACAAACATTCAATCACAGCAGTTTTATTCACATGAGCGTACAAGACTAAATAATTCTCGAGGCCGATCGATTTGAAAGGATAAATCCACAGTTTTGAAAGCGGTACCCACCCGGCACCCAGATTTCTAAAACAGTTTCGAAAACCATAAATCAACAGAGTTTTTAAAACGGTGCCCACACGACACCCAGATTTTTAAATCCATTTTCGAAATCCATAAATCCACAAGGTTTTGAAAACGATGCCCACATGACACCCAGATTTTTAAAACAGTTTTCACAATGCCTTTTTCTTTCTTTTTCTTTTCTTTTTGTGGTTTGAAAACGGCCAAACAGAAGAAGGAAAAATATCAATCATCCACATAACTAAGAGAATAACATGTCGACATCCACACCGACCCCACGAGGGTATCGAGAACCACACAGTAGACTACTAATAGGAAATGAAATGCGAAAAAGGAGAAATACAGTCTAGGGCCTTGAGGGACCCAAAAGCTCCTGCCACGGCCTCACCGCCGCCCTAGCTCTCACCCTTGAAGGAACCTGTCACGGAGTGGGAAGTCAACGACACTAGATATAAAAAGGAATGCAGGGAAAATGTAAATAAAACAGACCGTAAGAACTATCCGGAGCAACCGCCCTCCCATAAGGGCAAACCACGACCCTCTAGATAACCTAATCTGGGCACCTGCCCCGGCAACCCAACCGAGCACCTACCTCGGTAAACGACGCCGAGCACCTACCTCGACGGGTCGCACCGCTCACACCTTGGCGCCTCAAAACCCCCCACCTAAGGGGGCCCCCACTACGTCACCTCGTGGGGTTACACGGGTCATGGACCACTTTTCCGGAAAAGCGCACCCTTTGCGGTGGCCAAACCGCGGGTGCGCGTACTGCAACCTCGAGCATAGTAACCAAGTACACAAGATAAAACCAGATAGTAACAACCATAGAGATTACCAAATATTAGCACAGTTAGACGGGTAATTAAAAATGTTTACAGTTTTCGAAAAGCCCGACACTAAGTCTCAGAACGAAAACCCACCTTTTTCGCGCAATGCTCAACGCTCGGTTCCTCCGCGTCTTGGAGCGCTCCCCGAACCTACACAGTCCCCCGAGGAGAAGTCAGTACCCACAAAAAACACAAAGGGAGGAAAAGAAACCGTCCGGGTCAGTTGCGGAATGCGGCCCTCGGATCCGGCGGCGGCGACGGCGTCCCGGGTCGGAAACAGCGGCGCGGGTGACCCAGCGCCGTCGCGCTGCCTGCGGGTGTGCGCGGCCCCGTGCGGCGCCAGGCCCGCGCGGGCGTGCTGCCCGCAAGCGCGGGCGGCCCCGCACGGCGCCCTGTCTCGCACGGGCGCCCCGCCTGCGGGCTGCCTCGCGCGGCGCCAGGCCGCTCGCGGGCGGCTCCCCAGCGGGGGTGTGGTGACCCCGATCCCCGTGTAGCTTCTCCCATGAACCGAGGTGTAGAACACCTAGTGTTGGTGTGTCTGGCCCATAGTGCATCAAAGGGATGCCACAGATGGACCCTGTGTGATATCCACAGCTGGATTGGCCTTCGGCTGCATTTGCCGAATTTTTGAAAGGGTTTTGGGCCAAATAGAGGTTGGATTTGGATTCAGCACGGAAAAATGCTTGAAAACGGCTATTTGCTTGTTTGTTTCTGAGTCCGGATGTCCAAAAACGGACTCCCGGAAGTTTTCGCTGAATTTCGGTGCATGGGAGGGGCCGTGGACCGCCGGCTGCCACGTGGCGGCTTCTTATTGGCCGGTCCGCAGCACTCGGTCCACAGAGGGGCACGACTGGGTGCATGGACCTGGCGCATGGACACGTGGCGCCGCCTGATTGGCGGGCTCGTGATGCGCGGTCTACGGGGTGGCGCGGCAGTGCATGGACCAAGGCGGGTGGACACGTGCCAGTCCCCGGTTGGTCAGTGCACGCGGCGCGGTCCACGGAACCCGAAGTAGGGTGCGTGGACCGGGTGCAGGGGACACGTGTCGGCGTGCTACTCGCGGGCTCACGAGCGCGGCGCACGGGGTCGCGGGCGGGCGCCTCGGGGCGCGTGCGTGGCAGGCGGTCAGGCTGTGCCTGCCCGCACGTGTGACCGCGACACTGTGCAGGCCAGGTGGCGCCCCGCCATTGGCGGGCGCCACCTACCCGTTTGACCGGGGTGGCCCCACGCGGCGGCACCACACGGGCCCCGCACAGCTGTTTGCTGTGCGGGACACGTGTCGGTCACCGGGAGGGCCACGTGGCCACTCCCGGCGCGCCCCGCACAGCTGTTTGCTGTGCGGGTGACGTGGCGCCTACAGTGTTTTCCTTTGCGGCCGTATTCGGGCGCCCGAATCTTCGGGAGCGCCCGAATCTTGGGACATGGTTGGTATTTCTTCAATTGTTTTTCTGCGGCCTATATATAGCCCGAGCCGCCTTCCTTTGCATGTTTTTGGCATTCCGAGCTTCAAACCGATGAGAAGTCTTCAGCAAAGTTGATCCCCACATAGTACTGCATCCATCTGTCGATTTCGGCGATTTTACGTGGCACGCTTATCGAGATTTCCATTTTCTTGGCGCGTCGCGATGATCCTTCGCCGGTGTTTCTCCCGTCCCGTTTCGGTGCGCGAGCTCCCCCGTCCTACTCCGACCACCTTTTCGAGCGATTTCTTCGCCGCTGGATCCGCGACGGACAGAGCTACGATCTAGGTATTTTCAGCATTCCCTAGTTTCGGGCTTTTCGAGGAGTTTTTCCATGCTTACTGGGGGTCTTTTGTTGTGAGTGTGTTCTTGAGGACAGCGGGTTGTTTCGAGGATATCTCCTCAACCGGGCATCGGTTTGGGACGAGCCTATGCACATTTTTCATCTACTTAACGCAAGGATTATCACAATATTTTTCTTGGATTTTTCTGAGGTTTTCCCGAAGGTGTTTGTTTTCCCCCTTATCTGTGCTAGAGTTTACAGTTATGTGGTTGTGAGATTTTGCGCACCTGTACTGTGGAATTTGTAACTTGTCCTACGGTGCTCGGAATTGGGCGCGCAGGTACCCATTTCGAAGGTCTCGACGCGAGGATCGCTGTAGTATTTTTATCGGATTTTTCAGAGACCTTTCAGTAGGTGAAATAATTGCATCTTCGGGACTGAATTTCAGACTGTGCGTATTTGGTTAATTGTTGGAATAAAGTGTAACTTTGGACTGTATGTTGTACCAGGAAGAGTTGTTCAGGGAATTTTGGGACTGAGGATTATTTGGAGGTTGTCGTTCCTGGTGTTTTCAGCTGTTGGATCTTGGACAGTTAGCGCCTTCAGGTGGGTGGCTTTGCTTTCAGGATCTATGGACTGTGCGCTAATTCTATTGATATAGAATCATGCATGTTAGGGATTGGACATGGTAGCATGCTAGAATTTGAATGTTATTATTCCTTGTATTTATCTGATGATCGTATGATCTCTTCTGCTTCCTACCACCTGTTAAATTATTGTTATCTTGGAACCTGACCTAGCACCCCCGTCATATGTTGCATGTGTAACCAGACCAGTAGAAAACCCTCACTTGGGCTAGGGTTATTTATGTTTAGACATCCACACTTTATGTTCATTCCTGGACTTAGTGTTCTCCTCGCCCGGGTAGTGGGCCGAGCGGTCGGGACTTCTTTTTAGTGTGGGATGCATTTGCACTCGTGCTTGGGAGCAGAGTGGAGTCTGGTAGATGTAGTGGATCGCTTGTCTGCATCGGGAACCGTTTGGGATAAACGGTGGTCCCGGGAGGTCTTGTTTTCCCCTGTTTGGGTTGTCGCCACTGTGTTAGTGGCAGTAGTTTACTAGTGTTGGCCGGACCTAGAACCCAGAACCCTTTTCGACATACACATGATTTTAGTCTACCAATGTTTTCTTCCAAGCATCGAAGGGCCGCTGGAGTCTGTTCTTGTTTGATTGGACAAAGGTATCAGCCCTTCGGGGTTTGGGTAAAACACTTGTTTCTAACTGTTTTTCTAAAAAGAGCTAAAAATCATTAAAAATGGATTTCTTCTCAAAACAAGATAGCTTTTTAAAAAAGGGTACTACTTTTAATCCTTACCCTGTGTGGGTTGAGTGAAAATGGTTTTCAATAACAAATGTCACCTTTTTCCTATAAATCTCACCACTCGAAAGGATTCGAGTGGTCCGAGTTCTAGGGGCCGTTCCTTTGTCCGGACGAAAGCCACGGGGGCCGAGCCTGGAACCTGTTCTTGTTTGATTGGGTTGTAGGTGTAGGTCTCCCGGGACTTTCGGGCCCTGTTGGTGTCTTCTGCGTGTTGTACCGTGATTATTGTGTTCCCGAACTATAAGGGGTCGGGAACTTCGATAGGCGGAGCCTAGAGTCTGTTCTTGTTTGATAGGGTTCTAAGCACCGACCTATCGGGTTTCCGAACCCTTATGGTGTCGGTCTTTCCTGTGAGTTTAGTGTTCTGTTGTGGGAGCCGTCAGGTGGACGGTGGTCCTGGCTGTGGAGTATCTCCATCCAGTGTGTTTGTGCTATGAGCTATTGGTGGGGCTTGTGTCTCGTGTTTTGTGTGAGCTGATCAGCTGAGTCGTCGAGAGTGCTCCGACTGTTGTGCGAGATGTTTGAGGATTGAGTCCTTCCGTTCAGAGCGTGAGCGTGGATTTTGGACTATAGCCTGGAGTGCCACTTGAGCTCGACAGAGTGCGCGGATACCCTTGTCCTCGTTGGGGTCGCTCCCCTCGAGTGCCACATCCGGGGTGGGTCTGCACTTTGGTATCGCGACTTATCGACGCCGTCCCTCTGACTGGGCCAGTTTTGGCAGTTACGGACACAGTCCCTCTGGCTGGGCTAGTTTTGGCAGCTACGGACGCCCTACGTCAGTCCGGTCCTCCATAGACTTAGTGGGCAGACCGTCGGGCTTGTTGGCGGCACCCACTGAGAACTACTTCGGACGTAGTTCTCACACCCGTCGTGGTGTCTTTTCCCACAGGAACTTCTACTCCTGTTCCTGCTGCTCCAGTTGCTGATCCGGCTGATCAAGGTAAGGGAGTCGCGAGATAGATCCCTACCAGTCGTCGTCGTCCAGAGAGTACATGTACCCCTTTACTTTTTGAGATTTCTTGTTGAGAGACTTTTGTAGTGAGGTATAGAGTTGTACTTTTATTTTACTGCTTGAGAGATTTATGTTCTTTTGGGGAGGAGTTTGAGTTGTATATATTTTATTTCTAGCAGTTTACTTTCAGCTCTGATATCTGTTTAGTATAGTTGATCTTTTGCAGGTTAGTCGCTTCGTCTATACGGGGCTTCCCGTATGGGAGGCGGATTTGTTGGCGAGCCCGGGTCGCAGTTTCGACGCCGGGGCGTGACAGGGAGCCCCGCGCGGCACCAGGCCCGCGCGGCGCCAGGCCCGCGCGGGCGCGCTGCCCACAGGCGCCGGCGCGCTGCCCGCAGGCGCCGGCGGCCCCGCGCGGGCGCCCCGCCAGCGGGCGGCCCCCCGCGGCGCCAGGCCCGCGCGGGTGCCCTGCCTGCGGGTGGCTCCCCCGCGCGCACCCGGCGCCCCGCGGCGGCGGCGGGTGCGGCGGCCGGACGTGAACACCCCCCTTCTTCTTTCTTTTTCTTTTCCACAACATAAACAATGAAGAACTGAAAATTAAATTAAATTAATTTAAAGGAACCAACCCTCGCACCTTGGTTTCGCCGGTGAGGGAGGAAGAAGGGGGATCGTCCCGTTCTCGTCGCCTCGGTTCTTCACGCCGAACGTCGGATGGTGGGAAAAAGGTAGGAGAATTGGGGTTTCTCCCGTACTCCTCAGAAAACCCTAACGCACGGACCCAAAAGATGAGAAGTGGGAAAAAGAGCCCTAATCCCCAAACTCAAGACTTAAACGTTCGGGTGCGAACCAGGGATCGCCCGCACGCCTTTTGATGCACCCGGAACTGCTAGTAACCTTCAAAAATTTATTCTGGGAGATCCCGGGGTCGGAATTCAAATCCGATCGCGCCACCGTTCCCCGTTTCGCGAGCTCTAACACCTAAAAATACCCGCGAGCCCCGATGGTCTGCCCAGAAATAATCGAATTATTAACCCCCGCCGGACCACTAAAAGGGGTAAATAAACAAATAAATTTTCGAAATAATATAAAAAAAGCGGTTACTACATCACTTGTCACGCCCCGGGGTCGAAACTGTGACCCGAGCTCGTTAACAGATCCGCCACCTATGCCAAACCCCGCATAGGCGAAGCGTCCTACCTGCAAGAAAAGTACTACAGCTAACAGATATCAGAGCAATAAATGAAAATCTGCTGTATAACAAAAATCAACCACTGTACAACTGAAAATAATACAATAATGTCCATCTCCCAAAAATGATAATGATACAATATCCTCATATACAAAGCTCAAAACTCAACAGGGAGATATCTCCAATAAATACATCAGTGTACAGGCTCTCAATACATATCATATTCTCACTACATGAGTCTCTCAAAAGAGGAAAACAAAATAGCCAATCTACTGCAGGTCTCCTCTGAAGGGGGTACCGCTACTCTCCAACGACGGGTAGGGATCTAGCTCGTGAGTCCCTCGCCTCGATCAACAACCGCAGAATCAGCAACACCCGCTAAGACTCTGCAAAACAAAGAAGATGAAGGAAAAAGGAGGGGGAAAACCCCCAAAGGGTGTGAGAACTACACCAAAAAGGGAGTTCTCAGTGGGTACCACCGCCAGACCCGACGGTCTGCCCACTAAGTCCTCAAGAGACATAAAATAACCAAAGAAGTGGGAACTGAACAAGAACGCTGATGTCACCTAAAAGCTACCAAGACTCCATCTAAATGCTCAAGAGGGGAGAATCAAAGAATGGTATGCAACCACTAGCACATGAAGTGCACAATCGACCCAATCGAGCTGACTGCCACATCTGGTCCAGTCAAACCTGCGCCCACCTACAACCACCTCCCGCTGACGGGCAGGAATTACGTAGGGCGTCCAAACGGACTAACTCGCTATCGAGTAGTGGCTCATGCAGGCTATAGTCAAAATCCGCGCTCTCTCTCAGAACAGATAGCCTCAAGATCACCAAACCTCTCGCACAACGGTCGACTAACTCACAACGACCTCGGGACTACCGTCAATCCCCAAGCGGTTCCCGACAACACTAGCACTGGTCTAAACACAGCTACTAGACTCCACTCGGTCCCCCTGACACGAGTGCAACAATAAAGTAAATGCCTGAAATAACCCAATCTTGTACCACCAGTAAAAGTGGTACTGCCTGCTGTGCCTGCCTGTATCGGGTATGCTGGCCGACGCATAACACCGATGAAAAGGAGTCTCAAGGACTCAAAGTAAGTAACAGATCGGCCTCTCTAACCGTCCGATCGCACACTCCGGAGTGGCACTCGAGGGGAGCGACCCACACAAGTAAAGTATCTCAGTAACCAGTAACAGAAGTACAGATCAGCAGGACTGGATCATGACCCTGATCAAAGTGGGAAAGCCCAACCACTAAAGAAGCCTCGGTCCTCAATCAGATGCAAAAATACTCAAATAGTGGAAAACTCTGTCCACTAGAGAAATCAGATACCCAATCTGGTGCATAAATAAATATCCGGTCAACCGCCCAATATCCGCGGTTGCCGCAAGACCCTGTCGTCTATAATCAAGTCCTATAACCGACCTCCGGTCAACTGCCCAAAGTCCGCGGTCACCGCAAACCCTGCCAACCGCAATCCAACACAACCCGTCCCTGACACCAATGTCCCGGCTACACTACCCCAGACCCCTGCTCGCACCCGAGCAACACAGACCGCCTGACTAACAAAGAAGGAGAAAAGGATAGCATGGTTTCTCCTAAGTCAAGTTCCAATAAGTAGTGTAGCAGAAAAAGGTGCCCTAACTATATGTCCATACAAGCATGCTTTTGTCCTCAGAAATGATAAAAGTGGGTGAAATATATAATAGAAAAGCATGCTAAAATATTCCTACTATGATATACCAATCTCACCCAAGTAGGCCATTCCTTGCTTATCTCTCGCTCATATCGGTTGTACATCAAATATGCCTGCTATCAGTCATAGAGGGGTGACATCCCCACAAGTGCACTTACATTCACCATAACATAAACACCTTATATAGTTACCAATATTAAGCTTACCCACCTGAAGAGCTCAATCCAAGGCAAACCTGGGGTCGGTGAAGAGCGTGGCCACTTGCACGCACAATCCGCTGAACCCGTATCCACGGTACATGTCGTGCAAACCTCGGCTCCTAACAGTGTTCCAAAAACACTCGCGAACCCTCCTGGGTACAACAAAAGGTCCAAAGTTACACTTTATGCTAAAATATCCAAGTATACACCATCTGCTGAAACCAGCTCCGAAGATGTGCAATTTTCACCTGCAGAACGGCCTCTGAAAAATCCACCAAAAATACGGACGTGATCGTCGCGTCGAGCCCTTCGAAACGAGTACCTGTACGTCAAAATCTGAGTCCCGGTGGCCGAGTTACAAATTCCACAACGCGGTGAGCGCGAAAGTCCACAACATACACAACTGTAATACCCTGCACAGTAAAGGGGAAAGAAGTATACCTTCGGGCGAATCTCAGAAAATTCCCCGAAAAACACGACGGTAATCCTTGCGACGCGTAGATGCAAACAGTGTATAGGCACGCCTCAATCCGAGTTTCGTACAACAAGTTGCACGCAAAACGGTGCACACTTTACGAGTCCGCGTGCAAAACGATGCGCGGCCACCAAACCTGCACGCAAAACAGTGCACGCCATTAAAACCCGCACGCAAAACGGTGCACGCCAACACGACCTGCACGCGAAACGGTGCACGTACCTCGAATCTGCAAGCAAAACGGAGCATGCTTCCCCTAAGGTTGCACGCAAAACGAGGCGCATCCAAAACGCCAGCAACAGTCCACGTAGTAAAATGACACAGTAAAACACGGTCCCTAACACGCATGAGGGCTTGGGGTCAAATCCAAAATCCAAAAGGAAAACTCAAAACTGTGCCAAAAATACCGCAAAACAACAAACGGGACCTACCTCGACCCGTCGCGCCGTCCAACGCGTCAAATCGGCTCCTTGGAACACCTTGCGCGCTCCACGGGGTCAACGGCGCGCTCTCGCACCCACGAAAACCCCCCCACGAATCGCCCTCTCCCTCCCCTTAGCCTCTCTGTGCGAGCACAAAGGAGAAAAGAGAAGAAATGGGGCGATTCAGGCCTTTTTAGGTCGAAATCCCACATTCGGGCGCAACTTCCGGGAGCCCGAATCTGGTTTTCGGGCTGCTACAGTAACCAGCCCCCGCGGTCCATGCATCCACGCCGCACCAGCGAGGCACCACGTCATCCGCGTTCGGCCTACCGGGGAGCGACACGTGTCCATGGACCCGTGCACCGCGACCACGGACCCGCGGCAGCCAATCGGCGGCCGCCACGTGGACCGCACCCGCGCCCCGCTCTGACGCACGGCAGCAGCGACGCGTCGCGTCGCGCTGACCCTCGAATGGGAGGCCGACACGTGGCCTGCCCCCGCTGACGCCGCGCCAGGGCCCGCGCGCCTTCCCCGTGCGGGTATGCGCCTCAGCCAGGCACGCTTCCCGAGGCGGTCCCCCGCCTGCTCCGTAAACCAGGCCCACAGCACCGACCTATCAAAACCCGCCACGTGTCCGCCCTCCGGTGCACACCGGCCCGTGGCCCGCGCGCCTGCCCGCCGCCGCGCCTGTGCCTGCCCGAGCCCGTGCCGCCGCGCTCCGCCGCTGCCCGCCGCCGCCGCCGCTGGAACAGTGTCAAGGTGCCTCGAAAATCGTGGGCGTCATCCGGGCTCCGAAAAATGCAAGTGAATAGTCCATTTTCACCGTTTTCGCACGCTGAATCCAAATCCGCTGTCCGATTTGCCAAATTCTAATTCCAAAATTTGCCGAATGCATCCAGACAAGTGTTTTTACCCCAAATTTCGCGCTGAGTCCAATTTTAATATCCATTGCGCGCGAAACCACTTCTAAGCATTCGACGGGGTCATCTGACTACTCTCGTGATCCATTAAATACTCTAAGTCCATCACTAGTGTCCAATTGGTGCACAAACACCACCGACGTGCCACATAGGCCTCCAGGAGCTGCTGATCAACCAGTAATCTCATCGTAGGGATCCGGGTCCACACATCACTCACATCTTAAAAACAAGTTTCATCCCCGAAACTTAATACTTGGTCGCGGTGAAAATGTCAGGGTAGCACTCCCTCATTTTTGACTCCAGTTCCCAAGTCGCTTCTCGCTCTTCATGGTTGCTCCAAAGCACCTTCACGTAGGGGATTGTTCGGTTGCGCAGCGTTTTACTTTCCGTTGCTAGGATCCATACCGGTGTTTCCTCGATGCTCAGGTCCTCCTTAAGTTCGAGAGTAGAGATGTGGTGACCCCGATCCCCGTGTAGCTTCTCCCATGAACCGTGGTATAGAACACCTAGTGTTGGTATGTCTGGCCCATAGTGCATCAAAGGTATGCAACAGATGGACCCTGTGTGATATCCACAGCTGGATTGACCTTCGGCTGCATTTGCCGAATTTTTGAAATGGTTTTGGGCCAAACAGAGGTTGGATTTGGATTCAGCGCGGAAAAACACTTGAAAACGGCTATTTGCTTGTTTGATTCTGAGTCCGAATGCCCAAAAACGGACTCCCGGAAGTTTTCGCTGAATTTCGGTGCATGGGAGGGGCCGTGGACCGCCGGCTGCCACGTGGCGGCCCGTTATTGGCCGGTCCGCAACACTCGGTCCACAGAGGGGCGCGGCTGGGTGCACGGACCCGGCGCATGGACACGTGGCGCCGCCTGATTGGCGGGCTCGTGATGCACGGTCTACTGGGTGGCGCGGCGGTGCATGGACCAAGGCGGGTGGACACGTGGCAATCCCCGGTTGGTCGGTGCACGCGGCGCGGTCCACGGAACCCGAAGTAGGGTGCGTGGACCGGGTGCAGGGGACACGTGTCGGCGTGCTACTCGCGGGCTCACGAGGCGCGGCGCACGGGGTCGCGGGCGGGCGCTTCGGGGCGCGTGCGTCGCAGGCGGCCAGGCTGCGCCTGCCCGCACGTGTGACCGCGACAGTGGCTGGGCCAGGTGGCGCTCCGCGATTGGCGGGCGCCACCTACCCGTTTGACCGGGGAGGCGCCACGCGGCGGCACCACACGCGCCCCCCACAGCTGTTTGCTGTGCGGGACACGTGCCGGTCACCGGGAGGGCCACGTGGCCACTCCCAGCGCGCCCCGCACAGCTGTTTGCTGTGCGGGTGGCGTGGCCGCTCCAGGACGATCCAGGCGGCTATAGTGTTCCCCTTTTGCTGTCGGATTCGGGCGCCCGAATCTTCGGGAGCGCCCGAATCCGAGGACTTGGTTGGAATTTCTTCAATTATTTTTCTGCGGCCTATAAATAGCCCGAGCCACTTTCTTTTGTATTTTTTTGGCACTTCCGAGCTTCAAACCGACGGTAGGTCTTCAGCAAAGTTGATCCCCACGCAGTGCTGCATCAATCTGTCGATTTCGGGGATTTTACGTGGCACGCTTATCGAGGTTTCCATTTTCTTGGCGCGTCGCGACGTTCCTTCGCCGGTGTTTCTCCCGTCGCGTTTCGGTGCACGAGCTCCCCCGTCCTACTCCGACCACCTTTTCAAGCGATTTCTTCTCCGTTGGATCCGCGACAGGTAAGGCTACGATCTTGTTATTTTCAGCATTTCCTCATTTTGCGCTTTTCGAGGAGTTCTTCCATGCTTACTGAGACCCTAGTTTTCTGTGAGGATTTCGAGGACAGCAGATTGATTCGGGGTTTTCTCCGTGCTCGGACAACGGATTGAGACGAGCCCTTGCACTTTTTGTATCTACTCGTCGCGAGGATTATCATAGTATTTTTCTTGGATTTTTCAGAGACCTTCCCGGAGGTATGGTTTTCTCCCTTCATCTGTGCATGGGATTACAGTTGTGTGGTTGTGAGGTTTTGCGCACTTGTGTTGTGGAATTTGTAACCTGGCCTACGGTGCTCGGAATTGGGCGTGCAGGTACCCGTTTTGAAGGTCTCGACGCGAGGATCGCTGTGGTATTTTTATTAGAATTTTTGGAGTTCGTTTTACAGGTGAGAATTTCGCATTAAGAGGACTGTTCCCAGCAGAATTGTAAAACTTGGATTTTATGGAATTAAGTGTAACTTTGGGTTGTATTTTTGTACCCAGGAAGTATTGAACACTGTTCCTGTATTGTTGGATTGGTGGGTGAGTAGAGATATCTGTTTCTGGGTATTCTCAGCTGTACGACTCCGGACAGTTAGCACCTTCAGGTGGGTGGCTTCGCTTTCAGGATCTATGGACTGTGCACTAATTATATTGATATAGAATCATGCATGATAGTGATTGGACTTGGTAGCATGCTAGAATTTGAATGTTAATATTCTTTGTATTTATCTGATGATCGTATGATCTCTTCTGCTTCCTACCACATGTTAAATATTTGTTATCTTGGAACCTGACCTAGCACCCCCGTCATATGTTGCATGTGTAACCAGACCAGTAGAAAACCCTCACTTGGGCTAGGGTTATTTATGTTTAGACATCCACACATTGTGTTTCATTCCTGGACTTAGTGTTATCCTCGCCCGGGTAGTGGGCCGAGCGGTCGGGACTTCCTTTTAGTGTGGGATGCATTTGCACTCGTGCTTGGGAGCAGAGTGGAGTCTGGTAGATGTAGTGGATCGCTTGTCTGTACCGGGAACCGTTTGGGGTAAACGGTGGTCCCGAGAGGTCTTGTTTTCCCCTGTTTGGGTTGTCGCCACTGTGTTAGTGGGAGTAGTGTACCTGTGTTAGCTGGACCTAGAACCCAGAACCCTTTTCAACATACACATGATTTTAGTCTCCCAATATTTTCTTCCAAGCATCGAAGGGCCGCTGGAGTCTGTTCTTGTTTGATTTGGACAAAGGCATCAGCCCTTCGGGGTTTGGGTAAAATACTTGTTTTGTAACTATTTTTCCTAAAAGAACTAAAAATCATTAAAAAATGGGTTTCTCCTCAAATCAAGATAGTTTTTCAAAAAGGGAACTACTTTTAATCCTCACCCTGTGTGGGCTGAGTGAAAATGATTTTCAATAACAAATGTCACCTTTTTCCTGTAAATCTTCCAACTCGAAAGGATTCGAGTGGTCTGGGTTCTAGGGGTCGTTCCTTTGTCGGGACGAAAGCCACGGGGGCCGAGCCTGGAACCTGTTCTTGTTTGATAGGGTTGTAGGTGTAGGTCTCCCGGAACATTCGGGCCCTGTTGGTGTCTTCTGCGTGTTGTACCGAGATTGTTGTGTTCCCGAACTATAAGGGGGTCGGGAACTTCGATAGGCGGAGCCTAGAGTCTGTTCTTGTTTGATAGGGTTCTAAGCACCGGCCTATCGGGTTTCCGAACCCTTATGGTGTCGGTCTTTCCTGTGAGTTTAGTGTTCTGTTTTGGGCACCGTCTGGCGGACGGTGGTCCCGGCTATGTGGTTTTCCAACCTGTGAGTGAGCGTTGGTGTTGTCAGTCGATCTTGTTGATCGTGGTTTGGACTATAGCCTGCATGAGCCATATTGAGCTCGACAGAGATGCGCGGATACTTTCCTCGGTGGGGTCGCGCCCTTCGAGTGCCACTCCGGAGTTGGGCCTGTTACTTGCTATCGCGACTTGTCGACGCAGTCCCTCTGGCTAGGCCAGTTTTGGGCAGTCACGGACACCCTACGGTAGACCCGTCCTGTTGAGGATGTGCGGCAGTAGGTGGGCGCAGGTTTGACTGGACCCTATGCGGCAGTCAGTGTAGATTGGGTGACCGTACTTTGAGTGTTAGTAGATGCATCATGTTCCATCTGGTCCACTCCTTGAGCATCTTGATAGAGGCATAGTAGCTGTAGAGTTATTTTCCAGCCCTTTCATTTCAGTATCACATTATTGTTACTTTATGCAACTAGTAGACTTGTGGGCAGACCGTCGGGCTTGTTGGCGGCACCCACTGAGAACTACTTGGGACGTAGTTCTCACACCCGTCGTGGTGTCTTTTTCCCCAGGGATTTCTGCTCCTGTTCCTGCTGCTCCTGTTGCTGATCCGGCTGATCGAGGTAAGGGAGTCGCGAGATAGATCCCTACCAGTCGTCGTCGTCTAGAGAGTAGATGTACCCCTTTACTTTTTGAGAGTTCATGTTGAGAGACCTTTGTAGTGAGGTATAGAGTTGGATTTTATTTTACAGTTCGAGAGACTTATGTTTTGGGGAGGAATTTTGAGTTGTATATATTTTCTTTTTCAGCAGTTTACTTTCAGTCCTGATATCTGTATAGTATAGTTGATCTTTTGCAGGTTAGTCGCTTCGTCTATGCGGGGCTTCCCGTATGGGCGGCGGATCTGTTGGCGAGCCCGGGTCGCAGTTTCGACGCCGGGGCGTGACAGAGTAGAGTGGTATCAGAGCCTAGGTTGTAGGTCATTGTGGACTTAGAAACCCTAGGCTTGTGGTTGGACATTAGGATGACTACGTGAGAGTCGTGACTTTTAGCGAGAGTCCTGATTGAGTTTTATACCTCTCCCAAGGGACGGGATGAGTGATTGGCATGTTTATTCTCCTAAGCGATTATGTTGGCTGCATACAACATAATGCTAGGGAATGGATGACATGTCTTAGACTTTCGCTGGATTGGGTCGAGTGTTGTTTGGTACTGTCCTGATGTTTGCATGTGTATTGCAGGTGGGCACGATGCCTCCCCGACGCAGGGTACAGACGCGTTCTCAGCCTTCCCCCTCCGATGAGCCTGGGTAGGAGGAGCCAGTACAGGGTCAGCAGAGTGAGGTGCAGGAGCTTCGAGCTCAGATGGCCCAGTTGGCAGAGGCTGTTCAGCGCCAGGAGGAGGCTGTTCGGTGCCAGGAGGAGGCTACAAGGCGCCAGGAGGAGGCCATGGGTCGGATGATGCTTATGTTGGAGCAGAGGGTACAGCCAGTTGTAGCACCCCCAGGAAGTTTCCCCGCACCTTCGTCGCCAGCTGTGGCACCCCCAGTTGTACCAGCAGTGCAGGCAGCCCCTATTGCACCAGATACCGGTAGACAGCCGTTCGGGACGGCAGGTGTGACACCCCGGAATTTGGATTAGTCCTCTATATAAATGATATAATAGGACTAAATCTCTAACCCGGCTATAGCATTTTGGATGGTAGCAAGATCCAAGAGGAACATGAGAGTTAAGCATGCTAGAGCTAGAGTAGTTCTAGGATGGGTGACCCCCTGGGAAGTGGGGCGTCACAGTTGGTATCAGAGCCATTCACCAGTCGGAAATGTGAGATGAGTCTCGGCTGAGCCAGGGTTATATAGCGGGTAGAGCGAGGCTCCCCGGCTAATGACCGTTGTGGGTGGAGTGCAGCTCCCCACAAGGTCAGCTAAGGCTAGCGAGACGAGTCTCACATCGCCTGGTGCTTGTGAGTGTGCTTGAGCCTGACGTGGACGTCGGGGCTTAAAGGGGGGAAGAATGTGACACCCCGGAATTTGGATTAGTCCTCTATATAAATGATATAATAGGACTAAATCTCTAACCCGGCTATAGCATTTTGGATGGTAGCAAGATCCAAGAGGAACATGAGAGTTAGGCGTGCTAGAGCTAGAGTAGTTCTATGATGGGTGACCCCCTGGGAAGTGGGGCGTCACAGCAGGACAGTTGACCCGGGCAGAGCAGCGATAGGTGGTGGATTTGTTTTTGAGATTCCATCAGTTTAACCCACCTCGTTTTTCGGGGCAGAGTTTGGAGCCGTGGGAGGCAGAGTCGTGGATCACGGCTATGGAGTGCCATTTCGAGAGCTTATTTATCGAGGAGCGGTTTCAGGTCCTATTGGCGACTCACTTCTTGGAGCGCAACGCCGAGGCCTGGTGGCGGCGTGTTCGACCAGTAGGTCCACCTGGGACCCAGCTGCTTACTTGGGCGGAGTTCCGCAGTCTACTTCTTGGAGCCTTTTTCCCAGAGAGCGTCAGGCAGAGGTTGGAGGAGCAGCTGAGGAATCTCCGACAGGGAGATTGGCCCGTGCATGAGTACATTGCAGAGTTCAACCAGTTGTTGGCTTGTGTACCACGCGCGGCTAGGGATGAGGCGCACTGGATCTACATGTTTGAGCGAGGACTGCGCCGTGATATCTACCAGTTTGTCCGCTCGCAGAGATTACAGACTCTGGATGCCTCTATGGAGCAGGCCCTCTATGTGGAGCACGGAGAGGCGGTTATGGTTGAGGTGGCCCCAGCTCCCGCAGGGATTTCGGGGGCGAAGCGCCCAGTACCTGAGGATAACGGTCAGACGAGCCGGCAGGGACCTCCGAGACCTCCACGATCTCATCCTGACGGTCGTGGGTTTCGTAGGCGCCGGAGATCAGGTGGGCCCCCGCAGCAGCAGCAGTATCGACAGCAGCAACAGGAGCGGTGTGTCATCTGTGGCGGGCCTCATCCACCGTCGCAGTGTGATCAGAGACAGGGGCGGTGTTTCCTCTGTGGAGAGTTGGGACATTTTCGCGCAGCTTGCCCCCATGCCATTTTGTCAGTGCGGCCGATTGCGACAGCACCCCCCTTGCCTATCCATGCAGCGGAAGCCCCTCCGGCACACCGTCAGACAGAGTGGGCCACGACGTCGGGACAGACGGGACGACGATCTGCGGCACCCAGTGGACGGGTTTATGCAGCCCTGGTGGAGGACACCCCGGTAGCAGATCGTGTCGCAACAGGTATGATCTTATTTTTGTTAGCTGAGTTGAGCATTTCGATACCGCTGCATTCTTCTGCATTATTATTAGAGCATCTGCATCAGCATCTTTGCATGGGTGTGGGTTAGGAATTTATGCTACATGTTTTAGCGATTGGATTCTTCCCAGTATCCTACGAGTAGAGGAGGATCGCAGTGTATGATCAATGCAGTTGAGACTTGGGACTTCACCTGCTGATGTGACGATTCAAGGACAGCTCCAGGACTTGGACTGAGCACACAGGTTGGACTGGTTGGTGCGGTGCCGTGCTACGACTGATAATGGAATGAGAGAAGTTACCCTTCTGCGGGTTGGACAGGAGGAGTTCATTTTTTCTCGGGTTGCCGGCGTATCCTTCCAGCAGCATGGGCTTCAGCGACTGTGGACAGACGCCACCTCAGGAGCAGTTGTGATGTTTAGGACTAGAGGTTGTGTCCTTAGGAGTCTCGGTTAGTGGTAGCTTTCGTTTTTGTAGCCACAGCAGGAACGGCACCAACACTTCTCTCCCTTTTCTCGCCTTTGTGTTGAAATTTACGAACAGGACGAAAACTTCGAAAGATTGCTCCATAAATGGAGACTGTGCCCGAACCTGTTCTTGTTTGATTGGGGTGAAGGCACTGATCTTTCAAAATTTTCGGACTTTTCGTTAGTTTCAGTTGTTTTCTAAATCGAGGGTTGTGGTTGATGACTTTCCTGCTGGTGGAGCCGTACCTTTCTTGTTAGTTTAGCTTTTACGTTCTTTGGGTTGATTTGATTGTTTTAGTTTTGTTGTTGTGGTGTGTTTCAGTTTCAGGGACAAAACTTTCTTTTAGTGGGGGTGGATGTGGTGACCCTGATCCCCGTGTAGCTTCTCCCAAGAACCGTGGTGTAGAACACCTAGTGTTGGTGTGTCTGGCCCATAGTGCATCAAAGGGATGCCACAGATGGACCCTGTGTCATATCCACAGCTGGATTGGCCTTCGGCTGCATTTGCCGAATTTTTGAAATGGTTTTGGGCCAAATAGAGGTTGGATTTGGATTCAGCGCGGAAAAACGCTTGAAAACGGGTATTTGCTTGTTTGATTCTGAGTCCGGATGCCCCAAAACCGACTCCCGAAAGTTTACGCTGAATTTCGGTGCATGGGAGGGGCCGTGGACCGCCGGCTGCCACGTGGCGGCCTGTTATTGGCCGGTCCGCAGCACTCGGTCCACAGAAGGGCGCGGCTGGGTGCACGGACCCGGCGCATGGACACGTGGCGCCGCCTGATTGGCGGGCTCGTGATGCGCGGTCTACTGGGTGGTGCGGCGGTGCATGGACCAAGGCGGGTGGACACGTGGCAGTCCCCGGTTGGTCGGTGCACGCGGCGCGGTCCACGGAACCCGAAGTAGGGTGCGTGGACCGGGTGCAGGGGACACGTGTCGGCGTGCTACTCGCAGGCTCACGAGGCGCGGCGCACGGGGTCGCGGGCGGCCGCCTCGGGGCGCGTGTGTGATGACCTGGATCTCCGCAGAGCTGTTGCGGTGCGTTGGGGTGGCTACCGGAGGCTTACGTGGTGTGTTGGAGGTGTTGGGGCATAATTGGACACAAGTGTTGGACTTCGAGCTTAAATAGATCACATGGGTGATCGGTTGACCCCATCGGATGTTTAGAGGTATTTTCGCGCAAAATGGATATTAAAATTGGACTCGGCGTGGAATTTGGGCTAAAAATACCTTTCCGGGAGCCTCCGGCGTTTTATCAGATGGGAATTTGGCGAAACGGACGTCAAATTCGGATTCAGCGCGCGAAAATGGTCAAAATGGACTACCCACTTGTATTTTTGGTGCTCGGGTACTGTTCACTGCCGGAACAGTAACTCCGGCGATCGCCGGCGCCGGCGGCGGCAGCGGACAGCGCCGGCGGACGGCGGCGCGGCCTCGGGCAGGCGGCACAGCGGCGGCGGGCAGGCGGCGCGGGCGCGGGCAGGGCGCGGGCAGCCGCGCGGCGCACGGGCAGGGGCGCGGTCCACGCGGCAGGCTTGCACCAGGAAGGGTGACACGTGGCAGCTTCTTACTGGCTGGCTCACAGCACGCGGTCTATGGAGAATTTAGGGTCTACGGTGCACCGGGAGTGGACACGTGGCAGGTTACTATTGGATCGGTCCACAGGATTTCGTGCACCGGGTGCACTAGGCAGATGGCTTGACACGTGGCGCCTCCCTATTGGTCGGTCAACTGTGCGGGCAGGGGGCAGCTGGCGCGTCTGGGCGCGCGGTCAGGCTGGTCGGTGCCACGTGGAGCGTTTTCATTGGTGGATTTCGGTGTTTCCTGTTCGGCGGGACACAGAGGTAATTTCCCGAATTGTTTTTCTGGTTTTGGCTCCCTTGTTGCATCCGAGAGGCATTCAAGGGGTGTTTTCACCACCTTCGAGGCTTCTTCTCCATGAAGTTTCGGATTTTTTTCGGTGGCACGGATTACGAGATCTCCATTTCTTCGGCGCGGCGCGACGTTCCTTCATTAGTGTACCCCTTTCGTCGCATTTTGATGCAAGAGCTCTCACGGCCTACCCCGATCACATTTTCCGGCAATTCTTGCGTCATTGGAACGGCGACTGAGAGAGCTTTAATCTTGGTATTTTCTACTTCCCCTGGTTTCGCGCTTTTCGAGGAGTTTTTCTGAGTTTACTGTGACACCATTTGCTGTGATTGAGTTTTGGACAGCGGTTCGATCTTTTGGCGATATCTTCGCGCACAAGCATCGGATTGGGGTGATTCAAAAGGCGTTTTGCATTTACACATCACGAGGAATCTCCCCAAATTTTCTTGGAATTTCCTGAATTTTCCCCGATGGTGAAAAGTCCCTGTTTACAGAACTTTATGATTCAGTTTTTGTGATTGGTTGATTCCGGGGTGGTTCCCTTGCAGAATTTATATCTCAGCGCAGGAAACTCGGATTTGAACGTGCAGGTACTCTTTTCGACCGGTTCGTTGCAAGGATCGTGACAGTATTTTTCTGGAATTTTTCGAGCAGATCTCGAAGGTGAAAAAGGCAAAACTGTGGACTGATGTGTTTGAGGACAGATTTTGTGTGTAACTGTATGTTTAATTGTATCTTTTGGGGTATTTGTGCACAGTGATCGCGGCGGTTTATCTGTTTGGGCTTTTGGCGTGAAAAGGTATACTGGACAGCGAGAAGGTGTCACAGCTGAGGATTTCGCGTGTTCAGGTGGGTGGTTGTTGCTTGCCTCTACTTCTGACTTACTCACTAAGTTTATTAGAGAACCCCTCTTTTGGACATATTGATTGATTGCCATGCATGTTTGATTAATATAAATGTGAGCCCATCATTTGAGAATAATCTGTGGACATAGCATGTTGGGAATCTGATTGGGATAATATTATTGTGGAAATGTGATTGCGAGGACATGCTTCATTGTGATAGTTAACATGCCATGTTAGCACATAGATCTCATAAAAGTTGGTTAAATGAACGAATTAGTGGGACATGATGACACATCTATGTGCGGGTATCACTTTGGGATTTATTATGGATCAGGGGTTATATACATGTGTAGTTGACTGATGACTTTAGCATGATGGTTATGTTTATGTGGATTTGTTATTCATTACACATGTGGAACTGTTATTTGATATTCTCTCTTTTATTCTTGCATGAGGACCTTTGCATGCTTGTATGGATATCTAGATAGGCCACTATTTTATTGCTACACTATCATATTGGGATCTGACTTAGGAGAAACCATGATTGCTTTCTTTCTCCTTCTTATTTAGACTTTCGAGTCATGTTGCTCGGGTTCGAGCGGGGGTTTGGGATAGTGTAGCCGGGACCTTGGGGTCGGAGACAGAGTGTACTTGATGTCGGACTTGTGGGCTATTGCGGCAACCGTGGACAGTAGGTGGTTGACCGGATATTGATTGTTCTACCTGATTGTGGATCTTGGGTTTTGGGACAGGCAGGCTTGATGGCAGGGTATTGCGGCAACCGCGGACCTTGGGCGGTTGACCGGATGTTGCTTATGTATCAGATTGGGTATCAAGTCTCTAGTGGATGGAGTTTTCCACTATTTGTTTATCTTGCATCAGGTTGGGATCGGGTCTCCCTTTAGTGGATGGGTTTTTCTCCCACTTTGATCAGAGTCATGATTCAGTCCTGCTGATCTATGATACTTGTTACTGAGGCATTATACTCGTGTGGGTCGCTCCCCTCGAGTGCCACTCCGGAGTGTGTGTATATTTGTGACCGTGCCGGTCAGGAGCCGGTCTGTTGCCCTGGGGTAGGACCGTGCCGGTCATGAGCCGGTCTGTTGCCCTTGGGATGGGACCGTGTCGGTCAGGAGCCTGTCTGCATCCCGTAGCTGAGTTGTTGGTTAGTAGGCATAGTGGGCAGTACGGGTGTTCACCGGTGTCTAGTTTGGGTCTAGGCAGGCAGGCATTTACATCCTGATGCATATATTTAGCTATTCTTTTAGCTTGGCACATTAGAGGCATCGTAGTGGTAGTTTCCTTTCTTCAGCAGTCATGTTTACAGCTTTACCACTTACCCCTTTCCTTGCCTCTGGTAGACTTAGTGGGTACGCCGGAGTCTGCGGCTTTACCCACAGGGGGAGGCTACTGGTTTACTAGTGGTTCTCACCCCCATTGTTGTTTCCCTCTTTTCTTCCTCCTGTTTTGCAGAGTCTTCTGTGGGGGTTGCTGATCGTTCGGTCGTTGTTCGAGGCGAGGGAGTCACGAGCTAGATCCTTACCGCCCAAGGTGTGTAGCTGTATCTGTAAAGTACCGGGGCATTGGATAGCGCGCCGACCACACAGATGGCTTGGAGCAGAGAGTTGCCTTGGGCATGTTGCATTTGAGGTTACTGTTGATGCCGAGTTGATTCGGATCAACGCGGAAGCTCCAGCTCGATTCGGGGTTTTCCGGGCTTTGTAGGCCGATTGAGGATGAGATTAGAAATTTCCGACTTCACCGTGGAGCGCCGGAAATTCAGGAACACTTGGAACGGGTGTACTTTCAGATTACAGCGAGGTTCGGGAGGTTCCGGACTGACGCGGAGGGCCCGGAGGCGAAAAGTGAGTCGGAACTGGCAATTTTGGAGCCGGTAATGGATTTGAGCACCCCGACTCAACGGATAAGCTTTTTGAGGAGAAAAAGCTGTGGACACGTGTACTTTTGATTTACAGCGAGGTTCGGGAGGTTCCGGACTGACGCGGAGGACCCGGAGTCAAAAAGTGAGTTGGAACTGACAATTTTGGAGCCGGTAATTGATTTGAGCACCCCGACTCAACGGACGAGCTTTTTGAAGAGAAAAAGCTGTGGACACGTGTACTTTCGATTTACAGCGAGGTTCGGGAGGTTCCGGACTGACGCGGAGGACCCGGAGGCAAAAAGTGAGTTGGAACTGGCAATTTTGGAGCCGGTATTTGATTTGAGCACCCCGACTCAACGGATGAGCTTTTTGAAGAGAAAAAGCTGTGAGCGCGTGTATTTTCGATTTACAGCGGAGTTCGGGAAGTTCCGGGCAGCGGCGGAGAGCCCGAAGGCAAAAAGTGAGTTGGAGTTGGATTATTGGAATAAATTAATTAGTGGATTTAATTAATAAAGCTTTTGCTTTATAAATGCTCCAGCCACCCACCCTCTGCAGCAGGAAAAAGAAAGAAAGAAAGAGAGAAAGAAGGAAAGGAAAAGAAAAGAGAGGAAAAGGAAAAAGAAAAGAAAGAAAAGGATTTGCAAGGCATTCTCGGATTTTTGGACTCGCCGTTGGAGGCCGAGTGGATGCTCGTGGGCGTGCGGCGTGCGACAACGAGGTAAGTAATTTCAGTTTTTGGGGTTTTTCGGTGTTTTGGAGCTTTGAGGATTTTATTTGGTGTTTAAAAAGCAAGAAAAAATTGGATTCTTGGATTTTTGGGATTTTCGGATTTTATCGATTTTTTTCGGGGCTTTTGTTGGATTTGCCGTCGCCGGCGGCCGCGCGCGCGCGCAACGGCGCACGCGCGGCGCCAGGGTGCTGCTGTTGGCAGCACCCTGCGGCGACTTGCCGCTGGGCGCGGCGCCGCGTGCAGCAAAGAGCGGCACGCGCAGGGGCGCGCGGCAGGGACGCGCGCAGGTGCGCGCGGCACCTCCTGGCCGCGCGCAGGCGCGCGCGGCAGGGCCGCGCGCGTGCGCACGGGCCCTCCTGGCCGCGCGCAGGCGCGCGCGGCAGGGCCGGGCGCGTGCGCGCGGGCCCTCCTGGCCGCGCGGAGGCGCGTGCGGCAGGGGCGCGCGCAGGGGCGCGCGGGCCCTCCTGGCCGCGCGCGGGCGCGCGCGGCAGGGCCGCGCGGCAGGGCCGCGCGGCAGGGCCGCGCGGCAGGGCTGCGCGCGGGCCCGCGCGCAGCGCCTCTTGGCGCTGCGCGCAGCGCCGCTGGGCGCTGTGCGCAGCGCCGCTGGGCGCTGCGCGGTGCGCTCCGGCACCGCGCAGCAGGTCGCCGCGCGGCGCTGCCTGGTTGGGCGCCGTGCGGCGGGCCTCCCTCGTCGCGCGGCTGGTTTTTCGCCGCTCGGCGTGCTCCCGGGACAGCGGTGGCGCCTCGGTTTGCATGCCGGCACCGTTTTTCGCCGTCAACCGTTGTTTCCCACCGTCGGCCGCTGTCTTTCGCGGGTTTTCGCCGTGTTTTCGCCGTCGGAGCCGTGGCCGCCGTCGGCCGCTGTTTTGCGCAGTTTTTCGCCGTTTTTCGCGAGCAGGTTGCGAGCAGTTTCGCAAGCGGTTCCGCTGTTTCGCTCGTTGTTTTTGCGCAGTTTTTCGCCGTTTTTCGCGAGCAGGTTGCGAGCAGTTTCGCAAGCGGTTCCGCTGTTTCGCTCGCTGTTTTTGCGCAGTTTTTCGCCATTTTTCGCGAGCAGGTTGCGAGCAGTTTCGCAAGCGGTTCCGCTGTTTCGCTCGCTGTTTTTGCGCAGTTTTTCGCCGTTTTTCGCGAGCAGGTTGCGAGCAGTTTCGCAAGCGGTTTCGCTGTTTTCGCTCGCAGATTTCGCGCAGTTTCGCGCAGGTTTTCGCGCAGGTTTCCGCCATTTTTCGCGAGCAGTTTGCGAGCGGTTTAGCGCGTTTTTCGGGCAGATTTCGCGAGCAGTTTGCGCAGTTTTCGCTGGTTTTTCGCAAGCTGTTTTTGAGCAGTTTTTGCGCCGACGGGGCTGTTTTCGCCGTCGGGCGCTGGTTTTCGCCGACGGGCTGTTTTTCGCCGTCGGGCGCTGATTTTTCGCTGACGGAGGCTGTTTTTCGCCGTCGGATGCTCGGCTTTGACCTTTTTGATTGATTTTGCGATTTCTTCGCTTCTGGTAGCTTGCGGTGCGGTTTTAGCTTCCGCGGAGCGCGCGGTCGTGTGGTTGGTCGCTGCGTGCTCCGTTTCGCGGGCGGATTCTGGCATCGGGCTTCGTGTTGCGTGTGGACCCCTTGGAGGCCAGGTAAGCCCGCTGAGCCAATTGCAAGTGTCGACGAGCAATTGGTGGCTTTCTGAGGTGGGTTGGTTTTCTCTCCAAGTCTACGGACTTCCTTCTAATTCTATTGTGATAGGATTGCATGCTAGTTTAAGTATTTTTCTTGGAACTTAACTAGCACCCCCGTCATATGTGCATGATTTTGACCAGACCATTTGTGAACCTTAATTTGGGCTAGGTTCCTTATGCTTTAGACATCCCGCACTTTTCATATCCTTCGGGACTTAGAGTTTCCTCGCCCGGGTAGTGGGTCGAGTGGTCAGAGTGTTGTGGGACGGGTGTTGCACTTGGGCCCGGGGGGCCGAGTGGGGTCTGGTGGCTGGGTTACGCCAGTGTTAGCATTTTGGGGAGCCGTTTCAGATAAACGGTGGTCCCGGGGGTTTTTCCTTTCCACTGTTCTTCTCGTCACCACCAGGTAGGGGTCTGCGGGGCGCGCCGCGCGCGGGGTCTTCAGGGCGGGCCGCGCGCAGGGGCTGCGGGTCGCGGCGCGCGCGGGGTCTGCCTGGCGCGTCGCGCGCAGGGGTCTGCGGGCCGCGCCGCGCGCAGGGGATGCGGGCTGCGCCGCGCGCGGGGTCTGCAGGGCACGCCGCGCACAGGGGCTGCGGGCCGCGCCGCGCACGGGGTCTGCAGGGCGCGCCACGCGCAGGGGCTGCGGTCCGCGCCTCCCGCGGGACCTGCGGTCCGCGCCGCTGGCGGGGTCTGCAGGGCGCGCCGCCCGCAGGGGCTGCGGTCCGCGCCCGCCCGCAAAAGCGCAGGACAATTTCAGGGGCTGCGGTCGACGTTCCCGGAGGTGGGTAACCTTTATGTCTTTGTGCACGCTTGGTTGCAATCACATGAGTTACGTGTATGGTATTGCGTTTTGATCCACATTGTGAGTTGTTGACTAACCCCTATTATGCATCGGTTCTTATCTATTTGGAGCGACTGCCGGTCGCGAGATCTTATGTCAAATGTCGGTGTTTCCTTTATTATGCTCATGGCGCTTGCACGCACACCAGCGGTTTGGCCACCGCATCGGTGTACTTTTCCGGAGGAGTGGTCTGCGGACCCGTGAACCCCACGAGGTGACGTTAGTGAGGGCCCCTTGCGGCTATTTGTGGTGCTGCACTCGTGCAGTGGGGGGTTAAATGCACCAAGGTGAGAGCGGGGCAGTTGTTCTTGTGCCTGAGGTCCACGGACCGATTAGGCAGGTGTTCGGTACGGTTTTTACAGGGGAGTATGATTGATTGCATGAGGGAGAGTTGTGGATGCTCTAGAGTTTACGATTTTATTTAATATCTGTACTTTTAAGTAATTTGTTTTGGCGTATTTCATGAAATGGTTAAGTCTTGAAGATTGAAGATGAAGATGGTTGGATCATATACCTCAATCTCAAGAAAGAAGAATTCAAAAGGATCAGATACGTTTAACTAAATAATCTTGGTGATCCGAATACTTCTTATAATGTAGAAACACTTGGATGGGTTTTTAATTGTATAAAAATCAAGAAACTGGACTGTTATATGTTCAGGATCCGGATCAGGGTACTACAGTCCGGACCCCGAACGTAGGTAGGTTCATGCGCAAATCCAGTCCGGAACACCCTTGGTTCAGTCCGGACCCCGAAAGTAGATTTTGCAGAAATCGCATGAACAGTCCGGACCGTGGTTATTTCAGTCCGGACCCCGAACGTTGTTTTTTCAGGAATTCTCTGAAAAACAACGACAGTCCGGATCAAGCCAAATCCAGTCCGGACCGTCGTACGGGTAAAAATCTGTTACAGTCAGTTTTTTATTCTTATCCTCTTCCAATGGTTTCTATGTGAGGACCTGGATTCTCACGACGTGACTACTGTTGCATCTGCAGCTCCTGGAGGCCAATGTGGCGTGTCGGTGGCGTTTGTGCCCCAATTGGACATTAGTGTTGGGCTCAGTGTGTTAAATGGATCACGTGGGTGATCGGTGGACTCCGTCGGAGCTCCAGAAGTGGTTTCGCGCGTCATGGATATTAAAATTGGACCCAGCGCGAAGTTTGGATCAAGGAACATCTTCCCGGATGCCTTCGGCAATTTTTAGAGTTGGAATTTGGCAAATTGGACATCAAATTCGGATTCAGCGCGCGAAAATGGTCAAAACAGACTACCCACTTGTTATTTTTGAGCACCGGACACTTCACGCCGGAACAGTGTTTCCGGCGGCGGCGGCGGCGGAGCAGCCGCAGGCAGCGCGGCGGACGGAGGCGCGGGCCGCCCGGTCCACGCGGCGGGCGTGCACCGGGGGCTGGACGCGTGGCGGCTCGGGAGTGGGCCGGTCCGCGGGGCGCGGTCTACGGAGAGTGCGGGGCGCACGGTGGACCGGGGTGGACACGTGGTAGTGTCGGAGTGGTCGGTTTAGTGGACTTGGTCTACGGAGCAGGCGGGCGTGGTGCATGGACCGGCGGGACACGTGGCGCACACCGGTTGGCCGGTCCACGTGCAGTCGGTCCACGGTGCACCTGCGGGCGCCTCGGGATGCGTGCGCGCAGAGGCGCAGGCGGCGGGCGCAGAGCGCACGTGGGCGTGGTCGGGCGGATTCCCGCACTTGGGGAGGACACGTGTCGGCGTCTGGGGGGCGCGACGTGTCGCGCGGGGAGCGGCTGGGGTTGCTGTCGCCTGTTCGGCGGGCGACGTGGAGGCCCAGGGTGGATTCGGGCGGCTACAGTGTTCGCGCGCGGGGATTTCGGGCTGCTACAGTGCGTGTCACGCCCCGGGGTCGAAACTGCGACCCGGGCCCGCCAACAGATCCGCCATCTGTACGGAAACTGCCGCACAGACGAAGCGTCTACTCTGCAAAAGATCTATAGCTAAACATGCATCAGAGCTGAAAAAGAACTAAATAGCTACAGAAATCCACTGAACATCTGATATAAATAAATAAATCTCAATACAAGGTCTCTCAGCTACAAAAGTACAAGAAATCCTCACTGATCTCTAAGAATGTCTAGTACAAAGTGGAGTCATAAAACACACAAGGTACATCTACCTCTGACTCTCAGCGCTGGTAAGGAACTAAATGGCCACGTCCTCACCTCGATCAGCTGTCTCCGCGCGAGCTAAGCCGGAATAGCAGCCTCGGGAAACCTGTCACCGCAGCGGGTGTGAGAACTACTGCAAAGGTAGTTCCCAGTGGGTACCGTCTCAATATCCACGGTATGCCCACTAAGTCTACAGGAGGCACAACAGATAGGTATGCAGATAGATAGATAGATAAAAGCTGAAAGCAGGAAAGGAACTACAACTAGCATATACCACATCATGCTCAAGAAAACTCAACTCTGATCCTGCTATGCATACACCCTCACTACTAACATGCCTCAAGTATCATGCTCAAGGAAAAACTCATCTAGGAACATGCTATGAAACTCACTCAAACATATCACCCAATCCCAATGACTGTCCCTCTTTGGACCAGTCAAACAAGCCTGCGCTCATCTACTGCCGCACATCCCGTAGGAACGGACTTACGTAGGCATCCACTGCCGCACATCCCGGAGGAACGGACTTACGTAGGCATCCACTGCCGCACATCCCGGAGGAACGGACTTACGTAGGGTGTCCCTCTAGGACCATCTCAGTAGTCACATCGCAGCCTCGTCAGGCTCGGTATCATCATCGCACCCGGGGCGTAGCTCGAGGGGAGCGACCCCACCGAACTCAAGTATCTCAAGTATCTCATAACTGGCATAAAAAGCCAGGCTCAGCAGGCTATAGTCCACGATCAAACAGATCGGATCTCAATGCTCAACTAGCATAACTCAGTCGGAGAAAGACTCCACGACTCGAACAGGAAAAGCCCAAACACTCTCACAGCTATGTCGGAGAACCCTCAACGACTCAATCTGATAATGCATGACCCGTGGCTGAGTCAGGAAACCTCCACGACTCGATCTGCCAGAGCCCCCGAAACTCTCAAGGCTAAGTGGGAGAACCATCTCCACCACTAAATCAGAACACGACCCATGATCTAGAGTAACCCAATCAGGGAATACATCCTCAATACCCCGCGAACTCAAGTATCTCAAAACTCTCTCATGACACTAGAAAGTCATCTCATAATGCTCTAAAAATCCACTCGGCCCTCTGGCACGAGAACACATGCATCCTGAACCTACTCAACCCTCGGGAAGATCTCAATATTTTAAAACTCTTTTCAAAACCCAGTTTTCATTAAAACAGGTCCGACGATTTTTAAAACGGTTCAGATGCCAATATAAAGCCAACTAAACATGCAGTCTAGTGTCAAATCACTTCTAGATCATGCTAAAAATATCTGGGGCTTGCAATTGTATTCCTACAATTTTCTAGGCAACTATCAGATTTACCAGCTATGCAAATAATTAAGCTAAACATGATCAACATGCATTCAATAGCTTTAAAGGGCATTCCATACATCTTGAAGAAATTCCAACCCACCTGGAATGCTTCCGCAGGCAATCGCTGAAGTCGGTGAAGTACCAAAACGCGCACTGTCTAAAATCCGCCGGAAACTGCACCTCGGCGCTCGGTCGCGCGCACCTCTGCCGGGTGTCCAGAAAAAATCCCCGAAGCTCACAGCGCACTCCAAAGGCCTCAAGCAAGGTCTCCACCTGATCTCGGTCCAAATCGATGTCGCTCCGGAATCCTCCTGCGCACCCAGTCCGCGCCCTCGCCGCGGCTCCGCACAGTGCGCAGGGCCCTCGCCGCGCTCCTCGCGGCCCGGACAGCACTCCGCTGCACCCTCTCATGGCAGGGAAGATGAAAAGACGGAATTAATCCATTTCCCAAGCTCAAAATCAATCTCTGCCCGAATCCGAAAATCCGCGGAAAAGTCGAAAATCCAAAACTCGGAGAAATGCAACGTACTCACCTCCACCGTGTCCGCGCACGCACACGAGCCCCAACCGGGCTCTCCAACCGGGCAAGCTCCCTGTCGCGCTCACGATCCACATCCGAAGCCTCGGCGCGAAGAACAGTCCTCCAAAAATCCACAGCCAACTCTCTCTCTCAAACTCCATCTCTCCCTTTCTCTCATTCTTCCTCTCACTTTTTCTCACTTTCTTTCTCTGGTTTCCCCCCCACGAAAAGGGAGGAGGAGGAGGTGTCTTATAAAGAGAGGAGAGGTCTACAAAGTCAACAGAGTGGTTGGGAACATGAAATTACTCTTTTACCCCTGTTTTCATAAAAATCTGGGGGCTGAGTACCGGTACACGGGCTCCCGTACCGGTACCCAGGCTCAAAAATCCAAACCCGAGGCTCAACTTGCTCCAGTTCACATTGTGTTCCGGTACTCGTCCCCGCGTTCCGGTACGCAAGCCAAAAAGAGTATGGGGTACCGGTACCCCCTAATTGGTACCGGTACTCAGGGACTAGTCAGATTTTTCCAAAAATCTTCAACCGAAGCTCTCTGTTTCCTTCACAGTAACAGGTTCCGGTACCCAACATGGCGTTCCGGTACTCAATGGCCCAAAATGCTGAATCAAACTGGAGTTCTCTGATTTGACGCCGCCAACTCACTTTTCCATCTAAAGGCTTCCGCGTCAATCCGGGACCACCCGAACCTCTCTGTAAATACAAACAGAAACTGCTAAAGGTATTTTCACAATACCAGGCTGCCACGTGGAGTCGGCACACTGCCCGAAGCTCCGGTACTCTACACTCTCCCCTCCTTTTAACGGTTTCGTCCTCGAAACCCCAAAACTCCAAAACTCAGGAGGGTGACTCAAATAAGTGGGGATATGAAACTCTCAGCTCAAACTCAGGCTCCCATGTGGCCTCTCGCTCCTCATGATGACTCCATAGGACCTTTACAAAAGGTATGATCCGGTTGCGCAATTCTCTCGTCTCTCGAGCAAGAATCCGCACCGGTCGCTCCTGATAGTCCAAGTCCTCATCTGACTCCAAAGAAACGAAGTCCAAATCATGAAAGGAATCCAAATCCATACTTCCCTCAGAACGGATACACCAACGTCCTCGTGGGTACTTGCCAAATCATGGCGGTAGCGCAACTCGGTGAACAGCTAATCCAATGCGCTCTAACTCCTCGAATATGCCAATAATTTGCGGATTCAACTTCCCGCGAAATCTCAAATCTACACATTTCTGCGGATAGTGATTCTCAGAAGTCACCAAAACTCCCTGCTTCCAGTTGGCATAACTTTTCCTGTCACGCCCCGGGTGTAAACCAGAACCCGGGCCCGTCTACAGATCCGCCGTGCACACGGTATTTCCCGTGTACACGAAGCGTCAAACCTGCTCAGATATAAGAGATAACAATAAAAGAGCAATAAAAACAGAGCTGAACTAAAACTAATACATCTCAGACTGAAGCTGGAAATAAAATACAATACATTTGTATAAATGATACATCTGTCTCTCCCAGCTCACCAAAATAAATACAACCTGCTGGCAAAAGCCAGTCCCAAATGAAAGAGTACAACCGTCTGAGGAAAAACCTGGGTACACCAACAGTCCAGCTAACACGCTCATCCTGCCTCGAGATCTATCTACTCAGCCGTCCTCTCTCCTCGACCCGCCGCTGAAAGCCCAGCAGCCCCCGCAGAAGACACTGCAAAACAAGGAAGAAGCAAAAGAGGAAAGAAGAATGGGGGTGAGAACTACTAGTAAACCAGTAGCCTCCCCTAGTGGGTAAATCCTCAAACTCAGACACACCCACTAGGTCTACCAGAGGCTAAAAGAATAAAGAAGAGTGGTAAGAAATGAAACCGCTACCAAAAGGGAAATCTACCACTACAATGCCTCTACCTGCCCAGCTAAAGATAGCTAAATGTATGCATCAGAAAGTCGAAGCCTGCCACATCGGGTATGCCAGCCTACGCATAACACCGGTGTGGGATAGGAGTCTCAATGTCTGCCAAATCGGGTATGCCAGCCTACGCATAACAACGATATGGGACAGGAGTCTCAAGGTCTGCTAAATCGGGTATGCCAGCCCACGCATAGCACCGATAAGGGATAGGGTTCTCAATGTCTGCCAAATCGGGTATGCCAGCCTACGCATAACACCGATATGGGACAGGAGTCCCAGGGTCTCAAGTCTGCAAATTGCGCACTCAGCTCTATAAGGAAAAGTACCGTCTCCCGAAGGAAGCCCAAAACCCTCTCCCCGAAACCCAAGTATCTGACTACACTAACCCAGCCCCTGCTCTGACCCGAGCAAAATATCCCCTATGTTTAAGTGACTGAAGAAAGAATGCAACATGGTTTCTCCTAAGTCAATTCCAGTATGATAGTGTAGCAGAAAAGAAGGTGGCCTATCTAGGTGACCATTCAAGCATGCAAAAGTCATTAACTTGTTGAACCATCTTAAGTACCCTAACCACATACCTCAGCCTTTCATTTAATCAATCAACAAGACAGGGATTTAGCATAAATTCCAAGTAATTCTACTACATGTTTAAAGCATGGACTCACCATTAATTAACTTGTAGTTTTCTAGCAATGCGATTATCAACAAAGAAACCAGGACTTCATACAAGCATGCTAGGTCCATTCCACAGATTTACTAACAGCAAAATCGAGAGCATTCTAACAGGCCTAGTGATAAATCCCAAATGAGAGGTTTACAAAAACACCCACACGAGTAAAGCATCACCGGGCAATAACCGCGCCGGTGTAATAAAAGCATCATCGGGCAATAACCGCGCCGGTGATAAAAGCAGGATTGGATCACAACTATAAAGCCCCAGTGGAACACAACCTTCCACTAAAAGAAAACTGATTCCCAATCAGATGCAAGAGTAACCATCCGGTCAATCGCCCAATATCCGCGATTGCCGCAACACCCCACAATCCACGACCAGGTCTAACAACCGACCTCCGGTCAACCGCCCAATACCCGCGGTCGCCGGAATAACCCACAATCACAAACATGTCCCACATCCGACATCTGGCCACCCGCCTACTATCCGCGGTTGCCACAAAACCCTCTAGTCCATAATCATGCCCTATCACCGATGTCCTATAACCGACATCCGGTCGACCGCCCAATATCCGCGGTCGCCGCCAAAACCCATGATCCATAATCCAGGCCCCGGCTACACTATCCCAAACCCCTGCTCAAACCCGAGCAAACCCACCTGACTAACGGAAAGGAGAAAGAAACAAACAAGGTTTCTCCTAAGTCAATTCCAGCATGATAGTGTAGCAGAAAAAGGTGGCCTATCTAGATGACCATACAAGCATGCAAGTGTTCTCAAGGAAATAAAGGAAAAGGCGACCAATAGTGGTTCCACATGTGTAACAATTAATAGACCCGCACAGATATAACCATCATGCTAAAACAATATCCAACCACACATGTCTATCATCCATGTTCCAGATTAAAGCACTACTATCCACCTATGCATGTCATAATATCCATAAAATAGTACCAACACTAACAGGATAATCACAAGGTCCAAAATAAACAATCCAATCCACATGCAAGGTTAAACGCTAACATTCCATCATACCAACATGTATAAATCCCAACCACTATCAGATATCCACAACAGTAATTCCCACATGAAAGGCTCATAATATTATATCACCTAAGCATGCATGTCCAAATAGAGGGGTCACTCTAACATTCCTAGTGAGCATGTCAAAATAGAGGTAAGCAACAACCACCCACCTCGATCGCTAATTCCAAGTCCAAGAAGTGCTCTCGCCCAAACCAATCAGCCGCCGCGATCGCTGTACAAAATTACCCCAAAACATACACACAAATAAGCACACAAGTTCCCCTACAAGCTGTCCAGAATTCAGTCCCAAAGATGCCCTGTTTTTACCTGCGAGAAGTGCCCAGAAAATTCCAAGAAAAATACTCTCACGATCCTCGCGACGAACCCGTCGAAACGAGTACCTGCACGCTCAATTCCGAGCTTCCTACACTGAGAAACAATTCCGACAAGGGAACCACCCCGAATTAAACTACTCTCAAAAACTGTAGCAATCACTACTGTTCACAGATATTTCTCACCTTCGAAAAATATTCAGAAAATTCCAAGAAAATTTGGGCATATTCCTCGTGAAGTGTAGATGCAAATCGCCTCTTGAATCGCCCCAATCCGATGCCTGTGCGCGAAGATATCGCCAAAATACCACACCGCTGTCCCAAAACTCCGCCCAGAAAATGAGGTCACAAGATGATCCGAAAAACCCATGAAAAGCTCGGAATGGGAAAAATCAGTAAACATGGGAAACATAGCCCTACCTGTCGTGAAGCCAACGGCGCAAGAATCACAGAAAAAGGTGCTCGGGGTAAGCCGGGGGAGTCCTCGCACCAAAATGCGACGAAGAAGACCACCAACGAACGAGCGTCGCGCCGCGCCGTAAAAATGGTAACCTCGGGATGCGTGCTGCTGAAAAATCTGGAACTCTGCAGATTGATCCGCCACAGGGAGAGGAGCATTTCGTGTGAAGGTTGCACAGTGAAAGGGTGAACAGGGAAGAAGCTCTCTTCAGTTGAACTCAGCCTTTAAATACATTGCTGGAAACAAATCACATAATACCCAAAATGTCCGGATTTCCGGGCGCTCCAACTTTCGGGCGGCTACAGTGTTGGGCCCGGCCCAACACTGTGCGCGCCCGGAAGTTTCCCAGGGCTCCACGTCGCCCCCTCAACAGGCTACAGCGGAACCCCCCGCTCACGCCCCGCCGCGTGGCCCACGCGGAGCTCGACACGTGGCGGCCCACGCGCGGGAACCCCGCGTCAACGCGCCCACGTGCGCCTGCGCCCGCCTGCCACGCACTGTTCCGAGGCACCCGGTGCACCTCCGTGGACCCAGCCTGCATGAGCCCGCCAACCACGAAGCGCCACGTGTCCCGCCGGTCCATGCACCACGCCCGCCTGCTCCGTAGACCAAGTCCACAAAACCGACCAATCCAAAGAAGCCACGTGTCCACCCCGGTCCACCGTGCGCCCCGCACTCTCTCTGTAGACCGCGCCCCGCGGACCGGCCCACTCCCGAGCCGCCACGCGTCCAGCCCCCGGTGCACGCCTGCCGCGTGGACCGGGCGGCCCGCGCCTCCGTCCGCCGTGCCTCCTGCGGCTGCTCCGCCGCTGCCGCCGCGCCGGAAACACTGTTCCGGCGTGAACAGTGTCCGATGCTCAAAAATCACTAATGGGTAGTCCGTTTTAACCGTTTTCGCGCGCTGAATCCGAATTTGATGTCCATTTCGCCAAATTCCAACTCCAAAATTTGCCGAAGGCATCCGGAAAGATAATCCTTGGTCCAAACTTCGCGCTGAGTCCATTTTTAATATCCGCTTCGCGCGAAACCACTTCTAACAATCCGACGGAGTCCATTGATCACCCACATGATCCATTAAGCCCGAAGTCCGCCATTTGTCTCCAATTGGTGCCCAACACCTCCAACACACAGTACAGACTCCCTAGATGTCACCAATGACTCCACCACAGCTCTGCAGAGATCCAGGTCATCACATCCTCCCCCACTAAAAGAAAGTTTCGTCCTCGAAACTAAAACCAGTCCTCAACCCGAAACCTCAACCAAATAGAGGGGGTAAATATCCAATCATCCAGCGCTCGAGCTCCCAAGGCTGTCTAATACCTCCTCCAGAGACGCGATACAACCCTCGGGTCTCTAACTAGAACAAAAATAGAGGCGGGCATTTCAGAAAAACCGCACCACCTCATCCAAGTACAGCTGGGCTAACCGCTCGAGCTACCAGGTAGTCTGCATCAGTACAAGCATCCGCTCCTCCCAGGGTCTCAGATAATCCAGCCACAAGTCCATCGGCACACCAGCTCGATCCAAGTACCTCTGTACTCCCGAGGCATCCGATATAAGTCCCCCAACTAATCCCGTAGCCTCTGCTCTCAAGTCTCTAAACCGTCGGGGTGTAAAAACAATTCCCCAACTCTCCGGCATCAACACACAGCCAAAAGTCTACTCATCCACCGCGAAACATCCGCCTCGCTCCCGAAGTCAAAACTATAGGGGCGAAGATAACCCTCAAGCAACCCAAGTACACCAACACCTCCGGGCCTGGCTCCCCAAGAAAACTGTCCTTGCGGCATAATCAACCGGCGCGAAAGAAAACCGAACCCGCCAGCCCAACAAATGACCACCACACCGACCGGTGTAACACATGTGCTCCGACAGTCTCAGAAATCCACTATCCTGGAAAAAGAAATCGGGAATGCCTCCACTGACTGATCTGTCCTCCATCACCCGGCGCCAAGCGCCTCAATCAGAACTCGCCCCAGGCGGTAGATCCCAACCCAAGGAACTACAATACCACGCTCCACACCCGGCGCCTACTCCAATGAGGCGTCCTTAATCCGTAATGGAGGGACCCAACAAATTAAAAAGGTATCCTGGCGCAATCCACTCTCAGACACTCATATCCTATGCGCCCCGTCCCTCAATACATGGAGCGTGCAGTTCAGCAACTGCGTTAACTCTTGCCATAAAGGCCTCCAAGTACTCTCTATCCCCCACCGAACAAGGCCCTGCCTCCAAGGGCTCCATACCCAATCCACAAATAGGGGTGACTCATCCGCCAAAACTGGCTCACTCGATCAAAGCAATCCCACAGCTTACCCGCTGTCAACTGTCCACCCTACCTCGGTGCCCCAACACTAAACGTCGGCACGGAGGGGGCTACTCGCTACTCCGACCACTGTGCCACTGCGCTGATCCGACAACTGTGTCACCGCTCCGACAACTGTGCCACTGCGCTGATCCGACAACTGTGTCACCGCTCTGACAACTGTGTCACTGCGCTGATCCGACAACTGTGTCACCGCTCCGACAACTGTGTCACTGCGCTAATCCGACAACTGTGTCACCGCTCCGACAACTGTGTCACTGCGCTGATCCGACAACTGTGTCACCGCTCCGACAACTGTGCCACTGCGCTGATCCGACAACTGTGTCACCGCTCCGACAACTGTGTCACTGCGCTGATCCGACAACTGTGTCACCGCTCCGACAACTGTGTCACTGCGCTAATCCGACAACTGTGTCACCGCTCCGACAACTGTGTCACTGCGCTGATCCGACAACTGTGTCACCGCTCCGACAACTGTGCCACTGCGCTGATCCGACAACTGTGTCACCGCTCCGACAACTGTGCCACTGCGCTGATCCGACAACTGTGTCACCGCTCCGACAACTGTGTCACCGCGCTGAAGATCTGCCTCCAACACACCTACCCTTCGGGTCCGGAGCTCTCAGACTCCAATCTGGGTATCCGGCCCGAAACAACCAGCTCAGACCCAACTGCCGCACCAAGGTGCACCCGGGTCAGGGCCCAACGTCGGGGAGACACCGCTCACCACGACAAAACCGCAAATCAGCACACCCCAAACACTCGACCCAATCTAGCGAAAGTCAAAGACATCTCTCTATTTTTGTAACTTTATGTTGTCTGCAGCCAACATAACTGTCCCACAAAAATAGGATATGTCGATCCCTCTTCACTCACCGGAAGAGTCAAACAAATAAATCACCGACTTTCGCAAAATGTCGCGTCTCTCACGCACTAACATCCTAGGGTCCGCCGAAAAGCCTAGGGTTTCCTAAGTCCCAAATGACCTATCCCTAAGCTCTGATACCACCTAATCTGTCACTCCCCGGGTGTAAACCAGAACCCGGGCCCGTCTACAGATCCGCCGTGCACACGGTATTTCCCGTGTACACGAAGCGTCAAACCTGCTCAGATATAAGAGATAACAATAAAAGAGCAATAAAAACAGAGCTGAACTAAAACTAATACATCTCAGACTGAAGCTGGAAATAAAATACAATACATTTGTATAAATGATACATCTGTCTCTCCCAGCTCACCAAAATAAATACAACCTGCTGGCAAAAGCCAGTCCCAAATGAAAGAGTACAACCGTCTGAGGAAAAACCTGGGTACACCAACAGTCCAGCTAACACGCTCATCCTGCCTCGAGATCTATCTACTCAGCCGTCCTCTCTCCTCGACCCGCCGCTGAAAGCCCAGCAGCCCCCGCAGAAGACACTGCAAAACAAGGAAGAAGCAAAAGAGGAAAGAAGAATGGGGGTGAGAACTACTAGTAAACCAGTAGCCTCCCCTAGTGGGTAAATCCTCAAACTCAGACACACCCACTAGGTCTACCAGAGGCTAAAAGAATAAAGAAGAGTGGTAAGAAATGAAACCGCTACCAAAAGGGAAATCTACCACTACAATGCCTCTACCTGCCCAGCTAAAGATAGCTAAATGTATGCATCAGAAAGTCGAAGCCTGCCACATCGGGTATGCCAGCCTACGCATAACACCGGTGTGGGATAGGAGTCTCAATGTCTGCCAAATCGGGTATGCCAGCCTACGCATAACAACGATATGGGACAGGAGTCTCAAGGTCTGCTAAATCGGGTATGCCAGCCCACGCATAGCACCGATAAGGGATAGGGTTCTCAATGTCTGCCAAATCGGGTATGCCAGCCTACGCATAACACCGATATGGGACAGGAGTCCCAGGGTCTCAAGTCTGCAAATTGCGCACTCAGCTCTATAAGGAAAAGTACCGTCTCCCGAAGGAAGCCCAAAACCCTCTCCCCGAAACCCAAGTATCTGACTACACTAACCCAGCCCCTGCTCTGACCTGAGCAAAATATCCCCTATGTTTAAGTGACTGAAGAAAGAATGCAACATGGTTTCTCCTAAGTCAATTCCAGTATGATAGTGTAGCAGAAAAGAAGGTGGCCTATCTAGGTGACCATTCAAGCATGCAAAAGTCATTAACTTGTTGAACCATCTTAAGTACCCTAACCACATACCTCAGCCTTTCATTTAATCAATCAACAAGACAGGGATTTAGCATAAATTCCAAGTAATTCTACTACATGTTTAAAGCATGGACTCACCATTAATTAACTTGTAGTTTTCTAGCAATGCGATTATCAACAAAGAAACCAGGACTTCATACAAGCATGCTAGGTCCATTCCACAGATTTACTAACAGCAAAATCGAGAGCATTCTAACAGGCCTAGTGATAAATCCCAAATGAGAGGTTTACAAAAACACCCACACGAGTAAAGCATCACCGGGCAATAACCGCGCCGGTGTAATAAAAGCATCATCGGGCAATAACCGCGCCGGTGATAAAAGCAGGATTGGATCACAACTATAAAGCCCCAGTGGAACACAACCTTCCACTAAAAGAAAACTGATTCCCAATCAGATGCAAGAGTAACCATCCGGTCAATCGCCCAATATCCGCGATTGCCGCAACACCCCACAATCCACGACCAGGTCTAACAACCGACCTCCGGTCAACCGCCCAATACCCGCGGTCGCCGGAATAACCCACAATCACAAACATGTCCCACATCCGACATCTGGCCACCCGCCTACTATCCGCGGTTGCCACAAAACCCTCTAGTCCATAATCATGCCCTATCACCGATGTCCTATAACCGACATCCGGTCGACCGCCCAATATCCGCGGTCGCCGCCAAAACCCATGATCCATAATCCAGGCCCCGGCTACACTATCCCAAACCCCTGCTCAAACCCGAGCAAACCCACCTGACTAACGGAAAGGAGAAAGAAACAAACAAGGTTTCTCCTAAGTCAATTCCAGCATGATAGTGTAGCAGAAAAAGGTGGCCTATCTAGATGACCATACAAGCATGCAAGTGTTCTCAAGGAAATAAAGGAAAAGGCGACCAATAGTGGTTCCACATGTGTAACAATTAATAGACCTGCACAGATCTAACCATCATGCTAAAACAATATCCAACCACACATGTCTATCATCCATGTTCCAGATTAAAGCACTACTATCCACCTATGCATGTCATAATATCCATAAAATAGTACCAACACTAACAGGATAATCACAAGGTCCAAAATAAACAATCCAATCCACATGCAAGGTTAAACGCTAACATTCCATCATACCAACATGTATAAATCCCAACCACTATCAGATATCCACAACAGTAATTCCCACATGAAAGGCTCATAATATTATATCACCTAAGCATGCATGTCCAAATAGAGGGGTCACTCTAACATTCCTAGTGAGCATGTCAAAATAGAGGCAAGCAACAACCACCCACCTCGATCGCTAATTCCAAGTCCAAGAAGTGCTC
This sequence comes from Tillandsia leiboldiana, assembly GCA_029204045.2. Taxonomy (NCBI): domain Eukaryota; kingdom Viridiplantae; phylum Streptophyta; class Magnoliopsida; order Poales; family Bromeliaceae; genus Tillandsia; species Tillandsia leiboldiana. The sequence goes on along the minus strand of CM055067.1, from coordinate 33,538,080 downwards.
TCGCCCAAACCAATCAGCCGCCGCGATCGCTGTACAAAATTACCCCAAAACATACACACAAATAAGCACACAAGTTCCCCTACAAGCTGTCCAGAATTCAGTCCCAAAGATGCCCTGTTTTTACCTGCGAGAAGTGCCCAGAAAATTCCAAGAAAAATACTCTCACGATCCTCGCGACGAACCCGTCGAAACGAGTACCTGCACGCTCAATTCCGAGCTTCCTACACTGAGAAACAATTCCGACAAGGGAACCACCCCGAATTAAACTACTCTCAAAAACTGTAGCAATCACTACTGTTCACAGATATTTCTCACCTTCGAAAAATATTCAGAAAATTCCAAGAAAATTTGGGCATATTCCTCGTGATGTGTAGATGCAAATCGCCTCTTGAATCGCCCCAATCCGATGCCTGTGCGCGAAGATATCGCCAAAATACCACACCGCTGTCCCAAAACTCCGCCCAGAAAATGAGGTCACAAGATGATCCGAAAAACCCATGAAAAGCTCGGAATGGGAAAAATCAGTAAACATGGGAAACATAGCCCTACCTGTCGTGAAGCCAACGGCGCAAGAATCACAGAAAAAGGTGCTCGGGGTAAGCCGGGGGAGTCCTCGCACCAAAATGCGACGAAGAAGACCACCAACGAACGAGCGTCGCGCCGCGCCGTAAAAATGGTAACCTCGGGATGCGTGCTGCTGAAAAATCTGGAACTCTGCAGATTGATCCGCCACAGGGAGAGGAGCATTTCGTGTGAAGGTTGCACAGTGAAAGGGTGAACAGGGAAGAAGCTCTCTTCAGTTGAACTCAGCCTTTAAATACATTGCTGGAAACAAATCACATAATACCCAAAATGTCCGGATTTCCGGGCGCTCCAACTTTCGGGCGGCTACAGTGTTGGGCCCGGCCCAACACTGTGCGCGCCCGGAAGTTTCCCAGGGCTCCACGTCGCCCCCTCAACAGGCTACAGCGGAACCCCCCGCTCACGCCCCGCCGCGTGGCCCACGCGGAGCTCGACACGTGGCGGCCCACGCGCGGGAACCCCGCGTCAACGCGCCCACGTGCGCCTGCGCCGCCGCCTGCGCCCGCCTGCCACGCACTGTTCCGAGGCACCCGGTGCACCTCCGTGGACCCAGCCTGCATGAGCCCGCCAACCACGAAGCGCCACGTGTCCCGCCGGTCCATGCACCACGCCCGCCTGCTCCGTAGACCAAGTCCACAAAACCGACCAATCCAAAGAAGCCACGTGTCCACCCCGGTCCACCGTGCGCCCCGCACTCTCTCTGTAGACCGCGCCCCGCGGACCGGCCCACTCCCGAGCCGCCACGCGTCCAGCCCCCGGTGCACGCCTGCCGCGTGGACCGGGCGGCCCGCGCCTCCGTCCGCCGCGCCTCCTGCGGCTGCTCCGCCGCTGCCGCCGCGCCGGAAACACTGTTCCGGCGTGAACAGTGTCCGATGCTCAAAAATCACTAATGGGTAGTCCGTTTTAACCGTTTTCGCGCGCTGAATCCGAATTTGATGTCCATTTCGCCAAATTCCAACTCCAAAATTTGCCGAAGGCATCCGGAAAGATAATCCTTGGTCCAAACTTCGCGCTGAGTCCATTTTTAATATCCGCTTCGCGCGAAACCACTTCTAACAATCCGACGGAGTCCATTGATCACCCACATGATCCATTAAGCCCGAAGTCCGCCACTTGTCTCCAATTGGTGCCCAACACCTCCAACACACAGTACAGACTCCCTAGATGTCACCAATGACTCCACCACAGCTCTGCAGAGATCCAGGTCATCACATTTCCGTTGCTCCTTAGCAACCACAATGCTGAGAGCTTCACAAAAGCATTCTTACATCCATCTACAGGGTAAGAAGTCCAACATCGGGAACAACACTCAACCCCTAACTCTCAAAATCAGCTCTCGGATCTCGGAATCCACGGGCACACAGATGCGGTCCTTGTACTTCAGTACTCCCGCTGCATTCACTAAGAAGTTCCCTCTCTAATCCTGTCCAACGGAGTGGGTTACGAGTCCAACACACAAGTTTTGCCACATTCCCAGGGAACACCACCTTAAACTCAATTACTCTTTCAGCGGCATCTGCTGAGTAACCATCATACTCCAAAACTGCACCACTCGTCTAAACAAGGCAGCTGCGACCACATTGACCTTGCCGGGATGTTACTGTAAGCTCAATCACACATCCTTAATAACTCTATCCACCGGCATTGCCCCAAATCGAAATCTTCTGAGTAACCCAGCACCTCAGGTTCTAGGATCGATAGATATCTCCAGCCATTATTCATCATAATGCTAAAACCATCCACAGCTTGAACTCCTCAAAGTTATGCTGGCACTGCTTAATCCACAACTCTGGACCTCTGTCACTGTCATGGGTCTAAGCCGAACCCAAACGGCAACACTCTTCGTCGGGTCCACTATCACTTTGCAGCTGAAATCACATGGCCTAACCACAGAACCTTCCAAAGTCAAGCACAAACTCTCTCCACTTGGCAAACCACAACTTTTTCTCTCCTAAAAGTTGTAGCACAATCCTCGAGTGCTCATCGTGCTCAATGTTACCTCGGAAATAAATCCCAAGCATAAAATCAAACCAACCGGCCATGTATAAATTTAACTCAACTACTAGCACGGCAACTCACTGTAGAGCTCAAACTCACACTGGTTCTACTGCCCGGTCCAAGTACCGCCGGAACACACAAGTCCTCAAATCCAAAAGGCCGCAGGGCCTTAGTCAATCCGCTTGACCTCACTGTTTGCTCAAAATGTCTCTATCGGGTTCAGACTCTATCTGGCACAGCCCTCAGCTGTAGGGTTCCACAAAGCCTTCTATGTCCCGCAAGGCATCCACCCAACACGATCCAAATCTAACTGTGCTCGAATCGTCACAGCACTCTCACCGTTGTGCACTCACAACGCGGCATCACTGCCGTATACCACGGCATGGCATCACCACCGTATATCAACGGCGTGGCATCACCACCGTGTATCAACGGTGTGGTAACATATCCAAAATATCAATCTCTCGGATCCTCACTGTCGTATCCCCACGACGTGGTACTGGGTCACACAGACCTCTCGATCCCTCGGATCCCGCAACTGTGCTAACAGCTCCCTCACTGTCTCACGAGTGATACTCCAAGAGATGCTACCAAAGTCGGCGCGGTTTCCAAACCACATCGATCACTAACTCGATCTCAGTCTCACTAAACGGCGGCTTCAACATCAGATCAGGTAAACTCCTGTCCGGGATCACACGGGCAAAAAGATATTCCTTTAATCCCGGTGCTGCAGTAGGCACCTCTTCTACCGTCGCTAGCAAAGCGACACGACCACGACTCAACCTCTGCCGTGCTCTAGCATCCTCTATAACCACACTCCTCCTGGCCAGGTCCACGGAGGGTCATTGTCCACTCTCGACAATCCAAGATAACACAACATTGGGATAACCAATCCCTATCCAACCTCATTTCCACATCTCGGAGCCGACGTAGGACTAACAACTCTAGGATCAAATCCAAGGTCCTACAGAACTGGGCGGAACTGGCAACACTCATACCTGTGCTATACGTGATCTGAAACCTGATCCTCACGTGCACAAGCCAACAGTCCCACCTCTGGCCCACGCGAAGCTACCCCTGCTCTAGTAAAGCACACACCCGCGGTGTCGGCCTCAACATGCTCCAACTCTAATGACCATAAGCAACCACACCTGATAAGACGCGATCCACTATCCTGGCGTCCTCTAATCGGCTGCACAATTCATCCACAAGATGATGGTGGCCATCGCTCAATCTGCCTCGGCATCTCGGCTCAATCAGCCTACCGGTAAGTCGGATGAACCGCTGCATCCTGAAGGGGTAGTGGGGTGCCGTCGCAAGCGGCAAATCCAAGAACACCACTCCGGGACCCTCTGCCTGAAGATGTCCTGACTAAACACATGAAAAACATCGCCCTCATCATGAAGTCACTCTATGGCGAAGAATGCGGCTCCCCGCAAAGACATACTCATCCTAGCACTGCTGCTGGTGCCTCGGCTGTCGAGAACCTCCTAGTCTCCGTCTCCTCTGAGACTCATGATCCTGTGACTGGAATCATGGCAACCTCGATCCACTCGACTATCCCAAAATCAGGCGATACTGGACATCTCTCTCTGGAGCTAGTCCCTCGCTCTCCGTCCCTCTCGGACATGATCATAGACCTCAGTCAATCCATCGGGCATGCACAACCGCTGCATCTGAAGTTGCTCGTCGAGAATATCCAAAATGATAACATCTCGAAGCAGTCCCCTCTCAAACATAATCAACTATCTGGGCCTCATCCTGGCAACATGGGGCACACTGCTCAACCGTCGAAGAAACTCGCTCCAAGTCCTCGACCGCTCTCCCGGTGGTTCAATAGGACAACTCGAAGCCACCAACTCTCGGCGTCCCTATCCAAAGTGCATAACCAAGTGCACCCGATGCTTGTCCTGGATAACAAGTCCTCAAACACTTCCAAAGCGGCAATCCAGTTCTCGGCCTCTCGAGGCTCCAACTCTGCCCTGAAATCTTTAGGGGATGGAACTGGCGGATGCACGACTATCAATCAGCAATCTCTCGCTGCTCCCGCACTACTCACAGTGCAACCTGGGTCGAAATCGCCAATGTCGCGGCCGGAAGTACTACGGCGATACCTCAAACGATACTCTCTGCTCAAACATGCGCATCACGCGCTCCGTGTTCTCTTCCTGGCGCCGCGTCGCCTACACAACTGAACTACCTGGGCCCGTAACTCGCAGACCTCGCTCTGCTCTGTCCATTCAGCCCCCCGCTGTTTGGGCTCCTCATCCAAGGTCAAACACGCCCTCGCCGCTGCACGGCATCAAAGGGCCAACAAGAGGAACAGTCACGGCCAACCAAACCACAAACACTCTCGACCCAATCAAGCGAAAGTCTATAACATGTTAACCGTTCTAAAGTATTATGTTGTCTGCAGCCAACATAATCACTTTAGAGAATAAACATGCAAAATCACTCGCCCCAATCCCTCGGGGGAGGTACAAACTCAATCAGGACTCTCGCTAAAATCACGTCTCTCACGACAGTCATCCTACTGTCCAACCAATAGCCTAGGGTCACTAAGTCCTCAACGACCTATATTCCTAGGCTCTGATACCACCCTAATCTGTCACGCCCCGGGGTCGAAACTGCGACCCGGGCCCGCCAACAGATCCGCCATCTGTACGGAAACTGCCGCACAGACGAAGCGTCTACTCTGCAAAAGATCTATAGCTAAACATGCATCAGAGCTGAAAAAGAACTAAATAGCTACAGAAATCCACTGAACATCTGATATAAATAAATAAATCTCAATACAAGGTCTCTCAGCTACAAAAGTACAAGAAATCCTCACTGATCTCTCAGAATGTCTAGTACAAAGTGGAGTCATAAAACACACAAGGTACATCTACCTCTGACTCTCAGCGCTGGTAAGGAACTAAATGGCCACGTCCTCACCTCGATTAGCTGTCTCCGCGCGAGCTAAGCCGGAATAGCAGCCTCGGGAAACCTATCACCGCAGCGGGTGTGAGAACTACTGCAAAGGTAGTTCCCAGTGGGTACCGTCTCAATATCCACGGTATGCCCACTAAGTCTACAGGAGGCACAACAGATAGGTATGCAGATAGATAGATAGATAAAAGCTGAAAGCAGGAAAGGAACTACAACTAGCATATACCACATCATGCTCAAGAAAACTCAACTCTGATCCTGCTATGCATACACCCTCACTACTAACATGCCTCAAGTATCATGCTCAAGGAAAAACTCATCTAGGAACATGCTATGAAACTCACTCAAACATATCACCCAATCCCAATGACTGTCCCTCTTTGGACCAGTCAAACAAGCCTGCGCTCATCTACTGCCGCACATCCCGTAGGAACGGACTTACGTAGGCATCCACTGCCGCACATCCCGGAGGAACGGACTTACGTAGGCATCCACTGCCGCACATCCCGGAGGAACGGACTTACGTAGGGTGTCCCTCTAGGACCATCTCAGTAGTCACATCGCAGCCTCGTCAGGCTCGGTATCATCATCGCACCCGGGGCGTAGCTCGAGGGGAGCGACCCCACCGAACTCAAGTATCTCAAGTATCTCATAACTGGCATAAAAAGCCAGGCTCAGCAGGCTATAGTCCACGATCAAACAGATCGGATCTCAATGCTCAACTAGCATAACTCAGTCGGAGAAAGACTCCACGACTCGAACAGGAAAAGCCCAAACACTCTCACAGCTATGTCGGAGAACCCTCAACGACTCAATCTGATAATGCATGACCCGTGGCTGAGTAAGGAAACCTCCACGACTCGATCTGCCAGAGCCCCCGAAACTCTCAAGGCTAAGTGGGAGAACCATCTCCACCACTAAATCAGAACACGACCCATGATCTAGAGTAACCCAATCAGGGAATACATCCTCAATACCCCGCGAACTCAAGTATCTCAAAACTCTCTCATGACACTAGAAAGTCATCTCATAATGCTCTAAAAATCCACTCGGCCCTCTGGCACGAGAACACATGCATCCTGAACCTACTCAACCCTCGGGAAGATCTCAATATTTTAAAACTCTTTTCAAAACCCAGTTTTCATTAAAACAGGTCCGACGATTTTTAAAACGGTTCAGATGCCAATATAAAGCCAACTAAACATGCAGTCTAGTGTCAAATCACTTCTAGATCATGCTAAAAATATCTGGGGCTTGCAATTGTATTCCTACAATTTTCTAGGCAACTATCAGATTTACCAGCTATGCAAATAATTAAGCTAAACATGATCAACATGCATTCAATAGCTTTAAAGGGCATTCCATACATCTTGAAGAAATTCCAACCCACCTGGAATGCTTCCGCAGGCAATCGCTGAAGTCGGTGAAGTACCAAAACGCGCACTGTCTAAAATCCGCCGGAAACTGCACCTCGGCGCTCGGTCGCGCGCACGTCTGCCGGGTGTCCAGAAAAAATCCCCGAAGCTCACAGCGCACTCCAAAGGCCTCAAGCAAGGTCTCCACCTGATCTCGGTCCAAATCGATGTCGCTCCAGAATCCTCCTGCGCACCCAGTCCGCGCCCTCGCCGCGGCTCCGCACAGTGCGCAGGGCCCTCGCCGCGCTCCTCGCGGCCCGGACAGCACTCCGCTGCACCCTCTCATGGCAGGGAAGATGAAAAGACGGAATTAATCCATTTCCCAAGCTCAAAATCAATCTCTGCCCGAATCCGAAAATCCGCGGAAAAGTCGAAAATCCAAAACTCGGAGAAATGCAACGTACTCACCTCCACCGTGTCCGCGCACGCACACGAGCCCCAACCGGGCTCTCCAACCGGGCAAGCTCCCTGTCGCGCTCACGATCCACATCCGAAGCCTCGGCGCGAAGAACAGTCCTCCAAAAATCCACAGCCAACTCTCTCTCTCAAACTCCATCTCTCCCTTTCTCTCATTCTTCCTCTCACTTTTTCTCACTTTCTTTCTCTGGTTTCCCCCCCACGAAAAGGGAGGAGGAGGAGGAGTCTTATAAAGAGAGGAGAGGTCTACAAAGTCAACAGAGTGGTTGGGAACATGAAATTACTCTTTTACCCCTGTTTTCATAAAAATCTGGGGGCTGAGTACCGGTACACGGGCTCCCGTACCGGTACCCAGGCTCAAAAATCCAAACCCGAGGCTCAACTTGCTCCAGTTCACATTGTGTTCCGGTACTCGTCCCCGCGTTCCGGTACGCAAGCCAAAAAGAGTATGGGGTACCGGTACGCCCTAATTGGTACCGGTACCCAGGGACTAGTCAGATTTTTCCAAAAATCTTCAACCGAAGCTCTCTGTTTCCTTCACAGTAACAGGTTCCGGTACCCAACATGGCGTTCCGGTACTCAATGGCCCAAAATGCTGAATCAAACTGGAGTTCTCTGATTTGACGCCGCCAACTCACTTTTCCATCTAAAGGCTTCCGCGTCAATCCGGGACCACCCGAACCTCTCTGTAAATACAAACAGAAACTGCTAAAGGTATTTTCACAATACCAGGCTGCCACGTGGAGTCGGCACACTGCCCGAAGCTCCGGTACTCTACAGTGCGCGCCCGAAAACCCCCAGCGCCCGGAAAGTGGGACTTATCCGGTATTTCTCCATTTGTTTCTGCAGCCTATAAAAGCGATCCGAGCTCCCTTTCTTCCCCTTTTTTCGCCATTTCCGAGCCTCCTCTCGCCTGGGTGCCTTCAGCAAAGATGATCCCCGAGTTTGGCTGCATCTTTCTGCAAAGTTTTGGGATTTTTGGTGGCACGCATATCGAGGTTTCCATTTTTACGGCGCGGCGCGACGCTCGTCCTTTTGGGTTCCCCTTCGTCGCGTTTCGGTGCGCGGGCTCCCCCGGCCTACTCCGACCACCTTTTCGAGTGATTTCTTCGCCGCTGGATTCGCGACGGACAGATCTACGATCTTGGTATTTTCAGCTTTCCCTCATTTCGCGCTTTTCGAGGTGTTTGTTCGAGCTTACTGTGACCCCATTTCTGTGAATGGGATTTGGACAGCGGCTTGGTATTTCGGCGTTATCTCCGCAACCGGGCATCGTTTGACGACGTGCTTATACATTTTTTTCATCTACTCGGCGCGAGGAATATCACAGTATTTTTATTGGATTTTTCTGAGTTTTGCCCGAAGGTATATGTTCTTCCCCTTATCTGTAAATGGAATTACAGTTATGTTGCTGTGTGGTTTTGCGCACCTGTACTGTGGAATTTGTAACTCGGCCTACGGGGCTCGGAATTGGACGTGCAGGTACTCGTTTCGAAGGTATCGACGCGAGGATTACTGTGGTATTTTTATGGGATTTTTCTGGGCACTTTCGGCAGGTGAAATAAGCACGACTTTGGGACTGATTTTCAGATTGTGTATACTTGGTTAATTTTGGAATAAAAGTGTAATGTTGAGCCTTATTGATGTACTCAGGGGTGTTTTCAGTTGTTTGGAGCCAAGGCTTGCGCGACTTGTATCGAGGGTGTATTTTGGCAGATTTTGGATCGTGGGCGTCTACCCACTTCACCGACTTCAGGTTTGCCTTGGTTTAAGCGCTTCAGGTGGGTAAGCTTATTATCAGTAACTGTTTAAGGCAATGAATATGTTGTGGTAAATATAAGTGCACTTGTGGGGATGTCACCCCTCTATGACTGATGCATGCATGTTTAGGGTACATGGTTTATGTTGGTAAGTAGGTAAGCTTGATAATGATATTTGTATAAATGTTTGCAAGAATAGTATTTATGAGGTATACTGAGGACTTGCATGACTTGGACATCTATGTGATGATTAGTGTAAGCTTACCTAGGATAATGTTACCCTTTGAGATTATGTAACATGCCATGTTAGCACATAGCCTTTCATGTGGTTGGATTATGCTTTGGGACAGGATTTCTTAGCTATGTGCGGATTTGTACTCTGAGGAGTTATTATGATCATTCTATTGATGAACCCTGAATTGTGGACAGATCTAGTTTTGGGATTCCGGCATGTTGTTTATTCCTAAAGGATCTATTATTATGCTTTACCCCCCTTTATTTCCTTGTGGACATTTGCATGCTTGTATGGTCATGTAGTTAGGCCATCTTTTACTGCTGCACTACTTATGGGAACTTGACTTAGGAGAAACCATGCTTTTCCTTTCTCCGCCTTTGCTAGTCAAGTGGTCTGTGTTGCTCGGGTTCGAGCAGGGGTCTGGGTAGGGTAGTCAGGACTTCGTGTCTGGGACAGGTTGGCTTAGTTGTGGGGCTTTGCGGCAACCGCGGATATTGGGCGGTTGACCGGATGTTTCTCTATGCACCTGATTGGGTATCAGTTTTCTTTAGTGGATGGAGTTTCCCACTTATCGTTCAGTTGCATCCGATTCAAGTCGGGTCTTTCCTTGGTGGTTGAGTTTTCCCACTTTGATCTGATTGATGATCAAAGTCCTGCTATTTAGAGATACTTGTGGTATTGATGACAGAGATGCTTTACTCGTGTGGGTAGCTCCCCTCGAGTGCCGCTCCGGAGTAGGCTTCAGACCGTGTTGGGTTCCGGTCAGACCGTGTCGGGTGCCGGTCAGACCGTGTTGGGTTCCGGTCATTTGGACAGTGGAGATACTGAGTTCGGGAGATTGGTGACAGAGCAGGCAGTACCGGGTTTATACCGGTTCATCCGATTGAGTTTATTTCGGTCAAATACTTTTATTGTTACACTCGTGCCTGGGGGCTGAGTGCAGACTGGTAGTTGAGTTTAGAGCAGTGCTAGTATTGTTGAGAGCCGTCTGGTTGACGGTGGTCCCGTGTTGTTGCGAGTACTTTGACCGCTGTGTGAGAGGTTGAGCATCTTGATTCTATCCGTTCTGAGAGAGAGCGTGGATTTTGACCATAGCCTGCATGATCCTCTATTCGATAGCGAGCTAGTCCGTTTGGACGCCCTACGTAATTCCTGCCCGTCAGCGGGAGGTGGTTGTAGGTGGGCGCAGGTTTGACTGGACCAGATGTGGCAGTCAGCTCGATTGGGTCGATGGTGCACTTCATGTGCTAGTGGTTGCTTACCACTGTTTGGTTCTCCGCCTTTTGCCTTTAGTTAGGGGCAGGGTAGCTGTCGAGAGTCTCCAGCCTACTCATTCAGTCTTATGACTTGGGTTAGTTTTTGTCTCTTGAGGACTTGGTGGGCAGACCGTCGGGTCTGGCGGTGGTACCCACTGAGAACTCCCTTTTTGGTGTAGTTCTCACACCCTTTGGGGGTTTTTCCCCCCTTTTTCCTCTCCTCTCCTTTGTTTTGCAGAGTCTTGCGGGTGTTGCCGACTCTGCGGATGTTGATCGTGCGAGGGAGTCGCGAGCTAGATCCCTACCCGTCGTTGGAGAGTAGCGGTACCCTTCAGAGGAGATCATCAGTGGATTAGTCATCAGTGGAGTAGTTGTTTCTTTTTCCTCTTTTGAGAGACTATTGTAGTGAGGATATTTTGTATTGAGAGACTGTACACTGTTTATATTGGAGTTACCTCCCGGTTGGGTTTAGAGCTTGTACTTGAGGATATTGTATTATTATTATTTTGGGAGGCAGACAGTGTTGTTTATTTCCAGTTGTACAGTGATTGATTTTAGTTACAGCAGATTTTTATTTATAGCTCTGATATCTGTTTAGTTATAGTACTTTTCTTGCAGGTAGGGACGCTTCGCCTATGCAGGTTGGCATAGGTGGCGGATCTATTTGGCGGGCCCGGGTCGCAGTTTCGACCCCGGGGCGTGACAGATTAGAGTGGTATCAGAGCCTAGGTTGTAGGTCATGGTGGACTTAGAAACCCTAGGCTTATGGTTTGACCCTTGGTTGACTTTGTGAGAGTCGTAATTTTTTGCGAGAGTCCTGATTGAGTTTTATACCTCTCCCAAGGGACGGGAGGAGTGATTGGCATGTTTATTCTCCTAAGTGATTATGTTGGCTGTAGACAACATAATGCTGTGGACGGGTGACATGCCTTTAGACTTTCGCTTGGATTGGGTCGCGTGTTGTTGTGGTGCTATTTTGTTGTTTCGTCGTGGCGAGCGGTGTTCTCCCCGACGCTGGGTTTTGACCCGTGTGCATCCTGTCATAGCTGTTGAGCTTGAGCAGTTGGTTTTGGGCCGGATACCTGGATTGAGGTCAGAGAACCCCGGACCCAAATGACAGGATTGTCTGAGGCTTGTCAGCGGCTGAGGGAGCAGCTGGTCTTGGTGGACACAGTTGTCGGAGCACTGAGTAGCCCCCTCTGTGCCAATGTTTAGTGTCGAAGCACCGAGGCAGGGTGGATGGGTTGACGGCTGGTGAGCTGTGGGACATGATCGAACCTATTGAGCCATATTGGCAGATGAAACCACCCCGACTCGTAAGATTGAGTTGGAGCCTTTGGAGGCAGAGTCGCGGCTGGTGGTGATGGAGTGATTAATTGAGAGCCTCCCTGTGCTTGTGAGGTAGCAGTTGTTGAACTGCGCGCTCCAGATTCGAGGGACGAGGCGCATAGGATATATGAGACTGGGAGTGGATTGCGCCAGGACACCTTTCTGTTATTCAGTCCCTCCATTGTAGATTTAGACGCCTCGCTGGAGCAGGCATATGTATGGAGCGTGGCATTGCAGTTCCTTTGGATAGGGATCTGCCGCCAGAGGTGAGTTCTGGATTTTGGCGCTTGGCGCCGGATGATGGAGGACAGATCGGCCGGCAGGGGCATGTCTAATTTCTTTTTCTTGGATAACGATTCCCGAGATGTCAGAGGACGGGTGGACCCCGAAGGCAACATCAGTATTTTTTTTTTATTTGAGTGGCGCAGCGATAGCGTGGATTTGTTATCTGAGGAGGACCTATTCGTCGCCTCAATGTGATCAGAGACAGAGGTCGTGCTTCCTTGTGATAGCCCTGATTTTCAGGCAGATTGAGCGACAACCACTTGCCTTGAGCGGATGAATCTGTGCCGCCCGGTGGAGGGCGCCACGGTAGTGGATTGAGTGTCGCAGGTGGGATTTCACCACGGTAGTCGGAGTTAGAGCATGTTCCCTCTTACATGGGTTAGAGGCAGATTTGTTACCACGTGCGCTAGAAGTACAGGTTCCTGTTGTGTGTTGTGCACGTGGAGGAGGCTTTTGGATCATGTCCAGTGCGGCCGAGACCGCGAGATCGGCAGAAGTATTGGAAATTATAGCAATTAGGTGTTTTGCCCTTATGCTTGAGATTGTTGGGCACTATGCCACTGTGATGTTCGAGAGCTGCGGCAAGAGAGGACTTGATCTTCGGCAAGGCGGGCAATTGGAGGCATGCGCGTTGGGGTTGTTAGAGCACTCTGGTTTTTAGCGACAGGGTGCGAGGTGCTTACGCGCACCGGGACTCGGGATATCTCTGTTGCGCCACGAGATCCCGGTGTGATTTCACCTTAGTTGTTGGTAATGAAAACCGCCGGTTAGGGAGTAGAGATAATGCGTTTGACGTGGTTCGGGAACCGCGCCACCCGGTGAACATCACCTCATTGGATATCGCCGTAGTAGAGCTGAAGAGCTGTTGGCACAGTGGCAGATCTGATGGATCGAGGGGTTCGGTTTGACCTAGTGCCCACGCCGTTGGTATATTTGTGATGCCACGTCGTTGATACGCGACTGTGAAGTGTACCTTTTTTTATGGTTTCGAGTGTAGACAGGTCCGTTGGTATCTATGACCTTTCGATGGAACTATTCTCAGGCGTATAGTGTATGATGCCGAGTACCTACTTGGAAGCTAATAGTTGAGGACTTCGCCTATATGGCGTTCAGGACACGGTGGGGCCTTATGGTTTTAGCGAGGCCCATGGATGGCGAAATGCCCTGTTGACTTTCAAGATCGGATGAATCGTATGTCCCGGTTGTACTTTGGAACGGACTGGTGGTGGTTGTTTCCCCGATGATAATTTGATTTCTCCCAGAGCGACTTGGGCAAGAGGAGCACTTTGTGGATTGCTACCATGCCCGGTGGTGGAGGCAGTGGTATGCCGGAGTTATTGAGGTAACCATATTGTAGCTGCAGAAGCATACCCGCTTCGGGTCGCGATTGTTCGAAGCCGTAATAGTGCGGCGGGGAACTCACCACCCTAAATGGATGTTATTCGTGGCTGAAACCCGATCTTTTATAAATATCCTTGAGGTGCAGGAAGTTTCTTCCTTAGACTTAGCGTAGTTGCCGGTAAGGCTTGGCCAACTGATAATGAGACTGATGGCCAGCGCCAATGCTAGTGTTTCCATTTGGGAGACGGGTTTATGTGTTTTAGTGAATGGCCTCCCATTGGTGGCTGTAGAGTTACCGTGGGTCGATTTTCGGTCCCACACTTCATTAGTCCAACCTTATGATTATTATGTCAGTACGAACCGACTGTTTTGCAGCAGCTTGGATCCCAGTGGAGCCTCTAAGTACGCTTTTATTCCCAGCTTTGAATTGATATACCTG
>CM055067.1:33393959-33523992 GCA_029204045.2 Tillandsia leiboldiana | reverse complement strand
ATCTTTACTTATGCATCGATTGGTATCAGTTTTCTCCTAGTGGATAGACTACCCACTTATCGTTAGTTTGTATCCGATTGAGATCGGGTCTTCCTTTAGTGGATGAGATTTCCCACTTTGATCAGAGTCGTGATCTAGTCCTGCCATATTGAGACACTTGACAAGATACTTGTTACTGACAGATACTTTACTCGTGTGGGTCGCTCCCCCTCGAGTGCCACTCCGGAGGTAGGCTTGACCGAGCCGTGTGCCGGTCTGTTACTTATATTTTGACCAAGCCGTGTGCCGTCCGTTACTTATATTGAGATCGAGCCGTGTGCCGATCATTACTGAGTTCGACAGCAGAGAGCAGTACCGTGGCGGGTGTTATACCGATCATTGATTGGGTGTTATTTCGGTCAGTACTTTTATTGTTGCCTCGTGCCTGTGGGCCGATGCAGCCTAGTAGCCGTGTTTAGACCAGTGCTAGTGTTGTTGGGAGCCGTTTGGTTTGACGGTGGTCCCGTGTCGTTGTGAGTATTTGACCGTTGTGCGAGAGGTTGAGCATCTTGAGGCTATCCGTCCTGAGAGAGAGCGTGGATTTTGACTATAGCTTGCATGAGCCACTACTCGATAGCGAGTTAGTCCGTTTGGACGCCCTACATAATTCCTGCCCGTCAGCGGGAGGTGGTTGTAGGTGGGCGCAGGTTTGACTGGACCAGATGTGGCAGTCTGCTCGATTGGGTCGATTGTGCACTTCATGTGCTAGTGTTGCATACCATTCTTTCTGGTTCTCCCCCTTGGAGCATTTTAGATAGAGGCTTGGTAGCTTTAAGAGGCTTCAGCTTCCTTATTTCAGTCTTTACGGCTTTGGTTATTTTTGTCTCTCGAGCACTTGGTGGGCAGACCGTCGGGCCTGGCGGTGGATACCCACTGAGAACTCCCTTTTTGGTGTAGTTTCTCGCACCCTTTGGGGGTTTTCCCCCTTCTTTTTTCCTTCATCTCCGTTGTTTTGCAGAGTCTTAGCAGTGTTGCTGATTCTGCGTTGTTGATCGAGGCGAGGGAGTCGCGAGCTAGATCCCTACCCATGTTTGGAGAGTAGCGGACCCACCCCCTCCAGAGGAGAGCTTCAGTAGATTAGTTTTTTTATTTCCTCTTTTGAGAGAACTGATGTAGTGTGGATTGATATGTATTGAGAGCCTGTACACTGATGTATTTATTGGAGGTATCTCCCGGTTGAGTCCTCGACCTTTGTATATGAGGATTTGTATGATATCATTTTGGGAGATGGACATGTTGTATTATTTCCAGTTGTACAGTGTTTGATTTTAGTTATACAGCGGATTTTCATTTATATCTATGATATCTGTTAGCTGTAGTAATTTTCTTGCAGGTAGGACGCTTCGCCTATGCGGGGTTTGGCATAGGTGGCGGATCTATTGGCGAGCCCGGGTCGCAGTTTTCGACCCCGGGGCGTGACATGACCTGTTTTTAATGAAAACTGAGCTTTGAAAAGAGTTTTAAAATATTGAGATCTTCCAGAGGGGTTGAGTAGTTCAGGATGCATGTGTTCTCATGCCGGGGGCCGAGTGGGTTTTAGAGCTCTGTGTGATGAGTTTCTAGTGTCATGTGAGTTTGAGCTCCCTTGTTCGGATTGTTGAGTTATTCTAGATCATGGGTCGTGTATTTCTGATTTAGTCGTGGAGGTGGTTCTCTGACTTAGCTATGAGAGTTGGGCTCTGGTAGACCGAGTCGTGGAGGGTTCCCGACTTAGCCATGGGTTGTGCATTATCAGATTGAGTCGTGGAGGGTTCTCCGACATAGCTGTGAGTGTGTTTGGGCATTTCTTGATCGAGTCGTGGAGGGTTTCCCGACCGAGTTGTGTTATTTGAGCATTTGAGTTTCCGATCTGTTTGATCGTGGATCATAGCCTGTATGTGCCGCATGTTGAGACAGATGAGACACGCTTGAGCTCGGTGGGGTTGCTCCTCTCGAGTTACGCTCCCAGATGCGATGATGATGCGCCTAGTTGATACACTAGAGGTCGCTTTGCGTGATATTGAGATAGTCCGTGGAGGACACCCTACGTAAGTCCAAGTCCTTTGTGGGCGTAGTGGCAGTAGTGATATTGTGACAGTCAGTTTAGGACGCCCTACGTAATCCCGTCCTCATGTGGATGCGTGGTAGTAGGTAGGTGCGTTCCTAGACGACAGGCGCGGCTTGACTGGGACCCGATGTGGCAGTCATTGAGATTGAGTTTTATGAGCCACTTCGTGTGCAGGTGGGTGCATGGCATGTTCTTAGATGAGTTTTTCTTTGAGCATGGTATTTGAGGCATTTAGCAGTAGCGAGTGTATGCATAGTATTGTCATAGTAGAGTTTCTTTGAGCATGATGATTGAGACTTATTAGCTGTAGTTTTCTTTTCAGCTTTCCTTTTATCTATCTGCATACCTATTGTTTGCCTCAGTAGACTTAGTGGGCATACCGTGGATATTGGTGACTGGTACCCACTGGGAACTACCTTCTGCAGTAGTTCTCACACCCACTGCGGTGACAGGTTTCCTGAGGTTGCTGTTTTCGCTTGGTTTGCGCGAAGACAGCTGATCGAGGTTGAGGATGTGGCCGAGTAGCTTTCTTACCCACTTTATATTGAGAGTCAGAGGTAGGATGTACCCTATATATTTTCTTGAGTGATTTGTGAGGGTTGTACTTTATTTTTCCATAGCTGAGTGACTATGTATTGAGGTTTTATATTTATTTCATATGTTCAGTTGATTTCTGTAGCTACTGGTTTTTAGTTTCAGCTCTGATACTATTTTGTGAGGACCCGGATCCACACGACGAGATTACTGGTTGACCAGTAGTTTCTGGGGCCTATGTGGCGCGTCGGTGCGTGTTTGTGCACCAATTGGAAACTAGTGATGGACTCAGAGTGTTTAATAGATCATGAGAGTAGTCAGATGACCCCGTCGAATGCTTAGAAGTGGTTTTGCGCGCAATGGATATTAAAATTGGGCTCAGCGCGAAGTTTGGACAAAAGAACACCTTTCCGGGTGCCTTCGGCAATTTTAGAGTTGGAATTTGGCCAAAACAGACTTCGGATTTGGATTCAGCGCGCGGAAAACGATGAAAATGGACTATTCACTTGCATTTTTCGGAGTCCGAATGATGCGCACGGTTTTAGAGGCACATTGACACTGTTCCGGCGGCGTCGGGCAGGCGCGCGGCGCACGGGTGCGCTTTGCCACATGGCCGTTTTCCTACTGGTTGAGTGCGGACACGTGGCGGGCTGTGTGGGTGGCCGGTGCTATGGACCGGGACCACGGAGCAGGCCGGGGGCGCCTCGGGGCGTGTGCCCGGCAGGGTGCGCAGGTGGCACTGGCGCGCGCAGGTGCAGCGCGCCAGGCTGCGCGTTGACCGGCTGCCGGGCCACGTTTCGACGTCCTGGGGGCGGCCACGTGACGCATTGTGGGTGGTTGGCGCTATTACGGATTTTAGTTTTGGCGTATTTCGTGAAAGTATTTAAGTCTTGAAGATTGAAGATAAAGAAACTTGGACATCATATTACCCTCAATCTCAAGAAAGAAGAATTCAATATGATCAGGTAAGTTTAAACTAAACCATTATTGGTGATCTGAATACTTCTTATAATGTAGAAACACTTGGATGAGTTTTTAATCGCATAAAAATCAAAACTTGACAAGTTACATGTTCAGGATCCGGAACAGGGGACTACAGTCCGGACCCCGAACGTTGGTAGTTCATGCACAAATCTAGTCCTGAACATCCCTTGTTTGTTCGCGGACCCCGGAATTGTGGATTGTGGTGAAACTGCATGAACAGTCCGGACATAGGATTTTGTTCCGGACCCCGACGTGGAGTTTACTGAAACTGCATGAACAGTCCGGACCGTGTGGGATTCGTTCCGGACCCCGAACCTTGATTTTTCAGGAATTCTCTAAAAAACAACGACAGTCCTGAACGAGCCTAATCCGGTCCGGACCGTCGTGCGGGAAAAATTCTGTTACAATCAGTTTTGGATTCTTATCCTCTTCCAATGGTTTCTAACCTATAAGTAAACCCTAATTCTATTTTTTAGGGGTAATCCACACTAAGTTTTATCTCTGGGAAATAAACAGATAAAAATTAACGGAGAAAAACTTAGAGATCCACATATAGAGAAGAAAGGAAATAACTAGATTTAATTCTATGTTTTCTTCATCTATATTAATTAATTTGATTCTAGGTTTTCATACTCAGATTTTGAGTAGAATCAAATTAAATGAATACTTAGATGGCATTTCCGATCTATCTTTGATCTAAGTATTCGGTGGATCATCACCACCAACAAAACAACGAGTTTCCCCAAAATCGGCACGTGGATTCTCGTGGCCTTGTGGATTCAAGGTGCAACCGCTCTCATGGATTCAGAGCGAGGTACGTTCGTGTGATCGAGACGTACTACCTGGTGGAGACCGTGGATTCGGTCAGGACGACGTGGATTCGACGTTGGACGCCGTGGATTCGGCGTTGGACGCCGTGGATTCGGCGTTGGACGCAAATCGTGGATTCGAGGTGCGTTGCGGAGTGAGCGGAGAAGATCAACTCGGAGCGTATGGAAAAAGGATGAGTTGTCTGTGAGTGCGTTATATCACCTTGTATGTGTTATAATCTTAGTTGATTTCACCGTGTTATCGGTCCCGTAGTTTTTTACTCCTGGTTTTGGAGTTTTCCACGTAAAAATCTTGCGTGTTATTTTCATTTCCGCATTGGGTTTTATTACGCAAAGATTTTTGAGTGTTTATCGTTTACACCTATTCACCCCCCCTCTAGGTGGTTTTTCCCCTATTTAGATCCTTATTTAATATAACCCAACAATTGGTATCAGAGCGAGAATAGGGTTGTAACAATGGTTGAAGGTGGAAACATCAACAGACCCCCGTTCTTCGATGGATAAATTATGCCTACTGGAAAGTACGGATGAAAGCCTTTTTAATTTCCATCGACGAACGGGTGTGGCAATCTATCGAGTTAGGATGGGCAAATCCAACTGAAGTTATGGTTGATGTTCACACCATCAAACCTAGGTCGAAATGGACCAAGGAAGAGATTGACTCATCTTCTTACAATGGCAAAGGAATTAACGCCTTATTTAATACTTGGTCGCAAACTGAGTTCTCTCCGCGTCTCGGCATGTGAGACTGTGAAAGAAATCTGGGATGTTCTTCAAGTTACACATGAGGAGAACTAACCTTGTAAGATTCTGAAACTGCAAATGCTTACGAGCAAGTTTGAACTCTATTTTCATGGCAGAAAATGAATTTTTCACAGATTACTATACGCGATTGCAAGACATCGTGAATACATGTGCTAACTTGGGAGAGAAAATTCCAGAATTAAAAATTGTAGGAAAGATTTTAAGGACTCTTCCTGAAAGATTTCATTCCAAGGTTACGGCCATTGAAACTATTAAACACCCGGACGAAATCCGTGTAGAAGAATTAGTTGGTTCATTACAAACATATGAAATGACATTTCCTACTAACTATTCTTCTGGAAAAGCATCTACTTCTAAGTCTTCAGGTTTTGCGTTGAAAACAACAAAAGAAGAAGACGCGGATTCTTCCTCCTCAGACGATGACGAGAACCTATCTATGGAGGATTTTGAGAAGCAACTTGCTCTCTTGACAAGAAAATTTCGCCGAAACTTTCGAAGGGGTAATTCAAGTAAAACTTCATCCTTCGTAAAGTCGAAGAAAGGCAAAGGTTTTTCAAGCCACAAGTCAAGAAAGCAAGAGAGTTTTTCAAAGGATAAGAAAAGCTCAGAGGGACAAGTCCAATGCTTCAAGTGCCGAGGATACGGCCACATCACAACGGAGTGTCCCAATAAGAATCCGTCGAAGAAGAAAGCGATGCAAGCCGTCACTTGGGATGACACCTTCATCGTCAAATGAGTCATCTTCCAGTGATGAAGAGAATAACGCAACGGCCGTTCCACGCGTCCACAACTTCACCTTTCGTGTGCTTTATGGCAAGTACATCCGATTCCTTGTCCAACTCCTCCCAAGTTGAAAAGAATGCAACGGACACGAATCGAGCAACTCCGAAGGTGAAGACTTTGCTTTAGCCTACCATAAACTTTTAAAGGTTTCAAAGAAACTGGCTAAGCAAAACAAGGGGTTGAGAGGGAGATTGCAGGATCTCGAAGAAGAAGTAAAAAGAGCAACTTCTCTCTCGACCGGTCTTGAAGTGGAAAGGGATAACCTGATAAAAGCAAATGTTTCACTTCAAGAGAAAAATGAGCATTTCGAGAAGGTACACGTAAAAATGGTGGATAAGCAAGTTACCTCTTGAAGCTCTACTCCGAGGCTCGACAGGAAAAAATGGAGATGACGAAGACCATTTTCCAACTCAAGGATGATTTAAAGCAATTTTCTTCGGGAAGGAGCAAGTTGGATAAGATGCTTGGTCTTGGTCAAACAAACCGTTTCGGCCTTGGATACAATCGAACTGAAGACAATTCTAGTTCGGTTGGGACAATTTTTGTGCCCCAGTCGGTAACTCCTCCTCTGTAATGTACCGGATTTTCGGCACATATAATAAATCTAAATAAAAATGGTATGAAATACTATTTTTATGAAAGTTAGAGAAGTGAGGATGATGTGGAAGCAAATTGGGCCGAAATCGGATTAAAATGAGGGATTTAGAATTTTAATTGAAAAAGGGGGCCCAGATTTTAGTGGAAATTCACAGTGTCAGAAAATTCTGAGAAAATTCTGGGAGCTCCGTAATATTGTTTTAAGGCCACAGTAAAAATTTCGCGTTGATCGGACACCCGGATTGCGAGAACGGGGTCCGCCAGCGATTTTTGATACAGCGAGGCTTTTGGTGACCCAGAAATGGCCAAACTCAGCAAAAATACTTGTAACATATTTCAAATGTAATTACAAGTGAGTTGTAAGCATTTCGAATCAATGCAGAAGGCCGTTGAGTCGAAAAGTGAGTTGTAGTTGGAAATCGGAGCTTCAAGTTTGTAAAAATTAAGCCCACGTTCGCCGAATTCGCAAAATGGCGAAATTCAGCGAGAAGACTTGTAACATATTTTAAATATGATTACAGTCGAGTTCGGTGCGTTTCGGGCTGACGCGAAGGGCATCGGGTCGAAAAGTGACTTGAACCCCGAGGACTAAGCAAATTCTGGAATTTCTGAAATTTGTTGATCGCGAAGCTTTTTCGGGGCTCTCTTTCGAAGACTTAGAGTAGCCCAAAAATTTAAAAGAAATCGTGGGGTATCTCAAAAAAGTTTTTTGATTAAAAGGGGTGAAAAACCTAGGTGAGCGATTAAGGAAAAATTGGAGAACGAAGTGAAGAAAAATGCTTCATGAATTCTGAAACTACAGTTTTGACAGTGCAGTTGATCGCGAAGCTTTTTCGGGGCTCTCTTTCGAAGACTTAGAGTAGCCCAAAAATTTAAACAAAATCGTGGAGAGCTTAAGAAAAATTTGTACAATAAAGGGGAGAAGAAAAATTGAAATTTCAATTTCCCAGTTAACGGCAAAACGCGGTGAAAGAGGGCTATCCGAATTTTCTCTCTGCAGGCAAGAACTGCAGGATTGGAGGGCAGTTTGGGGAAAAAATGGTTTAGTTGAGGGCAAAAGTGTAATTTCACACTTCCCCTCCAACCACCCCTGCAGAGCATTTATCACTCTCCTTCTCTCTCTCTCTTTTGAATGCATATCATCCTCCCTCTCTCTCTTTTCTCTCTGTTGGGGTAGGGAAACGAAAGAAAGAAAGAAGAGAGAAAGAAAAGGGAGAAGAAGAAGAAGAAGAAGCAGGAAGAGCATCTCTCTTCCTCCCTCCCTAAGTTTTTTTTGTAAAAGGTGCACGTTTCTCTCTCTCTCTCTCTCTCTCTCTCTCTCTCTCTCTCTCATTTTCTTCTATTATGCTTGGGAGAAGTGGAAACAAAGAAAAAAAAAGAGAGAGTGAAGACTGGGAGGCTGCAGCCTTGCTGCTGCCAGCAGCAGCTGCACTAGCTGCAGCTGCTGCCAGCAGCACTAAGCCCTGCTGCTGCTGCTGTGGGCAGCAGCAGCTGAGCATGCTGTTGCTTGGCTGCTGCTGCAGCCAAGCAGCAGCTGAGCTTGCTGCTGCTTGGCTGCTGGTGCAGCCAAGCAGCAGCTGCTTGCGCATGGGGTGGAGAGGCTGCCCTGGCAGCTGCTTAAGCAGCTGCCATGGCTGGGCAGCTGCTGGCCCTTCTGTTGCACAAGGCAGCAGCAGCTGCCAGCAGTAGCCGCAGCCTGCTGGCTGCTGCAGCAGCCATGCTGCTGCAGCCAGCAGCAGGCTGCCCAGCAGCAAGCTGCAAGCAGCAGCATTGGCTGCTGCTGCTGGCTGTGCCCCTGTTGCAGCAGCACTAGCTGCTGCTGCTGGCAGGGCCAGCAGCTAGGCAAGCTGCTGGCTGGGCAGCAGCTTTCGACAAAGAAAAAAAAAAAAAAAAAGGGAAAAGAGGAAAGAAAGAGAAAGGAAGGAAGAGAAAAATTGAAAGAAAAAGAAAAGAAGAAAATTTTCTTCTTTCTTCTTTTTCCTTCAATGAGCGAAATCGATAAATTGGGGGAATCGCTCAAATTGAGTTTCTCTCCAATTTTTTAAATGCAAGTTCTTGATTTTGTCAATTTGCGAAATTGGTAAATTGGGGGAAATTGCTCAAATTAAGTTCTCTCCAATTTTTCAATGCGAACTCTTGATTTTGCCAATGTGCAAAATCGGTGAATTGGGAGAAATTGCTCAAATTGAGCTTTTCTCAAATTTTTGAGAGCATTTCGACCCCGGATCGAGTTGAGCAAGTTTCTTTTTGGCAACATGCCATGGGATGACTATTCTTCTCTCATTTTTATGAACCGATCAAAAATTGGCCTTTTTGTGGGAAAAGTGATCAAATTTATAGTGATTTTTAGTACTCTGATATTGAGCTTCCGCATATACTTATTGTATGATTATGGATATTACCGTTCCTTTCGGGTAGTGAAAGGTCATACCCGATTGGCGGGTCTGTTGGCGTGCCCGAACCGTACAAATTGGCGGACTCGGGGCGTGACAGATTAGAGTGGTATCAGAGCCTAGGAATAGTCCTAGGTGGTTAGCAAACCTTAGGGAGACCCTAGGGATTAGCACGAGAGAGTGCGTGGATATTTGGGCGAAAGTATTCGATTGGTACGTGTTGATTCCCAAGAAGGATATTGGGATTGATCGAGGGTAATGAGCTTTCATTCTTCGGACTATTACGTTGGCGGCCGACAACGTAATGTTGGAGATGAAAGGGAGTGCCCTCTTATACTTTCGCATGATTGGGTCGACGAGCTTTTCTGTCGGTATATAGATTGCGCGTTGCTCAAATGGCTAAAATTTGGGCAAATCATTTCGTTGTGGTGTGCATATTAGCGATGACACCACGCAGGGATACGCGCTTGTCTCGACTCGAGCCACGAGAGCGCTCTGGGTCGAACATGGTACACGAGCTGCGATAGCTGGTGGCCGCACTTATTGGTGTGGTCCAGCAGCATGCTGAATCTTCTTGCCGATAGGCGGAAATTTTCCGCCGGCAAGGAGGCAGATTCTAACGCCTAAGTGTGGCGTCGATGTGACAGTCGGAGCAGATAGATAGGCTCCAGTGGCTGATAGCGCAGCAAGCTGAGGCTGCATAAATAACGCATGAGCATACGGCGTCGCCGCCTGTAGGGGCGACAGTAAAGGGAATGGCAGCGGCCGCCGAACTTTTGTCGGCGCAGCCAACACCTTCAGCATAGGGTGTTTTACGCTTGTGTCAGCTAGGTTGCTGGCAAAGTATGGTTAGTAGGTCCAGTGAGTGACCGACTCGCGAGGTAAATGGTGATCGCTATGTCGCGAGAGCCAAGTTGCTGTGCCCTAAGGGTTAGGGCAAGGAAGATTTACGGGCCTGGCGGCGTGAGTTCGCCCTGATGACGGTAGTAACCGTGTGGCGTGACGATTGTGGCTGAGTTGCCGCATAGTAAAGTTAGTGAGGCCCAGAGTAGGCTTCAAGATACGAGGATCTCTCGAAAGAGCGAGAGTTTTATGGTGACGGTCTGATGGATCGGTATAATGGCAAGGATTGCCACCGCAGGGGTTGCGTGTTAATCACCAGAGTGGTGAACGGGTTATAGTGGTGCCTCAACCCAGTTGGGAGAGGTGTATAGGAGTCATACGCGTGTTTAAGCAAGTTGCTTAACGCTGGACTTTATGAGTCAGCATGGGGGCGTAGGACGCCCAACTGTTTGGGTGCTCATGGAGCACGAGTATTGTTTAGCCAGAGAGGGCTGATTAGGTGACACATTAGCCTGTGCCCAGTGTGGCCAGAGTTGATAGAGGGTTCGGGTCGTGGATTGATGACTAGTTAGTTGGTTTTGCTCAGTGAGCGTAGTGGTCGCGTGGCGACGATTAGCGGGTTCGCTTGGGGACGATCCGTGCCTGGACCATGTTTGTGGACTGTGGGCCTGTAGCCCAGTGGGCAGGCGCAGTCGGCTGTGAGAGACAGCGGCCCGAGACCTGAGGGCGGGGCATGATAGAGATTTGGTCGGGGCGGTAGTCCGAGCGATGACCCGGGAACGTGGAATGCCACGTGTGAGCCTTGAGGCTGTTAGTACACTGAGAGTGTGTGATGTGATCAGGCCGTAGGGCTAGTGATGATTGAGGTATTGTAGCTCCTAGTGGGAGTGTTGGGGGAGTAATCCTAAGTGTGGATCTACCCGTTTGACGATTGGGTCTGTGGACTAGTTTTGGGCTATAGGCCCCTGTTGGACCGTGGTTTGTGAACCTATTAGTAGTCCGATATATCGGGTTAGCTGATAACCCGTGGACTTAGAGCACTAGCAGCGTGCGTGATAGCTGAGGACTTGTGGATTGGCCTTTGCCCTCCACATTAGGCAGCGGAGCGACCGGAAAAATGTGGTAAGTGTAATTGGTTGCAGATGCAACCTCGTTGTGAAGAAAAAATGATGGCGACATTAAAGTGGAAATTTCGCAAACAAAGACTGGGTCATTAGTGGCAAATTAAGAGAGCAAGTGCTCAGCTGTGTCTTTCGCCTACTTAGTGAAAATGGCCAGACATCAGGTTTGAGATTTCCCCTGGTTGGAAATGGGGATCCACGAATGAGCTGTTCGTGTAGTTTTGGTGAGCCCAGCGTTTAGGGGCGTAATCCCTCTTATTCGGTCAATTTTGAATTGAGTGTGACTTAAGTTTCGAGGACGAAACTATTTTAAGGGGGGTAGAATGTAATGTACCGGATTTTCGGCACATATAATAAATCTAAATAAAAATGGTATGAAATACTATTTTTATGAAAGTTAGAGAAGTGAGGATGATGTGGAAGCGAATTGGGCCGAAATCGGATTAAAATGAGGGATTTAGAATTTTAATTGAAAAAGGGGGCCCAGATTTTTAGTGGAAATTCACAGTGTCAGAAAATTCTGAGAAAATTCTGGGAGCTCTGTAATATTGTTTTAAGGCCACAGTAAAAATTTCGCGTTGATCGGACACCCGGATTGCGAGAACGGGGTCCGCCAGCGATTTTTGATACAGCGAGACTTTTGGTGACCCAGAAATGGCCAAACTCAACAAAAATACTTGTAACATATTTCAAATGTAATTACAAGTGAGTTGTAAGCATTTCGAATCAACGCAGAGGCCGTTGAGTCGAAAAGTGAGTTGTAGTTGGAAATCGGAGCTTCAAGTTTGTAAAAATTAAGCCCACGTTCGCCGAATTCGCAAAATGGCGAAATTCAGCGAGAAGACTTGTAACATGTTTTAAATATGATTACAGTCGAGTTCGGTGCGTTTCGGGCTGACGCGAAGGGCATCGGGTCGAAAAGTGACTTGAACCCCGAGGACTAAGCAAATTCTGGAATTTCTGAAATTTGTTGATCGCGAAGCTTTTTCGGGGCTCTCTTTCGAAGACTTAGAGTAGCCCAAAAATTTAAAAGAAATCGTGGGGTATCTCACAAAAGTTTTCTGATTAAAAGGGGTGAAAAACCTAGGTGAGCGATTAAGGAAAAATTGGAGAACGAAGCGAAGAAAAATGCTTCATGAATTCTGAAACTGCAGTTTTTGACAGTGCAGTTGATCGCAAAGCTTTTTCGGGGCTCTCTTTCGAAGACTTAGAGTAGCCCAAAAATTTAAACAAAATCGTGGAGAGCTTAAGAAAAATTTGTACAATAAAGGGGAGAAGAAAAATTGAAATTTCAATTTCCCAGTTAACGGCAAAACGCGGTGAAAGAGGGCTATCCGAATTTTCTCTCTGCAGGGCAAGAACTGCAGGATTGGAGGGCAGTTTGGGGAAAAAATGGTTTAGTTGAGGGCAAAAGTGTAATTTCACACTTCCCCTCCAACCACCCCTGCAGAGCATTTATCACTCTCCTTCTCTCTCTCTCTTTTGAATGCATATCATCCTCCCTCTCTCTCTTTTCTCTCTGTTGGGGTAGGAAACGAAAGAAAGAAAGAAGAGAGAAAGAAAAGGGAGAAGAAGAAGAAGAAGAAGCAGGAAGAGCATCTCTCTTCCTCCCTCCCTAAGTTTTTTTTGTAAAAGGTGCACGTTTCTCTCTCTCTCTCTCTCTCTCTCTCTCTCTCTCTCTCTCTCTCTCTCATTTTCTTCTATTATGCTTGGGAGAAGTGGAAACAAAGAAAAAAAAAGAGAGAGTGAAGACTGGGAGGCTGCAGCCTTGCTGCTGCCAGCAGCAGCTGCACTAGCTGCAGCTGCTGCCAGCAGCACCAAGCCCTGCTGCTGCTGCTGTGGGCAGCAGCAGCTGAGCATGCTGTTGCTTGGCTGCTGCTGCAGCCAAGCAGCAGCTGAGCTTGCTGCTGCTTGGCTGCTGGTGCAGCCAAGCAGCAGCTGCTTGCGCATGGGGTGGAGAGGCTGCCCTGGCAGCTACTTAAGCAGCTGCCATGGCTGGGCAGCTGCTGGCCCTGCTGTTGCACAAGGCAGCAGCAGCTGCCAGCAGTAGCCGCAGCCTGCTGGCTGCTGCAGCAGCCATGCTGCTGCAGCCAGCAGCAGGCTGCCCAACAGCAAGCTGCCAGCAGCAGCATTGGCTGCTGCTGCTGGCTGTGCCCCTGCTGCAGCAGCACTAGCTGCTGCTGCTGGCAGGGCCAGCAGCTAGGCAAGCTGCTGGCTGGGCAGCAGCTTTCGACAAAGAAAAAAAAAAAAAAAAAGAGAAAAGAGGAAAGAAAGAGAAAGGAAGGAAGAGAAAAATTGAAAGAAAAAGAAAAGAAGAAAATTTTCTTCTTTCTTCTTTTTCCTTCAATGAGCGAAATCGATAAATTGGGGGAATCGCTCAAATTGAGTTTCTCTCCAATTTTTTAAATGCAAGTTCTTGATTTTGTCAATTTGCGAAATTGGTAAATTGGGGGAAATTGCTCAAATTAAGTTCTCTCCAATTTTTCAATGCGAACTCTTGATTTTGCCAATGTGCAAAATCGGTGAATTGGGAGAAATTGCTCAAATTGAGCTTTTCTCAAATTTTTGAGAGCATTTCGACCCCGGATCGAGTTGAGCAAGTTTCTTTTTGGCAACATGCCATGGGATGACTATTCTCCTCTCATTTTTATGAACCGATCAAAAATTGGCCTTTTTGTGGGAAAAGTGATCAAATAGGGATTTTTCCCTTTTAATGGTCAAAGGGGTTTAGTTTTACCAATTCATTGGAATTAGTGAGTCATGGAAAGCAAATGTTTCATGATTTTTCTTTCCTTACCATGTAGGGAAACCTCAGAGGCAATAGGAGCTAAAATTGTCTCCTTCAGGAACCAAGAAAGCACATCGAGGTGGGGGATTCTGCCGAAATTGGGTGACCTCTCCCCTTGCTCCTTTGTTTTCGATCTAGAAGCATGATAGTAGCCTGTTAGAGGCGTTGGGTAATTATGATTGAATTTGCATGTGTAGATGGATATAGAAGAGAAGTAGACTTTTCAAATTGCCAAGAAAATAGAAGATAAACTTGCATGTGTAGAAGGATACAGATAGAAAAGTGGATTTTTCTGAACTGCTAATTATGGATGATATTTGCATGCGTAGATGATAAATTGCATGTGTAATTGGACATAGAGAATAGTGGTTTCTTCCTAATTGCCAAGAAAATAGAAGATAAACTTGCTGTGTAGAAGGATACAGATGGAAAAGTGGATTTTTCTAAACTGCTAAATATGGATGATAATTGCCTGCGTAGATGTTAAACTTTATTTATAATTGAGATGGAAATAATTGCATGTGTAAAAAGGAGAATCAATTATTTGTTGTCTGCGACCATGTTAGGGTATAACCCTAGGAATCATGTGAAAGCATAAGGAAAAGGACATGTTGGTAGTAAGACTAGGAGAAAACCTGGACTCAAGGTTAATGAGTGGCATCAAACTTAGGAGTTTATCCTAGGATTGAATGAGTGGCCTTGTCTTAGGAGATAACCTAAGGACATTGGATAGAGTGATCAACATAGAGTCAAGGAACTCTAGGTTAAACATGATATGAAACTTAGGTAAGAGAACCTAAGGTGAACTAATGGAGTTTATACTCACAGGAAATGGATTCGGGTCAGGATAACTCTAAATGCAAAGTGCAACAGGTAAATAGAGATAATGTAACTCCAAGTTCAGCAAGGAAAAAGTATGTGGCCACAAAGTTTAAAGAATTTAAACTGATAGCAAAGTGATCAACTTAGAGTCAAACTCTAAGGACAAGTTGTGTAATCACAAAATCAAAAAGCCAAATAATACAACCCTAGAGTGGGTCATAGGGTGTCTGGGCAAATGGACAATAACTTTAACTTCAATCTGAGTTAAATAAATGAAAGGGAATGATAAGAGTCCAAGAGACCCTCTGGTTATCCTTATGGCGAGACCTAGGATAAGAGGTAATTAATGCAAAAGGCAAAGTTTAAAAGTAAGCTAAAAGAGGCTTAATAACCAAGACAAGCAAATTGCTTAAGATAAAAGGGAACAGAAAGAGAATGTAACAGACGCCTTCGAATTTGAGACTCGTCATGTGGAGCAGGACTCCCTGGGCAGTGACCCGTCGGATGAGGTACTTTCGAAAGGCTTAAAGTGAAAGCAAGGAGCTAAATGCTCAAGGGAAAGAGAAAGAGATTTGCCAGTGGCAAAAAGGGAGCTATAAGCTCGAATAAGAAAGGAAAGCAAGTGTTCAAAGGCAAAGAGGCTAAGAACTAAAGCAAAAAGAGAAAGAAAAAGAAAAGAAAAGAAAGAAAATATAAGGATAAAATGAGCGTACCTTCGGGGGTAAAAAGTAGGCTTGTCGGAGCCATGGGCAGTGTCCCTCTCCCGGGCAGTGACCCGTAGGACAAGTTCCCCGTTGGGCGGGGTAGCACTTGCGGGTGCTATCGGCAACCTTAGAAATCTTATCTTATGGTAGCAGGACTACCGGGCTCGGGCCCGTTGGATAAGAATTTCCGAGGGTTAACTTGAACTAAAGCACCAGAATCTAAAGAATAAAGAAAAATAGAGTGGCCAAGGTGGCCGGGTTAGTTGGACCCTGTATTCAGCGGCATAGTGGCCGAGTTGGTGCTTAGCAGCCTAGTGTGGCTAGACAGAGTAGTGCTAGGTAGATGGTTATACACAGATAGTGTAGTGATATGTTATATTACATAGTTGCATTTTGATATTGAGGATTTTGTTTCCTAGCACTATTATTATTGCTTCCATTGGACCAAGTGGTGTAGGACACTTTTTCTCGGTGGTTGAACCCACTGGGAACTCTGTCAGGAGTTCTCACACCCCTTGGGTGCACCCCCCCCACAGGTTCAGGTATGGATGCAGCGATCGCGACGGTTCAGAGGCAGACGGCGAGATATACGACAGGGGCAAGGGCCCAGCAGCATAGAGACCTAGAGGGTCTAGCAGAGGTATTCCATTTTTATATTTCTTGAGTGAACCTTGTATGGTGAGGAAATGATATAAAAGAATTGTAATAATTTTCTTAGCAAGTTCAGAAATGTAAAGTGTAATAAATTTAAGTTATGGTTCACTCTTGTATGCTTTCATTATCGCTTAAACTGTTTGTTTATAAAATGAAAGTTCAAATTTATAGTGATTTTTAGTACTCTGATATTGAGCTTCCGCATATACTTATTGTATGATTATGGATATTACCGTTCCTTTCGGGTAGTGAAAGGTCATACCCGATTGGCGGGTCTGTTGGCGTGCCCGAACCGTACAAATTGGCGGACTCGGGGCGTGACATCCTCCGACGATGGAATTCACTGCAATCAACGATAACAACCTTACCTCACCTACATCGGGTTCGTCAAGTACAAAGGTATGTTTTCGTTGTGGTTATGCAGGGCACATAAGAAGAAATTGCAAGATTGGAGCGAAAAGATCACATCAAGCACCTCTTGCAACAACTACCAATGAGTTCACTCCCCGGAAATCAAAGAAGGATTTTTCAAAAGAAAAGAACATTGGTAGTACATCAAACAAGACGACGGCGTCAAGGAAAAGCGATAAATCAATTAAGACGCTTTCACCAAAGGTAATAACTTCACAATCATTGCCGACGTACTCCAAAACTCAAAAGGTTTGGGTACGCAAAGGTGAATTCTTCCTTCGTCCTTGAACCTCGTTGGTACCAATCGGCCCTTAGAATTACTGCATATGGACTTAATGGGGCCGACTCGTCAACCATCTTTGGGAGGTAAATGGTATATTTTTCTTTTGGTTGATGATTTCTCTAGATATTCATGGGTAACATTTTAAAAAGAGAAAGCGGATACTTTCGACTCTTTTCATGAGGTTTGTCATCGTATTATGATTGAAAGAAATGAAAAGATCGTTCGTGTTCGAAGTGATAGAGGTGGAGAATTCATTAATTCTAAATTCATTGATTTTTGCACTTCCAACGGCATAAAACATGAATTCTCAGCACCCTATACACCTCAGCAGAATGGTGTAGTTGAGCGCAAAAACAGGGTTGTTCAAGAGATGGCGCGTGTGATGCTTCATAGCCGGAAACTTCCGTTACATTTTTGGGCTGATGCTGTGAACACCGCCGTTTATGTAATTAATCGAGTGTATTTGCGCCCGGGAACTTTAAATACACCATATGAGCTGTGGTTTTGTAGAAAACCGAATATCAAATATTTTCGTATCTTTGGGAGTCGTTGTTATATTTTGCGTGATCACGAAAATCTTGGTAAATTCGACTCTCGAAGTGACGAAGGGATTTTCATGGGTTATTCTACAAACAGTAGAGCATATCGGGTATTTAACTTGGAATCTAAAATGATGGTAGAATCTATTAATGTTAAAGTAGATGAAGCTTTCCATTTTGCATCTGATAAATCTACCCCTGATATGTTTCTAGATGATGATACTCCTGTAAATGCATCTTCTCATAATAACTCTTTTGATAAAGTTGATGCATCTAATGGTTCTTCTAGTTTATCTGAAATGCAGGAATCATCACATGTACCTCCGAGTACTCCGTTACCTCAAACGCTACGGATCTCCAAGGATCATCCAGAATCGAACATTATTGGAGACCCACAAGAAGGAGTCAGGACTCGGAGACAGTTGGTTTGTGGAGTCGCATGTTACGTCTCCATGGTAGAACCAAAGAATGTCGATGAAGCTCTTCAAGATGACTACTGGATTGAAGCAATGCAGGAAGAGCTCTACCAGTTCGAAAGAAACAAAGTCTGGGAACTAACGAAGCCACCGAAGCAACACAATGTGATTGGTACTAAATGGATTTTCAAGAATAAGAAAAACGAGGATGGTACCATTATCAGGAACAAAGCACGCCTAGTTGCTCAGGGCTATTCACAAATAGAAGGTATAGACTTTGATGAGACGTTCGCCCCAGTTGCTTGACTCGAGTCGATTCGTATGTTGTTAGCGATTGCTTGTCTTTTTAAAATCAAACTCTTTCAAATGGACGTTAAGAGCGCGTTTTTAAATGGGTTTTTGAACCAGGAAGTTTATGTGGCTCAACCGAAAGGTTTTGTAGACTATAAACAACCTAACCATGTTTTTCGTTTGAAAAAGGCTCTTTACGGTCTAAAACAAGCACCGCGAGCGTGGTACGAAAGGTTAACAAAGCACCTATTGGAAAAGGGCTATACTCGAGGGGGAGCAGACCGGACTCTCTTTGTGAAGCATTATCAGGATAATTTCACTGTAGCACAAATCTATGTCGATGACATTGTATTTGGTGCAACTAGAGACAATGATGCTTCTAAATTCGCAGAAACCATGGAAAGCGAATTTGAGATGTCTATGATGGGGGAACTGACATACTTTCTTGGATTGCAAGTGAAACAAAATGAAGAAGGTATCCATTTGTGCCAATCCAAGTATGCAAGGGAGTTGGTGAAGAAATTCGATTTAGAAAATTCTAAAGATTTTCCGACTCCGATGGGAACTAGCAATAAGGGATTAGGAAGTGAATCTCTTAGTGAAAGTGTAGACGAGAAGCTTTATCGCAGCATGATTGGAAGTCTACTCTACCTCACGGCTAGTCGCCCGGATATATCCTTTAGTGTTGGGATCTGCGCGAGATATCCATTAGCACCAAAGGAGGTTCACTTGAAAGCGGTGAAAAGGATCATCCGGTACGTTAAAGGAACACTGAACTTCGGAATTTGGTATCCTATGGGAACAACGCTTGACATTATAGGATATTCAGATGCCGATTGGGCAGGATCTGTGGATGATCGGAAAAGTACGAGTGGTGCATGTTTTTATCTTGGCCATTGTCTTGTTGCATGGCATAGTAAAAAGCAAAACTGCATAGCACTCTCGACTGCCGAAGCAGAATATATCTCAACGGGTAGTTGTTCAACTCAACTCATTTGGATGAAAAACATGTTGAGCGACTTCCGAATTTCAACAACTTCGGTAACTATTCTTTGTGACAACACAAGTGCTATAAATATTTCTAAAAACCCTGTGTTGCACTCTAGAACAAAACACATTGAACTTAGATATCATTTTCTAAGAGAGCTAGTTGAATCAAATTTACTTCAAATATCTTATATTTCAACTGAGGATCAATTAGCTGACATTTTAACAAAACCTTTGGATCAAAAACAGTTTATTCATTTGCGTAAAGCGATTGGAATGCTTTCTTTGAAATAACACTTTTTGAAACCAATGCTTAGATTAGGTTTTGTGTGTGTTTGTGTTCTTTATCTATGTTTGTACATAGAACATTAATTGAGCATATGCAATTGACTTTACTTGCATCATTTTATATATTTAGAAATTTATTATGCTTTGGATATCATAATAATTCATTTGATGCAATGATCATTTATGTCAATTAAGTCATCTTTAATTGATCAAAGTCGATTTCTCTCTCATATGATCTCTTGGTATAGTTTTTATCATATTTGAAAATTGAGTTAAGTATGAAACTCGAGATCAATTTTTGGTTGAATACCTTATATCTTAAATAATTGATAACCAATTGAGGGGGAGTTTGTTAAAATATTTAGGCTCATAAGATGTGGAAAGAGTTACATCCCATTGAGGAGTGTGAAAACTACCACCACATGGAGGAAAGAGCTACCATCTCGGTCGTCCGAGTACTGTGTGCAACTACCACATGAATACCAAGCATGGTTTTTCGAGTTGATTAGATAAATTACTTTTTGGAATACTTGACTTTGTCAAATTCCAAGGTTGGTATAAGGTGGAGATTTTATTGAAAGATGCTCATAGAGCCACTCCTTACAATAAATTGATTAGATATATTATCTAACATATTTGGGATTTCAAACATCTATTGATCTTGGTACTTCGTTTTCTTTGCAAGATTAATGATTTGATAAATGCATTACTCATAAGATCATGATAGATGTCATTGAATTTGTTCAACTTTAAGGGATTTAATTTTTATAAATTTTCATTCATTACTTGGATATTATTGATAGATTTAGCATAATCTATTTCTTTTGATGTGAAATGATGACTTTTGTTTAAAGTTGACATGCAAAAGTGCTTACATACTTTTTCCGGATTTTCTGGAATTTTCCTAAATTTTTCTGATGAAAAAGTTTGGAGCCGATCCGGACCGGAATATCCGTTCCGGATCCCGAACGCAGAAATTTCTGCGGGTAGCCGTTCCGGACTGGATCTTGATCCGTTCCGGACCGCGGCTAGGGTTTTATAAGAAACAAAAGGGATTTGATTTCTTTTCACTACAATCTTTTGTTTCCAAGTCTCCTGAGCTTCTCTCTCTAGAAATCAACTGGTTTGGAGCCTTTCTAACTCGAGTTCTTCGGATTAAAGTAAGTTTCTTTGATCAAAATTTCTTTTTTCCACTGTTTTGCATTGTTCTTCATAAACGTGAGTGGAAATCATAGGTGGAATTCAATTCTAGATGGTTTTTGGTCAAATTTATTTTCAAATAAGAACTCTGAGTAGATTAGTTTTGATTATATGCTAGGTATTCTCTTGATTAACGGATTTTTAGGCTTCGATTTCTGAAAATTCGGTTTTAGGGCATATAATAGGAATTTTTGAAAATCATGTGATTGATCTATTTTTAAAATTTTTTTTGCAAAACTAATTGGATTCCTAGTCTCTCTACATGATAATGATTGTTTAGGTACAATTTTTCAAAATTTTCAAATAAACAATTTTTTCGTGTTCTTGAGTTCGTGCTCGCAGGTTTCTCTCAGAATAGCAACAATGGTGTTTTCATTGATCATCGTTCTTCTTGCTGCTATGGTTCACACTAGAGCAACGAACAAATTGAAAAGAGCGAAGAAAACTCTACGAAAAGGTGAGTTTGTCCTCGTTAATGACTCAGAGACGGAATCTGATAAGGAAGATGTGAACTGGGACGAATTGATGGACGATGAACCAACGCCTATTAAGTCAAAAGGGAAGTCTCCTGGTTCACCAAAGGGAAAGACAACACCTTCTGCTGTGGACAAAGGCAAAGCACCAATGCCATCATCCTCTATCTCGATGAAAAGAAAGAGACTAGCTGGACGGTTAGGACGAGCACGGGGGGTTGAAATTAACGAACCAATACCTCCTGATTCACCACCCCGTGAGGAGCAAGTGTCTCTTAATACTGACCGTCTGAGGGCAATCTATTCTCCACGTATGTATACCGTCGGAGACCCAATCAAGGTCCAACACGGTCTGGAATATCAGCACCCAAATTATATCACCGTTGCCTAGAGAGCAACCTCGTAAACTAACATATAGGCCAGTACACAAGCAGACCCAATCATAATATTTCCCTTACAGGATAGAGTATTTCGTCCGCTCTTTCGATAGTACGTTGTCTGCAGCCAACGCGCTTATCAAAAGAAAAGTGAAATACCTAGATTTGTCACCAACCTCACATTGGAGACATGAGTCCCACCGGAATCCAACAGAAGGTATCATACATTCCTCACAACACCAACCTGTATGCCAATATTGCAAACCAATATCGAGTGTTACTACCACCACGTGGTCCACGTGGCCACGAGTGCCATCATGGCCACTCACAATAATCTAGAACCATATTTCAGTATTCACCAATACCTTGAATTAATTACTTCTTGCTAACACAGATCTAGCGACACCTGTCGCAACTCATGAACACCAACGGGATGATCATAATCCCACACGCATTGTGTGAAACAACCACAATTTGTATCCATTTAGGATTAATATCGGATCCTCAAGCTATCAACATCACTCGACACATTAGACTCTCTAGTCATAGTGCACCACCGATACTACCTCACTAAGGTAGCAGCCACAACCAATACAATTGTTGTATACTCATAGGAGAATCTGAGGAGGTCCACGAAATCCGTGCAAAAAGGTGGGACCTGACTACAACACTAACCCAATCAGGGTTACTACTTGGCCATAGGCCACCAAAACTAATCGATACAACAGCCATGACAGCGCTAGCACGCTCACTGTCACACCCACCTCTATCGGAATAATCTTGAATTCCGGGTTACTTTCACTGAACAGGCTTAGTTCATAACTCGACAAAAGCTTGCATTTATAAAGTGTCATCAGAATCACTTCCTTCACAGCAAAATAATTGCTAAACTCATAGTCGTCCCGATAGCTGTAATCGGGGAATCAACAATAATAGCAGTCACCGGTGTAGTTCCGGGAATCATGGCTGTGACAAGGTCACATATCATGTGGCGCGGGGGCAACAGGAGGTTCAACAACACCTCAAAGCACCTGGACTAGTGGTGGAACTTGTGCAAAAATAGCAGTCATCTGCTGTACTAACCCAGCAAAAGTGGTGAGCTAACTCTCAAACCACTGCGAACGATCCGAGCCCTCTGGCTCCACTGAAACATCTCGCCCACGACCCGTTTCACGATCGCGGCCAACACTGCACTCACTATCACCACCAAGCCCAGAGCGCGTGCGATCACCGCTCGTAGCCACAACAACAAGGTTAGGAAACAACTCATTAGTAAATAATTCACCTAAGTTCCTAACCACAAGACAACACCCCGCGCTCTCACGTCAGACTCAAGTCATCCTAGGGTTTATCCTAACCCAAACCTAGGTACCGTGTACCTATTCTCTGATACCATCTAATCTGTCACGCCCCGAGATTCAAAAGCGGGTCTAAATTTTTTTTTTTTTTTTTTTTTTAAAAAATCAGAGTTAAAAATCTTGTTTTCTCCAAGGCGTGAACAGACCGCCACACATATAGAAAAGCCTCTGTACAACAAACAGAGCCTTTCCTATATATGCTCGGCTAACAGATATAGTCAATCAGAGTAGATACGAAATAGCTATACTAAATAAGTTCTACTCTATTACAACCACAAGGTTCATAAGTTTAATACATCCAGTTCTCAAAATGGAAATAACAGTATAATGTTTTACTAAATCATTAGGGGTACATCCTACCAGGGATAATCTACCACACGTCCTCACACAGAACGTCCAAAGGTCCCCGCACCCGAAGGACCTGAAAAACAGTCACCCGAGGGTGTGAGACACACCGGAGTGTATCCCAGTGGGCACGACAGGCCGGGTAATAGCAAGCCGTACCAACTGGATACAATAATAAGCGGAAACAGAAGTAGGATATACTGAAGATCAAAAGCAGGTAAACAGTCTAAGTAAGATCATACATGGATCAATAGAACAGGGTATGCATATACATAACACAATCATACTATGCATGATAAATCTATAACAGATATGAAATGCAGGTAATCAAACAAGCAGGAATATCCAGAAAATGCATCAAAGGTAGTACCACAAATATACCCAATCAAATGCCACTTTTGGCCACAAGGGCCTCAGGCTAAACTGCCATGGAGCATATGGACCTCAGGCAAAAGCCCCTTTTGGTCATTGGGGCCTCAGGCTAAAGCCCCTTTTGGACACCCTGCAAGCTATCATAATCCCACTGGGCTCACGGGTCAATCAGACCTCCCGACCGGTAAAGAACACCAACACGGGTAGCTAGTCCGCTGGTGTGCGCGACTGAAAGCTGGCTCGACGGCGATCATAATGCTGATGCTCAAACCATGGTCCATCAACCACATAGACGGCAAGAAGCCGAGGAAAATCCTCACTGGGATACTAGTATAACATGCCATATACTGAAGTAGTATCTCCTATTCTAAGCATGCAGTGAAGAATAGAGACAGGTATAGAACTATGCTAGTGACCAATCAAGCATGGCATGTGTCCAGGAAATGCATATCTACTGCTGAAGAAAGCATGATATATCTCAATATGATAAACAAGCAACTGCTGGAATATAAGCATGATGTATAACTACTGCTGGAAATCAAGGCATAATAAAAGCTCATCTGTGGGATCAAGGTTATGCAGATGTAAGGATTTTGTGCTGATATGCAAGCAAGTAGTAAGAGCAGGTATAACTCAATAGCAATCATAATGCTAAATCTCAATCCACGGTCGGTAGATCGGACAGTCGGCGAGAAGCCGAGGAAATCCCCATCGGGATATCGGTACTGATGCAAATCATGCCAGGTACTGAGACTAGAACTCCTATTCTAAACATGCAGTGAAGAATAGAGTATAACGAAAGGCTCATCAAGCAATATAGCTGTAATGACTGAATGCTGGAATGAAAGCATATAGTAAGGCTAAAGCATAGGTTCAGGGCTACACCAAGAACAGGGGTCCGACCTACCACGGCACCCAATAGGGCCGACCTGATAAAACGCGGACCGAAGATAAACCCACCTGTATATAGGAGGAACAACAACTCCACCAGAAGGTAGACGGTCGCGATAACCACAAGACGGATCACGGGCTGGCTCCTGATGACTGGGGCCTACAACAATACCAGGTGACAACTCAGGATCTACCAAATCCTCAAAGTGCAACTAGAGCGTATCGACCATTTCGTCGATTAACGCAATATTAAGCATATTTAGCTTTTCAAGAACCCCGGGTGTAGAGTACCGGGTCTTTGGATAGCGCGCCGACCACACAAATGGCTTGGAGCAGAGAGTTGCCTTGGGCATGTTGCATCTGAGTTTACAGTTGATGCCGGGTTGATTCGGATCAACGCGGAAGCTCCAGCTCGATTCGGGGTTTTTCCGGGCTTTGTAGGCCGATTGAGGATGAGATTGGAAATTTCCGACTTCACCGTGGAGTGCCGGAAATTTAGGAACACTTGGAACAGGTGTACTTTCAGATTACAGCGAGGTTCGGGAGGTCCCGGACTGACGCGGAGGATCCGGAGGCAAAAAGTGAGTCGGAACTGGTAATTTTGGAGCCGGTAATTGATTTGAGCACCCCGACTCAACGGATGAGCTTTTTGAAGAGAAAAAGCTGTGGACACGTGTACTTTCGATTTACAGCGAGGTTCGGGTGGTTCCGGACTGACGCGGAGGATCCGGAGGCAAAAAGTGAGTCGGAACTGGCAATTTTGGAGCCGGTAATTGATTTGAGCACCCCGACTCAACGGATGAGCTTTTTGAAGAGAAAAAGCTGTGAGCGCGTGTACTTTTGATATACAGCGGAGTTCGGGAGGTTCCGGGCAGCGGCGGAGAGCCCGAAGGCAAAAAGTGAGTTGGAGTTGGATTTTGGATTAAGTTAATTATTTAGTTAATTAATTAATCCTTTCTTTTTTCCTTTATAAAGCCTCCCCCTACCACCTCTGCAGCAGAGAAAGAAAGAAAAAGGAAGAAAGAAAGAAAGGAAAAGAAAAGAGAGGAAAAGGAAACAGAAGATGGAGAAGAAGAAAGGAAAAGAGGTGATTTTGGTCTTGGACTCCCCGTTGGTGGACGAGTGAAGCTCGTGGGCGTGCGACGCGCGACGACGAGGTAAGCAAAAATTCAGATTTTTGGGATTTTGGAGGATTTTTGGGATTTGTTGGGTTTTTATTTTATTTAATTAATTTATTTAATTTTCCGTCGCCGGCGGCCGCGTGCGCGCGCAACGGCGCACGCGCGGCGCCAGGGTGCTGCTGTTGGCAGCACCCTGCGGCGACGTGCCGCTGGGCGCGGCGCCGCGTGCAGCAAAGTGCTGCACGCGGCGCTGCCGGGCCGCGCGCAGGCACGCGCGGCATGGCCGCGCGCGGCACGGCCGCGCGCTGGCCTGCGCGGGCGCGCGGGCGCGCGCGGCCGCGCGCAGCGCAGCGGGTTGCGCGCGGGCCCGCGCGCAGCGCCGCAGGGCGCTGCGCGGCGCGCTCCGGCACCGCGCAGCAGGTCGCTGCGCGGCGCTGCGTGGTTTGGCGCCGTGCGGCGGGCCTCCATCGTCGCGCGGCTGGGTTTTCGCCGCTCGGCGTGCTCCCGGACGGCGGGTGACTCCTCGGTTTGCGTGCCGGCGCCGTGTTTTCGCCGTCGGAGCCCGTTGGTCGCCGTCGGCCGCTGTTTTCGCCGTCGGCCGCGGTGTTCGCCGTCGGCTGCTGCTTTTTCGCCGTCAAGCAGATTTTGTGCAGTTTTCGCGAGCAGGTTGCGAGCAGTTTTCGCGCGGGCTTTCGCGCAGGTTTTCGCTGTTTTTTGCAAGCCGTTTCTCGCTATTTTTGCGAGCAGTTTCGCAATCGGTTCCGCGCGCAGTTTTCGCTGTTTTCCGCTGTTTTTGCGAGCAGTTTCGCAGGCCGTTTTCCGCTGTTTTCGCGAGCAGTCTCGCGAGCGGTTTTCGGGCAGTTTTTCGCGAGCGGTTTTCGCAGGTTTTTCGCGAACTGTTTCGCTAGCAGATTTTGTGCTGTTTTCGCCGTCGGGCGCTGGTTTTCGCTGACGGAGGCAGTTTTCGCCGACGGAGGCTGGTTTTCGCCGCCGCGCGCTGTTTTCGCCGTCGGAGTCTGTTTTTCGCTGTCAGGCGCTGGTTTTCGCTGACGGAGGCTGTTTTCGCCGACGGAGCCTGGTTTTCGCCGTCGCGCGCTGTTTTCGCCGTCGGAGTCTGTTTTTCGCCGTCGGGCGCTGGTTTTCGCTGACGGAGGCTGTTTTCGCCGACGGAGGCTGGTTTTCGCCGCCGCGCGCTGTTTTCGCCGCCGGAGTCTGTTTTTCGCCGTCGGGCGCTGGTTTTCGCTGACGGAGGCTGTTTCCGCCGACGGAGGCTGGTTTTCGCCGCCGCGCGCTGTTTTCGCCGTCGGAGTCTGTTTTTCGCCGTCGGGCGCAGTTTTTCGCCGACGGAGGCCGTTTTTCGCCGCCGGATGCTCGGTTTTCGACCGTTTGATTGATTTCGCGATTTCTTCGCTTCTGGCAGCTTGCGGTGCGGTTTTTAGCTTCTGCTGGGGGCGGTTGTGGGTTTTTCCGTCGCGTGGACCCGCGGGCTTGTTTTGGGGCATCCGCGGAGCGCGCGGTCGTGT
This sequence comes from Tillandsia leiboldiana, assembly GCA_029204045.2. Taxonomy (NCBI): domain Eukaryota; kingdom Viridiplantae; phylum Streptophyta; class Magnoliopsida; order Poales; family Bromeliaceae; genus Tillandsia; species Tillandsia leiboldiana. The sequence continues at coordinate 33,497,213 of CM055067.1, read as the reverse complement.
GGTTGGTCACTGCGTGCTCCGATTCGCGTGCGGATTCTGGCATCGGGCTTCGTGTTGCGTGCGGACCCCTTGGAGGCCAGGTAATCCCGCGGAGCCCAATTGCAAGTGTCGACATGCAATTGGGGGCGAGCTGAGGTGGGTTGGTTTTCTCTCCAAGTCTACGGACTTCCTTCTAATTCTATTATGATAGGATTGCATGCTAGTTTAAGTGTTTTCTTGGAACTTAACTAGCACCCCCGTCATTTGTGCATGTGTTTGACCAGACCAATAGAGAACCTTAATCTGGGCTAGGTTCTTTTATGTTTTAGACATCCCACACAGTGCATATCCTTCTGGACATAGTGTTCCTCGCCCGGGTAGTGGGCTGAGTGGTCAGAGTGTTGTGGGACGGGTGTTGCACTCGGGCCGGGGGGCCGAGTGGGGTCTGGTGGCTGGGTTAGGCCAGTGTTAGTGTGTGGGGTACCGTTTCAGATAAACGGTGGTCCCGGGGTTTTACTTTCCATTGTTCTTCTCGTCACCACCGTGTTGTGATCGTGGTGCACTTGTGTTAGCAGGACCTTGAACCCAGAACCTTTTTGGACGAGCACATGATTTTAGTCAGCCAATGTTTCTTCCAAGCCTCGCAAGGTCGCCTGAGTCTGTTCTTGTTTGATAGGACGAGGGCATTAGCTCTTCGAGGCTTGGGCATAAAACTTGATTTCAAAGGGTTTTCCTAAAAAGACTAAAAATCATTAAAAGATGGATTTCTCTCAGATTGAATGGTTTTCTGAAATAAATGACATGGTTTCTTATAAACTTATCCACCCGAGCGGATTCGAGTGATCTGGGTTCTAAGGGTTGTTCTCTTCTTGGGGACGTAGGTGTTAGTCTCCTGGGGTTTCGGACCCTTCGCAGATCTGGCCGTGGAGCGTCTCCGACCGTGAGTTTGTCTGTTGAGTTCAGTGGGGTGTTATTGTGGGAGCCGTTGGGAGAGACGGTGGTCCAGCTGTGTGGTACTTTCGTTGAGTGGGTCTATGTTGTGAGATTGAGTCATGGAGGGTTCTCCGACCGAGTTGTGCTTTGAGCATCGAGATATCGATCTGTTTGATCGTGGACTATAGCCTGCAGGAGCCACTTGTGATACAGTGATACAGTTGTGATACTTGAGTTCGGTGGGGTCGCACCCCTCGAGCTACGCCCCGGGTGCGTTGATGATTCCGAGCCTGATGAGGCTGCGATGATGATACCGAGCCTGACGAGGCTGCGATGATGCGCCTAGTTCATATACTAGAGGTCGCTTGATACCCCTGGCCGAGCTACCATGGGGTCACTTTGTGAGATATCGAGTTTGTCCGATTGGACACCCTGGTTGATACACCAGGGGGCGCAGGCTTGACTCGACTGGACCCTGTGGGGCAGTCGTTGAGATATGGGTTACACTGAGAGAGTGTTGGCATAGCATGGGTCATAGTAGAGTGTCTTTGGCATAGTACTTGTGACATATTATCAGCAGTGAGTGGCTGCATACCATCATCCATAGTCTCTTCCTTTTGAGCATAGTAGATAGAGGCATGATAGCTGTAGATTCTTTTCCAGCTTATTTACATTATCACAGTCTTTTCTGTTATCTTATGCCTCTAGTAGACTTAGTGGGCAGACCGTGGTTCTTGGAGATGGTACCCACTGAGAACTACTGTAGGATGTAGTTCTCACACCCTCTGTCGGTGACAGGTTGCTGAGGCTTTCTTCCGTTCCTGCCGAGCTTGACTGGACGGACCGAGGACAGGGAGTCGCGTGATAGTTCCCTACCAGTATTGTTACTGTAGAGTGAGGTAGATGTACCATCCCTGACTGTGGGAGTTGATTATGTTTGGCTGTATTTCCTGTTTAGCTATCACCCAGTTGGATTTGTAGATATTGTATAGGTGGACTTCTATTTGTATCATCTTGTTTTGGGAGATAGGCTATGTGTTGTTGCAACTTCGTAGTTGTGAAATTTTATAGTACAGCTTTTTTTATCCGCTCTGATATCTGTGTAGCTGTAGTTCGGTCTTTGCAGGTTAGACGCTTCGTCTGTACGACAGTTTCCGTACAGACGGCGGATCTGTCAGCGAGCCCGGGTCGCAGTTTCGACCCCGGGGCGTGACACCGGGAACCCACCGAAGGTTCGATAATGTTTTAGAATATTCACCTAGCTTTTCCACATTGTTACAATTGCAGCAAGCCCCTCGGGTTTATTCAGGATGTGTTTTATACACTAAATTAACCCCGTTTTGGCTCGTTCTCTTAAACGGAGAATCATTTTTACGAGGCGTCACCTCCAGCAGGTGACATTCGACTTGCTGAACGCCGTGCTCACCCATTTGTGGTAGCACGATACCCGAGGAAAACTTCGGGCCATGAATTACTCCTCTAACCTAGCCGAAACGCATTTTCGTTTCTTCGGCTCATTGAAACCCAAAATAAACGCGAGCATCGCGTCCAGTGACCCCAAATTAGCCAGGAGTACACTGTTGCAACATTTCAAACAGACCCAACCTCTGTTCTTAAGCAACTACTATATTTAAGCTTGGTTTCGACACAACTTTGCATCTATACACTTTCAGACAAAAGTCCATGAATCAAAAAGACTCTGAACAGTGCCAGGACCCTAGGGCTTGCCCTAGATGCAGCCCAGGTCTGCTGGTTCAACCAGAACCAAGTCCTTGTACACATACAAGTTCACAATGCTCCAAACACTGGTCCACACACAGATCCTTCTTGATCTGAAGTGAGCATCAAGCTCAGGGGACATTTGTGAGCAAGTTTCATATTCTGCTCGAAGTCTGAATCCCTCTATTTCTGCTTTGTGGCATTTCCACAAACACTAGGTGTGCACAATTCTGTAAACAAGAACCCAACCAAAGCTCCAGGTTGTTCTCTGCAATTACAGCACCAAACTCTACAAAATTTGAGGGAATAAATTCCTCCAGGTTGCAGGAACTTTTCCAGCAACTTGGAGCAAGCTCAACACCCAGGTTGGCCACAAGCTCGGGGAAGAAGATGACCCATTTGCTTTGAAATTCGTGACCAGCAACCCAGGGCATCTAGGATCAAATGACTTGACCAATTGTAGTAATTCGAAATATCCTTTTTTTTATAAAGAGATTAAAGGTGAAATTTGAGTTGGTCTTGAATTCAAGAGACCTATGTTGACCTATTTGGTCAATAGCCAGTGTGCAAGTTGCACTATTTACGAGACGAAAAGGATATCTTCTAATCTGGAAGTAATCCTGGAAATCTGAGATGACCGTTGTGATCATCTCGTCGAACTGAGCAAAATTCATATTCAGCACTTTTCAATCCGACGGTCGGATCTTCCAGAAATCAGTGAAGAAGCGGGCGATTATCGCGACCAATGTATCAGTGGTCTGCGCACAAGGTCACTTAAGTGAATTACTGTAGATGAACAGTAACCCCAATTTCGGGACTCCATTGAGCGAAACGCTGACCAATTCACTGTTCGGATTCCGAACATAGTGATCCAGGTAGTCGTTTTGATCGGTTTCGACGATCTGGACGCGATGGCGCTGACGGAATTTCTGTTTAACGACCCTAGAGTCTCGAGAAGCGTGCCATACTGTATAATTGTACAGTAATTGTGGACCGAGAATTTATCCGGGCATCTCGTCGAAAAACAAAAATCGCTACCTGATAGGTTTCGTCGAGCCGGACGTCGTGGCGAAGTCCATTTTTTGATTCGACGACTAGAATGCCTCGAAAAGCATGAAATATAGTGAAAAATGCGGTATTTTGCTCAGTGACCCTATATTTTTATGCTCCGTTTTGCGTGCTGTGCTTTGGAGAGGGACCTAAATGTGATAGCTAGCTACTGGGCTAAATATAATGGAGTTTGAGGGACTAAAGAGCAATTGTGCTATATGCACTATTAATTCACCATCTCGTGCTAGGGTTTCTTTAAACCCTAACCCCGTAGCCATTCCCCGCAGCCGCATCTCAACAGCTCCCTCTTCCTCTGCCACACCCATCGGAGGTCGCGCACCGGCCGCTGCCACCCCGTCGCCGGAGAAGAAAGGATCAAGAAACCATCTTGATCTCGGGTGCTTGGGGAGGAAGGTGCTCGGGAGGGACCTAGTCGATCAAGTCCCAGGCTGTGGAGTCCCCCGTGGAGCCGCGGCCGAGCTGTGGTGAATCCGACACCCAGCCGCCGCCGTGCGCCGCCGCGGCCATTTTCTTCTTCCTCCAACTTTCCGGCGAAGGTAAGTCATGGAACTTTCTGCATTTAATTGGCCCATGGACCCTAGCAATCTTGATCCTAACACCGAGGGGACCATCCTGGTGCAGCCCGAGCCGCCGCCGTCAACCCGGTCGCCGGCGGGTGCAGCCCGAGCCGCCGCCGTCAACCCGGTCGCCGGCGGGAGCTCCTGTTGCCAGAATTATCGTTCTTGGGTAATCTTGGGCGCCGCCTTCATCCGGCCGTTGAACCCGAGATCAGAACCGGTGGATCTCGTCCTCTCGGCGACTGCAAGAAGCCCAGCAGGATTGGTCATCATCTGTTGAGGATCCGCACTGCACGAGCCAACCCTAGAACCGGGTTTTAATCTTTTCGGCCGAGCTTCGCCGTCCGGCGCCGCCGCTCACTCCCGACGCCGGTCACCACTGCAGGAAGCTTCCTGGCGCCGAGGAGATCAACTTGGTCCAAGTTGCGCCGGGCCGAACACCGCCGACCGGATTCCGCCATTAGAGGGTGCAACTCCGGTGATCTTGCACTCCGGCGATCGTCGGGGCTTCGCGCGGTGGGAAAGCTACTCAGGTAGGTTCCTTAGACATAAATTAGACCTTTTGTGGGATTGCATGCAATCTTTAACGTCGGGTTATTAAACTCTGTAGTTGCACCCTTGTGCCACCCGAGCTTGAGCCTCCGGCCACCTCCGGCACCCCGGACTCCGGCCATCTCTACAGGTAGGATCTGAATGCCTGTATTATGTTCCCCATCATTTTGTTTTGGGCCTGGAACCCCCCTGTAACTGAGTTTCATCATGTCACCCGAATCATCCATCTCGGGCTTGTCTCCGGCCGCCGCCGCTCGACCCAGCATGGACCATCCTTTTTCTGTGGCATGCCTCTAACCAGTGCTCACCCTTGTTGCAGACAGAGCAAGGCTGCATTAGACCTGGGCCAAACCAAGCTCTAGCTGGTCTCGAGTGTTGCTCCGACGACTTTTCCGGCCACCCTCCAGCGCACCTGAGGTGAGCTCTCGACCTTGTTCACTCTTATGTACATGATGCTCCAGTTGGGCTCTGATTTGATCAAGTATAAGTTAAGTTTTAACATAGTTGCATTTTGGACTTAGTAATTGTTGGGCCAACTTTGCCCTCGGGCCCCGTGCCAGCCCAAGCTTGTGAGCACGGGCTTCGTCTTGTCGAAACGAACGCGCTGAAACTTACGGCGCTGTTTTTGGATTCCCGGATTGCAATAATGAGTCAAAACATTTAACTGGATTAGCGTTTTTATGCAAATTAAGATATATTATGGATCAAAGTGTAAATTGGACACGCTGGCTGTCTTTAGATAGTGTTTTCATACCTGTTGGGCATTTTGTTAGAGTTCCGTGAGTTCTCGTTGATCGGGAATAGGACCTTGTTCCGTAAATCGGTTATATTATTCCGTGTTGGCGTTGTGTTGCTGTAGTGTTGTCGGGATGGGTATGTGTGAGTCTAGTTCTGATCACAGTTTCTGTTCAGGGCCCAGCAGTTCAGCACCAGCCTCCCGGTAGTCTAGCGGGAGTTCGGGATTGGCCTGCATTCAGGTGGGGTTCTTTCTGTTTTGGGATTTAGCGTCGGGTTTCCGGCGATTGTGCTTTATTGAAATAAATATCTATTTGTGCTAACGTGATAGTTCCTTGTGGTATTTATCATTGAGTATATTTGGTGCTATGGTTACTTTGCTCGAGGCTGCAGCACGCGCACCCGCGGTTTGGCCACCGCAAAGGGTGCGCTTTTTCGGAAAAGTGGTCCATGACCCGTGTATACCCACTAGGACGGAGTGGGGCCCCTATAGTTGTGGGGCGGGATCCGCCCAGGGATGAGCGGTGCGACCCGTCGGTTTAGTTGTCCGACGTGGGAGCGGTGCGACCCGTCGGTTTAGTTGTCCGACGTGGGAGCGGTGCGACCCGTCGGTTTAGTTGCCCGACGTGGGTGTAGAGTACCGGGTCTTCGAATAGCGCGCCGACCACACAGAGGGCTTGGAGCAGAGAGTTGCCTTGGGCATGTTGCATTTGAGTTTACAGTTGATGCCGGGTTGATTCGGATCAACGCAGAAGCTCCAGCTCGATTCGGGGTTTTTCCGGGCTTTGTATGCCGATTGAGGATGAGATTTGGAAATTACCGACTTCACAGTGGAGTGCCGAAAATTCAGGAACACTTGGAACAGGTGTACTTTCAGATTACAACGAGGTTCGGGAGGTTCCGGACTGACGCGGAGGATCCGGAGGCAAAAAGTGAGTCGGAACAGGCAATTTTGGAGCCGGTATTTGATTTGAGCACCCCGACTCAACGGATGAGCTTTTTGAGGAGAAAAAGCTATGGACACGTGTACTTTCGATTTACAGCGAGGTTCGGGAGGTTCCGGACTGACGCGGAGGATCCGGAGGCAAAAAGTGAGTCGGAACTGGCAATTTTGGAGCCGGTATTTGATTTGAGCACCCCGACTCAATGGTTGAGCTTTTTGAAGTGAAAAAGCTGTGAGCGCGTGTACTTTCGATTTACAGCTGAGTTCGGGAGGTTCCGGACAGCGGCGGAGGGCCCGAGGGCAAAAAGTGAGTTGGAGTTGGACTTTTGGATTAAGGTTATTAATTAATTAATTTGGTTGCTTTATAAAAGGGAGGCCTCTGTTGCTTGGGGGTAAAGCAGAGAAAGAAAGGAAAGAAAGAAAGAAAGAAGAAAAGAGAGGAAAAAGAAGAAAAGAGAGGAAAAGGAAGAAGAAGAGGAAAAAGAAAGAGGGTTTTGAGTTGAGCTTGGGCGAGGACCTCCTGTTGGTGGAGCCGGGCGGAGCGCCACGTCGACCTCGGCAAGGTAGGTGATTCTTTTGTTTAGGGATTTTAGTTTGTTTTTAGAAGCAAATTGGATTTTTTGGGATTTTCGTTGCTTGGAGGATTTATGAGTTTTGTTTGGGGATTTTATTAATTTATTTTAAATTATCCGTCGCCGGCGGCCGTGCGCGCGCAGAGTGGCGCACGCGCGGCGCCAGGGTACTGCTGTTGGCAGCACCCTGCGGCGGCGCGCCGCTGGGCGCGGCGCGCCGCTGGGCGCGGCGCCGCGCGCCGCAAAGGGCCGCGCTTGCGCTGCCAGGCCGCGCGCAGGCGCGCGCGGCATGGCCGCGCGCAGACGCGCGCGCCGCGCTGCCTGGCCGCGCGCAGGCGCGCGCGGCATGGCCGCGCGCGGCAGGGCCGTGTGCGGGGGGGCCGCGCGCAGGCGCGCGCGCGGCGCTGCCTGGCTGCGCGCAGGCGCGCGCGGCATGGCCGCGCGCGGACCCGCGCGGGCGCGCGCGCAGCGCCGCAGGGCGCCGCAGGGCGGTGCGCGGCGCGCTCCGGCACCGCGCAGCAGGTCGCTGCGCGGCGCGGCTTCGTTTGGCGCCGCGCGGCGGGCCTCCCTCGTCGCGCGGCTGGTTTTTCGCCGCTCGGCGTGCACCCGGACAGCGGGCTGCACCTTGGTTTGCGTGCTGGCGCTGTTTTTCGCCGTCGGGCGTCGTCTTCGCCGTCGGCGCTGTTTTCGCAGGATTTTTCCGCGAGCGGTTTCGCTAGCAGTTTTCGCAGGGTTTTTCGCGAGCGGTTTCGCTAGCAGTTTTCGCAGGGTTTTTCGCGAGCGGTTTCGCTAGCGGTTTTCGCAGGTTTTCGCGAACTGTTTCGCTAGCAGATTTTGTGCAGTTTTTTGCGAGCGGTTTTCACAGGTTTTTTGCAAACTGTTTCGCTAGCAGATTTTGCGCTGTTTTCGCTGACGGAGGCTGTTTTCGCCGACGGAGGCTGGTTTTCGCCTCCGCGCGCTGTTTTCGCCGTCGGAGTCTGTTTTTCGCCGTCGGGCGCTGGTTTTCGCTGATGGAGGCTGTTTTCGCCGATGGAGGCTGGTTTTCGCCGCCGCGCGCTGTTTTCGCCGTCGGAGTCTGTTTTTCGCCGTCGGGCGCTATTTTTCGCTGACGGAGGCTGTTTTTCGCCGTCGGAGTCTGTTTTTCGCCGATGGAGGCTGTTTTCGCCGACGGGGACCGTTTTCGACCGTTCTTTACTGATTTTGTGATTTCTTCTTTCCTGGCGGTTGCAGTGCTGTTTTTAGCTTCCGCCGGGGGCGGTTGTGGGTTTTTCCATCGCGTGGACCCGCAGGCTTGTTTCGGGACATCCGCGGAGCGCGCGGTCGTGTGGTAGGGCGCAGCGTGCTCCGTTTTGCGTGCGGACCTCGTGGAGGCAAGGTAATCCCGCTGAGCCCAATTGCAAGTGTCGACAAGCAATTGGTGGCGAGCAGAGGTGGGTTGGTTTTTCTCTCCAAGTCTACGGACTTCCTTCTAATTCTATTGTGATAGGATTGCATGCTAGTTTAAGTGTTTTCTTGGAACTTAACTAGCACCCCCGTCATATGTGCATGTGTTTGACCAGACCAATAGAGAACCTTAATCTGGGCTAGGTTCTTTTATGTTTTAGACATCCCACATAGTGCATATCCTTCTGGACATAGTGTTCCTCGCCCGGGTAGTGGGCTGAGTGGTCAGAGTGTTGTGGGACGGGTGTTGCACTCGGGCCGGGGGGCCGAGTGGGGTCTGGTGGCTGGGTTAGGCCAGTGTTAGTGTGTGGGGAACCGTTTCAGATAAACGGTGGTCCCGGGGTTTTACTTTCCGCTGTTCTTCTCGTCACCACCATGTTGTGATCGTGGTGCACTTGTGTTAGCAGGACCTTGAACCCAGAACCTTTTTGGACGAATACATGATTTTGGTCAGACAATGTTTCTTCCAAGCCTTGCAAAGTCGCCTGAGTCTGTTCTTGTTTGATAGGACGAGGGCATTAGCTCTTCGAGGTTTGGGCATAAAACTTGTTTTCAAAGGGGTTTTCCTAAAAAGACTAAAAATCATTAAAAAGATGGATTTCTCTCAGATCGAATGGTTTTCTGAAATAAATGACATGGTTTCTTATAAACTTATCCACCCGAGCGGATTCGAGTGATCTGGGTTCTAAGGGCTGTTTTCTATCTTGGGGACGTGGCATTAGTCTCCCAGGGTTTCGGACCCTTCGCGGATCTGGCTGTGGAGCATCTCCGGCCATGAGTTTGTGGGTTGAGACCGTTCCCACTTTAACGGAGAGGGGCCGAATCCCTGAACGGTAAAGGATCGAGAACTTCGATAGGCTGAGCCTAGAGTCTGTTCTTATTTGATTGGGGTTCTAGGCAACGGTCCGTCGGGATTTTCGGATTCTTGCCGCGTCAGTCGGTTCTTCTCGCCTATGAGTGGGGTGTTGTTGTGGGAGCCGTTGGGAGAGACGGTGGTCCCAACTGTGTAGTACTTTCGTTGAGTGGGTCTGTGTTGTGAGATTGAGTCGTGGAGGGTTCTCCGACTGAGTTGTGCTTCGAGCATCGAGTTACCGATCTGTTTGATCGTGGACTATAGCCTGCAGGAGCCACTCGTGAGACAGTGATACAGATGTGATACTTGAGTTCGGTGGGGTCGGTCCCCTCGAGCTACGCCCCGGGTGCGATGTTGATACCGAGCCTGATGAGGCTGCGATGATGATACCGAGCCTGACGAGGCTGCGATGATGCGCCTAGTTCATATACTAGAGGTCGCTTGATACCCCTGGCCGAGCTACCATGGGGTCACTTTGTGAGAGATTGAGATAGTCCGATTGGACACCCTGGTTGATACACTAGGGGGCGCAGGCTTGACTTGACTGGGCCCTATGAGGCAGTCGTTGGGATTGGGTGACACTGTGAGAGTGATGGCATTGCATGTGTCATAGTAGAGTTTCTTGAGCATGGTACTTGTGACATATTGTCAGCAGTGAGTGGCTGCATACCATCATCCATATTCTCTTCCTATTGAGCATAGTAGTTAGAGGCATGATAGCTGTAGATTCTTTTTCAGCTTATTTTCAGTATCACAGTCTTTTCTGTTATCTTATGCCTCTGGTAGACTTAGTGGGCAGACCGTGGTTCTTGGAGACGGTACCCACTGAGAACTACTGTAGGATGTAGTTCTCACACCCTCTGTCGGTGACAGGTTGCTGAGGCTTTCTTCCGTTCCTGCCGAGCTTGACTGGACGGACCGAGGACAGGGAGTCGCGTGATAGTTCCCTACCAGCATTGTTACTTTAGAGTGAGGTAGATGTACCATCCCAGACTGTGGGAGTTGATTAGGTTTGGCTATGTTTCCTGTTAGCTATCTCCCATTTGGATTTGTAGATGTTGTATAGGTGGACTTCTATTTGTATCATCTTGTTTTGGGAGATAGGCTATGTTTTGTCGCAGCTTTGTAGTAGACGAAATTTTATATTACAGCTTTCTTATCCGCTCTGATATCTGTGTAGCTGTAGTTCTGTCTTTGCAGGTTAGACGCTTCGTCTGTACGGCAGTTTCCGTACAGATGGCGGATCTGTTAGCGAGCCCGGGTGGCAGTTTCGACCCCGGGGCGTGACAGATTAGAGTGGTATCAGAGCCTAGGATGTAGGTCATTGAGGACTTAGAAACCCTAGGCTTGTGGTTGGACATTAGGATGACTACGTGAGAGTCGTGACCTTAGCGAGAGTCCTGATTGAGTTTTTACCTCTCCCAAGGGATGGGACGAGTGATTTTACTTGTTATTCTCTCAAAGGTGATTATGTTGGCTGCAGAAAACATAATACTTCAGGAAGGATAACAGGTCTTAGACTTTCGCTGGATTGGGTTGTATGGTTGTTGTGTCCTGATGTTCGCTTTTGTTTCAGTTACCTCCGATGCCGCCGAGACGTCGTGCAGCGACGAGGGGGCGTCCGACCTCAGCTGAGGAGCCCGAGCGGCGAGAGGCCGAGCAGGCCAGGCAGAGTGAGGTATAGGATCTGCGGGCTCAGGTGGCCCAGATGTCGGAGGCATTGCGACGCCAGGAGGTGGCGACCAAGCGCCAGGAGGAAAACATGGAGCGTATGATGAGATTGCTGGAGCAGAGGGCACCTCCTGTGGCACCACCATCAGTACTTCCGGTTATGACATCCTCGACCTCGTCACAGATTCCCCCGTTGACAGAGACAGAGCAGAGAGAGCTCATGGATCGACTATCCTTTATCAGCAAGTTTCACCCCCCGCGGTTCTCAGGTTAGAGTTCGGAGCCGTGGGAGGTTGAGAACTGGATTGCGGCCATGGAGAAATTGTTTGAGAACCTCTTCATCAAGGAAGAACATCAGGTACATTTGGGGGCGCACTTTTTGGAGAAGGACGCCGAGACTTGGTGGCGTCGAGTTCGTCCAGTGGGACCACCGGGAGTACAGTTATTGTCGTGGGCGGAGTTTCGTGCTTTGCTACTCAGGGCCTATTTTCCTGACAGTGCAAAGCAGAAACTAGAAGGGGATCTGCGATGACTTCAGCAGGGGAGTCGGCCTCTTCATGAGTATGTTAATGAGTTTCAGCGGTTATTGAGCTGTGTGCCTCATGTTGCCCGGGATGAGGCCCAGAGGGTTGAGCTTTTTGAGAGAGGGTTGCATCCGGATATTTATCCCCTTGTGCATTCGCGTAGAGCGCCGACTCTGGATGCGGCAATTGAGCATGCTCGGTGGGTTGACCGAGGATTTGTGGTTATGTCAGAGAAGGAGCGAGCGCCAGGGACCAGCTCCGGGGAGAGGCATCCAGTGCCGCCTGATTTTGGACAGTCTAGTAGATCGGGACCCCCGGGGGCGCCACCATCCCAGTCCGAGGGTCGTGGGTTTCAGAGGAGACGGGGATCAGGAGGTTCCCCACAGCCGAGGCACCAGCAGCAGTTTCAGGTTGAGTGTGTCATTTGCGGAGGACCGCATGCAGTACAGCAGTGTGACCATAAGCAGGGGCGATGCTTTTTGTGTGGACAGTCGGGACATTTTCAGGCAGCATGCCCTCGAGCAGTACTTACGGTAATGCCGCTTGCGACGGCACCCCCGCTACCTTTTCCAGAAGAAGGAGCTCCTCCGACTTACCGCCAGCCAGATGAGGCCACGACGTCGGGGCAGTCACGACGACGACCACCCACATCGAGAGGATGAGTTTGGGTTGCCCGATTGGTGGGCGACAGGCTAGCGGATCGCTTGGTACTTGGTATGACTTCCTTTCCTTGTGTTGAGATTAGGGTTTTTGCACCCCTACATGGTTGAGTTGTTGGATTGTGGCTTTGGGCTGCGGCCACAGCAGGGACAGCGTCAACGCCTCTCTCCCTGTTTTCCCGTTTTAACACCGAAACTGGCGAGCGGGGCGAAAAATTTCGAAGGACTACTCCAGAAATGGAGGCGATGCTGGAACCTGTTCTTGTTTGATTGGGGTGAAGGCATCAGTCCTTTGGAAATTTTGGACTTTTCGCTAATTTCGGCTGTTTTTCAAATAGAGAGTTGGAGTTGATGATGTTCCTGATGTAGGTTCTTGTGGTAGGGGGTGTGTTTTGGTTTCGAGGATGAAACCTTTTGAAGGAGGGGAGAGTGTAGAGTACCGGGTCTTCGAATAGCGCGCCGACCACACAGAGGGCTTGGAGCAGAGAGTTGCCTTGGGCATATTGCATTTGAGTTTACAGTTGATGCCGGGTTGATTCGGATCAACGCAGAAGCTCCAGCTCGATTCGGGGTTTTTCCGGGCTTAGTATGCCGATTGAGGATGAGATTTGGAAATTACCGACTTCACAGTGGAGTGCCAGAAATTCAGGAACACTTGGAACAGGTGTACTTTCAGATTACAGCGAGGTTCGGGAGGTTCCGGACTGACGCGGAGGATCCGGAGGCAAAAAGTGAGTCGGAACTGGTAATTTTGGAGCCGGTATTTGATTTGAGCACCCCGACTCAACGGATGAGCTTTTTGAGGAGAAAAAGCTGTGGACACGTGTACTTTCGATTTACAGCGAGGTTCGGGAGGTTCCGGACTGACGCGGAGGATCCGGAGGCAAAAAGTGAGTCGGAACTGGCAATTTTGGAGCCGGTATTTGATTTGAGCACCCCGACTCAACGGTTGAGCTTTTTGAAGTGAAAAAGCTGTGAGCGCATGTACTTTCGATTTACAGCTGAGTTTGGGAGGTTCCGGACAGCGGCGGAGGGCCCGAGGGCAAAAAGTGAGTTGGAGTTGGACTTTTGGATTAAGGTTATTAATTAATTAATTTGGTTGCTTTATAAAAGGGAGGCCTCTGTTGCTTGGGGGTAAAGCAGAGAAAGAAAGGAAAGAAAGAAAGAAAGAAGAAAATAGAGGAAAAAGAAGAAAAGAGAGGAAAAGGAAGAAGAAGAGGAAAAAGAAAGAGGGTTCTGAGTTGAGCTTGGGCGAGGACCTCCTGTTGGTGGAGCCGGGCGGAGCGCCACGTCGACCTCGGCAAGGTAGGTGATTCTTTTGTTTAGGGATTTTAGTTTGTTTTTAGAAGCAAATTGGATTTTTGGGATTTTTGTTGCTTGGAGGATTTATGAGTTTTGTTTGGGGATTTTATTAATTTATTTTAAATTATCCGTCGCCGGTGGCCGTGCGCGCGCAGAGTGGCGCACGCGCGGCGCCCGGGTACTGCTGTTGGCAGCACCCTGCGGCGGCGCGCCGCTGGGCGCGGCGCCGCGCGCAGCAAAGGGCCGCGCGCGGCGCTGCCAAGCCGCGCGCAGGCGTGCGCGTGGCGCTGCCAGGCCGCGCGCAGGCGCGCGCGGGCCATCGTGGGCGCGCGCGGACCTGCGCGGGCGCCGCGCGCAGCGCCGCAGGGCGCTGCGCGGCGCGCTCCGGCACCACGCAGCAGGTCGCTGCGTGGCGCGGCTTGGTTTGGCGCCGCGCGTGCGGCCTCCCTCGTCGCGCGGCTGGTTTTTCGCCGCTCGGCGTGCACCCGGACAGCGGGCTGCACCTCGGTTTGCGTGCCGGCGCTGTTTTTCGCCGTCGGGCGTCGTCTTCACCGTCGGCGCTGTTTTCGCAGGATTTTTCCGCGGGCGGTTTCGCTAGCAGTTTTCGCAGGGTTTTTCGCGAGCGGTTTCGCTAGCAGTTTTCGCAGGGTTTTTCGCGAGCGGTTTCGCTAGCGGTTTTCGCAGGTTTTCGCGAACTGTTTCGCTAGCAGATTTTGTGCAGTTTTTCGCGAGCGGTTTTCGCAGGTTTTTCTCGAACTGTTTCGCTAGCAGATTTTGCGCTGTTTTCGCTGACGGAGGCTGTTTTCGCCGACGGAGGCTGGTTTTCGCCGCCGCGCGCTGTTTTCGCCGTCGGAGTCTGTTTTTCGCCGTCGGGCGCTGGTTTTCGCTGACGGAGGCTGTTTTCGCCGACGGAGGCTGGTTTTCGCCGCCGCGCGCTGTTTTCGCCGTCGGAGTCTGTTTTTCACCGTCGGGCGCTATTTTTCGCTGACGGAGGTTGTTTTTCGCCGTCGGAGTCTGTTTTTCGCCGATGGAGGCTGTTTTCGCCGACGGGGACCGTTTTCGACCGTTCTTTACTGATTTTGTGATTTCTTCTTTCCTGGCGGTTGCAGTGCTGTTTTTAGCTTCCGCCGGGGGCGGTTGTGGGTTTTTCCGTCGCGTGGACCCGCAGGCTTGTTTCGGGACATCCGCGGAGCGCGCTGTCGTGTGGTAGGGCGCAGCGTGCTCCGTTTTGCGTGCGGACCTCGTGGAGGCAAGGTAATCCCGCTGAGCCCAATTGCAAGTGTCGACAAGCAATTGGTGGCGAGAAGAGGTGGGTTGGTTTTTCTCTCCAAGTCTACGGACTTCCTTCTAATTCTATTGTGATAGGATTGCATGCTAGTTTAAGTGTTTTCTTGGAACTTAACTAGCACCCCCGTCATATGTGCATGTGTTTGACCAGACCAATAGAGAACCTTAATCTGGGCTAGGTTCTTTTATGTTGTAGACATCCCACACAGTGCATATCCTTCTGGACATAGAGTTCCTCGCCCGGGTAGTGGGCTGAGTGGTCAGAGTGTTGTGGGACGGGTGTTGCACTCGGGCCGGGGGGCCGAGTGGGGTCTGGTGGCTGGGTTAGGCCAGTGTTAGTGTGTGGGGAACCGTTTTAGATAAACGGTGGTCCCGGGGTTTTACTTTCCGCTGTTCTTCTCGTCACCACCATGTTGTGATCGTGGTGCACTTGTGTTAGCAGGACCTTGAACCCAGAACCTTTTTGGACGAATACATGATTTTGGTCAGACAATGTTTCTTCCAAGCCTCGCAAAGTCGCCTGAGTCTGTTCTTGTTTGATAAGACGAGGGCATTAGCTCTTCGAGGTTTGGGCATAAAACTTGTTTTCAAAGGGGTTTTCCTAAAAAGACTAAAAATCATTAAAAAGATGGATTTCTCTCAGATCGAATGGTTTTCTGAAATAAATGACATAGTTTCTTATAAACTTATCCACCCGAGCGGATTCGAGTGATCTGGGTTCTAAGGGCTGTTTTCTTTCTTGGGGACGTAGGCATTAGTCTCCCGGGGTTTCGGACCCTTCGCGGATCTGGCTGTGGAGCATCTCCGGCCGTGAGTTTGTGAGTTGAGACCGTTCCCACTTTAACCGAGAGGGGCCGAATCCCTGAACGGTAAAGGATCGAGAACTTCGATAGGCTGAGCCTAGAGTCTGTTCTTGTTTGATTGGGGTTCTAGGCAACGGTCCATCGGGATTTTCGGATTCTTGCCGCGTCAGTCGGTTCTTCTCGCCTATGAGTGGGGTGTTGTTGTGGGAGCCGTTGGGAGAGACGGTGGTCCCAACTGTGTAGTACTTTCGTTGAGTGGGTCTGTGTTGTGAGATTGAGTCGTGGAGGGTTCTCCGGCTGAGTTGTGCTTCGAGCATCGAGATACCGATCTGTTTGATCGTGGACTATAGCCTACAGGAGCCACTCGTGAGACAGTGATACAGATGTGATACTTGAGTTCGGTGGGGTCGGTCCCCTCGAGCTACGCCCCGGGTGCGATGTTGATACCGAGCCTGATGAGGTTGCGATGATGATACCGAGCCTGACGAGGCTGCGATGATGCGCCTAGTTCATATACTAGAGGTCGCTTGATACCCCTGGCCGAGCTACCATGGGGTCACTTTGTGAGAGATTGAGATAGTCCGATTGGACACCCTGGTTGATACACTAGGGGGCGCAGGCTTGACTTGACTGGGCCCTATGAGGCAGTCGTTGGGATTGGGTGACACTGTGAGAGTGATGGCATTGCATGTGTCATAGTAGAGTTTCTTGAGCATGGTACTTGTGACATATTGTCAGCAGTGAGTGGCTGCATACCATCATCCATATTCTCTTCCTATTGAGCATAGTAGTTAGAGGAATGATAGCTGTAGATTCTTTTCCAGCTTATTTTCAGTATCACAGTCTTTTCTGTTATCTTATGCCTCTGGTACACTTAGTGGGCAGAACGTGGTTCTTGGAGACGATACCCACTGAGAACTACTGTAGGATGTAGTTTTCACACCCTCTGTCGGTGACAGGTTGCTGAGGCTTTCTTCCGTTCCTGCCGAGCTTGACTGGACGGACCGAGGACAGGGAGTCGCGTGATAGTTCCCTACCAGCATTGTTACTTTAGAGTGAGGTAGATGTACCATCCCAGACTGTGGGAGTTGATTATGTTTGGCTATGTTTCCTGTTAGCTATCTCCCATTTGGATTTGTTGATGTTGTATAGGTGGACTTCTATTTGTATCATCTTGTTTTGGGAGATAGGCTATGTTTTGTCGCAGCTTTGTAGTAGACGAAATTTTATATTACAGCTTTCTTATCCGCTCTGATATCTGTGTAGCTGTAGTTCTGTCTTTGCAGGTTAGACGCTTCGTCTGTACGGCAGTTTCCGTACAGATGGCGGATCTGTTAGCGAGCCCGGGTCGCAGTTTCGACCCCGGGGCGTGACAGTGGGAGCGGTGAGACCCGTCGGTTTAGTTGTCCGACGGGGTCGGGTATTGCAGGTCTACAGGTGTTCGTGTCATCGTTTCCCTCTCGGGAGAGTGGTTGCTCCGGCTGGTTACAGTTAGACATATTACTTTACCCTGCATTACTTTATCATTATTGTTTAGTCGCTGACTTCCCACCTTGCGACAGGGTCCTTCAGGGGAGAGAGATAGGCGACGGTGAGGCCACGGTAGGAGTTCTTGGGTCTCTGGAGACCCTGAACAGTACTTTCATTTTCTCTCTAGCATTTCATTCACGTTGTAGACTGTGGTGTGGTTCTCGATACCCTCGTGTGGTCGGTGTGGATGTCGGCATGGTGATTATTAAATTATTTAATTCCTTTCTATCTCTGTTGGCCGCTTTAAGAAAAATAAAACAGCAAACAAAAGAAAAGATTGCGAAAACTGTTTTCAAAAGTATGGGTGTCGTGTGGGCACCGCTTTCAAAACCCTGTGGATTTATGGATTTCGAAAATGGATTTCAAAACCTAAGTGTCGTGTGGGCACTGTTTTCCAAAACCTCTGGGTTTATGTTGCTTTCGAAAGCTGTTTTCAAAATATGGCCGCCGGGTGGGCGCCGTTTCAACCATTGTGGATTTTTCCTTTCAAACTGACCGACCGTGAGATTTATTCAACATTTGTGAATGTGTGTATAACAAAATCTGTTGTGATTGAATGGATATTCGTGTTTGAACTTGTACTAGCCGCGACGCCGTGCATATACAGGGGAGACTCTGTCCGTTTGCAGAGTGATCCTGTGTATGCGGCGGATCTGGGCACGCGCCGGGGAAGAAGGTTTTTCAAAAAAAAAATTATTACACGCCAACGTACACCTTTTTAAATGAACCGTTTTCGCTAAAATAAACCCCCGGGGCGTGACAGATTAAGATGGTATCAGAGAAAAACAACCTTTCAATCACAACAATTGGTGCCGACGTCCACAGGAATTCCTCACTTAGCTACAATGAATGGAATGGATAGGGTATAGGAGAGTAGGACGCGAGTGATCGGGGGGGGGGGGGGGGGGGGGGGAAGAGTCTGGGTCATCTTCTCTCGACAGGTGGTTCGTTGCTTGTTAGCGGGGTCTAAAGCTGACTTATGTTTGTGTGTACAGACATGGCCCGTACTAGATCATCGGCCGAGGATGCAGGGGCAGATGCGACGACGTCGGCGGCCGCGGAGAACCAGCTCCTGCGACAACAACTGAGGGAGATGGCGGGGCAGCTGGCGACTCTCACGGATCACGTGCGTCAGTTGACGCAGCAACAAACGGCCACGACGGTGACGGTCGCCACAGCCCCTCCGCAGGGGCCAGGCGCGCCGACGACGGGGGTCAGCGAAGGAGTGGCCCCTACAGCGACTGCAGCAGACGAGGTACCACCACCCCAGACGACGGCACCAGCGGCGGTAACCGCGACCGCAACTGCGGGACCGGCGCCGGGAACCACCGGCGGGGGTACCTCGGGGGAGACCGTAGTCGCCCCTTCCCCTACTGTGGCCGCCGCCGCCACGGGGGAGGGGTCAGTTCCGCTGACTGAGCGGGACCGCGTGCGGGCCAACCTGGCCGACTTTAAGAAATACGACCCACCCACGTTCGAAGGGGAGACGATTGATCCCTGGGTCGTCGAGAAGTGGGTGGGATCGATGGAAAAGTTATTTGAGGACTTACTCATGGAGGATAGCGAGCGGGTTCCCCTTGCGGTGCACTTTCTTGAGGGGAACGCCCGCTTATGGTGGAAGACGGTACGCCCTGATCCCACAAAGGGCACCGCCGTACTTCCATCGTGGACGGCGTTCAAACAGGAGCTGTTTGGAGCCTTCTTCACAAGCAGCGTTAAAAAGAAGATGGAGGATGACCTGAACCACATCCAGCAGGGGAGTAAGACAGTGATGGCATATCAGCGCGAATTCGTACGACTGGCCAACTGCGTCCCTTTCGTTATAAGGGACGAGTCCCACAAGGCGCAACTTTTCGTCGACGGATTACGGAGTGATATTTTCGAAGTGGTGCAAGCGGCCGATTTACACACTTTTCAGAAGGTAGTCGACAGGGCCACGGTGGTGGAGCGCGGGTTCGCGGTTACGCAAGCCAGGAGGGAGGGCCCGGCGCACCATGAAGAAAGGAAGCGACAGCAGCAGTACTCCGGGGGAGGCTCTTCTAGTGGAAGCCGACCTCCCAAGCGGTGGAGGCCACAGTCGGGATCTCGGAGCGCACCGTCAGGAGGGCCAAGGACGGGAGACAGGCCTTGTGTTATATGTGGGGGAGGGCACCGAGTGGGAGATTGCCCCCAAAGGGGTGACCATTGCTTCCGATGCGGCAAACAGGGGCACTTTCGTCGCAACTGCCCCTTAGCCTGGGGATCCGCGTCCTCCGCAGCTTCTACGCCCTCGCCATAGCTGTCGGGGCGGGGGAAAGCTCCTATGGGGTCGACTTCTAGACCCCCTGCACCAGGGCGAGAGGAGGATAGGCAGCCACAACCTGGCGGGCGAGTTTTCTCGATGACCCGCCAAGAGACGGATCCGCCGGAGGACGCACTTGCAGGTATTACTTCTGTTTCAAATTTCCCGCGCTAGAACTCTTTTTGATACCGGAGCAACACACTCTTTCATTTCTCGTGACTTCGTGTTAGTGCATGGTCTTGGGGAGATACCCCCTTCTAGTCTAATGACGGTCCAAACTGCGGGTGGGTCCTTGGAGGTGAATAGCCTTGTGGCCGCCAGCTCGACTAGGCTAGGGCGACTACCTTGCCCTTGGGATTTGGTGGTGATCCCCATAAAGGAGTATGACGTGGTGTTGGGCATGGACTATTCTTGGGTCAACTTGCGTACGAATAAGGAGCGTCTTCGGGTGACCCTTCAGACCCTCAGGGACCAGAGAGGGTAGGCCAAACTCCAAAGGTGTGAGTGGTGTAATACTCGGGGAAAATTGTGTTAGTGTAAAGAGTGTTTTTCAGGTGAGAATGTGAGCGAGGAAACAAAATTAACCTTGGTTGTGCGTACCGGTGTACGGATGGCATAGCTGCCGAAGCACAAATTCTGCCTTTCCGATCCGAGTCTGATCTCGGAAATCTGAGGTCGCCAGTGCGACCGTCTCGTCGAATCGAGTGGAAATGGATAGACCGTTTGCTGATCCGACGGTCGGATCGTCCGGAAATCAGCAAGAAAACTAGTGGGACCCACGACTTAAGTGAATAGTAACCCCTGTTTTCGGTCCCCTCTTGATCGGTCGTTGGCCATTTCACTGTCCAAAATCCAACCTAGCAGTATGAGTAGACGATTCTAGTTTTTTTTTTTTAAGTTGTAAGTTTCGGGGACGAAACTTCTTTTAAGTTGTAAGTGATGTAGTAATTCGAAATATCCTTTTTTTTTTTATAAAGAGATTAAAGGTGAAATTTGAGTTGGTCTTGAATTCAAGAGACCTATGTTGACCTATTTGGTCAATCGCCAGTGTGCAAGTTGCACTATTTACGAGACGAAAAGGCTATCTTCTAATCCGGAAGTAATCTTGGAAATCCGAGAAGACCGTTGTGATCGTCTCGTCGAACTGAGCGAAATTCATATTCAGCACTTTTCAATCCGACGGTCGAATCTTCCAGAAATCAGTGAAGAAGCGGGCGATTGTCGCGACCAATGTATCAGTGGTCTGCGCACAAGGTCACTTAAGTGAATTACTGTAGATGAACAGTAACCCCAATTTCGGGACTCCATTGAGCGAAACGCTGACCAATTCACTGTTCGAATTCCGAACATAGTGATCCAGGTAGTCGTTTTGATCGGTTTCGACGATCTGGACGCGATGGCGCTGACGGAATTTCTGTTTGACGACCCTAGAGTCTCGAGAAGCGTGCCATACTGTATAATTATACAGTAATTGTGGACCGAGAATTTATCCGGGCATCTCGTCGAAAAACAAAAATAGCTACCTGATAGGTTTTGTCGAGCCGGACGTCGTGGCGAAGTCCATTTTTCGATTCGACGACTAGAATGCCTCGAAAAGCATGAAATATAGTGAAAAATGCGGTATTTTGCTCAGTGACCCTATATTTTTATGCTCCGTTTTGCGTGCTGCGCTTTGGAGAGGGACCTAAATGTGATAGCTAGCTACTGGGCTAAATATAATGGAGTTTGAGGGACTAAAGAGCAATTGTGCTATATACACTATTAATTCACCATCTCTTTAAACCCTAACCCCGTAGACATTCCCGCAGCCGCATCTCAACAGCTCCCTCTTCCTCTGCCGCACCCATCGGAGGTCGCGCACCGGCCGCCGCCACCCCGTCGCCGGAGAAGAAAGGATCAAGAAACCATCTTGATCTCGGGTGCTTGGGGAGGAAGGTGCTCGGGAGGGACCTAGTCGATCAAGTCCCTGCCTGTGGAGTCCCCCGTGGAGCCGCGACCGAGCTGTGGTGAATCCGACACCCAGCCGCCGCCGTGCGCCGCCGCGGCCATTTTCTTCTTCCTCCAACTTTCCGGCGAAGGTAAGTCATGGAACTTTCTGCATTTAATTGGCCCATGGACCCTAGCAATCTTGATCCTAACACCGGGGGGACCATCCTGGTGCAGCCCGAGCCGCCGCCGTCAACCCGGTCGCCGGCGGGAGCTCATGTTGCCGGAATTATCGTTCTTGGGTAATCTTGGGCGCCGCCTTCATCCGACCGTTGAACCCGAGATCAGAACCGGTGGATCTCGTCCTCTCGGCGACTGCAAGAAGCCCAGCAGGATTGGTCATCATCTGTTGAGGATCCGCACTGCACGAGCCAACCCTAGAACCGGGTTTTAATCTTTTCGGCCGAGCTTCGCCGTCCGGCGCCGCCGCTCACTCCCGACGCCGGCCACCACTGCAGGAAGCTTCCTGGCGCCGAGGAGATCAACTTGGTCCAAGTTGCGCCGGGCCGAACACCGCCGACCGGATTCCGCCATTAGAGGGTGCAACTCCGGTGATCTTGCACTCCGGCGATCGTCGGGGCTTCGCGCGGTGGGAAAGCTACTCAGGTAGGTTCCTTAGACATAAATTAGACCTTTTGTGGGATTGCATGCAATCTTTAACGTCGGGTTATTAAACTCTGTAGTTGCACCCTTGTGCCACCCGAGCTTGAGCCTCCGGCCACCTCCGGCACCCCGGACTCCGGCCATCTCTACAGGTAGGATCTGAATGCCTGTATTATGTTCCCCATCATTTTGTTTTGGGTCGGGAACCCCCCTGTAACTGAGTTTCATCATGTCACCCGAATCATCCATCTCGGGCTTGTCTCCGGCCGCCGCCGCCTCCGGCCGCCGGTGCTCGACCCAGCATGGACCATCCTTTTTCTGTGGCATGCCTCTAACCAGTGCTCACCCTTGTTGCAGACAGAGCAAGGCTGCATTAGACCTGGGCCAAACCAAGCTCTAGCTGGTCTCGAGTGTTGCTCCGGCGACTTTTCCGGCCACCCTCCAGCGCACCTGAGGTGAGCTCTCGACCTTGTTCACTCTTATGTACATGATGCTCCAGTTGGGCTCTGATTTGATCAAGTATAAGTTAAGTTTTAACATAGTTGCATTTTGGACTTAGTAATTGTTGGGCCAACTTTGCCCTCGGGCCCCGTGCCAGCCCAAGCTTGTGAGCACGGGCTTTGTCTTGTCGAAACGAACGCGCTGAAACTTACGGCGCTGTTTTTGGATTCCCGGATTGCAATAATGAGTCAAAACATTTAACTGGATTAGCGTTTTTATGCAAATTAAGATATATTATGGATCAAAGTGTAAATTGGACATGCTGGCTGTCTTTAGACAGTGTTTTCATACCTGTTGGGCATTTTGTTAGAGTTCCGTGAGTTCTCGTTGATCGGGAATAGGACCTTGTTCCGTAAATCGGTTATATTATTCCGTGTTGGCGTTGTGTTGCTGTAGTGTTGTCGGGATGGGTATGTGTGAGTCTAGTTCTGATCACAGTTTCTGTTCAGGGCCCAGCAGTTCAGCACCAGCCTCCCGGTAATCTAGCGGGAGTTCGGGATTGGCCTGCATTCAGGTGGGGTTCTTTCTGTTTTGGGATTTAGCGTCGGGTTTCCGGCGATTGTGCTTTATTGAAATAAATATCTATTTGTGCTAACGTGGTAGTTCCTTGTGGTATTTATCATTGAGTATATTTGGTGCTATGGTTACTTTGCTCGAGGCTGCAGCACGTTCACCCGCGGTTTGGCCACCGCAAAGGGTGCGCTTTTCCGAAAAAGTGGTCCATGACCCGTGTATACCCACTAGGACGGAGTGGAGCCCCTGTAGTTGTGGGGCGGGATGCGCCCAGGGATGAGCGGTGCGACCCGTCGGTTTAGTTGTCCGACGTGGGAGCGGTGCGACCCGTCGGTTTAGTAGCCCGACGTGGGAGCGGTGAGACCCGTCGGTTTAGTTGTCCGACGGGGTCGGGTATTGCAGGTCTACAGGTGTTCGTGTCATCGTTTCCCTCTCGGGGGAGTGGTTGCTCCGGCTGGTTACAGTTAGACATATTACTTTACCCTGCATTACTTTATCATTATTGTTTAGTCGCTGACTTCCCACCTTGCGACAGGGTCCTTCAGGGGAGAGAGATAGGCGACGGTGAGGCCACGGCAGGAGTTCTTGGGTCTCTGGAGGCCCCGAACAGTACTTTCATTTTCTCTTTAGCATTTCATTCACGTTGTAGACTGTGGTGTGGTTCTCGATACCCTCGTGGGGTCGGTGTGGATGTCGGCATGGTGATTATTAAATTATTTAATTCCTTTCTATCTCTGTTGGCCGCTTTAAGAAAAATAAAACAGCAAACAAAAGAAAAGATTGCGAAAACTGCTTTCAAAAGTATGGGTGTCGTGTGGGCACCACTTTCAAAACCCTATGGATTTATGGATTTCGAAAATGGATTTCAAAACCTAAGTGTCGTGTGGGCACTGTTTTCCAAAACCTTTAGGTTTATGTTGCTTTCGAAAGCTGTTTTCAAAATATGGCCGCCGGGTGGGCGTCGTTTCAACCATTGTGGATTTATCCTTTCAAACTGACCGGCCGTGAGATTTATTCAGCATTTGTGAATGTGTGTATAACAAAATCTGTTGTGATTGAATGGATATCCGTGTTTGAACTTGTACTAGCCGCGACGCCGTGCATATACAGGGGAGACTCTGTCCGTTTGCAGAGTGATCCTGTGTATGCGGCGGATCTGGGCACGCGCCGGGGAAGAAGGTTTTTCAAAAAAAAAATTATTACGCGCCAACGTACTCCTTTTTAAATGAACCGTTTCCGCTAAAATAAACCCCCGGGGCGTGACACCAATTGGGTGCTAAATCACTCTGTGAATCTTTCTGTGCCTGTGCCCGGCGACAGGGCACGGCGGCGGCGCGGCGAGGCCAAGCTTCACCTCGAGCTCCAACACCATTAATGGTGGATTTCGGCAGAGGCTACTTGGAGACTTCCAACATGGATGGAATTGCTCCTCTGGTCCATACAAAGCTTCCCGACCATCCCTCCCCTGCCGGAGATGGCCGGAGCGCCGGCGGCCGCAACATAGCTTCATTTCGGGTCATCCATGGCCACCACCTTTTGGTGCTGCATGGATGCCATGCAAGTGCATGGGTGCACTCCCCTTGGTCCCAGCAAGTGTTCTGGGTAGGTGACCGGCGACAGAGGAGCTCGCCGGCGCCGGAGCACAAGGCTCGGCCATGGTGCAACAAACCCGATAACTAGGGTTTCGATCTGCAATCGATCCACTCGATCAAACTCCACCAAATTTGGTGGAGTTGATCCCCATCTCCTACAGTCCACGCCCATGATTTTGGTTCCCGATTTGGTCCACTGGTTGCCAAGAAAAACTGCGGCGGAGCACGGCTAGGTTTCCGGACATCTATGCTCCCGCCGGCCAACCAGACTGCATGGGGGGCTCGGGCTGTGCAGAGAGTATCCTAAGGACATAGGGAATCTACTGCTAAGGGTCTCGGGTCCAGAGAACCATTGGTTAGGGTGGTCTCACCTTGGCCGGAGTTGATGAAGAAGGAGGAAGCCGGTTCTTGGTCCCTTCTCCACGCGCGGCCACGGCAAGTGCCCAGGATGCTCCAGAGATGCCAAGGAATCCTCTGAGCACTTCAGATCCAACTTTGGACAAATTTGGTTCCAACCTTTTCCTCTCTCTCTCTCTCTCTCTCTCTCTCCCGAGTTCACAACAATGGGATTTGACTCCTCGGCCACCCTGCACTCGGGGCTTGGTCTGGGAGACTTAGAGGAGGTTGAAGCTTCGGAATCCACCCCAAAACCCTTCGTGCTCTGGCCCAGGGCAGTCCAAGAGGCAAGCAACATTAATGCAAGATTCTTTGCAAAATAGCCTCAACCCGGTTCACACTCAAAACTTAGGCTCCGAGCTCTGCACAGTAGGTGCAAAATGCACCCAACACCTTCACATTTAATCCCCTAATTATCTGGTACACAAAACGTATAGGTTTTATAGAAAATATTGATTTTTCGAGACGTTTTACGCAATTCGAGAAAATTCGAAATGCGAAATGGACTTCGCCACGACGTCCGGCTCGTCGAGACCTTCAAGATAGGCTATTCATTTGCTCGATTTGGTGCCCACATGAATTCTCGGGACATCTAGTTCTGTAAGTCGCAATCTGACGCTCGCATTTAGATGCACCCGGATCGCCTAACGCGAAATCCGTCAGTGCCATTGCGTTCAGAACGTCGAAAATAGCTAGGATCGACTACTCATACTGCTAGTCTTAAATTGCAGACAATGGTTTGGCCTACGGTCGATCGAGAGGGGACCGAAAACCAGGGTTTACTATTCAAACTTAAGTTGCGGGGCCCGCAGCTTTTTCGCTGATTTCTGGAAGATCCGACCGTCGGATCGAGAACATATGAATATGAATTTTTCATGTTTCGACGAGACGATCGCAACGGTGAACTCGGATTTTCGAGATTAGACCCCGATCAAAAAGCGATATTTTTGGGGTTCTATTTATTTATTTTCTGCTATTTGTAAATCCAGAAATTTATTTAAACCTTTTAAAATTCTCGGTTACTACATCACCTACCACTTATAAAAAGTTTCGTCCCCGAAACTTGATTACAATTACGAATCAAACAAATAGGGAAAGCGTTATAACATTTCAGATTCACGCTCCCATGTGGCATTGCGTTCTTCATGATTTTCCCACTGTACCTTTACATACGGAATTGTTCTGCTACGCAGTTTCTTCTCATCGCGTGCCAGGATCCGTAATGGAGCTTCATCGTAGCTCAGATCCTCTCGAAGTGGGACAGAGGTGGGGCTGATGACATGTGTCGGATCAGAGATGTATTTGCGTAGCATGGAGACATGAAAGACATTATGCACACGGGCGAGACTTGGAGGAAGAGCTAGCCGATATGCCACTGGACCAATGCGCTCCAATATTTCGAAGGGTCCTACGAAACGGGGACTGAGTTTGTTCTGCAACCCAAATCTCTTGATTCTCCTAGTTGGCGACACTTTCAGCAATACATGATCGCCAACTTGGAACTCAAGGTCGCGCCTGCGCTTGTCCACATAACTCTTTTGCCTGCTTTGTGCGGTCAGCAATCGCTGTCGAGCGATTCACACCTTGGCCTCAGCATCTTCCAATAAATCTGGCCCGACAATCTGGCGTTCTCCACTATCGTTGTCACGCCCCGGGGTCGAAACTGCGACCCGGCTCGCCAACAGATCCGCCACCTATGCCAAACCCGCATAGGCGAAGCGTCCTACCAGCAAGAAAAGTACTACAGCTAAACAGATATCAGAGCTATAAATAAAAAATCTGCTGTATAACTAAAACAATCACTGTACAACTGAAAATACTACAACAATGTCCGTCACCCAACAATGATAATCATACAGTATCCTCATATACAAACTCAGAACTCAACCGGGAGGTATCTCCAATAAATACATCAGTGTACAGGCTCTCAATACATAACAATCCTCACCAAAAGTACAAAGGTCACTCGAGCAGTAGAAAATAAATACAACTCTATACCTCACAACAAAGTTCTCTCAACAGGAACTCTCAAAAGTAATAAGGGCACATCTACTCTCTGGACGACGACTGGTGGGGAACTATCTCGCGACTCCCTTACCTCGATCAGAAGAAGCAGCAACAGGAGCAGCAGGAACCGGAGTAGAAGTCCCTGTGGGAAAATACACCACGACGGGTGTGAGAACTACGTCCCAAGTAGATCTCAGTGGGTGCCGCCAACAAGCCCGACGGACTGCCCACTAAGTCTACTAGAGGCATAAAGTAACAATATAAAACTGAAATGAAAGGGCTGGAAAAGTAACTCAACAGCTACTATGCCTCTATCTAGATGCTCAAGAAAAGGAACAGATGAAACATGATGCATCTACTAACACACACAGTAAACTCACCAAATCTAAACTGACTGCCTCAAAGGGTCCAGTCAAACCTGCGCCCACCTACTGCCGCATATCCTCAACAGGACGGGTCTACCGTAGGGTGTCCGTGACTGCCGCCAACCGGGCCAGTCAGAGGGACGGCGTCGACAAGTCGCGATAGCAAGTAACAGGCCCAACTCCGGAGTGGCTCTCGAGGGGAGCGACCCCACCGAGGAAAGTATCCGCGTAACTCTGTCGAGCTCAAATATGGCTCATGCAGGCTATAGTCCAAACCACGATCAACAAGATCGACCAACAACACCAACTCTCAACCACAAGCTGGAAGTCACACAGCTGGGGCCACCGTCCACCAGACGGCTCCCACAATAGAACACTAAACTCTCCAGAAAGACCGACACCATAAGGGTTCGGAAACCCGATAGACCGGCGCTAAGAACCCTATCAAACAAGAACAGACTCTAGGCTCCGACTATCGAAATTCCCGATCCCTTATAGTTTGGGAAAGCAATAATCACAGTACATCTCGCAGAAGACACCAACAGGGCCCGAAAGTCCTGGGAGACCTACCCCTACAACCCTATCAAACAAGAACAGGTTCCAGGCTCGGCCCCCATGGCTTTCGTCCCGACAGAGGAACGACCCCTAGAACCCAGACCGCTCGAATCCTTTCGAGTGGGGAGATTTACGGGAAAAGGTGACATTTGTTATTGGAAACTAATTTGATCTGGAGGAAATCCATATTTAATGATTTTAGTTCTTTTTAGAAAAACAGTTAGAAAACAAGTGTGTTACCCAAACCCCGAAGGGCTGATGCCTTTGTCCAATCAAACAAGAACAGACTCCAGCGGCCCTTCGATGTTTGGAAGAAAACATTGGTAGACTAAAATCATGTATATGTTGAAAAGGGTTCTGGGTTCTAGGTCCGGCTAACACTAGTAAACTACTGCCACTAACACAGTGGCGACGACCCAAACAGGGGAAAACAAGATCTCTCGGGTCCACCGTTTACCCCAAACGGTTCCCGATACATACAAGCGAACCACTACATCTACCAGACTCCACTCTGCTCCCAAGCACGAGTGCAATGCATCCCACACTAAAAGATAACTCCTGACCACTCGGCCCACTACCCGGGCGAGGAAGAACACTATGTCCAGGAAAGTAGAAGTGTGGATGTCTAAAGCAGAAATAAGCCTAGCCCAAGTGAGGGTTTTCTACTAGTCTGGTTACACATGCAACATATGACGGGGTGCTAGGTCAAGTTCCAATAACTATAATTTACAGATGGTAGAAAGCAAGAAGATGACAATACCATCAGATAAAACAAGGAATAGCAATTCCTACATTCTAACATGCTGCACAAGCATTTCACTATCATGCATAGTCCTACTATAGCAGATTTAAAGCACAGTCCGTCAATCTTGGAGACAAGGCCACCCACCTGAAAATGCTAACTGTCCGGAGTCGCACAGCTGAGACAGTCCAGAAACAGATATCTCTACACACCCACCAATCCAACAATACAGGAACAGTGATCAATACCTCCTGGGTACAAAAACACAACCCAAAGTTACACTTAATTCCATAAAATCCAAGCATCACAAATCTGCTGGGAACAGTCCCCTTAATGCGAAATTTTCACATGTAAAACGAACTCCAAAAATTCCAATAAAAATACTGCTGCGATCCTCGCGTCGATACCTTCGAAACGGGTACCTGCACGCCCAATTCGGAGCCCCGTAGGCCAAGTTACAAATTCCACAGTACAGGTGCGCAAACACTCACAACCATACAACTGTAAACTCAAACACAGGCAAGAGAGGAATAGTATACCTCCGGGAAGGTCTCAGAAAAATCCAAGAAAAATATGATGATAATCCTTGCGACGAGTAGATCCAAAAAGTGTATAGGCTCATCTCGATCCGACACTCGGTTGCAGAGATAAAATTCCGGCAAGGGGCCGCTGTCCAAAAACTCCACCAGAAAATAGCGGCTTAGAAATGCCTCGAAAACCGTGTCATAAACTCTGAATCCAGCAAGATGATCAACACGAAAATCGAAGAGGTACCTCTCGTGATTCCAACGCCGCAGAAATCGTCCAAAAATACTGACGGAGTAGCTCTGTAGACCTCTCAGATCAAACTGCGACGATAACGGGCCTCCGATGAAAGATCGCCACACTGCGCTCCGATGCCGAAGTCGTCGACGCCGCGGCTTCCAAAAAATCCGGGCCTCTGCCAGAAGATGCGCAAGATGAAGATCTCCAACTTTGCTAAAGGGGCTATGGGCAGGGGAGCTCGGGAAAGGGGGCAAAAAGCCCAAGCAAGCCAGCTATTTATAGGCCCAGCCCGAAAATCCACCACTTGGACTTTTGGCCCAAACTTTCGGGCGCCCTAAACATCCGGGCTGCTACAGTAACGGGCCCGGCCCGTTACTGTTCACGCCCGGAACAACGCCAGGCCGCCATGCGTCCACCCAAACAGCAAACAGCTGTTTGGGCCAACCGCGCTGCGCCACGCGGCCGAAGCGGGTGCCGACACGTGGCACCCCGAGCGGGAAGCGCGGGTCAACGCGACCACGTCGCGCCCACGCGCGCCCACGCGCGCCTGTCGGGCACGCATCCCGAGGCCACCTAAACACAGTCCGTGGACCGCGTGCACAACACCGCACCAACCAAAGCCTGCCACGTGTCCGCCCCCGGTCCACCGTGCACTCGCGCCAATCCCGCGGACCGCGCCCACTGCGCCCGCCAACTGGGAGCCGCCACGTGGCCAGCCCCCGGGTGCACGCCTCCGCGGTGGACCGCGCGCCTCCGCCGCCGCCAGCCGCCGCGCTCCGCCGCCCGCCGCCGCCGCCGGCGGCCCTCCGGCGGCCGGAACATTACCAAATCACCTCGAAATCTGTGTCGGGTCATCCGGGCTCCGAAAAATACAAGTAAATAGTCCATCTTGACCGTTTTCGCGCGCTGAATCCAAATCCAAAGTCCGATTTGCCAAATTCCACTTCTAAAATTTACCAAAAATTCCCGAAAAGCAAACTTGATCCGTTTTTCATGCCGGGTCCAATCCTTGGGTCCAATATGCGCGCAAACACCTCTAACACCCAACAGGGGTCTCCAGAAGCCGCAGATCCAACAGTAATCCAAACGTGGAAATTCCGGGTCCTCACATCCTCCCCCACTAAAAGAAAGTTTCGTCCTCGAAACAAACACGGCTCAAAGGGAGTTCAAAGCCAAGGGTAAGCATCCAACAACACAGTCTCCAACTCCTCAGTCCCTACTCACTCCCCGTGATTACTCCTCAACAAAAAATAATAATCAGTACGGCATGGCCCGGTTGCGCAATTCTCTCATCACACGAGCCAGAATTCGCAACGGGCGTCCCTCGTACTCCCACACCCACAAATCTCAACTAGAGCGAGTCAATCACGGGCGAGGGGTCCAAAGCAAAACACCTCTGAGCTGAGACGCGGAAAAACCTCAGGAACTCCAAAAAGCTGGGGACAAGGAAGATTAACCGAATCTACTCGTCCAAACTACACGAAGAACGTCACCACAACCCAACAAGAAAAGGTAAGGGCCCCACCAGCAGGAAAGTCGTCAACCCTAACTCTCTGTTTAGAAAAACAGCTGAAATTAACGAAAAGTCTGAAAATTCCGAAAGACCAGTGCCTTCGCCCCAATCAAACAAGAACAGGTTCGGGCACCGTCTCCATTTCTGGAGCAGTCTTTCGAAGCTCTCGTCATGTTCGAAAATTTCAGTACAAGGCGAGAAAAGGGAGAGAAGTGTTGAAGCCGTTCCTGCTGTGGCTACAAAACAGAAGCTACGATCTAACCGTGACCCCTAGGAACACAACTCTAGTCCTAAACGTCACCTACGCTCAACAGGTAGCACCCAACCCAAAACCGCTGAAGCCACTGCTGCAAGAAGGATGCCACGGTGACCTGAGAAAATGATCTCCAGTTGTCCAACTCGCGGGAAGGTCACGGTTCTCAATCCACAATCAATCGTTGCGCGATACCGCACCAACTGGTCCATCCCGTGTGCTCAATCTGAGTCGTGGAGCTGTAACCCAACCGTCAACTGCCGGCAAAATTCCAAGTCTCAACAGCACAAGACATAATCCATAAGGCTTCCCCAAGTGCACAATACCAACAGGAACCTGTACCTCTAGTGCACGTGGTAACAACTCTACCTCCAGTCCAGACAGGAAAACCAAAAACACTCTATCTCAGACTGCTGTAAAGAAATCATGCCGGTGACAACCCAATTCGCTGCTGTGGCGCCCTCCAGCCGGGCGGCACCAATTTATCCGCTCGCTGACAGTGGTCGTCGCTCAGTTTGCCTGAAAATCAAGACTATCCAAATAGGGAGCACGACCTCCGCCTCTACTCACACAGGGGTGACAAATGCGGTCCTCCGCAGATAGCCAATCCATGCTACCGCCGCGCCACTCTGACGTAGATGCTGATGCTGCTATCGGGACCCGCCCAAACTCTGGCATCTCGGGGACCCGTTATCCAGGAAAAGAAATCAGAAATGTCTCTGCCGTCCGATCTGTCCTCCATCACTCGGCGCGAAGTACCAAAATTCAGAACTCGCCTCTGGTGGCAGATCCCTATCCAAAGGAACTGCAGCGCCACGCTCCACACACCACGCCTACTCTATCGAAGCGTCAATAATCCAAAACGGAGGGACCAACTAAACTGAAAGGTGTCCTGGCGCCAACCATCCCCAGTCAAACATATCCTATGCGCCTCGTCCCTCGAAACCTGGAGCGTGCAGTTCAACAACTGTATAAACTCCCTAGCACAGGGAGGCTCTCAGATAGTCTCTCCATCACCACCAACCCCAATTCTGCCTACAAGGCTCCAACTCAAACCTATGAATCGGGATGGTTCAGACTGCCGGGACTGGCTAAAAGTCACGACTCTCACGTAGTCATCCTAATGTCCAACCACAAGCCTAGGGTTTCTAAGTCCTCGATGACCTACAACCTAGGCTCTAATACCACTCTAATCTGTCACGCCCCGGGGTCGAAACTGCGACCCGGCTCGCCAACAGATCCGCCACCTATGCCAAACCCGCATAGGCGAAGCGTCCTACCAGCAAGAAAAGTACTACAGCTAAACAGATATCAGAGCTATAAATAAAAAATCTGCTGTATAACTAAAACAATCACTGTACAACTGGAAATACTACAACAATGTCCGTCTCCCAACAATGATAATCATACAGTATCCTCATATACAAACTCAGAACTCAACCGGGAGGTATCTCCAATAAATACATCAGTGTACAGGCTCTCAATACATAACAATCCTCACCAAAAGTACAAAGGTCACTCGAGCAGTAGAAAATAAATACAACTCTATACCTCACAACAAAGTTCTCTCAACAGGAACTCTCAAAAGTAATAAGGGCACATCTACTCTCTGGACGACGACTGGTGGGGAACTATCTCGCGACTCCCTTACCTCGATCAGAAGAAGCAGCAACAGGAGCAGCAGGAACCGGAGTAGAAGTCCCTGTGGGAAAATACACCACGACGGGTGTGAGAACTACGTCCCAAGTAGTTCTCAGTGGGTGCCGCCAACAAGCCCGACGGACTGCCCACTAAGTCTACTAGAGGCATAAAGTAACAATATAAAACTGAAATGAAAGGGCTAGAAAAGTAACTCAACAGCTACTATGCCTCTATCTAGATGCTCAAGAAAAGGAACAGATGAAACATGATGCATCTACTAACACACACAGTAAACTCACCAAATCTAAACTGACTGCCTCAAAGGGTCCAGTCAAACCTGCGCCCACCTACTGCCGCATATCCTCAACAGGACGGGTCTACCGTAGGGTGTCCGTGACTGCCGCCAACCGGGCCAGTCAGAGGGACGGCGTCGACAAGTCGCGATAGCAAGTAACAGGCCCAACTCCGGAGTGGCTCTCGAGGGGAGCGACCCCACCGAGGAAAGTATCCGCGTAACTCTGTAGAGCTCAAATATGGCTCATGCAGGCTATAGTCCAAACCACGATCAACAAGATCGACCAACAACACCAACTCTCAACCACAAGCTGGAAGTCACACAGCTGGGGCCACCGTCCACCAGACGGCTCCCACAATAGAACACTAAACTCTCCAGAAAGACCGACACCATAAGGGTTCGGAAACCCGATAGACCGGCGCTAAGAACCCTATCAAACAAGAACAGACTCTAGGCTCCGACTATCGAAGTTCCCGATCCCTTATAGTTTGGGAAAGCAATAATCACAGTACATCTCGCAGAAGACACCAACAGGGCCCGAAAGTCCCGGGAGACCTACCCCTACAACCCTATCAAACAAGAACAGGTTCCAGGCTCGGCCCCCATGGCTTTCGTCCCGACAGAGGAACGACCCCTAGAACCCAGACCGCTCGAATCCTTTCGAGTGGGGAGATTTACGGGAAAAGGTGACATTTGTTATTGAAAACTAATTTGATCTGGAGGAAATCCATATTTAATGATTTTAGTTCTTTTTAGAAAAACAGTTAGAAAACAAGTGTGTTACCCAAACCCCGAAGGGCTGATGCCTTTGTCCAATCAAACAAGAACAGACTCCAGCGGCCCTTCGATGTTTGGAAGAAAACATTGGTAGACTAAAATCATGTATATGTTGAAAAGGGTTCTGGGTTCTAGGTCCGGCTAACACTAGTAAACTACTGCCACTAACACAGTGGCGACGACCCAAACAGGGGAAAACAAGATCTCTCGGGTCCACCGTTTACCCCAAACGGTTCCCGATACATACAAGCGAACCACTACATCTACCAGACTCCACTCTGCTCCCAAGCACGAGTGCAATGCATCCCACACTAAAAGATAACTCCTGACCACTCGGCACACTACCCGGGCGAGGAAGAACACTATGTCCAGGAAAGTAGAAGTGTGGATGTCTAAAGCAGAAATAAGCCTAGCCCAAGTGAGGGTTTTCTACTAGTCTGGTTACACATGCAACATATGACGGGGTGCTAGGTCAAGTTCCAATAACTATAATTTACAGATGGTAGAAAGCAAGAAGATGACAATACCATTAGATAAAACAAGGAATAGCAATTCCTACATTCTAACATGCTGCACAAGCATTTCACTATCATGCATAGTCCTACTATAGCAGATTTAAAGCACAGTCCGTCAATCTTGGAGACAAGGCCACCCACCTGAAAATGCTAACTGTCCGGAGTCGCACAGCTGAGACAGTCCAGAAACAGATATCTCTACACACCCACCAATCCAACAATACAGGAACAGTGATCAATACCTCCTGGGTACAAAAACACAACCCAAAGTTACACTTAATTCCATAAAATCCAAGCATCACAAATCTGCTGGGAACAGTCCCCTTAATGCGAAATTTTCACCTGTAAAACGAACTCCAAAAATTCCAATAAAAATACTGCTGCGGTCCTCGCGTCGATACCTTCGAAACGGGTACCTGCACGCCCAATTCGGAGCCCCGTAGGCCAAGTTACAAATTCCACAGTACAGGTGCGCAAACACTCACAACCATACAACTGTAAACTCAAACACAGGCAAGAGAGGAATAGTATACCTCCGGGAAGGTCTCGGAAAAATCCAAGAAAAATATGATGATA
The DNA here is from genome assembly GCA_029204045.2 of Tillandsia leiboldiana. NCBI lineage: Eukaryota > Viridiplantae > Streptophyta > Magnoliopsida > Poales > Bromeliaceae > Tillandsia > Tillandsia leiboldiana. The sequence goes on along the minus strand of CM055067.1, from coordinate 33,462,204 downwards.
ATCCTTGCGACGAGTAGATCCAAAAAGTGTATAGGCTTATCTCGATCCGACACTCGGTTGCAGAGATAAAATTCCAGCAAGGGGCCGCTGTCCAAAAACTCCACCAGAAAATAGCAGCTTAGAAATGCCTCGAAAACCGTGTCATAAACTCTGAATCCAGCAAGATGATCAACACGAAAATCGAAGAAGTACCTCTCGTGATTCCAACGCCGCAGAAATCGTCCAAAAATACTGACGGAGTAGCTCTGTAGACCTCTCAGATCAAACTGCGACGATAACGGGCCTCCGATGAAAGATCGCCACACTGCGCTCCGATGCCGAAGTCGTTGACGCCGCGGCTTCCAAAAAATCCGGGCCTCTGCCAGAAGATGCGCAAGATGAAGATCTCCAACTTTGATAAAGGGGCTATGGGCAGGGGAGCTCGGGAAAGGGGGCAAAAAGCCCAAGCAAGCCAGCTATTTATAGGCCCAGCCCGAAAATCCACCACTTGGACTTTTGGCCCAAACTTTCGGGCGCCCTAAACATCCGGGCTGCTACAGTAACGGGCCCGGCCCGTTACTGTTCACGCCCGGAACAACGCCAGGCCGCCACGCGTCCACCCAAACAGCAAACAGCTGTTTGGGCCAACCGCGCTGCGCCACGCGGCCGAAGCGGGTGCCGACACGTGGCGCCCCGAGCGGGAAGCGCGGGTCAACGCGACCACGTCGCGCCCACGCGCGCCCACGCGCGCCTGTCGGGCACGCATCCCGAGGCCACCTAAACACAGTCCGTGGACCGCGTGCACAACACCGCACCAACCAAAGCCTGCCACGTGTCCGCCCCCGGTCCACCGTGCACCCGCGCCAATCCCGCGGACCGCGCCCACTGCGCCCGCCAACTGGGAGCCGCCACGTGGCCAGCCCCCGGGTGCACGCCTCCGCGGTGGACCGCGCGCCTCCGCCGCCGCCCGCCGCCGCCGCCGGCGGCCCTCCGGCGGCCGGAACAGTACCAAATCACCTCGAAATCCGTGCCGGGTCATCCGGGCTCCGAAAAATACAAGTAAATAGTCCATCTTGACCGTTTTCGCGCGCTGAATCCAAATCCGAAGTCCGATTTGCCAAATTCCACTTCTAAAATTTACCAAAAATTCCCGAAAAGCAAACTTGATCCGTTTTTCATGCCGGGTCCAATCCTTGGGTCCAATATGCGCGCAAACACCTCTAACACCCAACAGGGGTCTCCAGAAGCCGCAGATCCAACAGTAATCCAAACGTGGAAATTCCGGGTCCTCACAATCGTTCCAACATATCGGGGACCGACATCGACGCCCATATAATGCCTCGTAAGGCGCCATTCCCATGCTTACCTAGTAACTGTTATTATAGGCAAATTCTACTAGCGGCAGGTATCTGAACCATCCATCTCCATAATCCATGACACATGCTCGTAACATATCTTCCAATGTCTGGATAACTCGTTCAGACTGCCCATCACTCTCAGGATGGAAGGCAGTGCTGAAATTTAACTTAGTGCCCAATGATTGCTGAAGACTTTGCCAGAAATAGGACACGAATCGAGTATCCTGATCAGAGACAATCGACACCGGCACACTATGAAGCCGGACAATCTCGTCGATATACAATTGGGTAAGCCGGTCTCTAGACCATGTCGTATGAATAGGCAGAAAGTGGGCCGACTTGGTGAGTCGATCCACAACCACCCAAATAGCGTCGTGGCCACGCTAGGATCGTGGCAGACCGGTGACAAAGTCCATTGTAATCTGTTCCCATTTCCACACCGGAACAGGAAGTGGTTGTAGCTTTCCTGCCGGACGCTGATGTTCAACTTTAACTTGTTGGCACACCGCGCAATGGGATACATACTGTGCAATATCTGATTTCATCCCAGGCCACCAAAATTGCTGCTTCAGATCCTTGTACATTTTGGTTCCACCAGGATGTACAGTGTACAAGGATCGATGTGCCTCTGCGAGAATTTCGTTCCACAGGCTATTATCCTTTGGAACACACCAACGCCTTCGATATTTGATAGAGCCGTCAGTGAGCATCTGATAGTCATCAGTCTGACCCAATGCTATATTCTCGCGAACTTTTTCGAACCAAGGGTCCGACTATTGTCCTTTCTTTATACGGTCGAGAAGGGTAGGATGAGCTACCATTGCCATAAGTTGGGTTGTCGCGCCAGTAGGAACTACTTCCAAGCTCAATTTTTGAAATTCCTCGATCAGGCGCTCTTGCCCAGTGATCATTAGCATTTCAGCCGTACTGTGCTTCCGGCTTAGTGCATCGGCTACTACATTTGCCCGACCAGGATGGTACAGAATGGTCAAGTCATAGTCTTTGAGAAGTTCAAGCCAATGCCGCTGCCTCATATTTAACTTTTTCTGAGTAAAGAGATACTTGAGGCTTTCATTTTCGCCAACAAGTCCTAGACCTCAACTTAGCATGAAACTACCTCAAGAAATAGAGCTGACTAATTTCACCTGGTCACATATACTGCCGAATGTAACCGACTCGATCAATCATTTAGTACCACTGATATTCAACAACTTGGTTTGCCCTTCACAAAATCTTAACAGATCTGGTTTGGACGCGTTGTCCAATTCTACAGTTTAACTGAATATTCTCATTATTGCATCAATTGCAAGTTCTGGGCAATGTCATCGTGGTTGGTAGGCCACCAACTAGAATGGATGTCTTCAAGGACAATCTATTCTCCACGTATGTATACCGTCGGAGACCCAATCAAGGTCCAACACGGTCTGGAATATCAGTACCCAAATTATATCACCGTTGCCTAGAGAGCAACCTCGTAAACTAACATATAGGCCAGTACACAAGCAGACCCAATCATAATATTTCCCTTACAGGATAGAGTATTTCGTCCGCTCTTTCGATAGTACGTTGTCTGCAGCCAACGCGCTTATCAAAAGAAAAGTGAAATACCTAGATCTGTCACCAACCTCACATTGGAGACATGAGTCCCACCAGAATCCAACAGAAGGTATCACACATTCCTCACAACACCAACCTGTATGCCAATATTGCAAACCAATATCGAGTGTTACTACCACCACGTGGTCCACGTGGTCACGAGTGCCATCATGGCCACTCACAATAATCTAGAACCATATTTCAGTGTTCACCAATACCTTGAATTAATTACTTCTTGCTAACACAGATCTAGCGACACCTGTCGCAACTCAACACCAACGGGATGATCATAATCCCACACGCATTGTGTGAAACAACCACAATTTGTATCCATTTAGGATTAATATCGGATCCTCAAGCTATCAACATCACTCGACACATTAGACTCTCTAGTCATAGTGCACCACCGATGCTACCTCACTAAGGTAGCAGCCACAACCAATACAATTGTTGTATACTCATAGGAGAATCTGAGGCGGTCCACGAAATCCGTGCAAAAAGGTGGGACCTGACTACAACACCAACCCAATCAGGGTTACTACTTGGCCATAGGCCACCAAAACTAATCGATACAACAACCATGACAGCACTAGCACGCTCACTGTCACACCCACCTCTATCGGAATAATCTTGAATTCCGGGTTACTTTCACTGAATAGGCTTAGTTCATAACTCGACAAAAGCTTGCATTTATAAAGTGTCATCAGAATCACTTCCTTCACAGCAAAAGAATTGCTAAACTCATAGTCGTCCCGATAGCTGTAATCGGGGAATCAGCAATAATAGCAGTCACCGGTGTAGTTCCGGGAATCATGGCTGTGACAAGGTCACATATCATGTGGCGCGGGGGCAACAGGAGGTTCAACAACACCTCAAAGCACCTGGACTAGTGGTGGAACTTGTGCAAAAATAGCAGTCATCTGCTGTACTAACCCAGCAAAAGTGGTGAGCTAACTCTCAAACCACTGCGAACGATCCGAGCCCTCTGGCTCCACTGAAACATCTCGCCCACGACCCGTTTCACGATCGCGGCCAACACTGCACTCACTATCACCACCAAGCCCAGAGCGCGTGCGATCACCGCTCGTAGCCACAACAACAAGGTTAGGAAACAACTCATTAGTAAATAATTCACCTAAGTTCCTAACCACAAGACAACACCCCGCGCTCTCACGTCAGACTCAAGTCATCCTAGGGTTTATCCTAACCCAAACCTAGGTACCGTGTACCTATTCTCTGATACCATCTAATCTGTCACGCCCCGAGATTCAAAAGCGGGTCTAATTTTTTTTTTTTTTTAAATCAGAGTTAAAAATTTTGTTTTCTCCAAGGCGTGAACAGACCGCCACACATATAGAAAAGCCTTTGTACAACAAACAGAGCCTTTCCTATATATGCTCGGCTAACAGATACAGTCAATCAGAGTAGATACGAAATAGCTATACTAAATAAGTTCTACTCTATTACAACCACAAGGTTCATAAGTTTAATACATCCAGTTCTCAAAATGGAAATAACAGTATAATGTTTTACTAAATCATTAGGGGTACATCCTACCAGGGATAATCTACCACACGTCCTCACACAGAACGTCCAAAGGTCCCCGCACCCGAAGGACCTGAAAAACAGTCACCCGAGGATGTGAGACACACCGGAGTGTATCCCAGTGGGCACGACGGGCCGGGAAATAGCAAGCCGTACCTACTGGTTACAAAAATAAGCGGAAACAGAAGTAGGATATACTGAAGATCAAAAGCAGGTAAACAGTCTAAGTAAGATCATACATGGATCAATAGAACAGGGTATGCATATACATAACACAATCATACTATGCATGATAAATCTATAACAGATATGAAATGCAGGTAATCAAACAAGCAGGAATATCCAGAAAATGCATCAAAGGTAGTACCACAAATATACCCAATCAAATGCCACTTTTGGCCACAAGGGCCTTAGGCTAAACTGCCATGGAGCATATGGACCTCAGGCAAAAGCCCCTTTTGGTCATTGGGGCCTCAGGCTAAAGCCCCTTTTGGACGCCCTGCAAGCTATCATAACCCCACTGGGCTCACGGGTCAATCAGACCTCCCTACCGGTAAAGAACACCAACACGGGTAGCTAGTCCGCTGGTGTGCGCGACTGAAAGCTGGCTCGACGGCGATCATAATGCTGATGCTCAAACCATGGTCCATCGACCACATAGACGGCAAGAAGCCGAGGAAAATCCCCACTGGGATACTAGTATAACATGCCATATACTGAAGTAGTATCTCCTATTCTAAGCATGCAGTGAAGAATAGAGACAGGTATAGAACTATGCTAGTGACCAATCAAGCATGGCATGTGTCACGCCCCGGGTGTAAACCAGAACCCGGGCCCGTCCACAGATCCGCCGTGCACACAGAATTTCCCGTGTACACGAAGCGCTGGTAACCTGCTCAGATATAAGAGATATAAAAGATAAAGGAGAATAAACAGAGCTGAAATAAAGCTACTACATCTCAGACTATAGCTAGAAAGTAAAAGCAAAGTAAAAACTCTCAAAATATACAAGTGTCTCTCCCAGCTCACCAAATAAGTACAAACAGCTGGCAAGAGCCAGACCCAAAATAAACTACAACTGTCTGAGATAAGAAAGGGGTACAACTGATACATGACTAAACTCGAAGTCGGGGGTAGATGAGCTACCTAATCCGCTATCTGCTTGCCTCGCTCTGCCCGAGACAGCCCTGCAACACCCGCAGAAGACTCTGCAAAACAAAGGGAGAAAAAAAAAAGAGAGACAATGGGGGTGAGAACTACTATATAAAACAGTACCCTCCCATAGTGGGAAAACCTCAAACTCTGACGTGCCCACTAGGTCTACTAGAGGCAAAAAGGGAAAAACAGTAGTAAACTAAAAAGGCTACTGATAAGGAAAAACTATCACTACAATGCCTCTAAATGCAGTATCAAAAGAGATGACTGTATGAATGCATCAGAAAACTGTATCTGTCCCAATAACCCAATAATGTGCCACCAGTAAAACTGGCATTGCCTGCTCAGCGGAATCTGCACACATGGCTCGAAACCGCGGGATCGGCCCACATGGCTCGCATCCCAAAATAAGTAACAGATCGGCAACTCTATAACCGTCCGATCGCACACTCCGGAGTGGCACTCGAGGGGAGCGACCCACACGAGTAAAATAGCTCTGTAACAAGTATCTCAGTCTAGCAGGACTTTGATCATGACTATGATCAAAGTGGAAATCTCTATCCACTAAAGAAACCTGATACCCAATCTGATGCATAAGTAAAACATCCGGTCAACCGCCCAATGTCCGCGGTCGCCGCAACACCCCACAAGTCCAAATCTGGTAAGGTAATCAACAGCTGGCTAACCGCCCAATGTCCGCGGTTGCCACAATGCCCCACGAGTCCAAATCTGATAAGGTAATCAACAGCTGGCTAACCGCCCAATGTCCGCGGTTGCCACAATGCCCCACGATCCAAATCGAGTCTAATCTGACCCTGTGGCCTCGACTACACTATCCCATACCCCTGCTCTAACTTGAGCAACATGCAACTGAATAGAAAGGAGAACAACTAAACATGGTTTCTCCTAAGTCATTTCCCAATATGATAGTGCAGCAGTAAATAGTGGCCTAACCAAATGTCCAAACAAGCATGCAATTGTCCTGTACTTGGTAAAATAGATGCAAGTGTCTGTGAAATAAAGCATGCTGGCAACAATTCATCACAATTGTCTAAGTACCCCATGTACTAGTAAATCATGCATAACATCCACAATGTTACTAATAGAGCCTTCTATCTCTCAAGTGATATTACCATTCTAATTCACTAATGTCATTAGTAAGCAAGTACTAACATATGTCCCATCTATTTCACATAAGCATGCAAATATCATTCAGAGGGTGTAATTAACTTCCTAACATGGAAAACACTCCAATAAGCCCAGTGGGTTAGTCAAAAGTAGAGATTCGCAACAACACCCACCTCGAGCGCTAAATCCTGGTCCCAAAAGTGATGTCCACGCTCTGTCCAAACAACCTCCACAAAACTGTACAACATTCCCCAAAAGAATATACAATAATTAATCACACAATACATCACAAAATCTGCCCAAAGTACAACAGTCCACAATTCTGTAATTTTCACCTGCAAGATCTGCCCGAAAAATTCAAACAAAAATACTGTCGCGATCTTCGCGACGAACCCGTCGAAACGAGTACCTGCACGTTCAAATTCGAGTTTTCTATGCTGAGTTACAAATTCTGCAAGGGAAACACCCCAAACTAAACTGTCCAGAAATTCTGTGTCAAAGAACTACAGTAAAAGGAGACTTTCACCTTCGGAAAATATTCCAAAACTTCAGGGAAAAATCCAGGAGATTCCCTGCGAAGTAAAGATGAAAAATGCCTTTTGAATCGCCTCGATCCGCCGTCTGTGGGAAAAGATACGGCTAGAACACCGCAGTGCTGTCCAAAAATTCGGGAAGAAAAAGGGGTCAAATGGAAGCTCGGGAAACTCCAAGGTCAGCATGGAAAACGAGGAACCTCAAAACACAGGAGTTGAAGTCCTACCTGTCGCGAGTCCAATGGCGCAAGAATCGGCGAAATCGGAAGTCGGGGTGAGTCGGGGGAGCCCAAACACAGAGAAGGGACGAAGCGGGTCGCCGGAAAACAAGCGTCGCGCTGCGCCGTAAAATCGTGAACCTCAGGAAGCGTGCCTCCAAAAATCTTCAAATTCCTACAATGGATTGTGCACTGCGTGAGGGGAATTTCCTCTGAAGGAGTCACAGTGAAAAAGGGCCCAAAAACTCGAGAAAGAAACCAAAGAAGCCCTTTTATAGGCCCAGCCCACCCCTGAAGTGGGCCGGATTCGGGCGCAGGATTCGGGCGCACTGCGCCCGAAACCCGGGTCGGAAGGATCCCGTCCGACGCGCCCGGAAACCTGTGGTGAAGCCATGTGTCCCCGTACACGGGACAGCGGTGCAAGGCTCTCACGCGCTTGCCACGCGTCCCCCCGCGGTCAGCGGGGGTAGGTACGGCCCGCCACACGCAGGGCGACGCGTGGCCGCACTCGAGTGCGGCCGACCGCCCGCCTGGCGCTACTGTGCGTGCGCCGTCCCGAGGCGCCCCTCCGCGCACACCATGGACCGCGACCTCGTGAGCCAGCCAACTCCAGGCCGCCACGTGTCATGCGCCCGGTCCACCACAGCCGCGCAAAGCCGCTGAGCCGTGCCGCGTGCACCGGCCAATCCGGGCTCGCCACGCGTCCCCCGCTCGCGGTCCATGCACCGCCGCGCCTCCCCGTGGACCGAGCTGCGTGAGCCGGCCAATAACAGGCCGCCACGTGGCTCAGGCCGGTCCACGGTCCTTCCCCATGCACCGAAAAACCCTGAAAACTTCCGGGAGCCCGTTTTTTGTCATCCGGACTCCAAATTTAACAAGCAAGTAGCCATTTTCAAGCGTTTTTCCGCGCTGAATCCAAATCCAACCTCAGATTGGCCCAAAACCTTTTCTAAAATTTGGCAAAATACGACCGAAGGCCAAATCAGCTAACCAAGACACAAAGGGTCCATCTGTGGCATCCCTTTGATGCACCATGGGCCAGACACACCAACAATAGGTGTTCTAAACAGTGGATTCATCAGAAAAGGTGCATGGAATTCTGGACCACTACAGCATGTGTCCAGGAAATGCATATCTACTGCTGAAGAAAGCATGATATATCTCAATATGATAAACAAGCAACTGCTGGAATATAAGCATGATGTATAACTACTGCTGGAAATCAAGGCATAATAAAAGCTCATCTGTGGGATCAAGGTTATGCAGATGTAAGTATTTTGTGCTGATATGCAATGTCACGCCCCGGGGGTTCAAATCGCGCGGAAGAGGAGCCACCGATGCCCCTGAATCAGCCATAAATTTTTTTTTTTGTAAAACATTACTCCCCGGCGCGTGCCCAGACCCGCCGCATACACAAATTCACTCTGCAAACGGGCAGAGTCTCCTTTGTATATGCACGGCGTCTCAACTACAAAGTGTCTCTTGAAGGCGTAGCACATACAATTTCTAACCACATCAGTTAGGGTCTCGTACACATACAACCAAACAATACACATGATATTCTAGCATTCACTTAGAGCATAGAGGCCGGTGTTTTGAAAGGATAAATAATCACAAGGTTTTGAAAGCGGCATCCGCACGACGCCATCGTTTATGAAAACAGTTCGCAAACACATAAATCCCATAAGGTTTGTAAAGCTCGGTGCCCACTCGACACCCGCGTTTTAAAGGTAGTTTTCGCAAACGGTTTTCTTTGTTTTTCATCGTTCAAAACGGCCGAGTAAGAGAGAACGTAGAATTCATTCAATTATTCGAAAAGGAGAAAGGGCAACATCCACTTCGACCCCACGGGGGTGTCGCAATCCACAACTAGCTACCATGAATAATAAAAGAAAAGGGAAAGAAGAGTCACTGTATCTGAAGTCACCCAAAAATCAGATCAGCACCCTCGCGTCCTCACCGGCGCCCTAGCACTCGCCCCTGGACGAACCTGTCACGGTGTGGGAAGTCAGTGACTAGAAATAGCATAATGAGCAAGAATACTATAATAAAACAGACCACTGTAACCAGAGCAACTGTCACCCCCCTCCCATACACCGTCAACAATGATCACAACCTGCACCAAACATAAACCGGGCACCCTCCCCGGACACCGCACCAGGCCCCTACCCCGGTGCCCCCCCCTCTCTCTCTGCCGAGCACCTGCCTCGGCCGCCGAGCACCAACCTCGGCGTCACCGCTCACACCCTCCACCCATGAGGGCCCCCATTCCTAACGCCACCTCCGCATGGGGTACACGGGTCAACGTACCACTTTTCCGGAAAAGCACACCCTTGCGGTGGCCAAACCGCTGGTGTGCGTGTAGCAAAACTTGAGCCTCAGATGATAAAGCGAATAAAATAAGAATCGGGGTCAGCGTTGCTCATAAGGACAACCAGAAGGGTGAACACCTTTGCTCATGAGAAAATCTTAAAGAGGAAAACACCGTTGCTCATTGAGAGCAACTTGAAGAGGAACACACCTTTGCTCACGAAGAGCAACTTAGAGAGAAACCCACCTTTGCTCACGAGGAGCAACTTAGAGAGAAACCCACCTTTGCTCACGAGGAGCAACTTAGAGAGAAACCCACCTTTGCTCGCGAGGAGCAACTTAGAGAGAAACCCACCTTTGCTCACGAGAAGCAACTTAGAGAGAAACACCTTTGCTCATGTCCGCCCTTACCCAATTAACCTCGGCGAATTTACCCACCTTGTGTGTGTGTCGTCCGGCGTTCGGTACGTCCGAGATCGTGCGTCCGCTGCCAACAATGTCCTGCACTCCTGAAGGTATAAGGGCAAGTCAAGACTAAGGATCCGAAACTCACACCGACTCCCACCCATGTGCGGCGGAGTTCCCCGCCCGGCACCGGCCCGTGCAGCGCACACTCCGCCCGGGCACAGCACCCCGTGGCCCCAGCCCGTGCGGGCGCCCCTGCGCGGGCAAGCGCCGCACGGGCGCGCTGTCCGCGGTGCGGGGGCGACCCCGCGCGGCACCAGCCCGCGCGGGCGCCCCACCTGCGGGCGGCCCCGCGCGGCCAAGCGCCGCGCGGCGCGTTGCCCGCGGTGCGGGGGCGACCCCGCGCGGCACCAGCCCGCGCGGGCGCCCCACCTGCGGGCGGCCCCGCGCGGCCAAGCGCCGCGCGGGCGCGTGCCCGCGGTGCGGGGGCGACCCCGCGCGGCACCAGCCCGCGCGGGCGCCCCACCTGCGGGCGGCCCCGCGTGGCCAAGCGCCGCGCGGCGCGTTGCCCGCGGTGCGGGGGCGACCCCGCGCGGCACCAGCCCGCGCGGGCGCCCCACCTGCGGGCGGCCCCGCGCGGCCAAGCGCCGCGCGGGCGCGTTGCCCGTGGTGCGGGGGCGACCCCGCGCGGCACCAGCCCGCGCGGGCGCCCCACCTGCGGGCGGCCCCGCGCGGCCAAGCGCCGCGCGGGTGCATTGCCCGTGGTGCGGGGGCGACCCCGCGCGGCACCAGCCCGCGCGGGCGCCCCACCTGCGGGCGGCCCCGCGCGGCCAAGCGCCGCGCGGGTGCATTGCCCGTGGTGCGGGGGGCGACCCCGCGCGGCACCAGCCCGCGCGGGCGCCCCACCTGCGGGCGGCCCCGCGCGGCCAAGCGCCGCGCGGTGCTCGCCTGCGGGTGGTGCCCGCGCGACGCTCCTGCCGCGCGGCGCCCCGCCCGCGGCCGGTCCGGCGGCGGCGGCGGCGGTGTTCCCCGTGAAGACTCCACCCCCGAAACGCCTACTCAACAAAACTAATAAAAACTCACCTTTGAAACGCCGGAAAAGAGAGGGAGGGGATCGTCCTAACGTTGCCCGGTTGATCCCGCGAGCAAGCTACCTCCGTCCTTTTCCCGAAAGCCCCGTTTAATTCTTCTCTTTTTCCCTCTCGTAGTGTCTCTTGAAGAGGAAACCCTAGCCGTCTTTTTCTCTCTTCTCTTTTCCCTTCTCGTGGCGTCTCTTAAAGAGAAAACCCTAGCCGTCTTTTTCTCTCTTCTCTTTTCCCTTCTCGTGGCGTCTCTTAAAGAGAAAACCCTAGCCGTCTTTTTCTCTCTTCTCTTTTCCCTTCTCGTGGCGTCTCTTAAAGAGAAAAACCCTAGCCGCCGAACGAAGCGACCTAGGAGGGAACGCCTAAAACCCTAGGTTCCTCAAAGGGTTAAAGAAGAATTAAATAATAGGGACAGATCCGGCGGCTAGAATTACCTCGAGAAACGTGCCGATCGTCCGCACGGATCCCGGGGCGCCTAAGTGGGGTCCGAATTTTGGAAAAATTATTCCGGGTGAACCGGGAGTCGGAATCTGAAACCGATCGCGCCCCCGTTCTCCATTTCGCGAGCCCTTCCGCCTAAAAATGTCCGCGAGCCCCGACGGATTCTCCGGAAAAACACCCAAAAATTGTCCCTCAGTCGGGCAGTCGAAGAAAAAGGGGTAACGGGAAGGGTCACGAAAAAGCCAGGTCTTACATCACTCACTAATAAAAACAAGTTTCGTCCCCGAAACTTAACTCCCGCCTGCTGCGAAGGGGTTCCGGGTAGCACTCCTTCATCCTTGATTCGAGTTCCCAGGTTGTCTCACGTTCTTCCTGATTGCTCCAAAACACCTTCACGTAGGGAGAAGTCCGATTTCGTAGCTTTTCAGTCCTCCCGCGCTAGGGTCCGCACCGGCTCTTCCTCGTAGTTCAAGTTTTCTTTGAACTCGATTTGCAGAGTCGTCAAGCACTCGCGACGGATTGGGGGATACTTCCGAAGCATGAATGCGCGGACACGACCAGAACTCGGTCGTGATTCGGTGGTAGGGCGGGGTGATGGGCCATGGGGCCGTCGCACTCCGGAATCCCAAAAAGTCCCACGTACTATGGCGCAACTAGCCTCTCAACCCGACCCGCCTCGCCCCTGATCGTCCCAACAAATCAGGGGGGGGGGGGGGGGTTTGCAGCGCCTACCGTATGATGCTTTGTACGGTGTCACCCGGGTGCTTGTCTGGTAATTGACGTCGTAGGCGAACTCGACGAGGGGTAGGTAGCGTGACCATCCGCCCATTCAAAACCAATATGCACGCTCGGAGTATGCCCTCGAGGATCTGGATCGCCCGTTCGGATCGCCCATCCATCTGAGGTGAAAGGCCGGGCTGAAGTGTAGTTTGGCCCGAAGTGGTACGTGTCGGCGTCCCGTGTAGCCTCGCAACTCATCGATGTATACTTGGTCAGTCGGTCTCGTGTCCAGGTCGTAATCCTTCAATAGCCCCAACCACCGTCTTCGCCGTAGGTTCGGCTCCTTCTGGGTGGAAGGGCGTTTAAGGCTTTGGTGGTCCGTGGGTACGTTACCATGGGCCCCGAAGAGATAGTGCCTCAATAGTCTCAGGACGAGGTCGACTGCGGCGAACCCCAGGTCGTGTGCCGGTTAGTTCTACATGTAGTCCTTGAGTTGCCTTGTCGCATAGGCTACGACTCTTCCTTGCTGCCTTAGTACTCCCTCCAGTCCAATTCGCGATGCAGTGCGGCATAACTCGAAGTCTTCCCCGGGCGTTGGTACGGCGAGCACGGGCACCCTTGTTAATCGCTTTTTAGACTCTTCACAGCTTTCCTTAGCGTTGGGCCGTCCAAAGGAACTCGGCGCCCTTTACTTTTCGCTACTAAGTGCGCGGTCCCCAAGTAGGAAGAAACAAAAGAGTGCGTGCCTAAGTAGATCAAGGCCAAATCCGGTTGGTTTTGGATGAAAGAAAAGAAGGGAACTTAGAAAAGAAAAGGGAGTATCTGCGGACTACGCCAACGGCGGATTCCCGCAGTCCCTTTTAAAGGCGTTCGCCCCTCCCCAAAAGATCCGAGGAAAAACAAACAGAAAAACAACGAAGCTATTACTAACGACGGGACATAGCCGAAACCCACAACAGATAAAGAAAGGATGGTATAACTCACACGACCAGGGGGGGGGGGGGGGGGGGGGGGGGGTTTGGTCGGGGTCAGTCAGGGATGGTTTACTCAGGTTCGACGGATGTCCCCAACTAAAAAGAAGTAGTTCAAGTATTACCTGTCGTCACTCGGTTCGGGACGTTGCACCGTCTGCTGGGGCGGCTGGGGTAGCCCTCCCGCAACCCCTGGGCCAGCGCCGCACTGCGTGGTTGGGCAGGGTCCTGGTATCGTACGAGTCCGCCGACGGCGAGCCGTCGGGTCGGTCCTTCTGTGGGTTGGGAGCCGCGGTATCCTCTCGTCCCTCCGGTTGTGGCGTTGCGGCTGTAGCGGCCTGTTCTCGCGGACATGAAGCGCGGGTGTGATCTGGTTTGCCGCAACCATTGCAGTGGGAGTACCTCCAAAGGCAGTTCGTCACTCGATGCGCCTTTCCGCAGATGACGCAGGGCCCTTATAGCGACTCCGGGGTTCCTGTTGGTACCTGCCCACCCTTCCTTGCATTTTCCAGGTGTTGGTTCGCCCGGTACCTTGGTTTGGGGCTCCCCTGCAAGGCGGGGGTGGCGGCTTTCTCTGCTTCGACTGGTCCCGGCGCCGGGCGCCTAGTGACGCCTGGCTTCTGGGGGCACGTGTAACGCGTGTGACCCGGTCTACCACACCGGAAACAGTGATCATCCCGCCAGGGGCAGCCCATCATTCGATGTGCGCCGCCACAAATGACGCACGGCTTCAATGGGTCGGGCCCCTCCTTCTTCACTGGTCCAGACTCCGGTTCTACCTTCGGACGTTTGGTCGCGCGGCTCGCCAGATAGGGGTCCTCCGCCGGGTCAGGGTAGGGGCACCCTTGCCGGGCGTACTCTTGCTCCGCACGCATGGCCAAATTGACTGCATCGTGATAGGTGGGAAATCCCGCTGGTGGCATCCCGCGAGGGGTACCGTCCCATGGGCCGTGCTGGAAGTGGTCAACGCTCTCAAGATCCCGCGTCAGCATGCACAGACGCTCCGTGAGAGTCAGCAGCTGTCCTGCCACATCGCGCAGTTGGTTGCGCAGCAAGCGGTTCGCTCCGGCTGCGGCGTCCATTTCCGTCGGTCGTCGCTCACTGTGTTGGACTGCTATTGTATCTGCGTACATAATGAAAGCATACCGATCATCACAAAACATAGAGACATAACTGACAAGGTAACCTGGCTCCTAAAGGGTTCTACTTAATCTCTACCCTCCCCCACGTACACTCGTGTTCTATTTATTTATCCCGTGTTCACTTTATTACTCAGCAGCCAGAGTATTGCGCCCGTGGATGTTAGGCCCCGACTGTTGTGGTTAGAGTTTACCGCTCTGATACCATCTTAATCTGTCATGCCCCGGGGGTTCAAATCGCGCGGAAGAGGAGCCACCGATGCCCCTGAATCAGCCATAAATTTTTTTTTTTGTAAAACATTACTCCCCGGCGCGTGCCCAGACCCGCCGCATACACAAATTCACTCTGCAAACGGGCAGAGTCTCCTTTGTATATGCACGGCGTCTCAACTACAAAGTGTCTCTTGAAGGCGTAGCACATACAATTTCTAACCACATCAGTTAGGGTCTCGTACACATACAACCAAACAATACACATGATATTCTAGCATTCACTTAGAGCATAGAGGCCGGTGTTTTGAAAGGATAAATAATCACAAGGTTTTGAAAGCGGCATCCGCACGACGCCATCGTTTATGAAAACAGTTCGCAAACACATAAATCCCATAAGGTTTGTAAAGCTCGGTGCCCACTCGACACCCGCGTTTTAAAGGTAGTTTTCGCAAACGGTTTTCTTTGTTTTTCATCGTTCAAAACGGCCGAGTAAGAGAGAACGTAGAATTCATTCAATTATTCGAAAAGGAGAAAGGGCAACATCCACTTCGACCCTACGGGGGTGTCGCAATCCACAACTAGCTACCATGAATAATAAAAGAAAAGGGAAAGAAGAGTCACTGTATCTGAAGTCACCCAAAAATCAGATCAGCACCCTCGCGTCCTCACCGGCGCCCTAGCACTCGCCCCTGGACGAACCTGTCACGGTGTGGGAAGTCAGTGACTAGAAATAGCATAATGAGCAAGAATACTATAATAAAACAGACCACTGTAACCAGAGCAACTGTCACCCCCCTCCCATACACCGTCAACAATGATCACAACCTGTACCAAACATAAACCGGGCACCCTCCCTGGACACCGCACCGGGCCCCTACCCCGGTGCCCCCCCATCTCTCTCTGCCGAGCACCTGCCTCGGCCGCCGAGCACCAACCTCGGCGTCACCGCTCACACCCTCCACCCATGAGGGCCCCCATTCCTAACGCCACCTCCGCGTGGGGTACACGGGTCAACGTACCACTTTTCCGGAAAAGCACACCCTTGCGGTGGCCAAACCGCTGGTGTGCGTGTAGCAAAACTTGAGCCTCAGATGATAAAGCGAATAAAATAAGAATCGGGGTCAGCGTTGCTCATAAGGACAACCAGAAGGGTGAACACCTTTGCTCATGAGAAAATCTTAAAGAGGAAAACACCGTTGCTCATTGAGAGCAACTTGAAGAGGAACACACCTTTGCTCACGAAGAGCAACTTAGAGAGAAACCCACCTTTGCTCACGAGGAGCAACTTAGAGAGAAACCCACCTTTGCTCACGAGGAGCAACTTAGAGAGAAACCCACCTTTGCTCGCGAGGAGCCACTTAGAGAGAAACCCACCTTTGCTCACGAGAAGCAACTTAGAGAGAAACACCTTTGCTCATGTCCGCCCTTACCCAATTAACCTCGGCGAATTTACCCACCTTGTGTGTGTGTCGTCCGGCGTTCGGTACGTCCGAGATCGTGCGTCCACTGCCAACAATGTCCTGCACTCCTGAAGGTATAAGGGCAAGTCAAGACTAAGGATCCGAAACTCACACCGACTCCCACCCATGTGCGGCGGAGTTCCCCGCCCGGCACCGGCCCGTGCAGCGCACACTCCGCCCGGGCACAGCACCCCGTGGCCCCAGCCCGTGGGGGCGCCCCTGCGCGGGCAAGCGCCGCACGGGCGCGTTGTCCGCGGTGCGGGGGCGACCCCGCGCGGCACCAGCCCGCGCGGGCGCCCCACCTGCGGGCGGCCCCGCGCGGCCAAGCGCCGCGCGGCGCGTTGCCCGCGGTGCGGGGGCGACCCCGCGCGGCACCAGCCCGCGCGGGCGCCCCACCTGCGGGCGGCCCCGCGCGGCCAAGCGCCGCGCGGGCGCGTGCCCGCGGTGCGGGGGCGACCCCGCGCGGCACCAGCCCGCGCGGGCGCCCCACCTGCGGGCGGCCCCGCGTGGCCAAGCGCCGCGCGGCGCGTTGCCCGCGGTGCGGGGGCGACCCCGCGCGGCACCAGCCCGCGCGGGCGCCCCACCTGCGGGCGGCCCCGCGCGGCCAAGCGCCGCGCGGGCGCGTTGCCCGCGGTGCGGGGGCGACCCCGCGCGGCACCAGCCCGCGCGGGCGCCCCACCTGCGGGCGGCCCCGCGCGGCCAAGCGCCGCGCGGGTGCATTGCCCGCGGTGCGGGGGCGACCCCGCGCGGCACCAGCCCGCGCGGGCGCCCCACCTGCGGGCGGCCCCGCGCGGCCAAGCGCCGCGCGGGTGCATTGCCCGCGGTGCGGGGGCGACCCCGCGCGGCACCAGCCCGCGCGGGCGCCCCACCTGCGGCGGCCCCGCGCGGCCAAGCGCCGCGCGGTGCTCGCCTGCGGGTGGTGCCCGCGCGACGCTCCTGCCGCGCGGCGCCCCGCCCGCGGCCGGTCCGGCGGCGGCGGCGGCGGTGTTCCCCGTGAAGACTCCACCCCCGAAACGCCTACTCAACAAAACTAATAAAAACTCACCTTTGAAACGCCGGAAAAGAGAGGGAGGGGATCGTCCTAACGTTGCCCGGTTGATCCCGCGAGCAAGCTACCTCCGTCCTTTTCCCGAAAGCCCCGTTTAATTCTTCTCTTTTTCCCTCTCGTAGTGTCTCTTGAAGAGGAAACCCTAGCCGTCTTTTTCTCTCTTCTCTTTTCCCTTCTCGTGGCGTCTCTTAAAGAGAAAACCCTAGCCGTCTTTTTCTCTCTTCTCTTTTCCCTTCTCGTGGCGTCTCTTAAAGAGAAAACCCTAGCCGTCTTTTTCTCTCTTCTCTTTTCCCTTCTCGTGGCGTCTCTTAAAGAGAAAAACCCTAGCCGCCGAACGAAGCGACCTAGGAGGGAACGCCTAAAACCCTAGGTTCCTCAAAGGGTTAAAGAATAATTAAATAATAGGGACAGATCTGGCGGCTAGAATTACCTCGAGAAACGTGCCGATCATCTGCACGGATCCCGGGGCGCCTAAGTGGGGTCCGAATTTTGGAAAAATTATTCCGGGTGAACCGGGAGTCGGAATCTGAAACCGATCGCGCCCCCGTTCTCCATTTCGCGAGCCCTTCCGCCTAAAAATGTCCGCGAGCCCCGACGGATTCTCCGGAAAAACACCCAAAAATTGTCCCTCAGACGGGCAGTCGAAGAAAAAGGGGTAACGGGAAGGGTCACGAAAAAGCCAGGTCTTACATGCAAGCAAGTAGTAAGAGCAGGTATAAATCAATAGCAATCATAATGCTAAATCTCAATCCACGGTCCGTAGATCGGACAGTCGGCGAGAAGCCGAGGAAATCCCCATCGGGATATCGATACTGATGCAAATCATGCCAGGTACTGAGACTAGAACTCCTATTCTAAACATGCAGTGAAGAATAGAGTATAACGAAAGGCTCATCAAGCAATATAGCTGTAATGACTGAATGCTGGAATGAAAGCATATAGTAAGGCTAAAGCATAGTGTGAGGACTTGGATCCCCAAGAGGTGATTACTGGCTGACCAGCAGCTTCTGGAGGCCCGTGTGGCGTGTCGGTGGCGTTTGTACACCAATTGGACACTTTTGATGGACTTAGTGTGTTAATGGGATTACGAGAGTAGTCAGATGGCCCCATTGAATGCTTAGAAGTGGTTTCGCGCACAATGGATATTAAAATTGGACTCGGGGCGAAGTTTGGATAAAGGATTACCTCTCCGGTTGCCTTCGGGAATTTTTAGAGTTGGAATTTGGCAAAACGGATTTCAGAAATGGACCCGGCGTAAAAATCGGATCACGTGGGCTATCCGGGGGCATTCGGCAAATTTTCGGATGAGAATTTGGAGAAATGGACATTGTTTTTGGATTCAGCGCGCGAAATCATTAAGAATGGACTATTTACTTGCTTTTTCCGGAGCCCGGTTGACGCGCACATTTTTCGAGGCACCTCGCGGATCTCAGGGCGACGGCGCGCGGATCCCGAGGCTCGAGGCTCGAGGTGCGACGGCGCGCGGCTCGAGGCGCTGCTGCGTGCTGCGCACGGCACGCCGCAGGCGCTGGGAAAGCGCGTTTCCGCGCGGGTGACACAGGGGACGCCACGTGGCGGGCCCCCACTGGCGCCCGCGCGGGAGGGGGTGCGCGCCCGTGTGGCGTGCACGGTGTCCCGCGTGCGTGTAGCGCGTGGGTGCGGCGCCCGCGTGGCACGCGGTGACGCGCGCCACGTGGCGCTGGGGCGCGCGCCTGGTCTTGGTGCGCGCGCCCCTTGTGGTGGACCGCCACGTGGCGGTTCCCCATTGGGGGGAACCGTGGGGTGGGTCCAATGGACCACCCCTTCTCCTCCTTCTCCTCTTTTCTTCTTTCTTCTCCACCCGCGCACCCATTTTCTCTTCTTCTTCCTTTTCTTCTCCAACCGAGCGTGAGAGAGGGTGAGCGAGGAGATTTTGGGTGGTGCGGCGACGCTTCGTGGGCCTCGTGGAGCGCGCGAGGTTTTCCAACGGGGGGGCTGGGCGGCGCGGCGCAGTCGGGTAGGTCCCGCGTGTTGTTTTTGCAGTATTTTTGGCACAGTTTTGAGGCGTCCTTTTGGACATTGGATTTGACCCCTTGCACTTATCTGTGTTAGGGACCGTGTTTTATTGCACCATTTTGCGTGCAGACTCCGGCAGCGTGCACCGTTTTGCGTGCGGACTCCGGCACCGTGCACCGTTTTGCGTGCGGACTCCGGCACCGTGCACCGTTTTGCGTGTGGACTCCGGCACCGTGCACCGTTTTGCGTGCGGACTCCGTTTTGCGTTCGGACTGCGGCACCTTGCACCGTTTTGCGTGCGGACTCCGGCATCGTGCACCGTTTCGCGTGCAGGTCGTGTTGGTGCACACCGTTTTGCGTGCGGGTTTTTAATGGCGTACATCGTTTTGCGTGCAGGTTTGGTGGCCGCGCATTGTTATGCGCGAGGACTCGTGTGTGTGCACCGTTTTGCTTGCAACTTGGTGTACGAGACTCGGATTGAGGTGTGCTTTTACAATCTTTGGATCTACGCATCGCAAGGATTACCGTCGTGTTCCTCGGGGAATTTTCTGAGATTCGTCCGAAGGTATACTTCTTTCCCCTTTATTGTGCAGAGTATTACAGTTGTGTTTGTTGTGGACTTTCGGGCTCACCGCGTTGTGGAATTTGTAACTCAGCCGCCGGGACTCGGATTTTGACGTGCAGGTACTCGTTTCGAAGGTATCGACATGAGGAACGCGACAGTATTTTTGGTGGATTTTTCTGAGTCCGTTCTGTAGGTGAAAATTGCACATCTTTGGGGCTGGTTTCAGCAGATGGTGTATACTTGGATATTTTATCATAATGTGTAACTTAGGACCTCTTGTTGTACCCAGGAGGGTTCGTGAGTGTTTTCGGAACACTGCTTGGAGCCGAGGTTTGGCGACATGTACCATGGATACGAGTTCAGCGAATTGTGCGTGCAAGTGGCCACACTCTTCACCGACTCCAGGTTGGCCTTGGATTGAGCACTTCAGGTGGGTAAGCTTAATATCAGTAACTGTGTAAGGCAATGATAAGATCTTCATGGATGACTATGTTATGGCGAATATATGTGTACTTGTGGGAATGTCACCCCTCCATGACTGATATCATGCATGTTTAATCTACAACCCATATTTAGCATCGAGAGGAAAAGCTTGAATAATGGCCTAGATCATACAGATTGATATGCCTTAGTAATGATCTTTTAGCATGCCAGGTTGCACATAGTCTTTTATGATATGAATACTCGATGGAGTAAGGGGCTATATCTATGTGCGGGTATTATTATGATCATTCTGTTGATGGACCCTGGATTGTGGACAGGTTTAGTTCTTTAGGGATTCCGGCATGTTGTTTAGTCCTAAAGGATCTATTATTACGCTTTACCCCCTTTCATTTCCTTGAGGACATTTGCATGCTTGTATGGACATGTAGTTAGGCCATCTCTTATTGCTACACTACTTACTGGAACTTGACTTAGGAGAAACCATGCTTTTCCTTTCTCCTCCTTTGTTAGTCAGGTGGTCAGCGTTGCTCGGGTTCGAGCAGAGATCTGGGTAGTGTAGTCGGTACTTAGTGTCTGGGACAGGTTGGATTAGTGTGGGGCTTTGCGGCAACCGCGGATATTGGGCGGTCAACCGGATATTTATATATGCACCAGATTGGGTATTTGGTTTCCTTAGTGGTTGAGCTTTCCCACGTTGATCGGAGTGTGCGACCGCGCCGGTCAGGAGCCGGTCTATCACTTATGTGGGTGCGACCGTGCCGGTCAGGAGCCGGTCTATCACTTATGTGGGTGCGACCGTGCCGGTCAGGAGCCGGTCTATCACTTATGTGGGTGCGACCGTGCCGGTCAGGAGCCGGTCTATCACTTATTTGGGTGCGACCGTGCCGGTCAGGAGCCGGTCTATCACTTGTTTGGGTGCGACCGTACCGGCCAGTAGTCGGTCTGTCACCTATTTTGGGATGCGACCGTACCAGTCAGTAGTTGGTCAGTATTCCCGCAGATGAGTTCGACAGCAGGCAGGCAGTACCAGTACTTCTGGCGTCACTATATTGGGTCTATTACAGACGTTTACTTTACTGTTACCCTCGTGTCAGGGGGACCGAGTGGAGTCTAGTAGCTTTGTTTAGACCAGTGCTAGTGTTGTTGGGAACCGTTTGGGGATACGGTGGTCCCAAGGTCATTGTGAGTTGTTGACCGTTGTATAGGCAGGCATAGGCAGGCATGGTAGGCATGGCAGGCATAGGCAGGTATGGCAGGCATGGCAGGCATAGGCAGGTATAGCAGGCATGGCAGGCTTAGGCAGGCATAGCAAGCATAGAGGCATGTTAGCTGTTGAGAGTCTCCAGCTTCCTTATTTCAGTCTTTACGGCTTTGGTTACTTTTTGTCTCTTGAGGACTTAGTGGGCAGACCGTCGGGTCTGGCGGTGTTACCCACTGAGAACTCCCTTTTTGGTGTAGTTCTCACACCCTTTGGGGTTTTTCCCCCTTCTTTTTCCTTCCTCTCCTTTGTTTTGCAGAGTCTTAGCGGGTGTTGCTGATTCTGCGGTTGTTGAGCAAGGCGAGGGAGTCGCGAGCTAGATCCCTACCCATGTTTGGAGAGTAGCGGTACCGCTTCAGAGGAGAGGTTCAGTAGCTTAGTTGTTTTATTTTTCCTCTTTTGAGTGACTGATGTAGTGAGGATATATTATGTATCGCGAGACTGTACACAGATGTATATTGGAGATATCTCCCGTTTGAGTTCTGAGTTTTGTACCCGAGGATATTGTATGGTTATTTTTGGGGAGACGGACATTATTGTATTATTATTTCCAGTTGTACAGTGATTGATTTAGTTATACAGCAGGTTTTTACTTATAGCTCTGATATTATGTTTAGCTGTAGTACTTTTCTTGCTGGTAGGACGCTTCGTCTATGCAGGTTGGCATAGGTGGCGGATCTGTTGATGAGCCCGGGTCGCAGTTTCGACCCCGGGGCATGACAGATTAGAGTGGTATCAGAGCCTAGGTTGTAGGTCATGGCGGACTTAGAAACCCTAGGCTTATGGTTTGACCCTTGGTTGACTTCGTGAGAGTCGTGATTTTTAGCGAGAGTCGTGATTGAGTTTTACACTTCTCCCATGGGATGGGACGAGTGATTGGCATGTTATTTCTCCTAAGTGATTATGTTGGCTGCAGACAACATAATGCTGTGGAACGGGTGACATGCTTTAGACTTTCGCTGGATTGGGTCGAGCGCTGTTGTGTGCTGTTTTGTGGTTTCGTCGTGGCGAGCGGTGTCTCCCCGACGCTGGGTTTTGACCCGTGTGCATCCTGTCATAGCAATTGAGCTTGAGCAGTTGGTTTTGGGCCGGATACCCGGATCGAGGTCAGAGAGTTCCGGACCCGGATGACGGGATCGTCTGAGGCCTATCAGCGGCAGAGCGAGCGAGCAGCTGGTTTTAGTGACACAGTTGTCGGAGCAGCGGGCAGCTCGACAGTGCTTCCTTTTGAGACCACCAGGTTGCAGTATCCTCAGGGGTGGAGATTTCTGTGTCACCGATTGAGTGAGTAGCCCCTCTGTGCCAATGTTTAGTGCCGAGGCACCGAGGCAGGGTGGATAGTTGACAGCTGGTGAGCTGAGGGGACGCGATCGATCTATTGAGCCAGATTTGGCAGATGAACCACCCCGACTCATAAGATTGAGTTTGGAGCCTTTGGAGGCAGAGTCGTGGTTGGTGGTGGTGGTGTGATTAAATGAGAGCCTCCATGTGCTAGAGAGTTTATGCAGCTGTTGAACTGCGCGCTCCAAGTTCGAGGGACGAGGCGCATCGGATATGTGGCTGGGAGTGGATTGCGCCAGGATACCTTTAAGTTCATTTAGTCCCTCCGTTATAGGTTTTGACACCTCGTTTCAGTAGGCATTGTGTATGGAGCGTGGCGCTGTAGTTCCTTTGGATAGGGATCTGCCGCCAGAGGCGAGCTCTGGATATTAGTGCTTGGCGCCGGGTGATGGAGGACAGATCGGCCGGCAGAGACATTTCTGATTTCTTTTTCCAAGGTATTGGATTTCTAAGATATCAGGGATCGGGTGGACCCCGATAGCAGTACCAGCGTCTGTATCAGAGTAGCGCAGCGGTAGCGTGGATTTGCTATCTGCGGAGGACCCTATCCATCGCCTCAATGTGAGCAGAGACAGAGGTCGTACTCCCTTGTGGATAGTCCTGATTTTCAAGCAGTTTGAGCGACAACCACTTGCATCGAGGGGATGAATCTGTGCCGCCCGATTGGAGGGCGCCACGGTGGTGGATCGAGTTGTCGCAGGTGTGATTTCATCACAGCAGTCGGAGTTAGAGCATGTTGCATTCCTGCATGGACTAGAGGCAGATTTGTTACCACGTGCACTCGAGGTACAGGTTCCTGTTAGTGCTGTGCATGTGGAGCAGGCTTGTGGATCATGTCCAATTCAGCTGAGGCCGCGAGTTGTACCGGCAGGCTTACTAGTAATTGTGGCGGTTCGGTGTTTCGACCCAGTGCTTGGATTTGGATTGGTATAGTGCCACAAGATGTTAGACTGCAGAAAGAGAGGACTTTGACCTTCTGTGAGGCAGACGAGAGGAGGCTTGATGGTTGAGATAGGTATAGCACACAGGTTATAGCGACAGTGTGAGAGGTGCTTTTGGCGGCACCGGGATTCAAGGATATCTCTGTTGCCCACGAGATCCCGGGTGTGATTTCACCTGAGCGGTTGACGATGCCGCCGGTTAGGGAGATAGAGATTGCGTTTGACGTGGTTCGGGGAACCGCGCCACCCTTGATAGCACCTCATTGGATATCGCCTGTAGAGCTGAGAGAGCTGATGGCGCTGTTGTAGAATCTGATGGATCGAGGGGTCTGTTTGACCTAGTGCCACGCCGTTGATAGACGGTGGTGATGCCACGACGTTGATACACGACTGTGAGGGTCCTTTTATGGTTCGAGGGTAGACTGGTCCGGGTGGTATCTAGGACCTTTTGATGGAGTTGTACTCCGGCAGTTATAGTATGGTGCGAGTACCTACTTGGAATCGGACAGCCGAGGATCTTGCCTAGATGGCGTTCAGGACATGGTAGGGCGTTATGAGCTCATAGTGAGGCCAAGTGGATTGATTAATGCCCTGCCACTCTTATGATTTAGGGAATTGTGCGTCCCAGTTGTACTTGGACGGATTGGGGGTGGTGTTCCCCCAAGGATATTATGATTTACTCCCAGAGCGACTTGGAGTACGTGGAGCACTTGTGGATGTGCTACCATGCCTCTGTGGATGAAGCTGTGTGCCAAGTTATTGAGGTACAAGTTGTAGCTTCAGAAGCATACCTTCTTGGGTCACTTTGCTCGAGCCGTAGGAGCGGCGGTGGAAATCCGGCCAATATGGATATCACTTGGGATTTGGCCGAGATCGACAATTATTGTCGAGGTGAGGAGTTTCTTGGACTGGGCAGTGCCAGGAGAGCTTGGCAACCGGATGATGAGACTGATACCAGCGCCAATGTTAGTATTTTCAGTGTTAGGAGAGACATCTGCGAGTTTTAGTGACGCCTCCCGTAGCGACTGTGGAATTACCGTTGGATTATTGTTGAGCATCCTGGATTACCCCGACAGGGCCACTGTGATGGCGGATACCTGGCGCAGGAAAGCAGTCTGGGGATGAGTTTGATAATTCCACAGCTGGCGCTGTGTGGACTATTGGGGCAAACATGGCTTGTGGTTGTGTCCCTGAGGGTTCCTTTGGATGATAGGCCGCGGCTGAGTAGTTCACTCGGATGGTCAAGATTCGGGAGTGACCGAGCGAGGACCCCTCCTTGGTAGGGCCCTTTTCCTTATTGGATAATCGTGTGGGTGTGCTTCGGGTTGCCTTGGTTGAGTTGACACAGGTTGTGGTTTGGTGCGTGTTGCACTGGCGGTTATCTTGTTTCCCCCAACTTTTGATGGAACCCCGGTTGTATTTCATGTCTCAGTTCCGGAAGTTTATGTTTTTGTATTCCTCGCCCGTGATTGACTCGCCCCATTTGAGATCTAGGAATGTTTGGAGTACGAGGGACGCCCGTTGCGAATTCTGGCTCGTGAGATTAGAGGTTGCGCAATCGGGCTATGTCGTACTGGCTGTTGTTGTTGTTGTTGAGGAGTAATCACGGGGAATGAGAGGTGACTTGGGAAGCTAGAGACAGTGATGTTGAGTACTTACCCTGGGTGTTTGTGACTCATGGTGGAATCGAGCTAGTTTCGGGGACGAAACTTTCTTTAGTCGGGGAGGATGTGAGGACCTGGATCCCCACGAGGTGATTACTGGCTGACCAGCAGCTTCTGGAGGCCCGTGTGGCGTGTCGGTGGCGTTTGTACACCAATTGGACACTTTTGATGGACTCAGTGTGTTAATGGGATCACGAGAGTAGTCAGATGGCACCATTGAATGCTTAGAAGTGGTTTCGCGCACAATGGATATTAAAATTGGACTCGGGGCGAAGTTTGGATAAAGGATTACCTCTCCGGTTGCCTTCGGGAATTTTTAGAGTTAGAATTTGGCAAAACGGATTTCAGAAATGGACCCGGCGTAAAAATCGGATCAAGTGGGCTATCCGGGGGCATTCAGCAAATTTTCGGATGAGAATTTAGAGAAATGGACATCGTTTTTGGATTCAGCGCGCGAAATCGTTGAGAATGGACTATTTACTTGCTTTTTCCGGAGCCCGATTGACGCGCACGTTTTTCGAGGCATGTGCGCGGATCTCAAGGCGACGGCGCGCGGATCTCGAGGCTCGAGGCTCGAGGCTCGAGGCGCGCGGCTCGAGGCGCTGCTGCGTGCTGCGCACGGCACGCCGCAGGCGCTGGGAAAGCGCGTTTCCGCGCGGGTGACGCAGGGGACGCCACGTGGCGGGCCCCCACTGGCGCCCGCGCGGGAGGGGGTGCGCGCCCGTGTGGCGCGCACGGTGTCCCGTGTGCGTTTAGCGCGCGGGTTCGGCGCCCGCGTGGCACCCGGTGACGCGCGCCACGTGGCGCTGGGGCGCGCGCCTGGTCCTGGTGCGCGCGCCCCTTGTGGTGGACCGCCACGTGGCGGTTCCCCATTGGGGGGAACCATGGGGTGGGTCCAATGGACCACCCCTTCTCCTCCTTCTCCTCTTTTCTTCTTTCTTCTCCACCCGCGCACCCATTTTCTCTTCTTCTTCCTTTTCTTCTCCAACCGAGCGTGAGAGAGGGTGAGCGAGGAGATTTTGGGTGGTGCGGCGGCGCTTCGTGGGCCTCGTGGAGCACGCGAGGTTTTCCAACGGGGCGGCTGGGCGGCGCGGCGCAGTCGGGTAGGTCCCGCGTGTTGTTTTTGCGGTATTTTTGGCACAGTTTTGAGGCGTCCTTTTGGACATTGGATTTGACCCCTTGCTCTTATCTGTGTTAGGGACCGTGTTTTATTGCACCGTTTTGCGTGCGGACTCCGGCAGCGTGCACCGTTTTGCGTGCGGACTCCGGCACAGTGCACCGTTTTGCGTGCGGACTCCGTTTTGCGTGCGGACTCCGGCACCGTGCACCATTTTGCGTGCGGACTTCGGCACCGTGCACCGTTTTGCGTGCGGACTCCGTTTTGCGTGCGGACTGCGGCACCGTGCACCGTTTTGCGTGCGGACTCCGGCACCGTGCACCGTTTCGCGTGCAGGTCGTGTTGGTGCGCACCGTTTTGCGTGCGGGTTTTTAATGGCGTACATCGTTTTGCGTGCAGGTTTGGTGGCCGTGCATCGTTATGCGCGAGGACTCGTGTGTGTGCACCGTTTTGCGTGCAACTTGGTGTACGAGACTCGGATTGAGGTGTGCTTTTACACTCTTTGGATCTACGCGTCGCAAGGATTACCGTCGTGTTCCTCGGGGAATTTTCTGAGATTCGCCCGAAGGTATACTTCTTTCCCCTTTACTGTGCAGAGTATTACAGTTGTGTTTGTTGTGGACTTTCGCGCTCACCGCGTTGTGGAATTTGTAACTCGGCCTCCGGGACTCGGATTTTGACGTGCAGGTTCTCGTTTCGAAGGTATCGACACGAGGAACGCGACAGTATTTTTGGTGGATTTTTCTAAGTCCGTTGTATAGGTGAAAATGGCACATCTTTGGGGCTGGTTTCAGCAGATGGTGTATACTTGGATATTTTATCATAATGTGTAACTTAGGACCTCTTGTTGTACCCAGGAGGGTTCGTGAGTGTTTTTGGAACACTGCTTGGAGCCGAGGTTTGCGCGACATGTACCATGGATACGAGTTCAGCGGATTGTGCGTGCAAGTGGCCACGCTCTTCACCGACTCCAGGTTGGCCTTGGATTGAGCACTTCAGGTGGGTAAGCTTAATATCAGTAACTGTGTAAGGCAATGATAAGATCTTCATGGATGACTATGTTATGGCGAATATATGTGTACTTGTGGGAATGTCACCCCTCCATGACTGATATCATGCATGTTTAATGTACAACCCATATTTAGCATCTAGAGGAAAAGCTTGAATAATGGCCTAGATCATACAGATTGATATGCCTTAGTAATGATCTTTTAGCATGCCAGGTTGCACATAGTCTTTTATGATATGATTACTCGATGGGGTAGGGGGCTATATCTATGTGCGGGTATTATTATGATCATTCTGTTGATGGACCCTGGATTGTGGACAAGTTTAGTTCTTTAGGGATTCCGGCATGTTGTTTACTCCTAAAGGATCTATTATTATGCTTTACCCCCTTTCATTTCCTTGAGGACATTTGCATGCTTGTATGGACATGTAGTTAGGCCATCTTTTATTGCTACACTACTTACTGGAACTTGACTTAGGAGAAACCATGCTTTTCCTTTCTCCTCCTTTGTTAGTTAGGTGGTCAGTGTTGCTCGGGTTCGAGCAGAGATCTGGGTAGTGTAGTCGGGACTTGGTGTCTGGGACAGGTTGGATTAGTGTGGGGCTTTGCGGCAACCGCGGATATTGGGCGGTCGACCGGATATTTATATATGCACCAGATTGGGTATTTGGTTTCCTTAGTGGTTGAGCTTTCCCACGTTGATCGGAGTGTGCGAACGCGCCGGTCAGGAGCCGGTGTATCACTTATGTGGGTGCGACCGTGCCGGTCAGGAGCCGGTCTATCACTTATGTGGGTGCGACCGTGCCGGTCAGGAGCCGGTCTATCACTTATGTGGGTGCGACCGTGCCGGTTAGGAGCCGGTCTATCACTAATTTGGGTGCGACCGTGCCGTTCAGGAGCCGGTCTATCACTTGTTTGGGTGCGACCGTACCGGCCAGTAGTCGGTCTGTCACCTATTTTGGGATGCGACCGTACCGGTCAGTAGTCGGTCAGTATTCCCGCAGATGAGTTCGACAGCAGGCAGGCAGTACCAGTACTTCTGGCGTCATTAGATTGGGTCTATTACAGACGTTTACTTTACTGTTACCCTCGTGTCAGGGGGACCGAGTGGAGTCTAGTAGCCGTGTTTAGACCAGTGCTAGTGTTGTTGGGAACCGTTTGGGGATACGGTGGTCCCAAGGTCATTGTGAGTTGTTGACCGTTGTATAGGCAGGCATGGCAGGCATAGGCAGGTATGGCAGGCATGGCAGGCATAGGCAGGTATAGCAGGCATGGCAGGCTTAGGCAGGCATAGCAAGCATAGAGGCATGTTAGCTGTTGAGAGTCTCCAGCTTCCTTATTTCAGTCTTTACGGCTTTGGTTACTTTTTGTCTCTTGAGGACTTAGTGGGCAGACCGTCGGGTCTGGCGGTGTTACCCACTGAGAACTCCCTTTTTGGTGTAGTTCTCACACCCTTTGGGGTTTTTCCCCCTTCTTTTTCCTTTCTCTCCTTTGTTTTGCAGAGTCTTAGCGGGTGTTGCTGATTCTGCGGTTGTTGAGCGAGGCGAGGGAGTCGCGAGCTAGATCCCTACCCATGTTTGGAGAGTAGCGGTACCCCTTCAGAGGAGAGCTTCAGTAGCTTAGTTGTTTTATTTTTCCTCTTTTGAGTGACCGATGTAGTGAGGATATATTATGTATCGAGAGACTGTACACTGATGTATATTGGAGATATCTCCCGTTTGAGTTCTGAGTTTTGTACCCAAGGATATTGTATGGTTATTTTTGGGGAGACGGACATTATTGTATTATTATTTCCAGTTGTGCAGTGATTGATTTCGTTATACAACAGGTTTTTACTTATAGCTCAGATATTATGTTTAGCTGTAGTACTTTTCTTGCAGGTAGGACGCTTCGTCTATGCAGGTTGGCATAGGTGGCGGATCTGTTGATGAGCCCGGGTCGCAGTTTCGACCCCGGGGCGTGACACATAGGTTCAGGGTTACACCAAGAACTGGGGTCCGACCTACCACGGCACCCAATAGGGCCGACCTGATAAAACGCGGACCGAAGATAAACCCACCTGTATATAGGAGGAACAACGACTCCACCAGAAGGTAGACGGTCGCGATAACCACAAGACGGATCACGGGCTGGCTCCTGATGACTGGGGCCTACAACAATACCAGGTGACAACTCAGGATCTACCAAATCCTCAAAGTGCAACTAGCGCGTATCGACCATTTCGTCGATTAACGCAATATTAAGCAAATTTAGCTTTTCAAGAACCCCGGGAACCCACAGAAGGTTCGATAATGTTTTAGAATATTCACCTAGCTTTTCCACATTGTTACAATTGCAGCAAGCCCCTCGGGTTTATTCAGGATGTGTTTTATACACTAAATTAACCCTGTTTTGGCTCGTTCTCTTAAACGGAGAATCATTTTTACGAGCCGTCACCTCCAGCAGGTGACATTCGACTTGCTGAACGCCGTGCTCACCCATTTGTGGTAGCACGATACCCGAGGAAAACTTCGGGCCATGAATTACTCCTCTAACCTAGCCGAAACGCATTTTCGTTTCTTCGGCTCATTGAAACCCAAAATAAACGCGAGCATCACGTCCAGTGACCCCAAATTAGCCAGGAGTACACTGTTGCAACATTTCGAAGTCCATTGTAATCTGTTCCCATTTCCACACCGGAACAGGAAGTGGTTGTAGCTTTCCTGCCGGACGCTGATGTTCAGCTTTAACTTGTTGGCACACCGCGCACTGGGATACATACTGTGCAATATCTGATTTCATCCCAGGCCACCAAAATTGCTGCTTCAGATCCTTGTACATTTTGGTTCCACCAGGATGTACAGTGTACAAGGATCGATGTGCCTCTGCGAGAATTTCGTTCCTCAGGCTATTATCCTTTGGAACACACCAACGCCTTCGATATTTGATAGAGCCGTTAGTGAGCATCTGATAGTCATCAGTCTGACCCAATGCTATATTCTCGCGAACTTTTTCGAACCAAGGGTCCAACTATTGTCCTTTCTTTATACGGTCGAGAAGGGTAGGATGAGCTACCATTGCCATAAGTTGGGTTGTCGCGCCAGTAGGAACTACTTCCAAGCTCAATTTTTGAAATTCCTCGATCAGACGCTCTTGCCCAGTGATCATTAGCATTTCAGCCGTACTGTGCTTCCGGCTTAGTGCATCGGCTACTACATTTGCCCGACCAGGATGGTACAGAATGGTCAAGTCATAGTCTTTGAGAAGTTCAAGCCAATGCCGCTGCCTCATATTTAACTTTTTCTGAGTAAAGAGATACTTGAGGCTTTCATTTTCGCCAACAAGTCCTAGACCTCAACTTAGCATGAAACTACCTCAAGAAATAGAGCTGACTAATTTCACCTGGTCACATATACTGCCGAATGTAACCGACTCGATCAATCATTTAGTACCACTAATATTCAACAACTTGGTTTGCCCTTCACAAAATCTTAACAGATCTGGTTTGGACGCGTTGTCCAATTCTACAGTTTAACTGAATATTCTCATCATTGCATCAATTGCAAGTTCTGGGCAATATCATCGTGGTTGGTAGGCCACCAACTAGAATGGATGTCTTCAAGGACAATCTATTCTCCACGTATGTATACCGTCGGAGACCCAATCAAGGTCCAACACGGTCTGGAATATCAGCACCCAAATTATATCACCGTTGCCTAGAGAGCAACCTCGTAAACTAACATATAGGCCAGTACACAAGCAGACCCAATCATAATATTTCCCTTACAGGATAGAGTATTTCGTCCGCTCTTTCGATAGTATGTTGTCTGCAGCCAACGCGCTTATCAAAAGAAAAGTGAAATACCTAGATCTGTCACCAACCTCACATTGGAGACATGAGTCCCACCGGAATCCAACAGAAGGTATCACACATTCCTCACAACACCAACCTGTATGCCAATATTGCAAACCAATATCGAGTGTTACTACCACCACGTGGTCCACGTGGTCACGAGTGCCATCATGGCCACTCACAATAATCTAGAACCATATTTCAGTGTTCACCAATACCTTGGATTAATTACTTCTTGCTAACACAGATCTAGCGACACCTGTCGCAACTCAACACCAACGGGATGATCATAATCCCACACGCATTGTGTGAAACAACCACAATTTGTATCCATTTAGGATTAATATCGGATCCTCAAGCTATCAACATCACTCGACACATTAGACTCTCTAGTCATAGTGCACCACCGATACTACCTCACTAAGGTAGCAGCCACAACCAATACAATTGTTGTATACTCATAGGAGAATCTGAGGCGGTCCACGAAATCCGTGCAAAAAGGTGGGACCTGACTACAACACCAACCCAATCAGGGTTACTACTTGGCCATAGGCCACCAAAACTAATCGATACAACAGCCATGACAGCGCTAGCACGCTCACTGTCACACCCACCTCTATCAGAATAATCTTGAATTCCGGGTTACTTTCACTGAACAGGCTTAGTTCATAACTCGACAAAAGCTTGCATTTATAAAGTGTCATCAGAATCACTTCCTTCACAGCAAAAGAATTGCTAAACTCATAGTCGTCCCGATAGCTGTAATCGGGGAATCAGCAATAATAGCAGTCACCGGTGTAGTTCCGGGAATCATGGCTGTGACAAGGTCACATATCATGTGGCGCGGGGGCAACAGGAGGTTCAACAACACCTCAAAGCACCTGGACTAGTGGTGGAACTTGTGCAAAAATAGCAGTCATCTGCTGTACTAACCCAGCAAAAGTGGTGAGCTAACTCTCAAACCACTGCGAACGATCCGAGCCCTCTGGCTCCACTGAAACATCTCGCCCACGACCCGTTTCACGATCGCGGCCAACACTGCACTCACTATCACCACCAAGCCCAGAGCGCGTGCGATCACCGCTTGTAGCCACAACAACAAGGTTAGGAAACAACTCATTAGTAAATAATTCACCTAAGTTCCTAACCACAAGAGAACACCCCGCGCTCTCACGTCAGACTCAAGTCATCCTAGGGTTTATCCTAACCCAAACCTAGGTACCGTGTACCTATTCTCTGATACCATCTAATCTGTCACGCCCCGAGATTCAAAAGCGGGTCTAAATTTTTTTTTTTTTTTTTTTTAAAAAAAATCAGAGTTAAAAATCTTGTTTTCTCCAAGGCGTGAACAGACCGCCACTGTCACGCCCCGAGCCCGCCAATTGGGTCGGTTCGGGCACGCCAACAGACCCGCCAATCGGGCACGACCTCACGCTACCCGAAAGGAACGGTCACAACCATCTCGAATCAAAACAATGCTTATGATGAGATATAATATCAGAGTAAGATCACTACTAATTTAAAACTTTCATTCAATAAACAAATAGTTTAAGCCGATATGAAAGCATGATAAGAATGAGCCATAATAAACTTTATTACATTTTACATCTCTCAACTTACAATTACATAATATTACAATGATTTTCCTCACAATACATGGTGTCACGCCCCGGGGTCGAAACTGCGACCCGGGCTCGCTAACATATCCGCCATCTGTACGGAAACTGCCGTACAGACGAAGCGTCTAACCTGCAAAGAGAATCAACTACAGTATACAGATATCAGAGCTGAAAGTAAACTACTAAAAACTGAAAACCAAACACTGTACAACTGAAAGTAATACAATATCCATCTCCCAAATACGATCGTATACAAAGTCCTCTGATACAAAACTCAAAAGGGAGATATCTCCAGTAAAATACATCGGTGTACGAGCTCTCAATACAAAAATATCCTCACTACATCAGTCGCTCAAACTGTAAAATAAAATACAACTCTATACCTCACAACAAAGGTCTCTCAACAGAGGAAAAAGAAGTAAACTAATCTACTGAAGCTCTCCTCTGAAGGGGTACCGCTACACTCCAACGACGGGTAGGGAACTAGCTCGCGACTCCCTCGCCTCGGTCAGAAGGATCAGCAACTGGAGCAACAGGAACAGGAGAAGAAGTTTCCGGGGAAAAAGACACCACGATGGGTGTGAGAACTACTTCCCACAGTAGTTCTCAGTGGGTGCCGTCAATAAGCCCAACGGTCTGCCCACCAAGTCTACTAGAGGCAAAAGATAACAGTGCAATGAAATCTGAACAAGAAAAGCTGGAGCTACTCTACAGCTACCATGCCTCTAACTAGATGCTCAAAAAGTGGAACAGATGAACGTAAATGTGACCACACGCACCCAAGGTGCTCAATCGACCCAATCGAACTGACTGCCTCATAGGGTCCAGTCAAGCCTGCGCCTGTCGACTAGGAACGCACCTGCCCACTACCACACATCCACATGAGGACGGGATTTACGTGGGGCGTCCTGCCCGACTAACTCACCCCTCGCGCAAAACTGCCTCAACAGGCCCATCGTTGCATCCACTGCGGAAAACTGCCTCAACAGGCCAACCATCGTATCCACAGCGGCATCTCAGGGACGCGACTCCAACTGAGGAAAACGGCGCGGCATAGAGTATCAACATTGGCATAAGCAGGCTCTAGTCAAGATCCACGCTCACTCTCAGAACGGTAGGACTCAAGATCCCCAAATATCTCGCACAACAGTCGGAGCACTCTCCACGACTCAGCTGATCAGCTCACACGAAACACGAGACACTAGCCTCTCCAACAGCTTGCAGCACAAAGCACACTAGCTGGAGGTACTCCACAGCCAGGAACGACCCAGAACTCAGGCTAATAATACTGGTCGGACAACACTCAACGACCTGGGACCACCGTCGACCCCAACGGTTCCCAACAACACTGACCGGAAGATACTCGACGGCTCGGGACTACCGTCTGCTCAACGGCTCCCTCCCACGACAGCACAACAGGGATACAAGACCTCCCGGGACTACCGTTTACACAAACAGCTCCCGGCACAGATAAGCAACCCACTACAACTACCAGACTCCACTCTGCTCCCCAGCACGAGTGCAAAAGCATCCCACACTAAAAGAAAGTCCCGACCTCTCGGCCCACTACCCGGGCGAGGATAACACTATGTCCAGGAATGAAAGAACAGTGTGGATGTCTAAGCATAAGTAACCCTAGCCCAAGTGAGGGTTTTCTACTGGTCTGGTTACACATGCAACATATGACGGGGGTGCTAGGTCAAGTTCCAAGATAACTATATTAACAGATGATAAAAGGAATAACAATTCCTACAATCTATCATGCTACACAAGAAAATAAGCTATCATGCATAGTCCTACATCAGTAGAAATACTGTACAGTCCATAAAACTTGGAGATAAGGCCACCCACCTCGATGTGCCACCAATTGCTCGTAGACACTTGCAATTGGCCTCCACGCGATCCGCACGCAAAACGATGTTCACTGCCGGAGTCCGCACGCAAAACGGAGCACGCCGCCGGAGTCCGCACGCAAAACGGTGCACGGTGCCGGAGTCTGCACGCAAAACGGAGTCCGCACGCAAAACAATGCACGGTGCCGGAGTCTGCACGCAAAACGGAGTCCGCACGCAAAATGATGCACGGTGCCGGAATCCGCACGCAAAACAGAGTCCGCACGCAAAACGGTGCACGGCGTCGAAGACCACACGCAAAACGGTGCAGAAAAATAGTCCCTAACACAGATAAGAACAAGGGGTTAATTACAGTCCAAACGAACGCCCCAAAACTGTGCCAAAAACACCGTAAAATTAACACACGGGACCCACCCGACTGCGCCGCTGCCGCCGAAACGCTCCCATCGAAACCTCGCGCACGCTCCACGAGGTCCACAACGCACCGCCGCACCACCACAAATCCCCTCCTCACTCCCTCTCTCGCTCGGTTGAAGAAGGAAGAAAAGAAAATGGAGGAGAAAAGGCTTGCGGGGGAGAAGGAAGAAGAAGAAGAAAAAGAGGAGGAGGGAGTGGTCCACGGCCTCGGGTCCACAGTGGACCAGCCAATGGGGGCCCCTCAACCGGCCGGTCCACAAGCAAGGGCGCGCGCACCAGGCGCAGCGCGCACCCCTCGCGCCACGTGGCCGCGCCATCGCATGCCACGTGGGCGCGGCAAACCGCGCGCCACACGGGCGCTCGTTACACCGCCACACGGGCGCGGGACACAGCGCGCGCCACACAGGCGCACGCCCCCGCGCCCGAGCGGGCGCCAACGGGGGCCTGCCACGTGGCGGCCCCCGCGCGTCCCCCGCCGACGCGCAACAGTGCGCCTCTGCCGCGTCCGTACGCTCCCCGAACCGCGCGCCAAGCCTCGATTTCCGAGCTGCCAACCTCGGGAACCGTGCCGCGATGCCTAAAAAAACGCGCACTTCTACCGGGCTCCAAAACCAACAAGTAAAAAGTCCATTATTAGCGATTTCGCGCGCTGAATCCAGAAACGATGTCCGTTTCTCCAAATTCTCGCCCGAAAATTTGCCGAAAGCCCACTCGATCCGATTTTCGCGCCGGGTCCAATTCTGAAGTCCGATTTGCCAAATTCCAACTCTAAAAATTCCCGAAGGCGACCGGAGAGGTAGTCTTTTATCCAAACTTCGCCCGGAGTCCAATTTTGACATCTGAATCGCGCGAAACCACTTCTAAACACCCGACGGGTCCTCAAAATACCCACGGGATCTCATTTTAAACCCGAAGTCCACCACTTGTGTCCAAATTGCGCGCAAACATCACTGACACACCACACAGGCCTCCAGTGATGCAACTAAATTCCAAATTGCATCACAAATCCATTTCTCGGGCCCGACATGCGCACAACCACTCCCAACGGCCACTAAAAGCTGCCGAACAACTAGCGACCCTACGCGGGGGATTCTGGGACCTCACACATGGTTCACTCGATCATAAAAGAAAGGTACCTCTGCTAGACCCTCTAGGTCTCTATGCTGCTGGGCCCTTGCCCCTGTCGTATGCCTCGCCGTCTGCATCTGAACCGTCTCATCCGCTGCATCCATACCCGAACCTGTGGGGGGGGGGGGGGGGGTCACCCAAGGGGTGTGAGAACTCCGACAGAGTTCCCAGTGGGTTCAACCACCGGGAAGAAGTGTCCTACACCACTTGGTCCAATGGAAGCAATAATAATAGTGCTAGGAAACTAAAATCCTCAATATCAAAATGCGGCTATGCATTATAATATGTCACTATACTATCTGTGTATACTCATCAACCCAGCACTACTCTGTCTAGCCACACTAGGCTGCTAGCACCAACTCGGCCACTATGCCGCTGTACACAGGGTTAAACTAACCCGGCCACCTTGGCCACTCTAATTTCTCTTTATTCTTTAAATTCTGGTGCTTTAGTTCAAGTTAACCCTCAGAAATTCTTATCCAACGGGCCTGAGCCCGGTAGCCCTGCTACTATCGGATAAGATTTCTAAGGTTGCCGATAACACCCGCAAGTGTTACCCCGTCCTACGAAGTAAATGTGTTCTTCGGGCCACCTGCTATCGGAGAAGGGGCTGCCCTTTACGTCCGATCCTGGTGCGCCCGGGGAGAGGGCAAGCCCTTTACGTCCCGCAGAACCACATTTCAACCTTCGAAGGCACGCCCGTTTTATTATCTTTTCTTATCTTTCATTTCCTTTCCTCTGGGCACTCAGCCCTTTTCTGCACTTTATGCATTTGTCTTTATCTTTACTCTTAAGCACTTGCTTTTCTTTTCTCTCTCACTCGAGCCTTCAGCTCATATTGCCACTGGCAATTACTATCACTCTTTCCTTTGAGCATTTAGCTCTTTGCTTTCACTTTAAGCCTTCCGAAAGTACCTCGTCCGACGGGTCGCTGCCCAGGGAGTCCTGCTCCACTTGACGAGTCTCAAATTCGAAGGCGCCATTTACATTCTCTTTATGCTTTTAGCCACTTTTAGCTTGCTTTTAACTTTAAGCCTTCCGAAAGTACCTCGTCCGACGGGTCACTGCCCAGGGAGTCCTGCTCCACTTGACGAGTCTCAAATTCGAAGGCGTCATTTATATCCTCTTTTCATTCTCTTTATCTTAGCAATTTGCTTGTCTTGCTTATTAACCAAGTTTTAGCCCTATCTTGAGCGATTTGCTTGTCTTGCTTATTAACCAAGTTTTAGCTCTATCTTGAGCGATTTGCTTGTCTTGCTTATTAACCAAGTTTTAGCTCTATCTTGAGCGATTTGCTTGTCTTGCTTATTAACCAAGTTTTAGCTCTATCTTGAGCGATTTGCTTGTCTTGCTTATTAACCAAGTTTTTCATCCCTTACCCTAGGTCTTGCCTCACGGGTAACTAGAGAGTCTCCTGGACTCTTTAAACATTTCTCTTTCATTTTATTTAACTCAAATTGAAGTTAAAGTTATTGTCCATTTGCCCAGACACCCTATGACTTTCTAGGGTTGTATTTGTTTAATTCTTTAACCTTGGGATCTTATCCCAATTTCCTGATTCCTCACTGAATCCTAGAGTTAACTTAACTCTATTTTCCTGTTCCACTTTATCTTAGAGTTACACTGACTCTAATATCCTGTCTGTGAATTCAAACTCCACTAGTTCACCTTAGGTTTTCTTTACCTAAGTTTAATGTCATACTCATCCTAGAGTCCTTGACTCTATGTTGATCATTAGTTTACCTTAGGTTCCTTTTACCTAAGTTCCATGTCATACTCATCCTAGAGTCCTTGACTCTATGTTGATCACTCTATCCCGTGTCCTTAGGTTATCACCTAAGACAATGCCACTCGTACAATCCTAGGATAAGCTCCTAAGTTTTGATGTCACTCAGTGAAGCCTGAAACTAGGTTTTCTCCTAGTCTTACTACCAACATGTTCCCTTTCCTTATGTCACATGATTCCTAGGGTTATACCCTAACATGATCACAATCATAAAGGCTAATCACATTCAGGCATGCAATTATTTTCACATCCATCATAAAAATAATATTTATCCTCTAGGCATGCAAATCTATCCTCTATCTTTGGCAACCAACAGTTGCACTTTTCATCTGTGTCCTTTTACACATGCACATTTATCATCTATCTCTGGCAACCAACAGTTGCACTTTTTCATCTGAATCCATCTACATAGGCAATCATAATCATAATTACCTAACGCCTCTAACAGGCTACTATCATGCTTCGAATCGAAAAGCAAAGTAGCAAGGGGAGAGATCACCCAATTTCGGCAGAATTCCCCACCTTGTAGTGTCCCCGATTTCCTATCATGTCTCCACACTTGATCACTATTCTTCCAATTGCTTGTAGACACTTGCAATTGGCCTCCACGCGGCTCCACTTGGTACCTCGAGCTTGCACGCAAAACGCTGCACATCCCTCGAGTTTGTACGCAAAACGGAACAAGCTTCTCTTAAGGCTGCGCGCAAAATGGTGCACATTTCTTTCCTAGTCCTGCACGGAGAACGATGTAAACCATTAGAACCTACGTGAAAAACGGCGCGCATTAGTCCAACCCGCACGCAAAACGGAGCACATACCCCGCATTGGCACGCAAAACGGTGCACACACTACTGTGGGGTTGCACGCGAAACGGTGCACCTTCATCCAGTCCTGTACGCAAAATGAGATGCATTGTTAGAACCCGCAGCAAAACGGTGTCCGTTAGTCCAACCTGCGCGCAAAACGGAGCACATACCTCGCACTGGCACGTAAAACGGTGCAATTCCCTTTTTCAACGTTGCACGTAAAACGGTGCACATTTTCCGAGCCTACGCCCCAAAACCGCGCACAATCGTCGAATCCGTATGCAAAACGGAGCACGTCTCCCACGGGCGGCACGCAAAACGAGGCGAGTCCAAAACGCCCGCGAAACTCGCGCAGTAAAACGGCACAGAAAGTTGGGCCCCTAACATGCACGTGGGCAAAGGGGGGTCAAATCCAAAATCCAAGAAGGAAATTCAAAGCTGTGCCAAAAATACCGCAAACACGACACACTGGGCCTACCTCAACAATGCCGTGTCGTCCATCGCGTCCTTTAGTCTCTTTGGAGCACCTTGCGCGATCCACGGGGTCCACGGCGCGCTCGTGCGCCCTCGAAAACCCCCCGCGAAATCGCCCGGTTCCCCTGTGACACCCCCGGAATTTGGATTAGTCCTATATATAAATGATATAATAGGACTAAATCTCTAACCCGGCTATAGCATTTTGGATGGTAGCAAGATCCAAGAGGAACATGAGAGTTAAGCGTGCTAGAGCTAGAGTAGTTCTAGGATGGGTGACCCCCTGGGAAGTGGGGCGTCACAGTTGGTATCAGAGCCATTCACCAGCCGGAAATGTGAGATGAGTCTCGGCTGAGCCAATATAGCGGGTAGAGCGAGGCTCCCCGGCTAATGACCGTTGTGAGTGGAGTGCAGCTCCTCACAAGGTCGGCTAAGGCTAGCGAGACGAGTCTCACATCGCCTGGTGCTTGTGAGTGTGCTTGAGCCTGACGTGGACGTCAGGGCTTAAAGGGGGGAGGAATGTGACACCCCCGGAATTTGGATTAGTCCTATATATAAATGATATAATAGGACTAAATCTCTAACCCGGCTATAGCATTTTGGATGGTAGCAAGATCCAAGAGGAACATGAGAGTTAAGCGTGCTAGAGCTAGAGTAGTTCTAGGATGGGTGACCCCCTGGGAAGTGGGGCGTCACATCCCCTCCCCGTGCGCTCGGGTGAAGCCAAAGAGGAGAAAATGAAGAAAATGGGGCCATCCCGGCCTTTATAGGCCGAAATCCGACTTTCGGGCGCATCTTTCGGGCGCCCGAAACGGATTTCCGGGCTGCTACAGTAAACAGCCCCGCGGTCCACGCGTCCACGCCGCGCCAGCGAGGTGCCACGTCACAGTCGCTCGCCCAACCAGAGGACGCCACGTGTCCCTGGACCCGTGCACCGCGACCAACGAAATGTGGCGGCCAATCAGGGGCCACCACGCGGACCGCACCACGCCCCCGCTCTGACGCCGGTCGCAGCGATGGGTCGCGTCAGCGCGTCACGTCGCGCTGACCGCCCAATTGGAGGCCGACACGTGGCCTCCCCGCTGACACCGCGCCAGGGAGCCAACGCGCGTTCCTCGCGCACGCCTGCGCCTCGGCTGCTGCGTCCAATGGGGAGACGCCACATGGCGTCCCCCACCTGCTCCACGCGCCTCGAGCCGCGCGCCCCGTGCGTTTCCCGCGCGAGCCGCGCCTCGGGATTCGTTCACTTGCCTCAGGATTCGTGCTTATTGCATCGAGATCCACGCACACTGCATAGGGGTCCGTGCCAACTGCCTCGGGATCCGTGCCACTACCTCGGGATCCGTGCCAACTGCCTCGGGATCCGTGCCAACTCGGGATTCGGGCGCTGCTACAGTAACTTTCGGGCGCAACCTCATTCCGGTCCAGGCTGCTACAGTAACCGGTCTGCCCGAGCCGAACCGGGTTCGCTACAGTGCAAAGAACCCGGTTTGCTACAGTATTTTCCGGGCGCCCGGTTCCCACTTTCGGGCGCCCGAAACTTGGGCCCAAGCCCAGTTTCGCCCGTTTTCGTCCGTTCTTGCCCGTTTCTCGCCCGTTTACGCTCAAATTTGACGGGCAGCCACAGTTTAACATAATTTACCTCATGGTACTTTAACTTTTCAGTTTGGACCACTTTTGGGTCACCCAAAGTCCCACTGTGTTCGAATTCGCTGGAGGAGCCCGTTCTCACTATCCGGGTGTCCGATCAACGCGAAACTTTTACTGTGGCCTTGAAACACATTTACGGAGCTCCCGTAATTTTCTCGGAATTTTCCGAGACTGTGAATTTTCCACTTACAATCTGGGCCCACTTTCTCACATAAGATTCTAGATATCTTATTTTAATCCCGATTTGGGCCCAATTCACTTCCAGGTCATCCTGTACTTTTCTAGCTCAATAAAAATAGTATTTCATACCATTTTTATTTATATTTTGTTTATATACCAAGTTCCGGTTCACTACATTCTACCCCCCTAAAAATAAGTTTCGTCCTCGAAACTTGAGTCACATCTCGACTCCTACTAGATCAAGAGGGGGAAAACTTGCCCTCACTACTTGTCACGCCCCGGGGGGTTTTTACGCGCGGAGCGGTAGCCACCGATGGTCCCAAAATTTCACATATATTTTTTTTTTGAAACCAATCTCCCCCGGCGCGTGCCCAGACCCGCCGCATATACAAATTCACTCTGCAAACGGGCAGAGTCTCCTTTGTATATGCACGGCGTCCTGATTACAAAGTTCACATAAGCATGCCTTTAACCACACTAGACCGGTTGCCAATCACATACAATCATTTTCAACAACATACAATCAATTTCCACAAGTAATAAAGGGGCCGACTATTTTTGAAAGGATAAAACCACAGGGTTTGAAATCGGTGCCCACCCGACACCAGGTTTAATAAAACTAATTTCGAAATCACATAAATCCACAAAATTTGAAAACGGCGCTCACACGGCACCCGTATTTTTAAAACGGTTTTCGCAACATTTTCCATGTTTCTTGTTTGTTGTTTGAAAGCGGCCAAGTAAAGAAGTAAGAACAAACACCCAACCAAAAGAGTTATAAAAATAGTCCAACATCCACATCGATCCCACGGGGGTATCGCGATCCACAACTAGCTACGATGCGTAATGAAATGAACAAAAAGGTAAAGTAAACAGTATCTGTAGCCTCTAAGGGCCAGAAGATCGCTCACGCGGCCTCACCAACGCCCTAGCACTCGCCCCTGGTCGAACCTGTCACGGAGTGGGAAGTCAGTGACCAGAAACAATAATAAAAGCAATAAGGGCTAAAGTAAGGCAAACCACAGAAAAACCCGAGCAATCAACAATGAAGAACCCTGTGCAAACCAGACAAAGAAGGGTCTTGCGCAAACCCAAACAACGAAGAACCCTGTGCATACCAAACCGGGCACCTCCCCCGGCAACCACACCGAGCACCTGCCTCGGAAACCCCCGCCGAGCACCTGCCTCGGCCGCCGAGCACCCACCTCGGCATCACCGCTCACACCCCCCACCCACGGGGGCCCCCATTCCTAACGTCACCATCACGTGGGGTACACGGGTCAACGTACCACTTTTCCGGAAAAGCACACCCTTGCGGTGGCCAAACCGCCGGTGTGCGTGTAGTAACACCAGAGCCTCGTCCGAGCACCAACCTCGGCCAACCAGACCGAGCACCAACCTCGGTGAACCAGTCCGAGCACCTGCCTCGGCTGTCTCCCAGAACATGATGTATCGTCGGGCACAGCGACCCTCAGTCGCCATAAACATAGTGATAATAAAACATAAGCATAAACGCGTCAAACCTTTGCTCTTACCAATTGCTCTCGTTCCCCGACTCAAGGACTGTCGGGAGAGGAACCCACATTTTGATGTCCGACTGGTCACACCGATCACCGTCCTCATCGCTAGTACGCTCCAAACAACCCTACTGTTGTTTGGAGGGGCGAACTGCCTATCCAGTCTTTCACCGCGACGTTCATTAAACCCGGAGGTCCACGTCACCCCTTACAAGATATAAATAACCATAACGGAAGACATGCACAAAGATGTTCTAAGGGGTACCCAACTAGAATGAAGATAACTGACCGCGCCCGCGGCTCTCCTTAGCAGATCAGAACTCCTCGCGGCCTACTAAAACATCCGAGAGCACAAATTAACACCTTACCCTACTCAGGTAAAATCAGTGGTCCCGACCACTAATAATAAACCCACAAAACCGAAAACTCAGATCAAACCGGTAACGTCCAGGGCTACCAACACCCGGATCGCGACTATTTCATCGCGAACTCCATTGGAACCCAAAACCGCTAGCCGAAAACCTGACAAAACCTAATTCTCAACCGGTAGCCAACTCGGGACGTCAATGGTTAAACCAAGAGGACCCTGACGGCGAAAGAGATGAGGAAAAGGCCCGACGGCGCGACCCCGACGGTTTCGTCGAAGCGCGGAGCGTCGGTGAAACTAGCACCCAACATGGCGAAACGGTGACCAAAAGATCCCAAGTGGCCATGCCAAGGAAACTGCGGAAATGGTGATCCCAACGGCGAAAACGGCGCTCAAAACGGTGGAAGAACGGGCCAAAACGGAGCTACCGAACTTCCGGCTGACGGATGGTGCACGGAGCAGCGCGTGGACCGGGTTTACAGCGTCGGCAGTTGCGCGGCATGCGCCGGGTGCACACAGGAAGCGTGCACCGCGCATCCTGGGCCGGGCCGGTGCACGACACGAGCGTGCACCGGGCTCACGGCCGCAGGGCCTGCAGCGCGCACCGGGTGCACGCTGTACCGTGCACCGCGCCTGAGCGGGCCGGGCCGGCGCACGAAAGTGTGCACCGGGTCCGCGGCTATGGCTGTCGATGCGTGCGCCGGGTGCACGCCCGGAGTGTGCACCGCGCACAGTGTGCAGCCCGGCGCACGGTTTCGTGCGCCGGGTCTGCGCCTCCGGGGCTGCGGTGCGTGCACCGGGTGCACGCCTCGGTCTGTGGACCGCGGCTGAAGCATCCATACCGCGATGAACAGTAATGCCCCTTTTTCATTTTCTTCTCCGTTTTCGCTCTCGTTTCGCGATTTCATCTCCGTTTTCGCTCCCGTGCGACTCCGGCGACGACCCCGTGGGCATGATAACAGCGGCGGCGGCCTCCCGTTTGACAACGGCGGCGGCGGCTTCCCGTTACCACAACCCACGACGCGTGCGACACCCGAACGACCCCCACCCAAAACCTCGACCCCACAGAAATTGCAATAGAGGGAAACGACGCTTACCGTGATCCTGCGAGGAAGGGGGGGAAAAGGTGGATCGTCCCTCTCGTCTCCAACGGAAAGCTCCACGAGGGATGGGTTTCCCTCGTTCTTCCCTTCTCCTCGTCTCATCGCCTCGGTTTCTCACGCCGTTTTTGAAAAGAGGAAAAGAGGGGTTTAGGGTTTCTCCCCGCACCCCCGATCGGAAGTAAAAGATATCAAGAGGATTTTAAAAAATTAAACCCTAGTAAATAGATCTAGTCCATCTGAAACTGAACGAGGGGTCCAGATCACCTCGGAAAACGTGCCGATTGCCGGCACGCATTTCGATGCACCCAAGCTGATAGAAAACTTCAAAAATTATTTCTAGGAGATCCCGGGGTCGGAAATCAAATCCGATCGCGCCACCGTTCACCGTTTTGCGAGCTCTACCACCTAAAAATACCCGCAAACCCCGACGACCAGCCCAAAAATTCTCGAATGTCCACACCCCCTTATCAACTAAAACTATTTAATTAAGACCCAAAGCAGAAAGTCGGAAGGTCGAGGTAAAATAAAATAAATAAAATAACCCAAAAACATAAATAAGATGAAAAGTCCGATCGTAGAAGGATCCCGTCTGATCACCTCGAAAAGCGTGCCGGCC
Organism: Tillandsia leiboldiana; assembly: GCA_029204045.2. NCBI lineage: Eukaryota > Viridiplantae > Streptophyta > Magnoliopsida > Poales > Bromeliaceae > Tillandsia > Tillandsia leiboldiana. The sequence goes on along the minus strand of CM055067.1, from coordinate 33,417,221 downwards.
ACTTAGCACGGATTCCGATGCACCACACGAAGGCAAACGCTTTGACCCCCATTCCGGGAGATCCGTAAATCGAAATCCGAATCCGTTCGCTTTGCCGTCCTTCGTTTTCCGAGCTCAATCGTAGAAAAATACTCGCGGTCCAGGCCAGTCCATTGCAGAAAACACAGTGAAAAGTCTCCCTAACAATCCCGTCATAAAAAGAATGTATGCAAAGGCATTGGAACGCCAGGACTCTACATCACTCACCACTTAAAAGAAGTTTCGTCCTTGAAACTTAACCCTGGTCCACAACGAATAAATCTGGGTAGCACTCCCTCATCTTTGACTCCAGTTCCCAAGTCGCTTCACGTTCTTCCTGGTTGCTCCACAGCACCTTCCCATAGGGGATCGTCCGGTTGCGCAATCCTTTTTGTCCTCTCGTGCTATGATCCGCACCGGTGTTCCGTCGAAGCTCAGGTCCTCTCTAAGCTCAAAAGCGGTGACCATCCATCACCATAATCAAGTACGCAGGTTCAGAGCACATCTTCGAGAATCCGATTCACTTGCTCGGGCTGTCCGTCGGTCTTGGGGTGCAACGCCGTGTTGAGGTGTGGTTTAGTCTCTAGAGCTTGTTGTAGACTTGCCAAAGGTTCGACACCAGCCGTGAGTCTCTAGTCCACCAAAATTCTGCTCGAGGTCCTCGTACATCTTCGTGTCACCTGGGTGCGCCGCGAAGGGAATGGAGTGCGCCTCTAACAGTAACTCTTTCTTCAACACTGGTAGCTCGGGCACGCAAGTCCGCCCTTGGAGACGTATTGCGTAGTTTGCACTCGCCGTAAAGTCGTATGCATGGTCTGGGGGTCTTGTCTCGAATAAGTTGTATCCCTACGCCTGTTTTCTGACCTTCCAGGATTTCTCTAATAGGTTTGGCTCAACCATCAAGGACAAGAGTCGCGCGACCGTATCGGTCCTGCATAGTAATCGCGCTTATCGGTTCCTCCTCGATTTGACCTTTCCCGCTCAAGAAATCCGTTACTATGCTTGCTTTTCCGGGGTGATACCGGGTGGAAAAATCGAGTCCTTCACCAACTCCAATCCACGTCCCTGCCACAAAACAACTCTTCCTATGTGAACCAAATGTAAGGCTCTGGCGATCCGAAAACACATCACGATGAACTCCAAAAAGGCGGAGTCTCCAAAGCTTTAAAATGAAGGCGACTGCTGCCAGTTCCGGATCGTGTGTCGGGCAGTTCCGCTCATAATCTCTGTGATTCCTGTTGCTGACACCTTGTGCCCCAAAGCCCACTTCGCGAAGTCCGCACTCCCATTTCTTAAACTTACCGAACAGCTTCTGGCCCCTGAGATTCCGAAGAATAATCCACAAGTGCTCCTCACAGTTGATTGAAGAGGTCATCAATCCTGGACTTGTTCTTCGTTGTAACCTTGTTTATCTCCCTGTAGTTGATGCGTGGACGTAGGCTTCCATTCTTCTATTGCATGCAGAGTACGGGTGCGCCTCAAGGCGACACCCTCGGTCTGAAGGATCCTTCATCCGGAAGATCTCCTAGTTGTGCCTAGTAGAAGCTCGAAAGAGAGGATGACCTCTCGCAATGCGTCGAGGTACCCTAGTCATACCTCCCAACCCGCACCGAAGAGCCCCTAAAAGTCCAACACAACTAACCCGACAACAAGGGAAAGGTCACACTAACACCCTCACGAGGCTCCAAGAGGTGCCAGCTAAGCAGGCTGGGTTACTAACAACCAGAAAAACTCCCCGGAGAGCAACGAACTCACCCGTCACCAACACGGACTGCTCCCACCCGTCACCAACACGGGCCACCTCCACCCGTCACCAACACGAGTCACTAGCTCGGAGCAAATCCACCGTCCTGGATTACCCGCTCCGACGGTCCGTCCGACCGAGGCGACGGTCAAAACTAAAGTTAGGCTTCAGCTCTAAGGCCTACCACCAGGTCTACCCCACAGAAAGGGCTGCGTACAAGGCATCCTAGCCGAAAGTGATCAGTGCCAAAGCTCCAAGCAGTCGACAGATCCCCATCACGTCGATCTCTACAACCATCGCAGTGTCTACAGTAAGAAGCCGAACTATGGGTAACAAACGTAGGGGAAGAGTCCTCGTTCCCACCCCTACCTTGTCCAAGGTGCAAAACGAATCGGCCGACTAGCCGCTGTAGCCTAACACCCGAGGACGCAGAAGGTACAAATCCAGACAAAAGGTTATCCAGTTACTCACGACCGACAAAACGGCCGACACACTAACAAGCGCCGGTGGGTTACACTATTACCCGCCACCGTTACTAACGATGACCAGATCATCGGCGGTAGTGAAGGGGTTCGGGAAAACAAAAGCCGGCACAATGTTTCGCGGTACTAACAGCCGCAGCATGGGCACAACCACCGTGAGCAGACCCACCGTGTCCTGTGCTGGTTGTCTAATCCATTGATTCATAGCAACCATCACGACCCCGGTGGGAGCCGGCCTCGACCCCAACCTCCAAATTAGCCCGACCACACTAGCACAACACCCGAGCCAAACCGAAAATCAACCTTGACAATCCCGCACTCTCGCATCTCTACGCATCTATACCCTGATCATTTCATTGGTTAGTAGCTAGTGATGATGTACCCCGTGGATGTTGGACAGCGTCTACTGTGGTTAAAGTTGTTTTCTCTGATACCATCTTAATCTGTCACGCCCCGGGGGGTTTTTACGCGCGGAGCGGTAGCCACCGATGCTCCCAAAATTTCACATATATTTTTTTTTTGAAACCAATCTCCCCCGGCGCGTGCCCAGACCCGCCGCATATACAAATTCACTCTGCAAACGGGCAGAGTCTCCTTTGTATATGCACGACGTCCTGATTACAAAGTTCACATAAGCATGCCTTTAACCACACTAGACCGGTTGCCAATCACATACAATCATTTTCAACAACATACAATCAATTTCCACAAGTAATAAAGGGGTCGACTATTTTTGAAAGGATAAAACCACAGGGTTTGAAATCGGTGCCCACCCGACACCAGGTTTAATAAAACTAATTTTGAAATCACATAAATCCACAGAATTTGAAAACGGCGCTCACACGGCACCCGTATTTTTAAAACGGTTTTCGCAACATTTTCCATGTTTCTTGTTTGTAGTTTGAAAGCGGCCAAGTAAAGAAGTAAGAACAAACACCCAACCAAAAGAGTTATAAAAATAGTCCAACATCCACATCGATCCCACGGGGGCATCGCTATACACAACTAGCTACGATGCGTAATGAAATGAACAAAAAGGTAAAGTAAACAGTATCTGTAGCCTCTAAGGGCCAGAAGATCGCTCACGCGGCCTCACCAACGCCCTAGCACTCGCCCCTGGTCGAACCTGTCACGGAGTGGGAAGTCAGTGACCAGAAACAATAATAAAAGCAATAAGGGCTAAAGTAAGGCAAACCACAGAAAAACCCGAGCAATCAACAATGAAGAACCCTGTGCAAACCAGACAAAGAAGGGTCTTGCGCAAACCCAAACAACGAAGAACCCTGTGCATACCAAACCGGGCACCTCCCCCGGCAACCACACCGAGCACCTGCCTCGGAAACCCCCGCCAAGCACCTGCCTCGGCCGCCGAGCACCCACCTCGGCATCACCGCTCACACCCCCCACCCACGGGGGCCCCCATTCCTAACGTCACCATCACGTGGGGTACACGGGTCAACGTACCACTTTTCCGGAAAAGCACACCCTTGCGGTGGCCAAACCGCCGGTGTGCGTGTAGTAACACCAGAGCCTCGTCCGAGCACCAACCTCGGCCAACCAGACCGAGCACCAACCTCGGTGAACCAGTCCGAGCACCTGCCTCGGCTGTCTCCCAGAACATGATGTATCGTCGGGCACAGCGACCCTCAGTCACCATAAACATAGTGATAATAAAACATAAGCATAAACGCGTCAAACCTTTGCTCTTACCAATTGCTTTCGTTCCCCGACTCAAGGACTGTCGGGAGAGGAACCCATATTTTGATGTCCGACTGGTCACACCGATCACCGTCCTCATCGCTAGTACGCTCCAAACAACCCTACTGTTGTTTGGAGGGGCGAACTGCCTATCCAGTCTTTCACCGCGACGTTCATTAAACCCGGAGGTCCACGTCACCCCTTACAAGATATAAATAACCATAACGGAAGACATGCACAAAGATGTTCTAAGGGGTACCCACCTGGAATGAAGATAACTGACCGCGCCCGCGGCTCTCCTAAGCAGATCAGAACTCCTCGTAGCCTACTAAAACATCCGAGAGCACAAATTAACACCTTACCCTACTCAGGTAAAATCAGTGGTCCCGACCACTAACAATAAACCCACAAAACCGAAAACTCAGATCAAACCGGTAACGTCCAGGGCTACCAACACCCGGATCGCGACTATTTCATCGCGAACTCCATTGGAACCCAAAATCGCTAGCCGAAAACCTGACAAAACCCAATTCTCAACCGGTAGCCAACTCGGGACGTCAATGGTTAAACCAAGAGGACCCTGACGGCGAAAGAGATGAGGAAAAGGCCCGACGGCGCGACCCCGACGATTTCGTCGAAGCGCGGAGCGTCGGTGAAACTAGCACCCAACATGGCGAAACGGTGACCAAAAGATCCCAAGTGGCCATGCCAAAGAAACCGCGGAAATGGTGATCCCAACGGCGAAAACGGCGCTCAAAACGGTGGAAGAACGGGCCAAAACGGAGCTACCGAACTTCCGGCTGACGGATGGTGCACGGAGCAGCGCGTGGACCGGGTTTACAGCGTCGGCAGTTGCGCGGCATGCGCCGGGTGCACGCAGGAAGCGTGCACCGTGCATCGTGGGCCGGGCCGGTGCACGACACGAGCGTGCACCGGGCTCAAGGCCGCAGGGCCTGCAGCGCGCACCGGGTGCACGCTGTACCGTGCACCGCGCCTGAGCGGGCCGGGCCGGCGCACGAAAGTGTGCACCGGGTCTGTGGCTCTGGCTGTCGATGCGTGCGCCGGGTGCATGCCCGGGGCGTGCACCGCGCACAGTGTGCAACCCGGCGCACGGTTTCGTGCGCCGGGTCTGCGCCTCCGGGGCTGCAGGGCGTGCACCGGGTGCACTCCTGGGTCTGTGGACCGCGGCTGAAGCATCCGTACCGCGATGAACAGTAATGCCCCTTTTTCATTTTCTTCTCCGTTTTCGCTCCCGTTTTGCGATTTCATCTCCGTTTTCGCTCCCGTGCGACTCCGGCGACGACCCCGTGGGCATGATAACAGCGGCGGCGGCCTCCCGTTTGACAACGGCGGCGGCGGCTTCCCGTTACCACAACCCACGACGCGTGCGACACCCGAACGACCCCCACCCAAAACCTCGACCCCACAGAAATTGCAATAGAGGGAAACGACGCTTACCGTGATCCTGCGAGGAAGGGGGGAAAAAGGTGGATCGTCCCTCTCGTCTCCAACGGAAAGCACCACGAGGGATGGGTTTCCCTCGTTCTTCCCTTCTCCTCGTCTCATCGCCTCGGTTTCTCACGCCGTTTTTGAAAAGAGGAAAAGAGGGGTTTAGGGTTTCTCCCCGCACCCCCGATCGGAAGTAAAAGATATCAAGAGGATTTTAAAAAATTAAACCCTAGTAAATAGATCTAGTCCATCTGAAACTGAACGAGGGGTCCAGATTAATTCGGAAAACGTGCCGATTGCCGGCACGCATTTCGATGCACCCAAGCTGATAGAAAACTTCAAAAATTATTTCTGGGAGATCCCGGGGTCGGAAATCAAATCCAATCGCGCCACCGTTCACCGTTTTGCGAGCTCTACCACCTAAAAATACCCGCAAACCCCGACGACCAGCCCAAAAATTCTCTAATTTCCACACCCCCTTATCAACTAAAACTATTTAATTAAGACCCAAAGCGGAAAGTCGGAAGGTCGAGGTAAAACAAAATAAATAAAATAACCCAAAAACATAAATAAGATGAAAAGTCCGATCGTAGAAGGATCCCATCCGATCACCTCGGAAAGCGTGCCGGCCACTTAGCACGGATTCCGATGCACCACACGAAGGCAAACGCTTTGACCCCCATTCCGGGAGATCCGTAAATTGAAATTCGAATCCGTTCGCTTTGCCGTCCTTCGTTTTCCGAGCTCAATCGTAGAAAAATACTCGCGGTCCAGGCCAGTCCATTGCAGAAAACACAGTGAAAAGTCTCCCTAATAATCCCGTCATAAAAAGAATGTATGCAAAGGCATTGGAACGCCAGGACTCTACACTACTGGGCTCACTGAACCTCGTGGCCGGCATCACATTGCCTGCTCGTCCACAATTACACGAGCGACCCATTCATAATCCCTATCTCTTCTCAGGGACAATTTCAGACCTGATGTCTGGCCACTTTCACCCAGTAGGTGAGAGACACATTTGAGCACTTGCTCTCTCAATTGCCACGAATGACCAAGTCTTTTCTTGCGAAATCTTCACTTTAATTCCGCCATCACTTTTTCTTTCACAACGAGGTTGCATATGCAACTAATTACATTTACCGCATTTTCGGTCACTTCGCTGCCTAATGTGGAGTGCAAAGGACAATCCACAAGTCCTCAACTATCTCACACGCTACTAGCGCTCTAAGTCCACGGGTTATCAGTTACCCCGACATCTCGAACTACTAATAGGTTCACAGACCACGGTCCAATAGGGCCTATAACCCAACACTAATCCAATGCTGTATAATGGCTCTCACTAGCACACAGACCCAATCATCACACGGGTAGATCCTCACTTAGGATTACTACACCAACACTCCCACTAGGAGCTACAATACCTCAATCACCACTAGCTCTATGGCCTGGTCATATCACACTCTCAGTGTACTAATCTCAATGTGCTAATAGCCTTAATGCTCACACATGGCATTCCACGTTCCCGGGTCATCGCTCGGACTACCGCCCTGACCAAATCTCTATCATGCCCCGCCATCAGGTCCCGGGCCGCTGTCTCTCACAGCTGACTGCGCCTGCCCACTGGGCTACAGGCCCACAGTCCACAAACATGGTCCAGGCACGGATCGTCCCCAAGCGAACCCGCTAATCGTCGCCACGCGACCGCTGCGCTCCCTGAGCAAGATCAACTAACTAGTCGTCAATCCACGACCCAAACTCTCTATCAACTCTGGCCACACTGGGCAAAGGCTAACATGCCACCTAATCAGCTCTCTCTGGCTAAATGATACTTGTGCTCCATGAGCACCCAAACGGTTGGGCGTCTTACGCCCCCACGCTAACTTGCGTAATCCAAAGTGCTAAGGGATTGCTTAAACTCACCCACGGCTCTTATACACCTCTCCCAACTGGGTTGAGGCATCACGATAACTGTTCACCAACTCTGGTGATTAACACGCAAACCCTGTGGTGGCAATCCTTGCCATTATACCGATCCATCAGACCGGCGCCACTAAAACTCTCGCTCTATCGAGAGATCCACGCATCCTTAAGCCTATTCTAGGCCTGTAAATCCTTCTTGCCCTAACCCTTAGGACATATTTACTCGGTTCTCGCAACATAGCGATCACCAGCATTCCATGAGTCGGTCTCTCACTGGACCTCATCAACAAGTGCGGCCACCTGCTATCGCAGCTCGTGTACGTCGTTTGACCCCGAGCCCTCTTGTGACTCGAGTCAAAACAGGTGCGTCTCACTACGTGGTGTCATCGCTGATATGCACACCCCACGAAATAATCAGCTCAAATTTTGCCATTTGAGCAACACGCAGTCTATATACCGACAAAAAGGCTCGTCGACTCAATCATGCGAAAGTATAGGAGGGTACTCCTTTTCATCTCCAACATTACGTTGTCGGCCGCCAACGTAATATCCGAAGAATGAAAGCTCGTCGCCCTCGATCAGTCCCAATATCCTTTTTGGGAACACAACAATAACCAATCGAATACTTTCGCCCAGTAATCCACACACTCTCTCGTGCTAATCCCTAGGGTCTCCCTAAGGTTGCTAACCACCTAGGACTATTCCTAGGCTCTGATACCACTCTTATCTGTCACGCCCCGAGCCCGCCAATTGGGTCGGTTCGGGCATGCCAACAGACCCGCCAATCGGGCACGACCTCACGCTACCCGAAAGGAACGGTCACAACCATCTCGAATCAAAACAATGCTTATGATGAGATATAATATCAGAGTAAGATCACTACTAATTTAAAACTTTCATTCAATAAACAAATAGTTTAAGCCGATATGAAAGCATGATAAGAATGAGCCATAATAAACTTTATTACATTTTACATCTCTCAACTTACAATTACATAATATTACAATGCTTTTCCTCACAATACATGGTTCACTCGATCATAAAAGAAAGGTACCTCTGCTAGACCCACTAGGTCTCTATGCTGCTGGGCCCTTGCCCCTGTCGTATGCCTCGCCGTCTGCATCTGAACCGTCTCGTCCGCTGCATCCATACCCGAACCTGTGGGGGGGGGGGGGGGGGGGGGGGGGGGTCACCCAAGGGGTGTGAGAACTTCGACAGAGTTCCCAGTGGGTTCAACCACCGAGAAGAAGTGTCCTACACCACTTGGTCCAATGGAAGCATAATAATAGTGCTAGGAAATTAAAATCCTCAATATCAAAATGCGGCTATGCATTATAATATGTCACTATACTATCTGTGTATACTCATCAACCCAGCACTACTCTGTCTAGCCACACTAGGCTGCTAGCACCAACTCGGCCACTATGCCGCTGTACACAGGGTTAAACTAACCCGGCCACCTTGGCCACTCTAATTTCTCTTTATTCTTTAAATTCTGGTGCTTTAGTTCAAGTTAACCCTCAGAAATTCTTATCCAACGGGCCCGAGCCCGGTAGTCCTGCTACCATCGGATAAGGTTTCTAAGGTTGCCGATAACACCCGCAAGTGTTACCCCGTCCTACGAAGTAAATGTGTTCTTCGGGCCACCTGCTATCGGAGAGGGGGCTGCCCTTTACGTCCGATCCTGGTGCGCCCGGGGAGAGGGCAAGCCCTTTACGTCCCGCAGAACCACATTTCAACCTTCGAAGGCACGCCCGTTTTATTATCTTTTCTTATCTTTCATTTCCTTTCCTCTGGGCACTCAGCCCTTTTCTGCACTTTATGCATTTGTCTTTATCTTTACTCTTAAGCACTTGCTTTTCTTTTCTCTCTCACTCGAGCCTTCAGCTCACATTGCCACTGGCAATTACTATCACTCTTTCCTTTGAGCATTTAGCTCTTTGCTTTCACTTTAAGCCTTCCGAAAGTACCTCGTCCGACGGGTCGCTGCCCAGGGAGTCCTGCTCCACTTGACGAGTCTCAAATTCGAAGGCGCCATTTACATTCTCTTTATGCTTTTAGCCACTTTTAGCTTGCTTTTAACTTTAAGCCTTCCGAAAGTACCTCGTCCGACGGGTCACTGCCCAGGGAGTCCTGCTCCACTTGACGAGTCTCAAATTCGAAGGCGTCATTTATATCCTCTTTTCATTCTCTTTATCTTAGCAATTTGCTTGTCTTGCTTATTAACCAAGTTTTAGCCCTATCTTGAGCGATTTGCTTGTCTTGCTTATTAACCAAGTTTTAGCTCTATCTTGAGCGATTTGCTTGTCTTGCTTATTAACCAAGTTTTAGCTCTATCTTGAGTGATTTGCTTGTCTTGCTTATTAACCAAGTTTTAGCTCTATCTTGAGCGGTTTGCTTGTCTTGCTTATTAACCAAGTTTTTCATCCCTTACCCTAGGTCTTGCCTCGCGGGTAACTAGAGAGTCTCCTGGACTCTTTAAATATTTCTCTTTCATTTTATTTAACTCAAATTGAAGTTACAGTTATTGTCCATTTGCCCAGACACCCTATGACTTTCTAGGGTTGTATTTGTTTAATTCTTTAACCTTGGGATCTTATCCCACTTTCCTGATTCCTCACTGAATCCTAGAGTTAACTTAACTCTATTTTCCTGTTCCACTTTATCTTAGAGTTACACTGACTCTAATATCCTGTCTGTGAATTCAAACTCCACTAGTTCACCTTAGGTTTTCTTTACCTAAGTTTAATGTCATACTCATCCTAGAGTCCTTGACTCTATGTTGATCATTAGTTTACCTTAGGTTCCTTTTACCTAAGTTCCATGTCATACTCATCCTAGAGTCCTTGACTCTATGTTGATCACTCTATCCCGTGTCCTTAGGTTATCACCTAAGACAATGCCACTCGTACAATCCTAGGATAAGCTCCTAAGTTTTGATGTCACTCAGTGAAGCCTGAAACTAGGTTTTCTCCTAGTCTTACTACCAACATGTTCCCTTTCCTTATGTCACATGATTCCTAGGGTTATACCCTAACATGATCACAATCATAAAGGCTAATCACATTCAGGCATGCAATTATTTTCACATCCATCATAAAAATAATATTTATCCTCTAGGCATGCAAATCTATCCTCTATCTTTGGCAACCAACAGTTGCACTTTTCATCTGTGTCCTTTTACACATGCACATTTATCATCTATCTCTGGCAACCAACAGTTGCACTTTTTCATCTGAATCCATCTACACAGGCAATCATAATCATAATTACCTAACGCCTCTAACAGGCTACTATCATGCTTCGAATCGAAAAGCAAAGGAGCAAGGGGAGAGATCACCCAATTTCGGCAGAATTCCCCACCTTGTAGTGTCCCCGGTTTCCTTTCATGTCTCCACACTTGATCACTATTCTTCCAATTGCTTGTAGACACTTGCAATTGGGCTCCACGCGGCTCCACTTGGTACCTCGAGCTTGCACGCAAAACGGTGCGCATCCCTCGAGTTTGTACGCAAAACGGAACATGCTTCTCTTAAGGCTGCGCGCAAAACGGTGCACATTTCTTTCCTAGTCATGCACGGAGAACGATGTAAACCATTAGAACCTACGCGAAAAATGGCACGCATTGGGCCAACCCGCACGCAAAACGGAGCACATACCCCGCATTGGCACGCAAAACGGTGCACACACTACTGTGGGGTTGCACGCGAAACGGTGCACCTTCATCCAGTCCTGTACGCAAAACGAGATGCATTGTTAGAACCTCCACGCAAAACGGTGTCCGTTAGTCCAACCTGCGCGCAAAACGGAGCACATACCTCGCACTGGCACGCAAAACGGTGCAAGTCCCTTTTTCAACGTTGCACGTAAAACGGTGCACGTTTTTCGAGCCTGCGCCCAAAACCGCGCACAATCGTCGAATCCGCACGCAAAACGGAGCACATACCCCGCATTGGCACGCAAAATGGTGCACACACTATTGTGGGGTTGCACGCGAAACGGTTTACCTTCATCCAGTCCTGTATGCAAAACGAGATGCATTGTTAGAACCTGCACGCAAAACAGTGTCCGTTAGTCCAACCTGCGCGCAAAACGGAGCACATACCTCGCACTGGCACGCAAAATGGTGCAAGTCCCTTTTCCAACGTTGCACGTAAAATGATGCACGTTTTCCGAGCCTGCGCCCCAAAACCGCGCATAATCGTCGAATGCGTACGCAAAACGGAGCACGTCTCCCACGGGCGGCACGCAAAACGAGGAGCGTCCAAAACGCCCGCGAAACTCGCGCAGTAAAACGGCACAGAAAGTTGGGTCCCTAACATGCACGTGGGCAAAGTGGGGTCAAATCCAAAATCCAAGAAGGAAATTCAAAGCTGTGCCAAAAATACCGCAAACACGACACACGGGGCCTACCTCAACAATGCCGTGTCGTCCATCGCGTCCTTTAGTCTCTTTGGAGCACCTTGCGCGATCCACGGGGTCCACGGCGCGCTCGTGCGCCCTCGAAAACCCCTCGCGAAATCGCCCGGTTCCACTCCCCGTGCGCTCGGGTGAAGCCATAGAGGAGAAAAGGAAGAAAATGGGGCCATCCGGGCCTTTATAGGCCGAAATTCGACTTTCGGGCGCATCTTTCGGGCGCTCGAAACGGATTTCCGGGCTGCTACAGTAAACAGCCCCGCGGTCCACGCGTCCACGCCGCACCAGCGAGGCGCCACGTCACAGTCGCTCGGGCAACCAGAGGACGCCACGTGTCCCTGGACCCGTGCACCGCGACCAACGAAATGTGGCGGCCAATCAGGGGCCGCCACTTGACCGCACCACGCCCCCGCTCTGACGCCGGTCGCAGCGATGGGTCGCGTCAGCGCGTCACGTCGCGCTGACCGCCCAATTGGAGGCCGACACGTGGCCTCCCCGCTGACACCGCGCTAGGGAGCCAACGCGCGTTCCCCGCGCACGCCTGCGCCTCGGCTGCTGCGTCCAATGGGGAGGCGCCACGTGGCATCCCCCACCTGCTCCACGCGCCTCGAGCCGCGCGCCCCGTGCGTTTCCCGCGTGAGCCGCGCCTCGGGATTCATTCACTTGCCTCGGGATTCGTGCCTGTTGCATCGAGATCCACGCACACTGCATCGGGGTCCGTGCCACTGCATCGGGATCCGTGCCAACTGCCTCGGGATCCGTGCCAACTGCCTCGGGATCCATGCCACTACCTCGGGATCTGTGCCAACTGCCTCGGGATCCGTGCTAACTCGGGATTCGGGCGCTGCTACAGTAACTTTCGAGCGCAACCTCAATCCGGTCCGGGCTGCTACAGTAACCGGTCCGCCCGAGCCGAACCGGGTTCGCTACAGTGCAAAGAACCCGGTTTGCTACAGTATTTTCCGGGCGCCCGGTTCCCACTTTCGGGCGCCCGAAACTTGGGCCCAAGCCCAGTTTCGCCCGTTTTCGTCCGTTCTTGCCCGTTTCTCGCCCGTTTACGCTCAAATTTGACGGGCGGCCACAGTTTAACATAATTTACCTCATGGTACTTTAACTTTTCAGTTTGGACCACTTCTGGGTCACCCAAAGTCCCACTGTGTTCGAATTCGCTGGAGGAGCCCGTTCTCACTATCCGGGTGTCCGATCAACGCGAAACTTTTACTGTGTCCTTAAAACACATTTACGGAGCTCCCGTAATTTTCTCGGAATTTTCCGAAACTGTGAATTTTCCACATACAATCTGGGCCCACTTTCTCACATAAGATTCTAGATATCTTATTTTAATCCCGATTTGGGCCCAATTCACTTCCAGGTCATCCTGTACTTTTCTAGCTCAATAAAAATAGTATTTCATACCATTTTTATTTATATTTTGTTTATATACCAAGTTCCGGTTCACTACAGCCACACATATAGAAAAGCCTCTGTACAACAAACAGAGCCTTTCCTATATATGCTCGGCTAACAGATACAGTCAATCAGAGTAGATACGAAATAGCTATACTAAATAAGTTCTACTCTATTACAACCACAAGGTTCATAAGTTTAATACATCCAGTTCTCAAAATGGAAATAATAGTATAATGTTTTACTAAATCATTAGGGGTACATCCTACCAGGGATAATCTACCACACGTCCTCACACAGAACGTCCAAAGGTCCCCGCACCCGAAGGACCTGAAAAATAGTCACCCGAGGGTGTGAGACACACCGGAGTGTATCCCAGTGGGCACGACGGGCCGGGAAATAGCAAGCCGTACCTACTAGATACAATAATAAGCGGAAACAGAAGTAGGATATACTGAAGATCAAAAGCAGGTAAACAGTCTAAGTAAGATCATACATGGATCAATAGAACAGGGTATGCATATACATAACACAATCATACTATGCATGATAAATCTATAACAGATATGAAATGCAGGTAATCAAACAAGCAGGAATATCCAGAAAAAGCATCAAAGGTAGTACCACAAATATACCCAATCAAATGCCCACTTTTGGCCACAAGGGCCTCAGGCTAAACTGCCATGGAGCATATGGACCTCAGGCAAAAGCCCATTTTGGTCATTGGGGCCTCAGGCTAAAGCCCCTTTTGGACACCCTACAAGCTATCATAACCCCACTGGGCTCACGTGTGGTGACCCTGATCCCCGTGTAGCTTCTCCCATGAACCGTGGTGTAGAACACCTAGTGTTGGTGTATCTGGTCCACAGTGCATCAAAGGGATGCCACAGATGGACCCTTTGTGATATCCACAGCTGGATTGGCCTTCGGCTGCATTTGCCGAATTTTCGAATTTGATTTGGGCCAAACAGAGGGTGGATTTGGATTCAGCGCGGAAAAACGCTTGAAAACGGCTATTTGCTTGTTTGATTTGGAGTCCGGATGCCCAAAAACGGACCCCCGGAAGTTTTCGCTGAATTTCGGTGCATGGGAGGGGCCGTGGACCGCCGGCTGCCACGTGGCGGCTTGTGATTGGGCCGGTCCGTAGCGCTCGGTCCACAGAGGGGAGCGGCTGGGTGCACGGACCCGGCGCATGGACACGTGGCGCCGCCTGATTGGCGGGCTCGTGAGGCGCGGTCCACAGGTTTTGCGCGGCGGTGCATGGACCGGGGCGGGGGGACACGTGGCATCCCCCGGTTGGTCGGTGCACACGGCGCGGTCCACGGAACCTGAATCGGGTGCGTGGACCGGGTGCATGGGACACGTGTCAACGTGTCATTGGTCGACTCACCGGGTGCGGCGCACGGGGGCGCGGGACCCCGCCTCGGGGAGCGTGCGCGGCAGGCGCCGCCTGCCCGCACGTGTGACCGCGACAGTGGCAGGGCCACGTGTCGCCCTGCCACTGGCGGGCGCCACCTACCCGGTTTGACCGGGGAGGTGCCACGCGTCGGCGGCTCATGCGCCCCGCACAGCCGTTCGCTGTGCGGGACGCGTGTCGGGCGCCGGGGCGTGCGACGTGGCCGCAGCGGAGCGGCTCGGGCCGCTGTCGCCTGTTTGTCGGGCTACGTGGCGGCCCCGGGCCGTTTCGGGCGCGCACAGTGTTGGGCCGGCCCAACACTGTAGCCGCCCGAAAATTTGCATGCGCCCGAAACCGGGACACAGTGGGGATTTCTTCATTTGTTTTTTTTGGGGCCTATTTATAGCCCGAGCTCCCCTCCTCTTCCTCCTTTTGGCTTTTCTGGGCCTCAAACCGAAGGGAGTTCTTCACCAAAGTTGATCCTCTCTCTGTCAAGCTTCCATCTGCAGAGTTTGGGGATTTTTGGGGGCACGCTTTTCGAGATTCTCTTTTTCTTGGCTCGGCGCGACGTTCTTTCTTCGGTGCTTCTTCCGTCGCTCTTCGGTGTACGAGCTCCCCCGACCTATTCCGATGATCTTTTTGAGCGATTTCTTCGCTGCTGGATTCTTAACAGGTGAGGCTACGATTTTGGGTTTTCGCACATTTTCAGATTTCACGTTTTTCGAGGAGTTTTCTCGTGCTCACTGGGACCCTTTTTGCTGTGAGATTTTGGTGAGGGCAGCACCTTCCCTTGAGGATATCTTCGCGCACGAGTCTCGGATCAAGACGTGCTTGTAGACTTTTTTCATCTACTCGACGCGAGGATCATCGTGGATTTTTCTTGGAATTTTTGGAGACCTTCCCGAAGGTATACACTTTTCCTTTTATCTGTACAAGAGTTTACAGTTGAATGGTTTTGGGATTGTGCGCACTAATACTGTGGAATTTGTAACTTGGCCTACGGTGCTCGGAATTGGACGTGCAGGTACCCGTTTCGAAGCTATCGACGCGAGGATCGCTGTGGTATTTTTCTCAGAATTTTTGGAGTTCGTTTTACAGGTGAAAATTTCGCAGTAAGTGGACTGTTTCCAGCAGATTTGTAAAACCTGGATTTTATTGGATTTAAAGTATAACTGTAGCCTTATGTTGTACCCAGGAGGGATTGTGGACTGTGCTGGACCTGTTGGACCTAGAGTTGTTATTTTTCTGGTTTTCTCAGCTGTACGACTCCGGACAGTTAGCGTCTTCAGGTGGGTGGCTTGCTTTCAAGATCTATGGACTGTACTCTAATTCTATGGATATAGAATCATGCATGATAGGGATTGGACTTGGGTAGTATGCTAGAAATAGGAATTGTTGTTCCTAGTATTATCTGTTGATCTTGTGATCTTTTACTTCCTTCTATCATGTTAAATATTCGTTATCATGGAACCTGACCTAGCACCCCCGTCATATGTTGCATGTGTAACCAGACCAGTAGAGAACCCTCACTTGGGCTAGGATTATTTATGCTTAGACATCCACACTTTATGTTTCATTCCTGGACTTAGTGTTATCCTCGCTCGGGTAGTGGGCCGAGCGGTCGGGACATCTTTTTAGTGTGGGATGCATTTGCACTCGTGCTTGGGAGCAGAGTGGAGTCTGGTAGATGTAGTGGATCGCTTGTCTGTACCGGGAACCGTTTGAGATAAACGGTGGTCCCGAGAGGTGTTGTTTTCCCCTGTTGGGGTTGTCGCCACTGTGTCAGTGGTAGTAGTATACTAGTGTTAGCCGAACCTAGAACCCTTTTCGACATACACATGATTTTAGTCTACCAATGTTTTCTTCCAAGCGTCGAAGGGCCGCTAGAGTCTGTTCTTGTTTGATTGGACAAAGGTATCAGCCCTTCGGGGTTTGGGTAAAACACTTATTTTTCTAACTGATTTTCTAAAAAGAACTAAATTCGTTAAATATGGATTTCTTCCAGATCAAAATAATTTTCAATAACAAATGTCACCATTTCATATAAATCTCCTCACTCGAAAGGATTCGAGTGATCCGGGTTCTAGGGGCCGTTCCTTTGTCGGGACGAAAGCCACGGGGGCCGAGCCTGGAACCTGTTCTTGTTTGATAGGGTTGTAGGTGTAGGTCTCCCGGGACTTTCGGGCCCTGTTGGTGCCTTCTGCGTGTCGTGCCGAGGTTTTGCTTTCCCGAACTATAAGGGGATCGGGAACTTCGATAGGCGGAGCCTGGAGTCTGTTCTAGTTTGATAGGGTTCTTAGCACCGGTCTATCGGGTTTCCGAACCCTTATGGAGTCGGTCTTTCCTGTGAGTTAGTGTTCTGTTGTGGGAGCCGTCTGGTGGACGGTGGCCCCAGCTGTGTGGTTTTCCAGCCTGTGGTTGAGAGTTGTTGTTGTTGGTCGATCTTGTTGATCGTGGTATGGACTATAGCCTGCATGAGCCATATTTGAGCTCGACAGAGTTACGCGGTTACTTTCCTCGGTGGGGTCGCTCCCCCCGAGAGCCACTCCGGAGTTGGGCCTGTTACTTGCTATCGCGACTTGTCGACGCCGTCCCTCTGACTGTGCCAGTTAGTGGCAGTCACGGACACCCTACGGTAGACCCGTCCTGTTGAGGATGTGCGGCAGTAGGTGGGCGCAGGTTTGACTGGACCCTTTGAGGCAGTCAGTATAGATTTTGGTGAGTTTACTGTTTGTGTTAGTAGATGCATCACGTTCCATCTGTTCCTTTTCTTGAGCATCTAGATAGAGGCATAGTAGCTGTAGAGTTACTTTTCCAGCCCTTTCATTTCAGTATTATTATTGTTACTTTATGCCTCTAGTAGACTTAGTGGGCAGACCGTCGGGCTTGTTGGCGGCACCCACTGAGAACTACTTGGGACGTAGTTCTCACAACCGTCGTGGTGTATTTTTCCCACAGGGACTTCTACTCCGGTTCCTGCTGTTCCTGTTGCTGCTTCTTCTGATCGAGGTAAGGGAGTCGCGAGATAGTTCCCTACCAGTCGTCGTCCAGAGAGTAGATGTACCCTTATTACTTTTGAGAGTTCCTGTTGAGAGAACTTTGTAGTGAGGTATAGAGTTGTATTTATTTTACTGCTCGAGAGACTCTTGTACTTTTGGTGAGGACTTGTGTTGTATATAGTTTTTATTTCTAGCAGTTTTACTTTCAGCTCTGATATCTGCATAGTATAGATGCTCTTTTGCAGGTTAGTCGCTTCGTCTATACGGGGCTTCCCGTATGGGCGGCGGATCTGTCGGCGAGCCCGGGTCGCAGTTTCGACGTCGGGGCATGACAGATTAGGTGGTATCAGAGCCTAGGCTGTAGGTCATGTGGACTTAGAAACCCTAGGCTCTTGGTTGGACATTAGGATGACTACGTGAGAGTCATGACTGTTAGCGAGAGTCCTGATTGAGTTTGATACTCTCCCCAGGGGTGGGATGAGTGACTGGCATGTTTATTCTCCTAAGCGATTATGTTGGCTGCAGACAACATAATGCTAGGGAATGGATGACATGTCCAAGACTTTCGCTGGATTGGGTCGAGTATTGTTTGGTACTGTCCTGATGGTTGCTTGTGTGTTGCAGGTAGGCACGATGCCTCCCCGACGCAGGGTGCAGACGCGTTCTCAACATTTTCCCTCCGATGAGCCTGAGCAGGAGGACTCGGGGCAGGGGCAGCAGAGGGAGGTTCTGGAGCTCCGTGCCCAGGTGGCACAGTTGTCTGAGGCGGTGCGGCGCCAGGAGGAGACATCTCAGCGCCAGGAGGAGGCTTCTCGGCGCCAGGAGGAGGCTTCTCGGCGCCAGGAGGAGGCCTTTGGTCGGATGATGCTTCTTTTAGAGCAGAGGATGCAGCCTGTGGTAGCACCCCTGTGTGTTCGCCTGTGCCTTCTTCGACAGCTGTGGCGCCCCCTGTGGTTCCGTCAGCGCCGGCTATTCCTGTCAAGCCGGTTTCTATCATACCACCGCCTGGGTCGATGGGACCGTTGACTTCAGCTGAGCAGAGTGCGGTGGTGGATCTGTTGATGAGGTTCCGCCGGTTTGATCCACCCCGTTTTTCTGGTATGAGTACTGAGCCGTGGGAGGCAGAGTCTTGGATCACGGCCATGGAGCGTCATTTTGAGAGTTTGTTCGTTGAGGATCGATTTCGGGTCTTTTTGGCTGCACACTACTTGGAGGGCAACACCGAGGCTTGGTGGCGGCGTGTGCGGCCTGCTGGTCCGCCTGGGACGCAGATTCTTCCCTGGGCGGAGTTCCGCAGACTTCTTTTAGGGGCCTTCTTTCCTGAGAGTGTTCGCCAGAGATTGGAGGAGCAGCTGAGAAATCTCCGCCAGGGAGATCGGCCCGTGAATGCATACATAGCCGAATTCAATCAGCTGTTGGCTAGTATGCCTCACGTGGCCAGGGACGAGTCTCACCGGATCTACATGTTCGAGCGGGGGCTGCGCCGGGATATTTATCAGCTTGTTCGCTCCTGCAGATTACAGACTTTGGAGGCATCGATGGAGCAGGCGTTATATGTTGAGTCTGGAGAGGCAGTGATGTCAGAGGTGGCTCTAGCCCCCGTAGTGATTCCTGGGGCGAAGCGCCCAGCACCGGATGATGAGGGTCAGACGAGCGGGCAGGGACCTCCGAGACCTCCACGATCTCATCCTGAGGGTCGTGGGTTTCGTAGGCGCCGGAGATCTGGTGAGCCCCAGCAGCAGCATCAGCGGTATCGGCAGCAGCGGCAGGAGCGGTGTGTCATCTGTGGCGGGCCTCATCCACCGTCATAGTGTGATCGGAGACAGGGGCGGTGTTTCCTCTGTGGAGAGTTAGGACATTTCCGCGCAGCTTGCCCCCAGGCCATTTTGTCAGTGCGGCCGATTGCGACAGCACCCCCCTTGCCCATCCATGCAGCGGGAACCCCTCCGGCACACCAGCAGACAGAGTGGGCCACGACGTCGGGACAGACGGGACGACGACCTGCAGCACCCAGTGGACGGGTTTATGCAGCCCTGGTGGAGGACACCCCGGCAGTGGATCATGCCGCGGCAGGTATGATTTTATTTCAGTTAGCTGAGTTGAGCATTTCTTTACCGCTGCATCCTTCTGCATTATTAGTTGAGTATCTACATCGGCATCTTTGCATGGGTATGGGTTAGGAATTTCTGCTACATGTTTTAGCAATTGGTTTTCTTCCCTGTATCCTACGAGTAGAGGAGGTTCGCGGTGTATGATCAGTGCAGTTGTGACTTGGGACTTCACTTGCTGATGTGACGATTCAGGGACAGCTCCAGGACTTGGTTTGAGCACCCAGGTTGGACTGTTTGGTGCGGTGCTATGCTACGACTGATGATGGAATGAGAGCAGTTATCCTTCTGCGAGTGGGACTGGAGGAGTTCGTTTTCTCGGATTGTCGGCGTATCCTTCCTGCAGCATCAGCTTCAGCGGCTTGGGCAGACGCCGCCTCGGGAGCAGATGTGATGTCTAGGACTAGAGGTTATGTCCTTAGGAGTCTCGTTAGTGGTAGCTTCCTTTTTGTGGCCACAGCAGGAACGACACCAACACTACTCTCACTCTTCTCGCCTTTGAACTGAAATTTACGAACAGGACGAAAACTTCGAAGGATTGCTCCAGAAATGGAGACAGTGCCCGAACCTGTTCTCGTTTGATTGGGGCGAAGGCACTGATCTTTTAAAGTTTTCGGACTTTTGGCTAATTTCAGCTGTTTTCTAAATTGAGAGTTGGGGTTGATGACTTTCCTGCTGGTGGAGCCGAACCTTTCTTGTTAGTTTTGTGTTGTGTTCTTGGTTGTTTTGATTGTCTTGGTTTTGTGGTTGTGGTGTTTTTGTTTCGGGGACGAAACTTCCTTTTAGTGGGGGAGGATGTGGTGACCCTGATCCCCGTGTAGCTTCTCCCATGAACCGTGGTGTAGAACACCTAGTGTTGGTGTATCTGGTCCACAGTGCATCAAAGGGATGCCACAGATGGACCCTGTGTGATATCCACAGCTGGATTGGCCTTCGGCTGCATTTGCCGAATTTTCGAATTTGATTTGGGCCAAACAGAGGGTGGATTTGGATTCAGCGCGGAAAAACGCTTGAAAACGGCTATTTGCTTGTTTGATTTGGAGTCCGGATGCCCAAAAACGGACCCCCGGAAGTTTTCGCTGAATTTCGGTGCATGGGAGGGGCCGTGGACCGCCGGCTGCCACATGGCGGCTTGTGATTGGGCCGGTCCGCAGCGCTCGGTCCACAGAGGGGAGCGGCTAGGTGCACGGACCCGGCGCATGGACACGTGGCGCCGCCTGATTGGCGGGCTCGTGAGGCGCGGTCCACAGGTTTTGCGCGGCGGTGCATGGACCGGGGCGGGGGGACACGTGGCATCCCCCGGTTGGTCGGTGCACGCGGCGCGGTCCACGGAACCTGAATCGGGTGCGTGGACCGGGTGCATGGGACACGTGTCAACGTGTCATTGGTCGGCTCACCGGGTGCGGCGCACGGGGGCGCGGGACCCCGCCTCGGGGCGCGTGCGTGGCAGGCGCCGCCTGCCCGCACGTGTGACCGCGACAGTGGCAGGGCCACGTGTCGCCCTGCCACTGGCGGGCGCCACCTACCCGGTTTGACCGGGGAGGTGCCACGCGTTGGCGGCTCATGCGCCCCGCACAGCTGTTCGCTGTGCGGGACGCGTGTCGGGCGCCGGGGCGTGCGACGTGGCCGCAGCGGAGCGGCTCGGGCCGCTGTCGCCTGTTTGTCGGGCTACGTGGCGGCCCCGGGCCGTTTCGGGCGCGCACAGTGTTGGGCCGGCCCAACACTGTAGCCGCCCGAAAATTTGCATGCGCCCGAAACCGGGACACAGTGGGGATTTCTTCATTTGTTTTTTTTGGGGCCTATTTATAGCCCGAGCTCCCCTCCTCTTCCTCCTTTTGGCTTTTCTGGGCCTCAAACCGAAGGGAGTTCTTCACCAAAGTTGATCCTCTCTCTGTCAAGCTTCTATCTGCAGAGTTTGGGGATTTTTGGGGGCACGCTTTTCGAGATTCTCTTTTTCTTGGCTCGGCGCGACGTTCTTTCTTCGGTGCTTCTTCCGTCGCTCTTCGGTGTACGAGCTCCCCCGACCTACTCCGATGATCTTTTTGAGCGATTTCTTTGCTGATGGATTCGTAACAGGTGAGGCTACGATTTTTGGTTTCTCGGACATTTTCAGATTTCGCGTTTTTCGAGGAGTTTTCTCGTGCTCACTGGGACCCTTTTTGCTCTGAGATTTTGGTGAGGGCAGCACCTTCCCTTGAGGATATCTTCGCGCACGAGTCTCGGATCAAGACGTGCTTATTGACTTTTTTTCATCTACTCGACGCGAGGATCATCATGGATTTTTCTTGGAATTTTTGGAGACCTTCCCGAAGGTATACACTTTTCCTTTTATCTGTACAAGAGTTTACAGTTGAATGGTTTTGGGATTGTGCGCACCGATACTGTGGAATTTGTAACTTGGCCTGCGGTGCTCGGAATTGGACATGCAGATACCCGTTTCGAAGACATCGACACGAGGATCGCTGTGGTATTTTTCTCAGAATTTTTGGAGTTCGTTTTACAGGTGAAAATTTCGCAGTAAGTGGACTGTTTCCAGCAGATTTGTAAAACCTGGATTTTATTGGATTTAAAGTATAACTGTAGCCTTATGTTGTACCCAGGAGGGATTGTGGACTGTGCTGGACCTGTTGTAAGACCTGACTTTTCCGTGACCCTCCCCGTAACCCCTTTTTCTTCGACTGCCCGACTGAGGGACAATTTTTTTGGTGTTTTTCCGGAGAATCCGTCGGGGCTCGCGGACATTTTTAGGCCGAAGGGCTCGCGAAATGGAGAACGGGGGCGCGATCGGTTTTAGATTCCGACTCCCGGTTCACCCGGAATAATTTTCCGAAGTTCGGACCCCACTTAGGCGCCCCGGAATCCGTGTGGACGATCGGCACGTTTCTCGAGGTAACTATAGCCGCTGGATCTATCCCCTATTAATTAGTTATTCTCTTACCCTTTGAGGAATCTAGGGTTTTAGGTGTCCCCTCCTAGGTCCCTTCGTTCGGCGGCTAGGGTTTTCCCTTTAAAAGTCATCACGAGAGGGAAAAAGAGAGAGGGAAGGACGGCTAGGGTTTCCCTTTAAAAGTCATCACGAGAGGGAAAAAGAGAGAGGGAAGGACGGCTAGGGTTTCCCTTTAAAAGTCATCACGAGAGGGAAAAAGAGAGGGGGAAGGACGGCTAGGGTTTCTCTTTGAGAAACACCACGAGAGGGAAAAAGAGGAGAATAAAACGGGGACCCAACCCTTTTTCGCTCTTGTACGACCGACGGCGGGGCTTTCAAGGAAAGGACGGAGGTTCTTGCTCGCGGGATCAACCGGGCAACGTTAGGACGATCCTCTTCCTCTCTTTTGCCGGCGGATCAAAGGTGAGTTTTTATTAGTTCTGTGGTGTAGGCGTGTCGGGGTGGGGTCTTCACGGGGAACACCGCCGCCAGGCCAGCCGGACCGGCCGCGGACGGGGCGCCGCGCGGCGCTTGATGCCGCGCGGGGCCGCCCCGCACCGCGGGCGAGGCACCGCGCGGCGCCTGGGCCGCGCGGTGCCGCCCGCAGGTAGGGCACGCACCGCGCGGTGCTGGTGCACCGCGCGGCGGGTCTGCCCCGCACCGCGGGCGATGGCAACCGCGCGCGCCTGGCCGCGCGGG
>CM055067.1:33311562-33393859 GCA_029204045.2 Tillandsia leiboldiana | reverse complement strand
CAGCCTTGCTGGTGTCCGCTTCTGACCCTTAGCCGCGCCGCGTTCTCCCTGCGTGGCACGGGTCACAGCGAAACCCCCGCTCCACCGTGGTGGCCTTGTCGACCACTCCCTAAAGGTATGCAGGGCCAGCCGCGTTCACCACCTCGAATGTACCGCTTCGCATGCCGTCGACGAAGAGTTTGTCCTTGTGTGGCCTCTTCCCTTGGAACGAACGGGACGCAAGTTTCTAGGTCGGGACGATTCCCTTGTGATATTCCATGACCGTCCGGTCCCCCTTGTTGAATGTGGTTTAGGTCATCCTCCAACTGTTTCTTGACGCTGCTGGTGAAGAAGGCCTCGAACAGCTCCTTCTTGAAAGTTGTCCAGGACGGAAGAGCGGTACCCTTAGCAGGATCGGGGCGTATCGTCTTCCACCACAAGCGGGCATTCCCTTCCAAGCAATGGACGGCTAGGGGAACCCGCTCGTGATCCTCCATAAGTAAGTCTTCAAAGAGTTTCTCCATTGACCCCACCCAGTTCTCCACGACCCACGGATCTGTCGTGTCCCCTTCGAACGTGGGCGGGTCGTGCTTCTTAAAGTCCTTCAAGTTGGCCCGCACTCGATCCCGTTCGGTCATCACAACCCCCCTCCACTCGTGGCGGCGGCAGCCGCGATAGGGGTAGGCGTGACCACCGTTTCCTCCAGAATAACCCGGCTAGTTGTCCCTGGCGCCGGCCCCGTAGTCGCCGCTGGTGGTGGTGCTGTCGGCGGTGCCGCGGCCGGTGCTGCGGCCCCGGCGGAGGGACCGGGGCGGCCGTCACAGGTGCGGCCTGCTGCTGCGTCATCTGGCGTACGTGATCGGTGAGGGTAGCCAATTGCCCCGCCATTTCCCGCAATTGTTGCCGCAGGAGTTGGTTCTCCGCGGCCGTCGACGTTGTCGCATCCGCCTCGGCGTCCCCCGCCGATGACCTTGTACGGGCCATATCTGTCACTCACAAGAAGGTCAAAATTAGACAGTAACTACAACCAGTGTACCCTTTTATGCGAGGAAAGATTCAAACTACCCGCCCCCCGTTCACCTCACGTTCTAAATCCTATGCCCCACCCATTTCATTATTCGTAGGTATGTGAGGCATTCCCACGGATGTCGGCACTAGCTGTTGTGATTGAATGAAGTCTCTGATACCATCTTAATCTGTCACGCCCGGGGGTTTGTTTTAGCGGAAACGGCATTTTTTTTTTTTTTTTTTGAAAGGTCTCTTTCTTCCCCGGTGCGTGCCCAGACCCGCCGCACATACAGGATCTCTCTGCAAACGGACAGAGTCTCCCCTGTACGTGCACGGCGTGTGGTTGAATACATCTCCCAAGCAAACATAACCATTCAATCACAACATTCAATTACATACAACCAGTATTCTAAATATTTAAGCGCATGGCCACTTCAACTTGAAAGGATAAATCCACGGTTTTTAAAGAGTGCCCACCCGGCACTTAAGTTTTGAAAACGAGTTTCGAAATCAGCATAAACCCCAGGGTTTTGAAAACGGTGCCCACACGACACCCAAGTTTTGAAAGCTCATTTCGCAATCCATAAATCCACAAGGTTTTGAAATCAGTGCCCACACGACACTTAGACTTTGAAAACGGTTTTCGCAATCTTTTCTTTGTTTTTGTTTCGCTTTTCAAATGGCCAGTAGGAAATAAAGGGAAAGGTAGTGCATAAACAGATAATCAATACCGACATCTACGTCGACCCCACAAGGGTATCGGGAACCTCACACATGCCCACAATATAAATGAAAGCTGAAAAGAAAAGGAAAGTATAAAGTTCAGGGTCTCCAACGGTCCCGCTGTGTCCGCCCCGTCCTCACCGCCACCTACCTCTCCCCTCGCCTGGGCCCTGTCACGAAGTGGGAAGTCAGTGACTAATAAATGCCGTGCAGGGGGAATAATAAAAACAAACCGTGGCGACAACCGGAGCAACCACCCTTTTGGGGGGGGGGGAAAATGGTAACCTGTATATCTGCATCCTGTAATACTCTGCCGCGTCGGTCCACTACCGACGGCCCATACCGTACCTGCAGCACCGCGACCGCGCCGGACAACTAAACCGGCGGGTCGCTCCGCTCGCACCTCGGCGCCTCAACCCCACAGCTAATAAGGGGCCCCACTACGTCACCTCGTGGGTATACACGGGTCCTACGACCTCTTTTCCGGAAAAGTGCACCCCTCACGGTGGCCAAACCGCGGGTGCACGTGTTGCAGCCTCGAGCACAGTAACCACAATATATGAGCAATAGTAATGCAGTAATCGCAATGTATATGAAATAGTAAAGCAGTAACCATGATGCATGAATCAGAATAAGGTAGAGGCGTGTAAACTCATGTTGCCCTACTATTAGCATAGTCGAAGGAAAGACGGTAGCTGAAGCATCAAAACACGAGACCACGTAACTATCGATGTGTAGCAATAATCCGTAGCATCTAGAATAATGATTACTGAAGTGAACGGTAACATATAATATTTAAATTAAAACAATCAATGTGGTTCGATGCCAAATATCACACTCAACCCACCTGTCGCTAGTAGGCGTCAACGCTCCGCTCCCTCGCGTCCTGGTACTCCCGCTCGGCTCCTTCGCACACCTGCCGCGAGGAGAAAAGCGACGCTCAGACGCGGATGAAGACGAGAGGCGGGCGAACCGCTCGTCGGGTTCGCGGCTCCCCGTCCGCACGCGGGCCGTGCGCGTGCTCAGCTCCGTACGGGCAACCCCACACGTGGGGTTGAGCGCGCGTCCGGCCCCGTGCGGGTCACCCCGCACGCG
Source organism: Tillandsia leiboldiana (assembly GCA_029204045.2). NCBI lineage: Eukaryota > Viridiplantae > Streptophyta > Magnoliopsida > Poales > Bromeliaceae > Tillandsia > Tillandsia leiboldiana. The sequence continues at coordinate 33,391,054 of CM055067.1, read as the reverse complement.
GGGCTGGGCGCCGCCCAGCCCTGCGGCCTACCCCGCACGCGGGCTGGGCGTGCCGCCCGGCCCCGTGCGGGTCACCCGCACGCGGGTCTGGGCGTCGCCCAGCCCCGTGCGGGTCACCCCGCACGCGGCTGGGCGTGCGCCCGGCCCCGTGCGGGCCATCCCGCACGCGGGGGCTGGGCGCCGCCCGGCCCCGTGCGGGTCATCCCGCACGCGGCTGGGCGTGCGCCCGGCCCCGTGCGGGTCATCCCGCACGCGGGGGGGGCTGGGCGCCGCCTGGCCCGTGCGGGTCGCATGAGGGCGCCGGATGGGGGGGGGGTTTCTTCGCACGTGCGGCGGATTCCGGGAAATCCGCCGCCTGTGCCTCACCCCTTCCGGTCAAGATGATCAAGAACTCAACACGAGGAAAAAGAAACTAAATTCCCGTCTCACCTTGATGAGGACGACGAAGGTTTGGGAAGAGGGGATCGTCCGTTCTCGTAGGTCCGGTGTGGTGGTGGTGGGGATGCGGCGTTCTCCCCTCTCCTCGACCGTCTTCGCTCGGGTCGTGCGTGCCAAAGGGGTAGCAGACTGAGAAGGGGTTCCCAACCCTCACCTCTCAAACCCCCAATTAATTAGCTGTTTTGGTACGATCGAGCCCAACCCGCGTCCAACTCCAAATGCTAACCTAGCCCCAAATTAACCCGGATAGATAGAACGAAATAAATTAAATTAATTTATGTCGGATCCCGAAAATTTACAGAAAATTAGACTGAGCCGGTGCGAAAGAATTAACTAGCTTGAATCAAAAAATATCGTTAAATCCGGGTCTGGTTTACCTCAAAAAGGGACGTGCCGGACACCCGAACCGCAGCAACTTCGAAAATTTATTCCGGGAGCTTCCGGGGTCGGAAATCCGATCCGATCGCGCCGCCGGCCTCCGCTTCGCGAGCTTTATTCTCAAAAAAAATGCCCGCGAGCCCCCGACGGCCTGCCCAGAATGACAAAAGAAAATCAAACCCCCGGACCCCTTTGCCTAAAAGCGGTTCGAAAACCCGCGGCTATTACAACATGAGTTTACGATGTCTTGCGATCGTGTATAGTAGTCAGTGAAAGATTCATTTTCTGCCATTAAGATAGAGTCAAACTTGCTCGTAAGCATTTGCAGTTTCTGAATCTTCACGAGGTTAGTTCCCTCATGTGTAACCTGAAGAACATCCCAGATTTCTTTCGCAGTCTCACATGCCGAGACGCGAGAGAATTCAGTTTGAGATAAGGCATTAAAGATAGCATTAATTCCCTTGCCATTGTAAGAAGATGAATCTAACTCTTCCTTGGTCTATTTCGACCTAAGTTTTAAGGTGCGAACATCACCAATAAGTTCAGTTGGATTAGACCATCCTAATTCAATTGATTGCCACACCCGTTCGTCGATGGAAATTAAAAAGGCTTTCATCCGTACTTTCCAGTACGCATAATTTGTTCCATCGAAGAACGGGGGTCGGTTGATGTTTCCACCTTCAACCATTGTTTACAACCCTATTCCCGCTCTGATACCACTTGTTGGGTTATATGTAATAAGGATCTAAATAGGGGAAAAAACACCTAGAGGGGGGTGAATAGGTGTGAACGCATAAACACTCAAAAAATCGTTGCGATAAAAACCCAATGCGGAAATAAAAATAATACGCAAGATTTTTTACGTGGAAAACTCCATCACCGGAGTAAAAAACCACGGGACCGATAACACGGCAGAAATCCACTAGAATTAAAACACGTACAAGGTGATTTACCGTACACACTTACGACTCAACCTTTTCAATACGCTCCTAGAGGATCTTCTCCGCTCGCTCCGCGACGCTTCTCGAATCCACGATCTGCGCCCAACGCCGAATCCACGGCGTCCAACGTCGAATCCACGACGTCCGACCGAATCCACGGTCTTCACCCAATAGCACCCTTCGAATCCACGAACGTGCCTCGCTCCGAATCCACGAGAGCGGTTGAACCTTGAATCCACAAGGACACGCGAATCCACGCGCCGATTTTTGGGGTAAATCGTTGTTTTGGGTGGTGATGATCCGCCGAATACTTAGATCAAAGATAGATCGGAAATACCATCTAAGTATTCATTAGTTTGATTCAACTCAAGATGTGAGTATGAAAACCTAGAATCAAACTAATCAATATAGATGAAGAAACATAGAGTATTCTCTAATGATTTCCTTTCTTCTCTATATGTGGATCTAGAGGCGTATATATGAAAATGACGGCTATTGTTATTTTCGGCCTCTTTTTGGATTAACCCTAGAAGAAGAGTCATAGGGTCTATTTATAGGTTAGAAACCCTAGGAAGGAGATAGAAATCAAAAACCTAACATTTCTGGAGATTTTACGGACGGCGATCCGGATCGGATTAACTGTGATCCGGATCGTCGCAACGAGTCAGGCAATTCCAGAAAAATGAAGGTTCGGGATCCGGATCGAAGTGCTTGATCCGGATCGTTCATACAGTTCACCAAACATCAACGTTCGGGATCCGGATTGCGAAGCCTGATCCGGATCGTTCAAGGAAGATGGTAAACTCAGTGTTCGGGATCCGGATCAAGAGAGGCTACGATCCGGATTGAACTAGTGTATGAACGAACCACCTTCGGGATCCGGATCGAACAACCTGATCCGGATCCTGAACATGTCCCAAGTCCAGTTTTTGATTTTTATGCAATGAAAGATTCTTCCAAGTGTTTCTACACTACAAGAAGTATTCGGATCACACAAAATCTTTAGTAAAACATACCTGATCCTTTTGAATTCTTCTTTCTTGAGATTGAGTTAAATGATTCAACTTTCTTCACCTTCAATCTTCAAGACTTGAGACTTTCACGAAACTACGCCAACTCAAATTCCGTAACAGCGTGCACCGAGGGCAGGACACGTGGAAGAAGGTGGTTGGTCGGTGCAGTGCACCCGGACCACGGTGCTGGCGGGGCTCGCCTCGGGGCGCGTGCCTGGCAGGGGCGCAGGCTTGCGCGGGGTAGGCGCGCGGGCCCTGGCGCGGCGTCAGTGGGGGCAGGCCACGTGTCGGCCTCCCATTCGCGGGTCAGCGCGCGATGTGACGCGTCGCTGCGGCCGGCGTCAGAGCGGGTGTCACGCCCCGGGGTCGAAACTACCACCCGGGCTCGCTAACAGACCCGCCATCTGTACGGAAACTGCCGTACAGACGAAGCATCTAACCTGCAAGAGACAGAACTACAGCTACACAGATATCAGAGCGGGTAAGAAAGTTGTAATATAAAATCTCACTACTTAAAGCTGAGAATAAAAAACATAGTCTATCTCCCCAAACATGATGATACAAGTAGAAGTCCACCTATACAACTTCTACAAATCCAAAAGGGAGACAACTGAACTAGTAATACAACAACACATAAAATACTCCCACAATCCGGGATGGTACATCTACCTCACTCTAAAGTAACAAATGCTGGTAGGGAACTATCACGCGACTCCCTGTCCTCGGTCCGTCCAGTCAGCTCGGCAGGAACGGAAGAAAAGCCTCAGCAACCTGTCACCGACAGAGGGTGTGAGAACTACATCCTACAGTAGTTCTCAGTGGGTACCATCTCCAAGAACCACGGTCTGCCCACTAAGTCTACTAGAGGCATAAGATAACAGAAAAGACTGCAATAATGAAAAGTAAGCTGGAAAGTATCTACAGCTATCATGCCTCTATCTACTATGCTCAATAGGGAAAAGAACACAGATGATGGTATGCATCCACTCACTACTGACCATATGTCATAAGTACTATGCTCAAAGGACAACTCACTAAGGCACAGTAAGCATACTCTCTCACATAACACTCAATCTCCATGACTGCCTCATAAGGTCCAGTCCAGCCTGCGCTCCACTACTGCCACTACGCCCAAACAGGACTTGGTCCTACGTAGGGTGTCCTACACGGACTATCTCAATCTCAAGCGAACTCTAGTGTATCAACTAGTCGCATCATCGCAACCTCGTCAGGCTCGGTATCATCATCGAACCCGGGGCGTAGCTCGAGGGGAGCGACCCCACCGAACTCAAGTATCACAAGTATCTCATAACTGGCATGAAATGCCAGGCTCAGCAGGCTATAATCCACGATCAAACAGATCGGTAACACGAGCTCAAAAACACAACTCAGTCGGAAAAGAACCTCTACCCGAGTATGAATAGCTCAACCACTCTCACAGGTATGTCGGAGAACCCTCAACGACTCAAGCTCACAACACTAACCCCACAGCTGGGACCGCCGTCACTCCAAACGGCTCCCACAACAACACCCCACTCATAGGCGAGAAGAACCGACTGACGCGGCAAAGATCCGAAAATCCCGATAGGCCGGTGCCTAGATTCCCAATCAAACAAGAACAGATTCTAGGCTCAGCCTATCGAAGCTTTTGATCCTTTACCGTTCAGGGATTCGGCCCCTCTCGGTTAAAGTGGGAAACTGTCTCAGCACACAAACTCACGGCTGGAGATGCTCCACAGCCAGATCCGCGAAGGGTCCGAAAGCCTCGGGAGACTAATACCTACGGCCCCGATCAAGCAAGAACAGGCCATAGGCATAGCCTCCCGTCATTTTCGGCCCAAGAAGGAAGTCAGCCCTTAGAACCCAGACCACTCGAATCATCTCGGGTGGATAAGTTTCTAAGAAACAGTGACGTTTATTAAGAATTAGAAGGAAGTCCGTAGACTTGGAGAGAAAACCAACCCACCTCTGCTCGCCACCAATTGCTTGTCGACACTTGCAATTGGGCTCAGCGGGATTACCTTGCCTCCACGGGGTCCGCACGCAGGCGAAGCACGGTGCCAGAATCCGCACGCAAATCGGAGCACGTCGTGACCAACCACAAGACTGCGCGCTCCGCGGATGCCCCGAAGCCAGTCCGCGGCTCAACGCGGCGAAGAAACTCACAACCAGCCTCGACGGAAGCCAAAAACAGCACTGCAACCGTCAGGAAAGAAGAAAACGCAAGATCAGTCAAACGGTCGAAAACCGAGCATCCGACGGCGAAAAACGGCCTCCGTCGGCGAAAAACTGCTAAAAATCTGCTCGCGAAACTGCTCGCGAAAAACAGCTCGAAAATCGCTCGCAAGGCTGCACAAAGAAGACTCGCGAAAACAGCCGGCGAAAACTGCGAAAAACTGCGCGGGAACAACGCGCGAAATGTGCGAAAACCACTCGCGAAATCTGCTCGAAAACTGTGCGAAAACTGCACGAAAACTGCGCAAAAACTGCGCGGAAACAACGCGCGAAATCTGCGAAAACCGCTCGCGAAATCTGCTGGCGAAAACTACGCGAAAACTGCTCGCGCATGCGCACGCCAAGCCGCTGCCAGCAAAACCGACCGCGTGGCACAGCCAGCCTCATGGCTCCGGCAGGCCAGCCGCGCGGCGCTGGCCCGGCCGTGCGGCGCCCCGCAGCGCCGCGCGCGCCCGCTCGGGTCCGCGGCGCTGCGCACGGCCCGCAAGGGTCCGCGCGGTGCGCGCCCTGCGTGCGGCCTTGCGGCACCGCGCGCGGTCCGCAAGGCTGCGCGCTGCCCATGGGCGCTGCGAGCGGCCCGCGCAGGGCCGCGGCACCGCGCGTGGCCCGCAAGGGCCCGCGCAGTGCGCGCCCTGTGCGCGGCCTGCGGTACCGCGCGCGTCTCGCGCGCGGTCCGCAGGGTTGCACGCGGACCGCGCAGGGCCGCAGCACCGCGCGTGGCCCGCAACGGGCCCGCGGGGTGCGCGGCCTGCGGCACCGCGCGCGCCTCACGCGCGGTCCGCAGGGCTGCGCGGGGCCCGCGCAGGGCCGCGGCACCGCGCGTGGACCGCAAGGGGCCCGCGGGGTGCGCGCCCTGCGCGCGGCCTGTGTCACCGCGCGCGCCCACGCGCGCGGTCCGCAGGGCCCGCGCGGCGCAGCGCCCTGGTGCCGCCCGCGCATGCGGGTGTGCCGCAGGGTGCTGCCAGCTCTGCAGCACCCAGGGCGGCTGCTGCGCGTGGCGCCCTTGCGCGCCCGCGCAGCAGCCGCGCCGGCCGCGCGTGTGCCATTGCGCACGCGCGGCTCCCACGGCGGCGATTCCCCGCACAAAGAGAAGAGAAGAAAAAATCAAATTAATTTCCAAAAACCTCGATAAAAACATTTAAGGCCCCGAACACCGAAAATCTGAAAATCGCTTACCTCGTCGACGCACGCCGCACGCTCACGAGCTCCTCCCGGCCACCAATGGAGAGTCCACAACCAAGAATAATCTCCAAACCCTCTTCTTCCTCTTCTTCTTCTTCCTTTTCCTCTCTTTTCTTCTTTCTCTTCTTCTCTTTCTTCTTTCCTTTTTCCTTCTCTGCTACAGAGGGAGGTGGGTGGCTTGGAGGTGACGAGGCAAGGGGAGAGGGTCACCTCCTTAAAAAGCTTCAGGCTTCACTAATTAGCTCCTTAAAATTAATTAAGGCCTAATTAGCTAAGCAAGGGAAAATAATATAAGGTAAAAGAAAACACCACCTACCTCAAACCACAACCCCCCAACTCACTCCTCTGTCACCAAGCAAGAAGCCCCAAATCAATTAGCAAACTAATTAATTAACTTAATAAAATAATCCAAAAAGCCCAACTCCAACTCACTTTTTACCTTCGGGCTCTCCGCCGCTGTCCGGAACCTCCCGAACTCTGCTGTAAATCGAAAGTACACGCGCTCACAGCTTTTTCTCTTCAAAAAGCTCATCCGTTGAGTCGGGGTGATCAAATCAAAAACCGGCTCCGAAACTGTCAGTTCCGACTCACTTTTCGCCTCCGGATCCTCCGCGTCAGTCCGGAACCTCCCAAACTTTGCTGTAATATGATAATATACCTGTTCCAACTGTTCCCGAATTTTCTGTACTTCACTGTGAGATCGGTAAATTCCCAAATCAAATCCTCAATCGGCGCACTATGCCGGAAAAGTCCCTAATCGAGCTGGGACTTCTGCGTCGATCCAAATCAACCCGACATCAACAGTAAACTCAACGCAACATGCCCAAGGCAAACTCTCTGCTCCACGACACCATGTGCGGTCGGCGCGCCATCCGAAGACACGGTACTCTACACTCTCCCCTCCTTCAGAAGGTTTCGTCCCCGAAACCAACACACACCCCCTACCACAAAGAAGCCCTACATCAAGAACATTATCAACCCCAACTCTCTATTTGGAATGCAGCCGGAATTGCGAAAAGTCCGAAAATTCCAAAAGACCGATGCCTTCACCCCAATCAAACAAGAGCAGGTTCCAGCATCGTCTCCATTTCTGGAGTGGCCCTTTGAAATTTTCGTCCCGTTCGCCGGTTTCGGCGTCAAGACGAGAAAACAAGGAGAGAGGTGTTGAAGCTGTCCCTGCTGTGGCTGCAACCCAAAGACTACAATCCACCAACTCGAACCATGCAGGGTGCAAAACTCTGATCTCAACAACTAGGAAAGGAAGTCATACCAAGTGCCATGCGATCTGCTAACCTGGCGCCCACCAATTGGGCAACCCAAACTCATCCTCTCGATGTGGGTGGTCGTCGTCCAGACTGCCTCGACGTCGTGGCCTCATCTGGCTGGCGGTAAGTCGGAGGAGCTCCTTCTTCCGGAAGAGGTAGCGGGGGTGCCGTCGCAAGCGGCATTACCGTAAGTACTACATGAGGGCATGCAGCCTGAAAATGTCCAGTCTGTCCACACGAAAAGCATCGCCCCTGCCAATGGTCACACTGCTGCACGGCATGCGGCCCACCGCAAATGACACACACGTCCTGATGCTGCTGCTGGTGCCTCGGCTGTGGGGGACCACCTGATCTCCGTCTCCTCTGAAATCCACGACCCTCAGACTGGGACGGTGGCAGCCCCGGGGGTCTCGATCTACTCGACTGTCCAAAATCAGGCGGTACAGGATGCCTCACCCCGGAGCTGGACCCTGGCGCTCCGTCCCTCTCTGACATAACCGCTGTGCCTCGGGAAACCCACCGAGCACGCTCAATGGCCGCATCCAAAGTCGGTGACCGGTGCGAGTGAACAAGATGATAAATATCCTGGTGCAGTCCTCTCTCAAACAAATCCACTCTCTGAGCCTCATCTGGGGCGACATGTGGCACGCTGTTCAACAACTTCTGGAACTCCCGAATGTACTCCTGAAGTGGTCGATCACCCTGCTGCAATCGTCGAAGATCTCCTTCAAACTTCTGCTTTGCACTATCGGGAAAGTAGGCCCCGCGTAGCAAAGCCCGAAAATCTGGCCAAGTCATCAACTGAACTCCTGGCGGTCCAACTCGGCGGACTCGACGCCACCAAGTCTCGGCGTCACTCTCCAAAAAGTGCGCCCCCAAATGTACCTGATGTTCTTCCTTGATGAAGAGGTTCTCAAACAATTTCTCTATGGCTGCGATCCAGTTCTCCACCTCCCACGGCTCCGAACTTTGACCTGAGAACCGCGGGGGATGAAACTGGCTGATAAAGGATAGTTGATCCATGAGCTCCCTCTGCTCTGCCTCTGTCAACGGAGGAAACTGTGACGAGGTCGAGGATGTCGTAACCGGAGATACTGCTGGTGGCGCCACAGGAGGTGCCCTCTGCTCAAGCATGCGCATCATGCGCTCCATGTTTCCCTCCTGGCACCGCAACGCCTCTGACATCTGGGCCACCTGAGACCGTAGCTCCTGGACGTCACTCTGCCTGGTCTGCTCGGCCTCTCGCCGCTCGGGCTCCTCAGCTGAGGTCGGACGCCCTCTCGTCGCTGCACGACGTCTCGGCGGCATCGCAGGTAACTGAAACAAAAGCGAACATCAGGACACAACATCCATACAACCCAATCCAGCGAAAGTCTAAGACTTGTTATCCTTCCTAAAGTATTATGTTGTCTGCAGCCAACATAATCACCTTTGAGAGAATAACAAGTAAAGTCACTCGTCCCATCCCTTGGGAGAGGTAAAACTCAATCAGGGCTCTCGCTAAAAGTCACGACTCTCACGTAGTCATCCTAAAGTCCAACCACAAGCCTAGGGTTTCTAAGTCCTCAATGACCTACATCCTAGGCTCTGATACCACTCTAATCTGTCACACCCCGGGGTCGAAACTGCGACCCGGGCTCGCTAACAGACCCGCCATCTGTACGGAAACTGCCGTACAGACGAAGCGTCTAACCTGCAAGAGACAGAACTACAGCTACACAGATATCAGAGCGGGTAAGAAAGTTGTAATATAAAATCTCACTACTAAAAGCTGAGAATAAAAAACATAGTCTATCTCCCCAAACATGATGATACAAGTAGAAGTCCACCTATACAACCTCTACAAATCCAAAAGGGAGACAACTGAACTAGTAATACAACAACACATAAACAACTCCCACAATCCGGGATGGTACATCTACCTCACTCTAAAGTAACAAATGCTGGTAGGGAGCTATCACGCGACTCCCTGTCCTCGGTCCGTCCAGTCAGCTCGACAGGAACGGAAGAAAAGCCTCAGCAACCTGTCACCGACAGAGGGTGTGAGAACTACATCCTACAGTAGTTCTCAGTGGGTACCGTCTCCAAGAACCACGGTCTGCCCACTAAGTCTACTAGAGGCATAAGATAACAGAAAAGACTGTAATAATGAAAAGTAAGCTGGAAAGTATCTACAGCTATCATGCCTCTATCTACTATGCTCAATGGGAAAAAGAACACAGATGATGGTATGCATCCACTCACTACTGACCATATGTCATAAGTACTATGCTCAAAGGACAACTCACTAAGGCACAGTAAGCATACTCTCTAACATAACACTCAATCTCCATGACTGCCTCATAAGGTCCAGTCCAGCCTGCGCTCCACTACTGCCACTACGCCCAAACAGGACTTCGTCTTACGTAGGGTGTCCTACACGGACTATCTCAATCTCAAGCGAACTCTAGTGTATCAACTAGTCGCATCATCGCAACCTCGTCAGGCTCGGTATCATCATCGCACCCGGGGCGTAGCTCGAGGGGAGCGACCCCACCGAACTCAAGTATCACAAGTATCTCATAACTGGCATGAAATGCCAGGCTCAGCAGGCTATAATCCACGATCAAACAGATCGGTAACACGAGCTCAAAAACACAACTCAGTCGGAAAAGAACCTCGACCCGAGTATGAATAGCTCAACCACTCTCACAGGTATGTCGGAGAACCCTCAACGACTCAAGCTCACAACACTAACCCCACAGCTGGGACCGCCGTCACTCCAAACGGCTCCCACAACAACACCCCACTCATAGGCGAGAAGAACCGACTGACGCGGCAAAGATCCGAAAATCCCGATAGGCCGGTGCCTAGAACCCCAATCAAACAAGAACAGATTCTAGGCTCAGCCTATCGAAGCTTTCGATCCTTTACCGTTCAGGGATTCGGCCCCTCTCGGTTAAAGTGGGAAACTGTCTCAGCACACAAACTCACGCCTAGAGATGCTCCACAGCCAGATCCGCGAAGGGTCCGAAAGCCTCGGGAGACTAATACCTACGGCCCCGATCAAGCAAGAACAGGCCATAGGCATAGCCTCCCGTCGTTTTCGGCCCAAGAAGGAAGTCAGCCCTTAGAACCCAGACCACTCGAATCATCTCGGGTGGATAAGTTTATAAGAAACAGTGACATTTATTAAGAAACCATTTGGTCTGAGAGAAATCCGTCTTTTAATGATTTTTAGTCTTTATAGGAAACCATTTGAAAACCAGTTTTATGTCCAAACCTCGAAGAGCTAATGCCCTCGTCCTATCAAACAAGAACAGACTCAGGCGCCACTGCGAGGCTTGGAAGAAAACATTGGCTGACTAAAATTATGTATTCGTCCAAAAAGGTTCTGGGTTCAAGGTCCTGCCAACACGCGTGCACCACGATCACATCACAGTGGTGACGAGAAGAACAGCGAAAACTAAACTCCTGGGACCACCGTTTATCTGAAACGGCTCCCAAACAAAAACACTGGCCTAACCCAGCCACCAGACCCCACTCGGCCCCCGGCCCGAGTGCAACAGCCGTCCCACAACACTCTAACCACTCGGCCCACTACTCGGGCGAGGAACTCTATGTCCAGAAGGATATGCAATGTGTGGGATGACTAAAGCATAAAAGAACCTAGCCTAGATTAAGGTTCTCTATTGGTCTGGTTAAACACATGCACATATGACGGGGGTGCTAGTCAAGTTCCAAGGAAACACTTACAAGCATGCAAATCCTATCATAATAGAATTAGAAGGAAGTCCGTAGACTTGGAGAGAAAACCAACCCACCTCTGCTCGCCACCAATTGCTTGTCGACACTTGCAATTGGGCTCAGCGGGATTACTTTGCCTCCACGGGGTCCAGACGCAAGCGAAGCACGGTGCCAGAATCCGCACGCAAATCGGAGCACGCCGTGACCAACCACAAGACCGCGCGCTCCGCGGATGCCCCGAAGCCAGTCCGCGGCTCAACGCGGCGAAGAAACTCACAACCAGCCTCGACGGAAGCCAAAAACAGCACTGCAACCGTCAGGAAAGAAGAAAACACAAGATCAGTCAAACGGTCGAAAACCAAGCATCCGACGGCGAAAAACGGCCTCCGTCGGCGAAAAACTGCTCAAAATCTGCTCGCGAAACTGCTCGCGAAAAACTGCTCGGAAATCGCTCGCAAGGCTGCACAAAGAAGACTCGCGAAAACAGCCGGCGAAAACTATGAAAAACTGCGCGGGAACAACGCGCGAAATCTGCGAAAACCGCTCGCGAAATCTGCTCGAAAACTGCGCGAAAACTGCGCGGAAACAACGCGCGAAATCTGCGAAAACCGCTCGCGAAATCTGCCGGCAAAAACTGCACGAAAACTGCTCGCGCGCGCGCCCGCCAAGCCGGTGCCAGCAAAACAGACCGCGCGGCACAGCCAGCCGCACGGCTCCGGCAGGCCTGCCGCGCGGCGCTGGCCAGGCCGCGCGGCGCCCCGCAGCGCCGCACGCGCCCGCTCGTGTCCGCGGCACTGCGCGCGGCCCGCGCAGGGCCCGCGGCACCGCGCACGGCCCGCAAGGGTCCGCGCGGTGCGCGCCCTGCGCGCGGCCTTGCGGCACCGCGCGCGGTCCGCAAGGCTGTGCGCTGCCCATGGGCGCTGCGCGCGGCCCGCGCAGGGCCGCGGCACCGCGCGTGCCCCGCAAGGGCCCGCGCAGTGCGAGCCCCGCGCGCGGCCTGCGGCACCGCGCGCGGCCCGCGCAGCGCCCACGGCGCTGCGTGCGGCCCGCGGAGGGCCGAGGCACCGCGCGTGGCCCGCAAGGGGCCCGCGGGGTGCGTGCCCTGCGCGCGGCCTGCGGCACCGCGCGCGCCCACGCGCGCGGTCTTCAGGGCCCGCGCGGCGCTGCACCAGGGCGCAGCGCCCTGGTGCCGCCCGTGCACGCGGGTGTGCCGCAGGGTGCTGCCAGCTCTGCAGCACCCAGGGTGGATGCTGCGCGTGGCGCCCTTGCGCGCCCGCGCAGCAGCCGCGCCGGCCGCGCGTGCGCCATTGCGCGCGCGCGCAGCTCCCGCGGCGGCGATTCCCCGCACAAAGAGAAGAAAAGAAAAAATCAAATTAATTTCCAAAAACCTCGATAAAAACATTTAATGCCCCGAACATCGAAAATCTGAAAATCGCTTACCTCGTCGACGCACGCCGCACGCTCACGAGCTCCTCCCGGCCACCAATGGAGAGTCCACAACCAAGAATAATCTCCAAACCCTCTTCTTCCTCTTCTTCTTCTTCCTTTTCCTCTCTTTTCTTCTTTCTCTTCTTCTCTTTCTTCTTTCCTTTTTCCTTCTCTGCTACAGAGGGAGGTGGGTGGCTTGGAGGTGACGAGGCAAGTGGAGAGGGTCACCTCCTTAAAAAGCTTCAGGCTTCACTAATTAGCTCCTTAAAATTAATTAAGGCCTAATTAGCTAAGCAAGGGAAAATAATATAAGGTAAAAGAAAACACCACCTACCTCAAACCACAACCCCCAACTCACTCCTCTGTCACCAAGCAAGAAGCCCCAAATCAATTAGCAAACTAATTAATTAACTTAATAAAATAATCCAAAAAGCCCAACTCCAACTCACTTTTTGCCTTCGGGCTCTCCGCCGCTGTCCGGAACCTCCCGAACTCCGCTGTAAATCGAAAGTACACGCGCTCACAGCTTTTTCTCTTCAAAAAGCTCATCCGTTGAGTCGGGGTGCTCAAATCAAAAACCGGCTCCGAAACTGTCAGTTCCGACTCACTTTTCGCCTCCGGATCCTCCGCGTCAGTCCGGAACCTCCCGAACTTCGTTGTAATCTGATAATATACCTGTTCCAAGTGTTCCCGAATTTTTTGTACTTCACTGTGAGATCGGTAAATTCCCAAATCAAATTCTCAATCGGCGCACTATGCCGGAAAAGTCCCTAATCGAGCTGGGACTTCTGCGTCGATCCAAATCAACCCGACATCAACAGTAAACTCAACGCAACATGCCCGAGGCAAACTCTCTGCTCCACGACACCATGTGCGGTCGGCGCGCCATCCGAAGACCCGGTACTCTACAGCGGGCGTTGGTGCGGTCCACGTGGCGGCCCCTGATTGGCCGCCACAGTTCGGTGGTCGCGGTGCACGGGTCCAGGGACACGTGTCGCCTCACCATTGGCCGAGCGAGGGTGAGGTCGCGCCTCGCTGGCACGGCGCGGGCGCGTGGACCGCGGCTGGGCCAGTTACTGTAGCCGCCCGAAAGTTTTCGGGCGCCCGAGAGTTGTTTTTTGGCCTTTAAGGGCCTGAAAGGCCCCTTTTTTCCTCCTTTTTCCCTTTTTGGCTTCGCCCGAGCGCACCAGGAGAGGGTGAGGGCGATTCGTGGCGGGGTTTTCGAGGACGCACGAGCGCGACGTGGACTCCGTGGAGCGCGCAAGGTGCTCCAAAGAGGCTAATGGGCGCGATGGACATCACGGCGTTGTCGAGGTATGCCCCGTTTGTTGTTTTGCGGTATTTGTGGCACAGTTTTGAGTTTTCCTTTTTGGATTTTGGACTTGACCCCACGCCCTCATGCATGTTAGGGACCGTGTTTTACTGTGCCGTTTTACTGCGCGGACTGTTGCTGGCGTTTTGGACGCGCCTCGTTTTGCGTGCAACCTTAGGAGAAGCATGCTCCGTTTTGCGTGCAGATTCGAGGTACGTGCACCGTTTCGCGTGCAGGTCGTGTTGGCGCGCACCGTTTTGCATGCGGGTTTTAATGGCACGCTCCATTTTGCGTGCAGGTTTAGTGGCTGCGCATCGTTTTGCGCGCGGACTCGTAAAGTGTGCACCGTTTGGCGTGCAACTTGTTGTACGAGCGTCGGATTGAGGCGAGCCTGTACACCTTTTTTATCTGCTTGACGCGAGGATCGTCACCGTATTTTTATTGAATTTTTCAGAGGTTTCCCGGAGGTATATTTTTCTCCCTTTATCTGTACAAGAGTTTACAGTTGTGTGGTTGTGAGATTTTGCGCACCGGTACTGTGGAATTTGTAACTTGGCCTACGGTGCTTGGAATTGGGCTTGCTGGTACTCGTTTCGAAGGGCTCGACGCGACGATCGCGTCCGTATTTTCGGTGGAATTTTCAGAGTCCGTTCTACAGGAAGATTCGCGAGTGTTTTTGGAACACTGCTAGGAGCCGAGGTTTGCGCGACATGTACCGTGGATACGGGTTCAGAGGATTGTTCGTGCAAGTGGCCACACTCTTCAACAACCCCAGGTTTGCCTTGGATTGAGCACTTCAGGTGGGTGCTCTGTTCCCAGAACCGATGGACGGTTCTTTAATTCTTATATTAGAATGCACGCATGTTTAAGGTACAATAATTGCATGTTATTGGGAGATAAGCTAGGAAGGATGATTGTATAAAGGGAATTGAAAGATTTAATATTCATATTAAATATTATCGAGAACTTGCAGCATTCATATATTCATGATGATGAATTGTAAATGGTTACCTAAGGGACTTACCCTATGTGAAGGACATTTGCATGCTTGTATGGTCATCTAGTTAGGCCATCTTTTACCGCTACACTACATATTGGAACTTGACTTAGAAGAAACCATGCTTTTCCTTTCTCCTTCTTTGTTAGTCAAGTGGTCAGTGTTGCTCGGGTTCGAGCAGGGGTTCTGGGTAGTGTAGTCGGGACTTGGCGTCTCGGACAGGTTGGATTAGTTGTGGGGCTTTGCGGTAACCGCGGATGTTGGGCGGTTGACCGGATATTTATTTATGCACCAGATTGGGTATCTGTTTTCTCTAGTGGACAGAGTTTTCCACTTTGATCAGAGTCATGATCCAGTCTTGCTTTTGTTACTTATCACACCGGCGCGGATATTGCCCGGTGATACTTTACTCGTGTGGGTCGCTCCCCTCGAGTGCCACACCGGAGTGTGCGATCGGACGGTTAGAGTTGCCGATCTGTTACTTACTTTTGGTTGCGATCGGACGGTAATAGTTGCCGATCTGTTACCTAAGAGTCCTTGAGACTCCTATCCCTGATACTTTACTCGTGTGGGTCGCTCCCCTCGAGTGCCACTCCGGAGTGTGCGATCGGACGGTTAGAGTTGTCGATCTGTTACTTACTTTTGGTTACGATCGGACGGTTAGAGTTGCCGATCTGTTACTTACTTTTGGTTGCGATCGGACGGTAATAGTTGCCGATCTGTTACCTAAGAGTCCTTGAGACTCCTATCCCTTATCGGTGTTATGCATTGGCCAGCATACCCGATTCGTCAGGCACAGCAGGCAGTACCAGTATTTCTGGCGTCACTAGATTGGGTTTATTACAGATGTTTACTTTACTGTTACACTCGTGTCAGGGGGACCGAGTGGAGTCTAGTAGCCGTGTTTAGACCTGTGCTAGTATTGTTGGAAACCGTTTGGGGATCGACGGTTGTGCCAAGGTCATTGTGAGTTATTGACCGTTGTACGAGAGGCATGGCAGGCATAGCAGGCATAGCAGGCAAGCAGGTATGGCAGGCATAGCAGGCATAGCAGGCAGTGCCAGTGATTACTGGCTATCGATTGGGTCGATTGTGCACTTCATGTGCTGGTGGTTGCGTACCACTCTTTGGTTCTCCCCTTTTGGGCCGTTAGATAGAGGCATGATAGCTGTTGAGAGTCTCCAGCTTCCTTATTTCAGCCTTTACGACTTTGGTTAGTTATTGTCTTTTGAGGACTTAGTGGGCAGACCGTCGGGTCCGGTGGTGGTACCCACTGAGAACTCCCTTTTTGGCGGTGGCACGTGTGAGGACCCGAACTCCCTTTTTGACCAGCAGCTCCTGGAGGCCTATGTGGCGTGTCGGTGGCGTTTGTGCACCAATTGGACACTAGTGATGGACCCAGTGGGTTTAATGGATCACGAGAGTAGTCAGATGACCCCGTCGAATGTTTTGAAGTGGTTTCGCGCGCAATGGATATTAAAATTGGGCTCAGCGCGAAGCTTGGACAAAAGAACACCTTTCCGGATGCCTTCGGCAATTTTTAGAGTTGGAATTTGGCAGAACGGACAGCGAATTTGGATTCAGCGCGCGAAAACGATGAAAATGGACTATTCACTTGTATTTTTCGGAGCCCGGATGACGCGCGCAATTTTCGAGGCTTCTTGGTACTGTTCCGGCACCGGCGGCGGCGGCGTGCGGCGGCGGGCAGCGGCGGAGCGCAGCGGTGCAGGCGCGGGCTGGTGCGCGGTCCATCGCGGAGGCGTGCACCGGGCTCGGGCCACGTGGCGGATCCCGGTTGGCCGGCGCAGCGGGCGCGGTCCACGGGAAAAGCGCGGTGTACGGTGGACCGGAGGGTGACACGTGGCGGCGTGTGGTTGGTGCGGTGTACCATGCTCGGTCCACGGAGCAGGCTGGGGAGCGCCTCGGGAAGTGTGCGTACAGAGGCGCAAGCGGCGGGCGCAGGGCGCACGTGGGCGCGTTGACGCGCTGTTCCCGCGCGTGGGCGGCCACGTGTCGGCGTCTGGGGGCGCCACGTGTCGCGTTGTGAGCGGCGGGCGTTGCTGTCGCCTGTTCGGCGGGCTACGTGGAGGCCCACGGGAGATTCGGGCTGCTACAGTGTTGGGCCGGCCCAACACTGTGCGCGCCCGAATGTTCCCTGCGCCCGGAAATCGGGACACGTTCGGTATTTTCCGAATTGTTTCGGGCAGCCTATTTAAGGGATCCGAGCTTCTTCTTCTTCCCTTCTTTTCGCATTTCTGAGGTTCAAACCGGATGGAGGTATTCAGGAAAGTTGCTCCCCTACATGTTGCTCACCCTCTGGAGGATTTCTAGGATTTTTGGTGGCACGCTTATCGAGGTTTCCATTTTTACGGCGCGGCGCGACGCTCGTCCATTTGGGTTCCTCTTCGTCGCGTTTCGCTGCGCGAGCTCCCCCGGCCTACTCCGACCACTTTTTCAGGCGATTCTTGCGCCATTGGATCGACGACAGATAGAGCTATGATCTTGGTACTTTCTTCTTCCCCTCATTTCGCGATTTTCGAGGTGTTTTTACGAGTTTACTGTGACACAGTTTTTGTGGTGGAGTTTTGGACAGCGGATCGGCCTTTCGGCGTTATCTCCGCAACCGGACATTGGATTGAGACGTTTCTATACACTTTTTGCATCTACGCGTCACAAGGATTCTCATCATATTTTTTGGGGATTTTTTTGAGATTTGCCCGAAGGTATATTTTTTCTCCCTTTATCTGTGCATGGAAATACAGATGTGTGGTTGAGTGTTTGTGAGCGGCGGGCGTTGCTGTCGCCTGTTCGGCGGGCTACGTGGAGACCAACTGGAGATTCGGGCTGCTACAGTGTTGGGCCGGCCCAACACTGTGCGCGCCCGAATGTTCCCTGTGCCCGGAAACCGGGACACGTTCGATATTTTTCGAATTGTTTCGGGCAGCCTATTTAAGGGATCCGAGCTTCTTCTTCTTCCCTTCTTTTCGCATTTCTGAGCTTCAAACCGAATGGAGTGTTACGGAATTTAAGTTGGCGTATTTCGTGAATTCGGTTAAGTCTTGAAGATTGAAGGTAAAGAAGGTTGGATCATATAACTCAATCTCAAGAAAGAAGAATTCAAAAGGATTAGGTATGTTGAACTTAATATCTTTGGTGATCCGAATACTTCTTATAGTGTAGAAACACTTGGATGAACTTGTAATTGCATAATTATCAAAAACTGGACATGGGACATGTTCAGGATCCGGATCAGGCTTTGCAATCCGGATCCCGAAGGTGGTTCGTTCATACATCAGTTCAATCCGAATCGTAGCTTCCCTTGATCCGGATCCCGAACACTGGGTTTACCATTTTATTTGAGCGATCCGGATCAGGCTTTGCAATCCGGATCCCGAACCTTGATGTTTGGTGAACTGTATGAACGATCCGGATCGAGCACTTCGATCCGGATCCCGAACCTTCGTTTTTCTGGAATCTGTTTTTCTCGCTACTGCAATCCGGATCGTCGATCTCCGATCCGGATCGTCGTCATGTAAAAATTCCAGAAAAAGATAGTTTTTGATCCTTATCTTTTTCCAAGGGTTTCTAACCTATAAATAGACCCTATGATTCTTTTTCTAGGGTAAAGTCCACATAATAGAAAAAGTAGCCGTCATCTTTTATACGGCCTAAGATCCACATATAGAGAAGAAAGGAAATCATAGATTCTATCTTATGTTTCTTCATCTATATTGATTGATTTGATTCTAGGTTTTCATACTCACATTTTGAGTTGAATCAAATCAATGAATACTTAGATGGTATTTCCGATCTATTTCTAATCTAAGTATTCGGCGGATCATCACCACCCAAAAAACAACGATTTACCCCAAAATCGGCGCGTGGACTCGCGTGGCCTTGTGGATTCAAGGTGCTACCGCTCTCGTGGATTCGGAGCGAGGTACGTTCGTGGACTCGAAGCGTGCTACTGGGTGAAGACCGTGGATTTGGTCGGACGTCGTGGACTCGACGTTGGACGCTGTGGATTCGGCGTTGGACGCACATCGTGGATTCGAGAAGCGTCGTGGAGCGAGCGGAGAAGATCAACTAGGAGTGTATGGAAAAGGTTGAGTCGTCTGTGAGTACGGTATATCACCTTGTACGTGTTTAATTCTAGTGGATTTCACCGTGTTATCGGTCCCGTGGTTTTTTACTCCGGTTTGGAGTTTTTCACGTAAAAATCTCTGCGTGTTATTTATTTTTCAGCATTGGGTTTTATATCGCAAAGATTTTTGAGTGTTTAGTGTATACACCTATTCACCCCCCTCTAGGTGTTTTTTCCCCTATTTAGATCCAATTATACATAACCTGACATGGAGGTCTTCAGCAAAGTTGCTCCCCTACATGTTGCGCACCCTCTGGAGGATTTCTAGGATTTTTGGTGGCACGCTTATCGAGGTTTCCATTTTTACGGCGCGGCGCGACGCTCGTCCATTTGGTTTCCTCTTCGTCACGTTTTGGTGCGCGAGCTCCACCGGCCTACTCCGACCACCTTTTCAGGCGATTCTTGCGCCATTGGATCGGCGACAGACAGAGCTATGATCTTGGTACTTCCTGATTCCCCTCATTTCGCTCTTTTCAAGGTGTTTTTCCGAGTTTACTGTGACACGGTTTTTGTGGTGGAGTTTTGGACAGCGGATCGGCCTTTCGGCGTTATCTCTGCAACTGGACATCGGATTAAGACGTTCCTATACACTTTTTGCATCTACGCGTCGCAAGGATTCTCATCATATTTTTTGGGGATTTTTCTGAGATTTGCCCGAAGGTATATTTTTTCTCCCTTTATCTGTGCATGGAAATACAGATGTGTGGTTGAGTGTTTGAGAGCACCGTGTATTGTGGAATTTGTAACTCGGCCTATGGGGCTCGGAATTAGACGTACAGGTACTCGTTTCGAAGGTATCGACGCGAAGATCGCGACAGTATTTTTCTGGGATTTTTCTGTGTCCCTTCTGCAGGTGAAAACTTCACATCTTCGAGGCTATTTTCTAATGTTGTATATACTTGGAATATTTTGGATTAAGTGTAATGTTGGGCCTTATTGTTGTACCCAGGGGTGTTTGCAAGTGTTGCTAGACCCGTTGTGACGCCCCAACTTCCCAGGGGGTCACCCATCCTAGAACTACTCTAGCTCTAGCACGCTTAACTCTCATGTTCCTCTTGGATCTTGCTACCATCCAAAATGCTATAGCCGGGTTAGAGATTTAGTCCTATTATATCATTTATATAGAGGACTAATCCAAATTCCGGGGGTGTCACATTCTTCCCCCCTTTAAGCCCTGACGTCCACGTCAGGCTCAAGCACACTCACAAGCACCAGGCGATGTGAGACTCGTCTCGCTAGCCTTAGCCGACCTTGTGAGGAGCTGCACTCCACTCACAACGGTCATTAGCCGGGGAGCCTCGCTCTACCCGCTATATAACCCTGGCTCAGCCGAGACTCATCTCACATTTCCGGCTGGTGAATGGCTCTGATACCAACTGTGACGCCCCAACTTCCCAGGGGGTCACCCATCCTAGAACTACTCTAGCTCTAGCACGCTTAACTCTCATGTTCCTCTTGGATCTTGCTACCATCCAAAAGGAACATGAGAGTTAAGCGTGCTAGAGCTAGAGTAGTTCTAGGATGGGTGACCCCCTGGGAAGTTGGGGCGTCACAGTTGGTATCAGAGCCATTCACCAGCCGGAAATGTGAGATGAGTCTCGGCTGAGCCAGGGTTATATAGAGGGTAGAGCGAGGCTCCCCGGCTAATGACCGTTGTGAGTGGAGTGCAGCTCCTCACAAGGTCGGCTAAGGCTAGCGAGACGAGTCTCACATCGCCTGGTGCTTGTGAGTGTGCTTGAGCCTGACGTGGACGTCAGGGCTTAAAGGGGGGAAGAATGTGACACCCCCGGAATTTGGATTAGTCCTCTATATAAATGATATAATAGGACTAAATCTCTAACCCGGCTATAGCATTTTGGATGGTAGCAAGATCCAAGAGGAACATGAGACTTAAGCGTGCTAAAGCTAGAGTAGTTCTAGGATGGGTGGCCCCCTGGGAAGTTGGGGCGTCACAGTTACTGTGAGATAAAAAGAGGAACCGGGATCAGAAAACCCGCGGTTGAAGACCGCGCCCACAAGGGCGAAAGAAACCCATCCGGCGACGAGAAACGTCGCGCGTTGCACGGAAAACCCATCGCGCACACACGCCGCGGCGCGTCGCCGAGTCGCAGCCTGCGCGGCAATTGCGGTGCAGCTGCACGGCCCCAAAAACCCAGCCGCGCGGCGCTGGCCCAGCCGCCCGCGCGGCGCCCACGGCGCGGCCTGCAGGCCCGCGCGGCCCCCTGCAGTGCCGCGCGCGCAGCGCGCGGCCCCGCGGGTCGCCCGCGCGGCACCTTGCAGTGCCGCGCGCACAGCGCGCGGCCTGCAAGGCCGCGCAGCACAGGGGGGTGCCCGCGCGGCACCTTGCAGTGCCGCGCGCACAGCGCGCGGCCTGCAAGGCCGCGCGGCACAGGGGATGCCCGCGCGGCACCCCTGTAGTGCCGCGCGCCCAGCGCGCGGCCTGTAGGGCCGCGCGGCACCTTGCAGTGCCGCACGCCCCGCGCGGCCTGCAAGGCCGCGCGGCACAGGAGCTGCCCGCGCGGCACCCCGGCCTGCAGGGCCGCGCGGCCCCAAGGCAGCCCGGCGCCCTGCTGCACCACTTGGCAGCAGGGCGCAAACTGCGCGCAGCGCTCAAGCGCCCCCGCGCACGGCCGCCGCTCCCTAGTCACGCGCCGCCGAAAACACGCGCGCGCGACTCGCGCAGCCTCGCCACAACCCGGACGACAATTCCGCAAGGCTCCGCCCACAGGGAGAAGAAAAGAGAGAAAAGAATAAAATAAAATAATTTAAATCCAACCTCTTCGCGGCACGCCGGTCCTCGCACGGCTCCACGTCCACGCTCGGGGAAGAAAACGCACACGAAAAGCTTCCTTCAAGCCCTTCCTCTTCTTCTTCCTTCCCTCTCCCTCTCCTCTGCTTCACACAAAGCTACAGGGGCTCTCACCTTTTTCTCAGGAGAAGAAGGTGGGGTGAGGTGGCCTTTAAAAAGCAAAGCCCCCATCCAACTTAATTAGAGTTTAATTAAGTTGTTCTGGGATTTTACACCTTAACTAAAGGAAATCCAGAAGCTTAATTAAGCAATACCCACCTTAATTAAGCCCTCACCACACCTCTGCCAACACCACCCCAGTAGCAGCACCACTAAAAACACAAGGCACCTCAATTAAGTCTAACTCAATTAATTGAATAAAATAATCCAAAGTGCCCCGATAACTCACTTTTTGGCTTCGGGCCTTCCGCCGCAGTTCGGAACCTCCCGAACTCCACTGTAATCTGAAAATACACATGCTCAAGGCTTTTTCTCCTCAAAAAGCTCGACCGTGGAGTCCGTGTGCTCAATCCAAAAACCGGCTCCAAAACTGCCCGTTCCAACTCACTTTTCGCCCTCGGGTCCATCGCGTCAGTCCGGAACCTCCCGGACTTCGCTGTAAACATAAAATACACCTACTCCAAGTGTTTCCCAATTTTTCTGTAACCCATAGCGGAGTCGGTGCTTCCCGTACCAGTCTCCTAACGCGTACAAAGCCCGAAACAAGCAGAGGCTTCCGCGGGGATCCAAATCAACCCGAACTCCTCTGTAAACAAATATGGGACACATCCAAGGCAAACTCCTCCGCACCACACCATCCTGCAAGGTCGGTGCGTCGCCCAAGTCCCGGTATTCTACACTCTCCCCCCCTTAAAAAGGGTTTCGCCCTCGAAACTCAACTAAATCCATACATAGGAGGGTATTCCAAAAACAAAAGGGATAGGAGATCCTCAAATTGTCCAAGGCTCTCAAGTGGTCACTCACATTCCTCATGCTGACAACACTGAACCTTCCCCAAAAGTAAGATTCGACTGTAAAATTCTTTGGTTTCACCAACAAGAATTGCATCGGTCGAAGCGGATAACGCAATTCTCGTCCATCTCCAAGGAAGGGGAAGCAAAACAAAACTTGCGGGGTTCAAATAGACTTCATCCAGTCTGATCACTACTCGAGGATCCACACCTCGCATAACTCAAATCTATACTTGGCCCTGCGGCTGGTGGTTTTTACAAATCAAGATTTCTTAAAACCAAGGTCTAAGCCTCCAAATGGCATAACCCCTCTGTTGCTCTTTAGCAACTGAAACTCCAGTTCCACCTTACAGCTAACCCATCACTCAACAGGGGAAAAGTTTCAACCTCCCAGGTTATACCACTCGCCTAACCAAGGCGTAACTGAACTTAAAGTCTTTGCCGGGACAAAGCAATCATAAATCCTTGCTAATTCCATCACCGGCATTTACCTCAACCCCAACTTCCTAAGTATCCAAGTACCTTAGGTTGGAGGATCCATGAATAACATAATTCTCCCTCTTTAAGGTTAGCAACATCCACCTCAAAGCTTTTATCTTCCTCAGCTTTAACTCCGTCGCTAACAGGTCAGGAACAAAACCTTCCGAAGTCAGAAAGCACACTTTCTCTCTCAACTTGGCGGGCAACTTCTTTCTTCATAGAAGTTGTAACACTATCCTGAAGTACCCCTCATGCACCACGTCGCTTCGGAGGTAACCCGTATACCCACGACGGTAATACCACTAACCGTCTAAGTGAAACTGGAAAAACACAGTTCTTAAAATCCGTAGGGCATTAGTCAATCCACTTGACCTCGCTAACCGCTTAAACTGCCTTACTGGTTCCTGATCACTATCAAGGCACATACCTCGGTTGTATGGTTCGATAATGATATCAATCACTCGAAGGCATCTGCCCAAGCACAAAGCAAATCTAACCGGGTTCGAACCATACAAGAACTCACACAGTTGTGTACCTACAACGTGACATCACTGCCATGCACCAACGGCGTGGCATCACCACCGAGTATCAACGGTGTGGCATCTCCACCGTGTATCAACGGTGTGGCATCATCACCGTGTATCAACGGTGAGGCATCGTCACCGTGTATCAACGGTGCGGCATCATCACCGTGTATCAACGGTGCGGCATCATCACCGTGTATCAACGGTGTGGCATCATCACCGTGTATCAACGGTGTGGCATCACCACCGTGTATCAACGGTGTGGCATCATCACCGTGTATCAACGGTGCGGCATCATCACCGTGTATCAATGGTGCGGCATCATCACCGTGTATCAACGGTGTGTGGCATCATCACCGTGTATCAACGGTGTGGCATCACCACCGTGTATCAACGGTGTGGCATCATCACCTAACGTCAAGGTCACAGATCCTCACAGTCCTATACCCCCACACTTCCTCGAAACCCCCGGAGCTAACGAAGGGCCAGAGATCAACAGGCAAGAATCCGGGCCCTAACCGCACAGGGCAGGACCTACAACCCTCATCTACGTGCAACACGTGATCGGGTATCTAAACCTCACGAGCACAAGTTAAGGGTCCTATCTCTAGCCCAGAGAACATGAAAATGTCCCGTTGAAAAAAAAAGAACACGATGCCCTGGTAACAAAATAAAGCTCAAGAGCGAGAAGGGGAGATAAGATCAATACCTGCCACCACGTGGCTAGCCGCCCCCAAATCCTCAACCTGGGCGATATAGACTCTCTCACTCGGGGGCGGTCGCCCGCTGGAGGGTCGCGGAGAAGTGGCCAAAGTTGCCGGTGCTACTGCTGATCCCGCTCCAGGACAAGACCATAATCTGTGCCCTGCTTGCCCACATCGGTAGCACCTGCCCTGCCGCTGATCACACTGAGGGGGTGCGTGGGGCCCGCCGCAAATCACACAACTATCAGAGCGCCACAGCTGCTGCGGTCTAGGGGGTCGAGGGCCCCCAGATCTCTGCCTCCTCTGCATCCCGCGGCCTTGAGGCGGGAATCGTGGGGGTCTGGGTGGCCTCGGCCTGCTCGTCTGACCCAACTCCGATGGTGCCGGGCGTTTCACTCCTGAACTAGATCCAGGCGCCCTCTGTTCCAGCAACCCCAACATATGCTCCATGAGTTCTTCCTGGCGCTTGGCCGCCTCCTCTTGGCGCCACAAAGCCTCAGACAACTGAGCCACCTGGGCCCGTAGCTCCCGAATCTTGCCTTGCCCTGCCTCGTGGTGCTCGGGCTCCTCCCCTGATACGGAGTGCGCCATCGTCCCCGTGCGACGCTTTGGAGGCATCGCTAGCAACTCTGCAACAAGGCAAAAGATGTCAGAGAGCAAAAATCTCTCGACCCGGTCAAGCGAAAGTCTATAACATGTTA
Organism: Tillandsia leiboldiana; assembly: GCA_029204045.2. Taxonomy (NCBI): domain Eukaryota; kingdom Viridiplantae; phylum Streptophyta; class Magnoliopsida; order Poales; family Bromeliaceae; genus Tillandsia; species Tillandsia leiboldiana. Next base: position 33,365,827 of record CM055067.1, on the reverse strand, counting down.
ACCATTCTAAAGCATTATGTAGTCTGCAGCCAACATAATCACCTTTAGAGAAATAACATGCGAGGTCACTCACCCCAATCCTCTGGGGGAGGTACAAACTCAAACAAGACTCACGCTAAGGTCACGTCTCTCACGACAGTCTTCCTACTGTCCAACCAAAAGCCTAGGGTCTCTAAGTCCTCAACGACCTATATTCCTAGGCTCTGATACCAACTGTGACGCCCCAACTTCCCAGCGGGTCACCCATCCTAGAACTACTCTAGCTCTAGCAAGCTTAACTCTCATGTTCCTCTTGGATCTTGCTACCATCCAAAATGCTATAGCCGGGTTAGAGATTTAGTCCTATTATATCATTTATATAGAGGACTAATCCAAATTCCGGGGGTGTCACACCCGTTGGGTCTGGAGACTATGATTTCGAGGTACTTTCAGCTGTTGGAGCCGAGGCCTTCGCGACATGTACCGAGGATGCAGTTTCGGCAGAATTTTGGACTGTGAGCGTCTGCGCTCTTCACCGACCTCAGGTTTTCCTTGGTTTAAGCGTTTCAGGTGGGTAAGCTTAATAGTGGTAACTGTATAAGGTGTTTATGTTATGGCGAATATAAGTGCACTTATGGGGATGTCACCCCTCTATGATTGATGACAGGCATATTTGTTGTAAAACCGATATGAGCGAGAGGTAAGCAAGGAATGGCCTAGATTATGTGGTTCTTGTACATGTTTATTCATTAGCCTACTTGTCTGAGATTAGTACAGCATAGTAGGAACTTTTTAGCATGCTTTGCTATTACATGTTTCACCCACTTTTATCGTTTCTGAGGACAAAAGCATGCTTGTTTGGACACGTAGCTAGGCCATCTTTTACTTCTACACTACTTATTGGAACCTGACTTAGGAGAAACCATGCTTTTCCTTTCTCCTTCTTTGTTAGCCAGGTGGTCAGTGTTGCTCGGGTTCGAGCAGGGGTCTGGGTAGTGTAGTCGGGACTTTGTGTCCGGGACAGGTTGGATTAGTTTGTGGGGTTTCGCGGCGACCGCGGATATTGGGCGGTTGACCGGATATTACTTATGCATCAGATTGGATGTCAGTTTTCTCTAGTGGATGGAGTTTCCCACTCATCGTTTAGTTGCATCCGATTGAGATCGGGTCTTTCTTTAGTGGTTGAGTTTTCCCACTTTGATCAGATTTGTGATCAAAGTCCTGCTATACTGAGATACTTGTTAATGGGATACTTGTTACTGGGATACTTGTTACTAAGATACTTTACTCATATTGGTCGCTCCCCTCGAGCGCCACTCTGGAGGTAGGATTTTTGGACCCAGCCTTGTGTGCCGGTCTGATACTTTTTGGGATGCAAGCCGTGCGGGCCGATCCCGCGGTTTCGAGCCTTGTGTGCAGATTCCGCTGAGCAGGCAAGGCCAGTTTTACTGGTAGCACTTTGGATTGGGTTATTACAGATATTTGCCTTATTGTTGAACTCGTGTCAGGGGGACCGAGTGGGGTCTAGTAGCTATGTTTAGACCAGTGCCAGTGTTGTTGGGAACCGTTGGGGGATTGACGGTGGTCCCGGGGTCGTTGTGAGTTAGTCGACCGTTGTGCGAGAGGTTTGGTGACCTTGAGGCTATCAGTTCTGAGAGAGAGAGTGGATTTTGACTATAGCCTGCATGAGCCACTACTCGATAGCGAATTAGTCCGTTTGGACGCCCTACGTAATTCCTGCCCGTCAGCGGGAGGTGGTTGTAGGTGGGCGCAGGTTTGACTGGACCAGGTGTGGCAGGTAGCTCGATTGGGTCGATTGTGCACTTCATGTGCTGGTGGTTGCATACCATTATTTGGTTCTCCCCTTTTGAGCATTTAGATAGAGGCATGGTAGCTGTTGAGAGTCTCCAGTTTCCTTATTTCAGTCTTTACGGCTTTGGTTAGTTTATGTCTCTTGAGGACTTAGTGGGCAGACCGTCAGGTCTGGCGGTGGTACCCACTGAGGACTCCCTTTTTAGGTGTAGTTATCACACCCGTTGGGGGTTTTCCCCCTCCCTTTCTTTTCTCTCCTTTGTTTTGCAGAGTCTTAGCGGGTGTTGCGGATTCTGCGGTTGTTGTTTGAGGCGAGGGAGTCGCATGCTAGATCCCTACCCGTCGTTGGAGAGTAGCGGTACCCCTTCTGAGGAGATCTTCAGCATATTAGTTGTTTTATTTTCCTCTTTTGAGAGACTGATGTAGTGAGGATATATTATGTATTGAGAGACTGTACACTGATATATTTATTGGAGTTACCTCCCGGTTGGGTTCTGAGCTTGTATTTGAGGATATTGTATTATTATCATTTTTGGGAGGCGGACATTGTTGTATTATTTCCAGTTGTACAGTGATTGATTTTAGTTATACAGCAGATTTTTTATTTATAGCTCTGATATCTGTTAGCTGTAGTACTTATCTTGCACGTAGGACGCTTCGCCTATGCGGGGTTTGGCATAGGTGGCGGATCTGTTGGCGAGCCCGGGTCGCAGTTTCGACCCCGGGGCGTGACAGATTAGAGTGGTATCAGAGCCTAGGTTGTAGGTCATGGTGGACTTAGAAACCATAGGCCTATGGTTTGACCCTTGGTTGACTTCGTGAGAGTCGTGATTTATAGCGAGAGTCCTGATTGAGTTTTATATACCTCTCCCGAGGGACGGGAAGAGTGATTGGCATGTTTATTCTCCTAAGTGATTATGTTGGCTGCAGACAACATAATGCTGTGGAATGGGTGACATGCTTTAGACTTTCGCTGGATTGGGTCGAGCGCTGTTGTGTGCTGTTTTGTGGTTTCGTCGTGGCGAGCTGTGTCTCCCCGACGCTGGGTTTTGACCCGTGTGCATCCTGTCATAGCAGTTGAGCTTGAGCAGTTGGTTTTGGGCCGGATACCCGGATTGAGATCAGAGAACTCCGGACCCAGATGACAGGATTGTCAGAGGCTTATCAGCTGCAGAGTGAGCAGCTGGTCTTGGTGACACAGTTGTCGGAGCACTGTGTAGCCCCCTCCGTGCCAATGTTTAGTGTTGAGGCACCGAGGTAGGGTGGATAGTTGACAGCAGAGGAGCTGTGGGACATGATCGATCTATTGAGCCAGATTTGGCTGATGGTCCACCCCGACTCGTAAGATTGAGTTTGGAGCCTTTGGAGGCAGAGTCGTGGTTGGTGGTGATGGAGTGATCAAGTGAGAGCCTCCCTGTGCTAGAGAGTTTATGTAGTTGTTGAACTGCGCGCTCCAGATTCGAGGGACGAGGCGTATATGAGACTGGGAGTGGATTGCGCCAGGACACCTTTCAGTTTATTCAGTCCCTCCGTTATAGGTTTTGACGCCTCGTTGGTGTAGGCGTTGTGTTTGGAGCGTGGCATAGCAGTTCCTTTAGAGAGGGATCAGCCACCAGAGGCGAGTTCTGGATTTTGGCACTTGGCGCCGGGTGATGGAGGACAGATCGTGTCACGCCCCCGGGGGTTTTTGAGTCTATCAAAGCGGAAAATTGCGTGTATTATTATTTTTTTTTCTTCTTAACAAGGTAACTTAAACCTCATCCCCGGTGCGTGCCAGACCGCCACATACACAAATTCTCTCTGCCCACGGACAGAGTCTCCTTTGTATATGCACGGCGTCTCATTTACAACAACATACCTCAACCATCAACCATACAATAGACATACATCGTCAAACAGAGTACAGTAGTTTAACTAATGTTTAAAAAGACTGGTGTCCACTCGACACCTTGTTGTTTTATTTTCAAGCGGAATATTAAAGCGGCATCAGTGTTTAGAAAGGATAAAACCAACGGTTGCAAGACCCGTGCCCACACGGCACTTCGTTTTGAGAAAACATTTTCGAAATCATTTGGTTCGTCATGAAAACGTGCCGCGTACGAAAACATCACTAAAAGCATCAAGCATAAATGTACACCTCATCCACAACGCTAAGTAATACATGTCCACGGCTAATACGATCCACAAGCAAATTAACTAAAAGAAGCATAAGGGAAATGAGATAATAAACCCAAGTGTCTGACTACGGTCCTTGCGACGCAGTCTCACCGCCCTCCCGGCTAACGCACCTCGTAACACCTGTCACGGAGTGGGTAATGTCAGTGATAAACAAAGTAGATGTCTAATAACAATAAGGAATAAGGAGCAAACCGAAAACACCGAAACCTTTCGCTAAAACCCTGCACATAATTAAGCTGGGCCCCAACCCCAGATTTATCAATTAAGTTGGGCACCAACCCCAGAGTCCCTATCGGGGAGACTAAAGTCTCCCCTCGTGCGCAAACACCTCTTTGATGCTTTTAACCTCTTCACGGTGCTGGTGTGCTATTTTCAGCGGGCGCGAAGAGGTCCTCACGGCACCCACCCCTTTGTGAGGTACACGGGTCAAAAGAGACCACTTCTCCAGAAAAGTACACCCATGCGGAGGCCAATCCGCCTGTGTACGTGCAGCATCCGAAACGGATTTGCCGAGATCGGCGTGTAGTGAGCACCACGACCGTAGCCGCTTCAATTGTTAGATGAAATACAATTATGCGAAAGGTTAAACTGTCCATCTACTTTGTTAGATAAATTAAGAGCACTTTAATGACGATAGATGCACTTACTGCACTTGTTGCACTTATCGCAACCGTACCCACCTTGTTGAAGAGAAAACGGAACACCTAAATCCTTCGCGCACCCCCGCTGCGCACCTGGACCTAAAGAAAGTCCGCAAGGATAACTATAGTCAACAACGTGTACTAACATCCAAAACGTAAAAGACCCAATTTACTCTTTTTGACGAAAAAGTCCAACACCGTCCGGTCCGCCGAAACCGGAACCCAAAATCGCTAACGGAAATCCAGCAAATCTCAACCCTCAACCGGTAGTCAACTCGGGAAATCAATGGTTAAACCAAGAAGACCCCTGGCGGCGAAAAGATGAGAAAAAGACCCGACGACGCGCCCCCGACAATTTCGTCGAGGCGCGGAGCGTCGGCAAAATCGACACCCAACGTAATAAAATAGTGACCAAGAAGATCCCAAGTCGCCGTGCCAAGAAAACCGCGGAGATTGTGACCCCAGCGGCGAAAACGGCGCTCAAAACGGTGGAAAAACGGGCGAAAATAGAGCCACCGAACTTTGGGCTGTCGGGTGGTGCACAGGGGCAACCGTGGACCAGGTTCACGGCGTCAGGCGGCGGCGGCATGCGCCGGGTGCACGCAGGAAGCGTGCACCGCGCATCTCGGGCCAGGCCGGTGCACGACCCGAGCGTGCACCGGGTCCTTACTCTTCGGCCGCAAGCGCGCGCGCCGGGTGCACGCCTAGGGCGTGCACCGCGCACACTGTGCAGCCCGGCGCACGGTTTCGTGCACCGGGTCTGCGCTTTTGGGACAGCGGGGCGTGCACCGGGTGCACGCCCGGGGTCCGTGGACCGCCGCTGTACGGACAGCACAGTAAACCTTAACTTTTTGCGTTTTCTCTCCGTTTTCGCTCCCGTTTCGCGATTTCTTCTCCGTTTTCGCTCCCATGCGACCCCGGCGAAGATCCCGCGGACATGGTAACGGCGGCGGCGGCCTCCCATTTAAAAACAGCGGCGGCGGCCTCCCGTTAACCCACTATGTTCCGACGAAACATCCCCAAAAATTCTCGAATAAATACACGATAATTCTAATGACTAAACCAACGATCGACGAACAAGCAAAACGTCGATCGGAGGTCCGATAACAAGAAACCGATTAAAAACCACGAATTAAAATCCGATAAAAATCCTCGATCACACCCGGTCAAGAACGAGAATAAAACATGGATCAAAACCCGACGAAAATCCGCGATCGATGTTCCGATTAAAATCACCTTACAAGGACACGAAAAACCCCCGATTAATTTAACAACCGCAACGATGTTCACTAACCTTAATTTATCGGAATTAAAGAACCGATCTTGTTTCCTTTCGGCGTTGGAGACCCGGATCCGCTTCCTCCTTCTTTTCCTCTTTTCTCCTCCGGCTAGGGTTCCGTCTTTTCTTTTCTTTTTCTCTTCTCACCGATTAGGGTTTTTTTATTTTTCTTTTCTTTTCTTTCCGATAATCGGGATCCCTTATATAGCTCGTATTATATCTTTAATTAATTTCCTCTTTAATTCGTACGTAAGAGAATTCTATTTTCCGTCATCGGATAATTAATTAACTAATTAATTATCCCCTACGAGATAACCCACCTTATCTCTAACGGGTGCAAGATATTTTGCACGGATTTCGATGCATGACTAATCACCGTATCACCAAGGATTCCGTTCCGGGAGATCCCGATATCAGATTTCAGATCCGATCGCACCGTCGGTCTTCTTTTTCCGCGCTCTATCGCAGAAAAATACCAGCACCACACACCGGCCAACTTTTAAGAATTGAATAATTTTATTTCCCTTAAAGTCTTAAATGACTATATGTGGGTCAAAAATACCCCTAAGGGCCGGATCACTACAGATCGGCCGGCAGGGGCATTTCTGATTTCTTTTTTCCTGGATAACGAGTTCCCGAGATATCAGAGGTCGGGTGGACCCCGATGGCAGCATCAGTATTCATATCAGAGTGGCGCAGCGGTAGCGTGGATTTGTTATCTGCGAAGGACCTCATTCGTCACCTCAATGTGATCAGAGACAGAGGTCGTGCTCCCTTGTGGATAGTCCTGATTTTCAGGCAGATTGAGCGACAACCACTTGCTTTGAGCGGATGAATCTGTGCCGCCCGGTTGTAGGGCGCCACAGCAGCGGATCGGATTGTCGCCGATGTGAATTCATCACAGCAGTCGGAGTTAGAGCATGTTGCATTCCTGCATGGACTAAAGGCAGATTTGTTACCACGTGCACTAGAGGTACAGGTTTCTGTTGGTGTTGTGCATGTGGGGGAGGCCTGTGGATTATGTCCAATGCAGTCGAGGCCATGAGTTGTATCGACAGATTTATTGGTAATTGTGGCAGTTCGGTAATTCGACCCAGTGCTTGGGTTTTGGTTGGTGCAGTGCCACAGAACGTTTGACTGCGGCGAGAGAGGACGTTGACCTTCTGTGAGGCAGACGAGAGGAGGCTTGGTTATTGAGATTGTAGAGCACACAGGTTTTAGCGATGGTGTGAGAGGTGCTTACGGCGTGTCACGCCCCCGGGGTTTAAACACGCAGAAGAAACGTCACAGTTTAGCTCTCAAATTTGGCATATATTTTTTTTTTGAAATCAATCTTCTCCGGTGCGTGCCCAGACCCGCCGCATATACAAATTCGCTCTGCAAACGGGCAGAGTCTCCTTTGTATATGCACGACGTCCTTACTACAAAGTCCATATCATCATTCCTTTAACCACACTAGTTCAATCGTCAAATACATACAACCATTTTCCATAAGTAATATAGAGGCCGACTATTTTTGAAAGGATAAAACCGTAGGGTTTTGAAAGCGGTGCCCACACGACACCCTAGTTTTACAAAGCCATTTCGAAATCCATAAATACACAGGGTTTTGAAAACGGTGCCCACTCGACACCTGTGTTTTCCAAAACCTTTTCGCAATGTTTTCTTTCCTTTTCCTTTTCTTTTTGTTTGAAAAACGGCCAACTATCCAACAGTAACAAAACATGCCTCCACAGAGTACTGTAATGAATCCAACGTCCAAGTCAACCCCACAAAAATATCACACCCACATAGCCACTAACAGAGAATGAAATGTGCAAAAGAAGAACTAACCGCAGTCTGCAGCCTCGAAGGGCCGATAGACCTCTCATCGCGGCCTCACCGTCGCCCTAGCTCTCACCCTTGATTTAACCTGTCACAGAGTGGGGAGTCAGCGACACAAGATACAACGTATGAAAAGCAAACTGTAATAAAAGCCAGAGCAACCGCGCTCATCATCGTGCAATCGACCGTAAAATGCAATAAAGGCTAAAAATAAGGCAAACGACGGTAACCAGAGCAACCGTCCTCCTCAATCACCATCAACAACAATCACACCCTGCACCAAGCAAAACCGGGCACCTTTCCCGACCACCGCACCGAGCCCTTGCCCCGCTGTCCCCCCCGCCGAGCACCTGCCTCGGCCGCCAAGCACCTGCCTCAGCATCACCGCTCACACCCCCCACCTATGAGGGCCCCCTTTCCTAACGTCACCGTCACGTGGGGTACACGGGTCAACGTACCACTTTTCCGGAAAAGCACACTCTTGCGGTGGCCAAACCGCCGGTGTGCGTGTAGCTACCTCGAGCATCGACCGAGCACCAACCTCGGCCAACCAAACCGAGCACAAACGTCGGTGATCACCCAGAACATGATATATCATCGAGCACCACGACCCTCAGTCGACATAAATATGATGATAATAAACACATGAGCATATACGGGAATTAGCAATATTTAACATGTCAAATCTTTGCCCTTACCAATTACCCTCGTTTCCCGACTCCAAAACTGTCGAAAGAGGAACTCACCTTTCGACTTCCGACTAGTCGCACCGATCGCCGTCCTCATCGCTAGTATGCCCCGAACAACCCTACTGTTGTTAGGAGAGGGCGAATTGCCCGTCCAGTCTCCCACCGCGACGTTCATAAATTCGGTGGTCTACGTCACCCCCACCACCCATCGAAGTGATAAACATAATAATAGCGCAAACATACACAAAGAGGTTCTAAGGGGTACCCACCTTTCGATGTCAGTCGAGCGAACCACCTGAATGTAGGCCGATCCCGAACTCCCGCTAGACTACCGGGAGGCTGGTGATGAACTGCTAGGCCCTGAACGGAAACTGTGATCAGAAATAGACTCACTCATACCCATCCCGACAGCACTGCAATAACAAAATGCTAACACGGGGAAATTAGGCAAAACTAGGCGTAAACCGAAATTCCCGGAAATCCACTGAAGCACTAAACCTGACCCGCCAACGGTCTACAAATATCCAAAAACCACCAAACTACACCTGCTGTCCCTAAACATCATAATTTTGATGTTCGGGCAGACAGGGACCAAAACATAATTTCCTCTATCGGAATATTGCTATAAATACACCTTTATAACCGTTGTTTTCACTCGTTCTCTTTATCGGGACGTCATTTTAATGAACCGTCACCTTTAGTAGTTGGCCCTCGAATTACTGGACACCGTGCTCACCAATTTTCAGCCGCACGGAACCCGAGAAAAACTTCGGGCCATGACTTCTTGCTAACTTAGGCTTTAATGCATTTAACTCCTCGACTCGACCAAAGCAGAAACTAGGGTGAGCATCGCGTCCAGTGACCCCAAAATAGCTAGGAGCTCACTGTCGCGACTTCGCAAACTGCCCCGAACCGACCCATGGCCATTCAAACAACATAGAGCCTAATAATGCAAAAACTTTAAACCTACTTGTGCAAATTCAAAATAAATTGAAACATTAGTCTCCAAGGAACACTAGGACACCTAGGCTCACCATTAGGCAGTCCAGAATTTGCTGGATCAAAGAGATCCAAGACCCTTGCTTTCTAACCTGACAACCTTGCTCCACACACAAATCCCCACAGATCTACTTTGATCGGAAGTGAGCATCAAGCTTAGGGAATATAAAGGAGGAACTTTCATATTATGCTCGAAGCCAAATTCCCCTTTTTTCTTCACTGTGGCATTTCCACAAACAGTTGGTGTGCACCAACTTCCAACACACAAGGGACCCAAGCCCGAGCTAGCTCTCTGCAGAGAGGGCCCTTGTGGCTTTACAACTTGGAAGGAAAGCAAGCATACAGGGTTTAGAGATTACCTGGGTGGTTGGCCGGCGACCAGAGGCGGCGGCGGCGGCCGGAGGTGAAGCACGGACCAAAGAAGGGTGCTACTACAAAACAGGAGATCCCCACGTTCAAGTTTGCATGCAAAGGAATGGGAAGCTCCAACCTAACCTTAAGAACATACCTGAGTCGTTTTCCCATCGCGCGGAGCCCCAGCGATCGCCGGCGGCGGAGCTCGGCCAAGATGATGGCCTCTAATGGCGGATTCCGGCCGAGTGCCTCTGGGCCGGCGCAACTTGGACCAGAAGGTCCCACTCGGTGCCAGGAAGCTTCTGGTGGCGACGGCCGGCGGCACGGGTGAGCGGCGGCGCCGGGCGGCGAAGATCGGTCAATGGGAGAAGAAGACCGGATCTAGGGCACGTCCGATCGGGTCCGATCCTCACCCGATGGTCCCCCAACTTCGTGGGGATGCTGCAGTCGACGAGAGGGCGAGATCTACCTGTCTTGATCTTGAGCTTGACGGCCGGATGACGGCGGCGCTCGCGATCGGCCAAGAATAATAATTCCGGCGACTTGGTTGTCCCGGCCGGTTAACCGGAGCACCGCAGGCCCCAGGGCTGCACGAGGGTGACCCTCTGGATGTTAGTAGGCGATTGCATAGGTTCTTAGGGGAGTTTAAAGTGATAAGTTACAAAAACTCACCTCGCCGGAAAGTTGAAGGAGAAAAGATGATCCCGCGGCGGCGCACGGCGGCGGCTGTCACCGGGTTCACCTCAGCTCGGCTTCTCAGACACGGGGGAGTCCTCAGTTGCAGCCCGGGCCTCCCTGGGTCTCTGGGAGCTGACCACCCACCTTGAACCCGAGATGAAGAAGGTGTTTTCTTCTCCTTCTTCTCCGGCGACGAGGAGGCGGCGGCCGGCGCGCAATCCCCCGTGGAGTGCGGCAGAGAGGAGGGAGTAGTTCGTACTTGGCGGCTGGGGGTAGGCTACGGGGTTAGGGTTTAAGAGAAACCCTAACCCAAACATGCATATATATATATATAGTATATGCACAATTGCCTCCTGGTCCCTCAATTCCTCATATTTGGAGCCCAGTCCTTCACAGCAGCTCTCATCCACATTTTAGTCCCTCACCCAAGAGCAGCATGCAAAATGGAGCATAAAAAGTAGGGTGTTATGCGCAAAATACCGCATTTTTCACTTTTTTCACGCTTTTCGAGGCATTTTTGTCGTCAAGTCGAAAAATGGACTTCGCCACGACGTCCGGCTCGGCGAAACCTATCAGGTAGCGATTTTTGTTTTTCGACGAAATGCCCGGATAAAATCTCGGTCCATAATTACTGTGCAATTACACAGTGTGGCACGCTTCTCGAGACTCTAGGATCGTCAAACGAAAATTCCGTCAGCGCCATTGGGCTCAGAACGTCAAAATTAGCTAGAATCGTCTACTCATACTACTAGGTTCGGATTTTGGACGGTGAAGAGGCCAACGACCGATCGAGAGGGGACCGAAATGAGCGGCTACTATTCATTTTACTATTCACTTAAGTCGTGGGTCCCGCCCGCTTCTTCGCTGATTTCCGGATGATCCGACCGTTGGATCAGCAAACGGTCTATACCATTTCCACTCGATTCGATAAGACGGTCGCACTGGCGACCTCAGATTTCTGAGATCAGACTCGGATCGGTAAGGCGGAATTTGTGCTTCGGCAACTGTGCCATCCGTGCACCGGTACACACCACTAAGGTTAATTTTGTTTCCTCACTCACATTCGCACCCAAAAAACACTCTTTACACTAACACAATTTTCCCGAGTATTACACGGCGGCACCGGGACTCAGGGATATCCTTGTTGCTCATGAGATCCCGGGTGTGATTTCACCTGAGCTGTTGATAATGCCGCCGGTTAGGGAGATAGAGATTGCGTTGGACGTGGTTCGGGAAACCGCGCCACCCTCGACAGCACCTCATTGGATATCGCCTGTAGAGCTGAGAGAGCTGATGGCGCAGTTGCAGGATCTGATGGATCGAGGGGTCTGTTTGACCTAGTACCACGCCGTTGATATATGATGGTGATGCCACGCCGTTGGTACACGGTGGTGATGCCACGTCGTTGATACACGACTGTGAGGGTCCTTTTATGGTTCGAGTGTAGACAGGTCCGGGTGGTATCTAGGACCTTTTGATGGAGTTATACCCCAGCAGTTATTGTATGATGCGAGTACCCACTTGGAATCAGACAACCGAGGACCTTGCCTAGAGGGCATTCAGGACACGGTAAGGGCATTATGAGCTTATAGTGAGGCCCAATGGAATGACGAATACCCTGTCGACTTCAAGACCTGAGGAATGGTATGTCCTAGTTGTGCTTGGACGGACTGGGAGTAGTGTTTCCCGAGGATATTTTGATTTACTCCCAGAGCGACTTGGAGTACGAGGAGCGCTTGTGGATGTGCTACCATGCCTGTGTGGATGAAGTTGTATGCCAAGTTATTGAGGTACAAGTTTTAGCTCCAAGTGCATGCCTTCTTGGGTCACCTTATTCTGGCCATTGGAGTGGCGGTGGAATCCGACCAAATGGGTGTTATTCGAGTTTGGCTGAAACCAACATTTATCCTTGAGGCGAGGAGCTTCTTAGACTTGGCAGTGCCGGGAGAGCATGGCCAATGGATAATGAGACTGATACCAGCGCCAATGCTAGTGTTTCCAGTGTTGGGAGATGGATTTGTGTGTTTTAGTAATGCCTCTCATAGTGGCTGTGGAGTTACCGTGGGTTGATTTTCGGTCCGTACTTCATCGGTCCAACCCCTTGAGTATTGTGGTTGGACGAACCGCTGTTTTGTAGGCAGCTTGGATCCCACAGTTGAGCCTTTCAATACGCCTATTGTTTCCGGCTTTGATTGATATACCTAGGAGTAGGCCATGCCTGCTTGACTATCAGTCCTGATTACTCAGCATTTCTGTTCTGTACTATATGATAGATTAAGATTTCAGCTTCAGTTTATAGTATCTGCCATGCGGCACCGGTGGAGATTACAGCTTTCAGCATCTTGAGTGGGAATTTACGCGGATTGTCATTGATGGTTCGGACTTTTGATCGCGAGTTTGGGCATCAGCATTATGATCGCCTTCCGGGCCAGTTTTCAGTCCCGTTCACCGACGGTTTGGCCCCCGTCAAGGTGTTCTTTATTAGTTGAGAGATCGACTTCGACCCGTGGGTCCGTTGGGGTTATGTTGGCATGTTGAGTGACCAACTGTGGCATGAGATTGTGTCTCTCGAGGATCCCTTTTGAGGGTAGCCTGCGGCTGAGTAGTCCCCTCGGGTGGTTTTGGATCGGGAAGTAACCGAGTAAAGACCCCAGCTTATTGGATTCTTCTCCTTATTGGATGAATGTGTGGGTATGCTTCGGGTCGCCTTGTTGAGATTGGCACCAGGATGTGGTTTGGTGCGTGTCGCACTGGTGGTTATTTTGTTTCCCCCAGCTTTTGATGGAGCCCCTGTATTGTTCCACGTCTCAGCTCATGAGTGTTTTGCTTTTGGATCCCTCGCCCGAGGTTGACTCGCACCATTTGAGCGCTAAGAATTTTTGGAGTACGAGGGACGCCCGTTGCGAATTATGGCTCGTGAGATTAGAGGTTGCACAATCGGGCTATGCCGTACTGGATGTTGCTGTTGTTGTTGTGGAGTAATCACGGGGAGTGAGTGGTGACTTAGGAGCTGGAGGCGTTATTGATGGATACCTACCCGTGGTATTTATGACTACTGGTGGATTTGAGCTAGTTTCGAGGACGAAACTTTCTTTTAGTGGGGGAGGATGTGAGGACCCGAAATTCACACTTATGGATTACTGGTTGACCAGCAGCTCCTGGAGGCCTATGTGGCGTGTCGGTGGCGTTTGTGCACCAATTGGACACTAGTGATGGACCCAGTGGGTTTAATGGATCACGAGAGTAGTCAGATGACCCCGTGGAATGTTTTGAAGTGGTTTCGCGCGCAATGGATATTAAAATTGGGCTCAGCGCGAAGTTTGGATAAAAGAACACCTTTCCCGATGCCTTCGGCAATTTTTAGAGTTGGAATTTGGCAGAACGGACAGCGAATTTGGATTCAGCGCGCGAAAACGATGAAAATGGACTATTCACTTGTATTTTTCGGAGCCCGGATGACGGGTGCAATTTTTGAGGCTTCTTGGTACTGTTCCGGCACCGGCGGCGGCGGCGTGCGGCGGCGGGCAGTGGCGGAGCGCGGCGGTGCAGGCGCGGGCTGGTGCGCGGTCCACCGCGGAGGCGTGCACCGGGCTCGGGCCACGTGGCGGATCCCGGTTGGCCGGTGCAGCGGGCGCGGTCCACGGGAAAAGTGCGGTGTATGGTGGACCGGAGGGTGACACGTGGCGGCGTGTGGTTGGTGCGGTGTAGCACGCTCGGTCCACGGAGTAGGCTGGGGAGCGCCTTGGGAAGCGTGCGTGCAGAGGCGCAGGCGGCGGGCGCAGGGCGCATGTGGGCGCGTTGACGCGCTGTTCCCGCGCGTGGGCGGCACGTGTCGGCGTCTGGGGGCGCCACGTGTCGCGTTGTGAGCGGCGGGCGTTGCTGTCGCCTGTTCGGCGGGCTACGTGGAGGCCAACGGGAGATTCGGGCTGCTACAGTGTTGGGCCGGCCCAACACTGTGCGCGCCCGAATGTTCCCTGCGCCCGGAAACCGGGACACGTTCGGTATTTTCCGAATTGTTTCGGGCAGCCTATTTAAGGGATCCGAGCTTCTTCTTCTTCCCTTCTTTTCGCATTTCTGAGCTTCAAACCGAATGGAGGTCTTCAGCAAAGTTGCTCCCCTACATGTTGCGCACCCTCTGGAGGATTTCTAGGATTTTTGGTCGCACGGTTATCGAGGTTTCCATTTTTACGGCGCGGCGCGACGCTCGTCCATTTGGTTTCCTCTTCGTCGCGTTTCGGTGCGCGAGCTCCCCCGGCCTACTCCGACCACCTTTTCAGGCGATTCTTGCGCCATTGGATCGGCGACAGGCAGAGCTATGATCTTTGTATTTCCTGCTTCCCCTCATTTCGTGCTTTTCGAGGTGTTTTTTCGAGTTTACTGTGACATGGTTTTTTTGGTGGAGTTTTGGACAGCAGATCGGCCTTTCGGCGTTATCTCTGCAACCGGACATCGGATTAAGACGTTCCTATACACTTTTTGCATCTACGCGTCGCAAGGATTCTCATCATATTTTTTGGGGATTTTTCTGAGATTTGCCCGAAGGTATATTTTTTCTCCCTTTATCTGTGCATGGAAATACAGATGTGTGGTTGAGTGTTTGAGAGCGCCCTGTATTGTGGAATTTGTAACTCGGCCTACGGGGCTCGGAATTAGACGTAAAGGTACTCGTTTCGAAGGTATCGACGCGAAGATCGCGACAGTATTTTTGTGGGATTTTTTTGTGTCCCTTCTGCAGGTGAAAACTTCACATCTTCGGGGCTGTTTTCTAATGTTGTATATACTTGGAATATTTTGGATTAAGTGTAATGTTGGGCCCTATTGTTGTACCTAGGGGTGTTTGCAAGTGTTGCTAGACCCGTTGGGTCTGGAGACTATGATTTTTGGGTACTTTCAGCTGTTGGAGACGAGGCCTTCGCGACATGTACCGAGGATGCAGTTTCGGCAGAATTTTGGACTGTGAGCGTCTGCGCTCTTCAACTACCTCAGGTTTGCCTTGGTTTAAGCGTTTCATGTGGGTAAGCTTAATAGTGGTAACTGTATAAGGTGTTTATGTTATGGCAAATATAAGTGCACTTGTGGGGATGTCACCCCTCTATGATTGATGACAGGCATATTTGTTGTACAACCGATATGAGCGAGAGGTAAGCAAGGAATGGCCTAGATTATGTGGTTCTTGTACATGTTTATTCATTAGCCAACTTGTGTGAGATTAGTACAGCATAGTAGGAACTTTTTAGCATGCTTTGCTATTACATGTTTCACCCACTTTTATCGTTTCTGAGGACAAAAGCATGCTTGTTTGGACACGTAGCTAGGCCATCTTTTACTGCTACACTACTTATTGGAACCTGACTTAGGAGAAACCATGCTTTTCCTTTCTCCTTCTTTGTTAGCCAGGTGGTCAGTGTTGCTCGGGTTCGAGCAGGGGTCTGGGTAGTGTAGTCGGGACTTTGTGTCTGGGACAGGTTGGATTAGTTTGTGGTGTTTCGCGGCGACCGCGGATATTGGGCGGTTGACCGGATATTACTTATGCATCAGATTGGAAGTCAGTTTTCTCTAGTGGATGGAGTTTCCCACTCATCGTTTAGTTGCATCCGATTGAGGTCGGGTCTTTCTTTAGTGGTTGAGTTTTTCCACTTTGATCAGATTTGTGATCAAAGTCCTGCTATACTGAGATACTTGTTACTGGGATACTTGTTACTGAGATACTTTACTCGTGTGGTTCGCTCCCCTCGAGCGCCACTCCGGAGGTAGCCTTTTTCGAACCCAGCCGTGCGGGCCGATCCCGCGGTTTCGAGCCTTGCGTGCAGATTCCGCTGAGCAGGCAAGGCCAGTTTTACTGGTAGCACTTTGGATTGGGTTATTACAGATATTTGCCTTATTGTTGAACTCGTGTCAGGGGGACCGAGTGGGGTCTAGTAGCTATGTTTAGACCAGTGCCAGTGTTGTTGGGAACCGTTGGGGGATTGACGGTGGTCCCGGGGTCGTTGTGAGTTAGTCGACCGTTGTGCGAGAGGTTTGGTGACCTTGAGGCTATCCGTTTTGAGAGAGAGAGTGGACTTTGACTATAGCCTACATGAGCCACTACTCGATAGCGAGTTAGTCCGTTTGGACGCCCTACGTAATTCCTGCCCGTCAGCGGGAGGTGGTTGTAGGTGGGCGCAGGTTTGACTGGACCAAGTGTGGCAGTCAGCTCGATTGGGTCGATTGTGCACTTCATGTGCTGGTGGTTGCATACCATTATTTGGTTCTCCCCTTTTGAGCATTTAGATAGAGGCATGGTAGCTGTTGAGAGTCTCCAGTTTTCTTATTTCAGTCTTTACGGCTTTGGTTAGTTTATGTCTCTTGAGGACTTAGTGGGCAGACCGTCGGGTCTGGCGGTGGTACCCACTGAGGACTCCCTTTTTAGGTGTAGTTCTCACACCCGTTGGGGGTTTTCCCCCTCCCTTTCTTTTCTCTCCTTTGTTTTGTAGAGTCTTAGCGGGTGTTGCGGATTCTGCGGTTGTTGTTCGAGGCGAGAGAGTCGCGTGCTAGATCCCTACCCGTCGTTGGAGAGTAGCGGTACCCCTTCAGAGGAGATCTTCAGCAGATTAGTTGTTTTATTTTCCTCTTTTGAGAGACTGATGTAGTGAGGATATATTATGTATTGAGAGACTGTACACTGATGTATTTATTGGAGTTACCTCCCGGTTGGGTTCTGAGCTTGTATTTGAGGATATTGTATTATTATCATTTTTGGGAGGCAGACATTGTTGTATTATTTCCAGTTATACAATGATTGATTTTAGTTATATAACAGATTTTTTATTTATAGCTCTGATATCTGTTAGCTGTAGTACTTATCTTGCAGGTAGGATGCTTCGCCTATGCGGGGTTTGGCATAGGTGGCGTATCTGTTGGCGAGCCCGGGTCGCAGTTTCGACCCCGGGGCGTGACAGCACGAGCGCGCCGGGGACTCCGTGGAGCGCGCAAGGTGCTCCAAAGAGGCTGATGGGCGCGATGGACGTCACGGCATTGTCGAGGTAGGCCCCGTTTGTTGTTTTGCGGTATTTGTGGCACAGTTTTGAGTTTTCCTTTTTGGATTTTGGACTTGACCCAACGCCCTCATGCGTGTTAGGGACCGTGTTTTACTGTGCCGTTTTACTGCGCGGACTATTGCTGGCGTTTTGGACGCGCCTCATTTTGCATGCAACCTTTGGAGAAGTATGCTCCGTTTTGCGTGCAGATTCGAGGTACGTGCACCGTTTCACGTGCAGGTCGTGTTGGCGCGCACCGTTTTGCGTGCGAGTTTTAATGGCATGCTTCATTTTGCGTGCAGGTTTGGTGGCTGCGCATCGTTTTGCGTGCGGACTCGTAAAGTGTGCACCGTTTGGCGTGCAACTTGTTGTACGAGCGTCGGATCGAGGCGAGCCTATATACCTTTTTCATCTGCTCGACGCGAGGATTGTCACCATATTTTTATTGGATTTTTCTGAGGTTGCCCGGAGGTATATTTTTCTCCCTTTATCTGTACAAGAGTTTACAGTTGTGTGGTTGTGAGATTTTGCGCACCGGTACTGTGGAATTTGTAACTTGGCCTACGGTGCTCGGAATTGGGCTTGCAGGTACTCGTTTCGAAGGGCTCGACGCGACGATCGCGTCCGTATTTTTGGTGGAATTTTTAGAGTCCGTTCTACAGGAGGATTCGCGAGTGTTTTTGGAACACTGCTAGGAGCCGAGGTTTGCGTGACATGTACCGTGGATACGGGTTCATAGGATTGTGCGTGCAAGTGGCCACACTCTTCACCAACCCCAGGTTTGCCTTGGATTGAGCACTTCAGGTGGGTGCTCTGTTCCCAGAACCGATGGACGGTTCTTTAATTCTTATATTAGAATGCACGCATGTTTAAGGTACAATAATTGCATGTTATTGGGAGATAAGCTAGGAAGGATGATTGTATAAAGGGAATTGCAAGATTTAATATTCATATTAAATATTATCGAGAACTTGCAGCATTCATATATTCATGATGATGAATTGTAAATGCTTACCTAAGGGACTTACCCTATGTGAAGGACATTTGCATGCTTGCATGGTCATCTGGTTAGGCCATCTTTTACCGCTACACTACAAATTGGAACTTGACTTAGGAGAAACCATGCTTTTCCTTTCTCCTTCGTTGTTAGTCAAGTGGTCAGTGTTGCTCGGGTTCGAGCAGGGGTTCTGGGTAGTGTAGCCGGGACTTGGCGTCTGGGACAGGTTGGATTAGTTGTGGGGCTTTGCAGCAACCGCGGATGTTGGGGGGTTGACCGGATATTTATTTATGCACCAGATTGGGTATCTGTTTTCTCTAGTGGACAGAGTTTTCCACTTTGATCAGAGTCATGATCCAGTCTTGCTTTTGTTACTTATCACACCGGCGCGGATATTGCCCGGTGATACTTTACTCGTGTGGGTCGCTCCCCTCGAGTGCCACACCGGAGTGTGCGATCGGACGGTTAGAGTTGCCGATCTGTTACTTACTTTTGGTTGCGATTGGGCGGTAATAGTTGTCGATCTGTTACCTAAGAGTCCTTGAGATTCCTATCCCTGATACTTTACTCGTGTGGGTCGCTCCCCTCAAGTGCCACTCCGGAGTGTGCGATCGGACGGTTAGAGTTGCCGATCTGTTACTTACTTTTGGTTACGATCGGACGGTTAGAGTTGCCGATCTGTTACTTACTTTTGGTTGCGATCGGACGGTAATAGTTGCCGATCTGTTATCTAAGAGTCCTTGAGACTCCTATCCCTTATCGGTGTTATGCATTGGCCAGCGTACCCGATTCGTCAGGCACAGCAGGCAGTACCAGTATTTCTGGCATCACTAGATTGGGTTTATTACAGATGTTTACTTTACTGTTACACTCGTGTCAGGGGGACCGAGTGGAGTCTAGTAGCCGTGTTTAGACCAGTGCTAGTATTGTTGGGAACCGTTTGGGGATCGATGGTTGTCCCAAGGTCATTGTGAGTTATTGACCGTTGTACGAGAGGCATGGCAGGCATAGCAGGCAAGCAGGCAAGCAGGTATGGCAGGCATAGCAGGCATAGCAGGCAGTGCCAGTGATTACTGGTCTATCGATTGGGTCGATTGTGCACTTCATGTGCTGGTAGTTGCATACCACTCTTTGGTTCTCCCCTTTTGGGCCGTTAGATAGAGGCATGATAGCTGTTGAGAGTCTCCAGCTTCCTTATTTCTGTCTTTACAGCTTTGGTTAGTTATTGTCTTTTGAGGACTTAGTGGGCAGACCGTCGGGTCCGGCGGTGGTACCCACTGAGAACTCCATTTTTGGTGTAGTTCTCACACCCTTTGGGGGTTTTCCCCCTCCTTTTTCCTTCATCTTCTTTGTTTTGCAGAGCCTTAGCGGGTGTTGCTGATTCTGCGGTTGATGATCGAGGCGAGGGAGTTGCGAGCTAGATCCCTACCCATGTTTGGAGAGTACCGGTACCCCTTCAGAGGAGAGCTTCAGTAGATTAGTTGTTTTATTTTCCTCTTTTGAGAGACTGATGTAGTGAGGATTTTATTTGTATTGAGAGCCTGTACACTGATGTATTTATTGGAGATACCTCCCTGTTGAGCTATGAGTCTTGTATCTGAGGATATTGTACGATTATTATTTTTGGGAGGTGGACATTGTTGTATTATTTCTAGTTGTACAGTGGTTGATTTTAATTATACAGCAGATTTTCATTTATAGCTCTGATATCTGTTAGCTGTAGTACTTTTCTTGCGGGTAGGACGCTTCGCCTATGCGAGGTTTGGCATAGGTGGCGGATCTGTTGGCGAGCCCGGGTCGCAGTTTCGACCCCGGGGCGTGACACCTTGATTGTGTTGGTACTAGTGTGTGTTGTGTGCAGGGTGATTTAACTTGAGTGTATTAAGGATGTAGGTGAAGTGTATGTTTTGTGTGATGATAATGATAGTGATGATGAGGAGGATTACAGTTGGCTCGAGATTTTGGTGCTTCGGTGGATTTAAGGTGTACTAGAGCCTTGTTGTGTTGGAGCTGTGAGGATTCAAGAGGGCTATGGAAGGGTGCTGAGAGTTCCTTATGATGCTAGCCTTGGAATTAAGTGATTTCCTTATGTGGACTTTAATTATTAGTATGTATTGGAGCTTCTTGAGGGTGCTGTGGACTTAATATTTGCAGGTTTGTATTTTAAGTGTGCTGTTCAGTGTGTGTGGATGGATTTTTGGATTTTAAGAGTTCTGGTGGTGTATTTTGGCTCTGGAGTGCTTTGTTTGCGCGCCGGATTTTTGTAATGGACTCAGAGGAATTATTCAAACTTCCGGGGATTTTTTCGGGTACGCGGCAGTGTGCGCGCGCGCGGCGCATTTTTTGAAGTTTCGTCAGTTCGTGGTTGCGGCACTTCACCGACTTCAGCGATTGCCTGTGGAAAGCGTTCCAGGTGGGTTGGAATTTCTCCGAAATGTATGGAATGCCCTCTAAAGCTTCAGTAAGCATGTTGATCATGTTTAGTTTAACTGTTTTATGCTAAATAAATCTGATAGTTTCCTAGAAAATTATAGGAATATTTTCCTGAGCCCCTGTTATTTTTTAGCATGATCTAGAGACCATTCGACACTAGTCGGCATATTTTCTTGAGATTCGGGACCTATCTGTGTTACGGCTTTTTGGTGTTGGCATATTTCGTGAGTCAAGTCAGCGAGTTGAGTCGGAGTCTTAAAGGGATCAAATTGTCAATCAGCAATCAAAGACTTAGAGAAGATTCAACAAGAGCTCAAGTTGACACTCAGTGTCTTGAGTCTTGAAGATTGAAGTTGAAGAATTGTGGATCAGTTACATCAATCTCAAGAAGAAAGTATTCAAAAGGATCAGGTATGGTTAACTAAACAATTTTGGTGATCCGAATACTTTCTTATAGTGTAGAAACACTTGGATGAATTTTTAATTGCATAAAAATAAAAAACTGGACATGGGACATGTTCAGGATCCGGATCAGACAGTCCAATCCGGATCCCGAAGGGTGCTTGTTCATTGGCAAATCCGATCCGGATCAAAGGTCATTTCGATCCGGATCCCGTACATGGGTTTTTGCTGGAATACATGAACGATCCGGATCGGGCATTTCAATCCGGATCCCGAACCCTGTTTTTTCTGGAATAGCCTGACTCGTTACGACGATCCGGATCACAGTAAATCCGATCCGGATCGCCGTCCTGAAAATTTCCAGATAAGGTAAGTTTTTGATTCTTATCTCTTTCCAAAGGTTTCTAAACTATAAATAGACATTTAGGGTTTCTCAAAAACGTGGGGAGCACGGCCGATCAATTGATAAAACACTTGAGAGCAACCCTAGAGGCGAGGTTTTTATCGTTCTTCTTTATAGCCTCTTTTAGGTCAATTCGACGGTTCTTTCAAGAACATATCTTTTGTCGAATTGATCTAATCTTTGCTTAGAGATTTTTCCCATGGATCTTCATTGATAATCTAAGCAAAGGATCACCATCGAAGCCAATTTTCTTACCGGCTGAGTTTGCGTCGTGGATTCGACGTGGCATCGTGGATTCGGTGTGCTAAAGGCGTTTCGTGGATTCAAAACGTGTGCTCGTGGATTCGAGTGGCGTTCGTGGATTCGAACGTGTGCAGTGGACGTGCAATCGTTGGAGCGCAAGGTCCGAAGAAGTTGAAGGAGGGGTTAAATCCGTGGAGACGGTAATCACCTTGTTATTCTTCTTTTCTTAGTGGATTGTTATTGCGTGGACATCCAATCGGTGAGCGCAAGGTCCGAAGAAGCTGAAGGAGGGGTTTGAGTCCGTGGAGTCGGTAATCACCTTGTTATTCTTCTATTCTTAGTGGATTGTTATTGCGTGTTGGTCCCGTGGTTTTTCTCCTGGATTGGAGTTTCCACGTATATCTCGGTGTGCTATTTTTATTTTCCGCATTGGTTTTTATTTTGCACTGAGATTTGGTTTTATAAGTATTACACCTATTCACCCCCCCTCTAGTTGTTTGATAGTACCTATTAAGATCCTTGTGGATCCTATATATAAACCTACAATTGGTATCAGAGAGGGTTTTAGGATTATCTATCATGTCGGGTGAAAGTGGTAATATTTATAGACCTCCTCTTTTTGATGGGACTAATTATGCTTATTGGAAAGTGCGGATGAGAGCTTTTCTCATCTCAATTGATGAGCGGGTATGGCAAACCGTGGAATACGGTTGGGTGCATCCTGTTGAGGAAGTAGGAAATTCTACTACCCCAAAACCTCGCTCTAGATGGTCCAAAGAGGAAATTGAAAGATCTTCTTACAATGGGAAATGTATGAACGCTTTATATAATTCTCTTTCCTCGACTGAATTTACACGAATTTCCGCGTGTGAAACCGCGAAGAAAATTTGGGATATTCTCAAAATTACACATGAGGGTACTAATCTTGTAAAAATTCAAAAGCTCAAGATGCTTACAAGTCAATTTGACTCTATTCATATGGAAGAGCATGAATTGTTTACAGATTATTACACTAGACTTCAAGATGTAATCAATACTTGTGCTAATTTAGGAGAAAAGATCCCGGAGTCGAAAGTTGTAAGAAAGATACTTCGGACTCTTCCGGAACGGTTTAGGGCAAAAGTTACCGCCATTGAAACCGTTAGTCATCCGGATGAGATGAGTGTAGAGGAATTAGTAGGTGCTTTGCAAACTTATGAAATGACTTTTCCTACTAATCAAGTTTCTTCCAAGTCCTCTTCTAAGCTTACATGTATTGCATTCAAATCAACAAAGGAAGAAGATAGCGAATCAAGTTCCGACGATGAAATCTCTTTTGCCGATTTTGAAGAACAATTGGCGCGGATCGTAAAGAAATTTCGTCGGAAATTTTGGAAGAATCGAACCGATGGATCTTCATCCACGAAACCATCTAAAGGATTATCGGGTTCTAAATCCTCTAAACTCAAAGGCGTTGCAAAACCTTCTAAAGAAAAAGAAAAAGCTGAATTCGAAAGGGAAATCCAATGTTATCGATGCAAAGGCTACGGCCATATTTCAACGGATTGTCCCTCTTCGAAATCATATATAAAGAAGGCTTTGCAAGCGAAAACTTGGGACGATTCTACTTCTAATGAATCGACCTCAAGTAAAGAGGAAAAAGTCGTTGCCTTACATGCCTCTCATATTCCCTCTTCTAATGTTTGCTTATCATCTTTAATCACTGACTCTATTCCTTTGATTTTGCATGAAACATCAACATCCGGCGGAGAGTCATCAAGTGAGGGGGAGTCGGACGAAGAAGAACTCGTTGAGGCATATCAACAACTTCTTACGGAATCAAAGAAGATGGCCAAACATATTAAGAAGTTGAGGAAGCAACGACTTGAAGTTCAAGACGAGAATCATGCTTTAAAGATCAATCTTCATGATCTCGAGGAGGAACGAGAGCTTTTATTGGATAATAATAAAATCCTCCAAAAAAAGTTAAATCAATCGGAAACGATCATTAATTCCCATATTAACAAGATTGATTTTCTTGAAAAGCAGTTTGAGGAGATTCATATCACCAACCAAGCTTTGACCAAGCAAGTTCATGAACTCAAATCCGACAAACAAAGGCTTTCAACCGTTTCCAAGAAACTAGATTGTATGTGCGGATTAGGTTAAACAAGCAAGGTTGGTTTGGGTTCTAAAAAGGATCAAACTGTGCATGCTTCAAGTTCCACAATCAAATTGAAAGGAAGAACGTGTCACCTTTGTGGACTTGAAGGACATTTGGTGAAGAATTGCCCGAAAAAAGGAAAGAAGAGTCCTTCGGCAACTTCATCTACGGAGCGAACTCAACGGAATCAAAAGACACATCAACACATCAAGTCAATGGAGTTCACTCAAACCACCAAAGGTCCGAGCCACAACATCAATCATACAAGTGGATCACTGCGAGGCAAAGACCTAAGGTGGATCAACAGTCAAAGCTTTCATCTCCCAACCACAATGAATCAAGACAACCCAAAATTCGACGATTTTGGATTCGGAAAGGTGATATCTTTCCTTGTCTTAAGTTCTAAATAGCTTATGACTGTATGTAATGCTTTGATTGGTTTTCCCTTCATATCTTTCTTAATCTTTGCATTACATGTTTTTCAATGCTCTTCGTTTTTATACTTTGTTTTTGAACAAAAGGGTTTTTACTGAACAAGTGCATTGAATAAAAAGGGCTTCACGTTTATTCACTCCAAATTAATTTTATTTGGATTATCAACTTTACTCCATAATCATAATCTTGAAGATACTTCATTATAGGAGTTTTTGATATTATAAGCATCAAATTTTAGAAATCATGTGTGATCTTTAGATGCTTCATCTATCTCGGTTGTGTGAATTCATTGTGATAAACGTGAGACAACCGATAGACTAAAATTTGGGATTTAATTCTTTCACGTAAGAGATTGCATTCTTACAAGGGTAATGAAATGATTTGCAAAAGATGTGGAAAGAGTTACATCCGAAAGGAGTGTGAAAACTACCACCACATGTTGGAAAAAGTTGCCACATGTTTTGGATGCTTGAAAAATATTTTATGAAATTTTGTTTAGTTGAAGCATTCGGAGATTCATATTCAAAGTTCTTATATTCTGAACAATCTCCTGGTTGGTATAAGGTGGGATAGTTGAAAGATGCTCAAAGAGCCACCCTTAGGTATTTTAGTGCTTATCTCAAATTTGAAAGGGTAAGAAATCAAATTGATGTCATTTGGAAATCTCTGTAAGTCATCTTTGTACATCCGTTACATCTTGATAGACTTTGGATCTCAAGATTATTTTTGATGACTTGTGTTTGACGTATATAATGTGAAAAACGGTTTATAATGTTTTATCTTTGTTTTTCATGATTTCGGAGTAAATCTTTTTAATTTTTGTGAAATTAATTGGATTGAATGACATCTATGTGATCTCATATTATTCTCAAGCACTTAAATTGTTTTCTTGATGGAATACAAATCGGTAATTCAAATATTTCAAAATCTGGATTTGTTTCAAGAAATTATTTGATTTTTGCGTTCGAGTACCGGTACGCAATCTATATTTTTGTTATATACAGGAACTGAGCTTTTATCTCTCTTTCACTATGGACTAATGCTGTTAGTGATTTCCTTTTGTCTAGCATGTTCACTGTTTGACAATTTGTGACAAAAAGGGGGAGAAGAGAAATAGGGGAGAAGAGAGAAATAGGGGAGAAGAGATCATCGAGATAGGGGGAGACAAAGATGAGATCATCGAGATAGGGGGAGACGGAGATGAGATCATCGAGAAAAAGAAAGGAGATGAGAAAAAGGAGCCGAAAAACAAAAGAACCAAAAGGACGAATCAAATGTAGGATTTACATTTAATTTATAACGACTGACTTTTGATTTGTTTGGAGTTTTGTTTTTGCAGGATCTACATCACTTTAAGACTCCAAGTCCTAAGTCATAGAGTTTGTTCTAACACTGGTTCAAATGTATTTTTGTTTATTGGATCTTTCACGCAAAGAAAGTCAATGTTTTGGTGATGACATTGAGTTTCGTTTTTTTGGTTTAAGATGAGTGACTTGAGCGTTTTTATGTATTTTTGGGTTTTGTCACGAAATTGCCAAAGGGGGAGATTGTTACGGCTTTTTGGTGTTGGCATATTTCGTGAGTCAAGTCAGCGAGTTGAGTCGGAGTCTTAAAGGGATCAAATTGTCAATCAGCAATCAAAGACTTAGAGAAGATTCAACAAGAGCTCAAGTTGACACTCAGTGTCTTGAGTCTTGAAGATTGAAGTTGAAGAATTGTGGATCAGTTACATCAATCTCAAGAAGAAAGTATTCAAAAGGATCAGGTATGGTTAACTAAATAATTTTGGTGATCCGAATACTTTCTTATAGTGTAGAAACACTTGGATGAATTTTTAATTGCATAAAAATCAAAAACTGGACATGGGACATGTTCAGGATCCGGATCAGACAGTCCAATCCGGATCCCGAAGGGTGCTTGTTCATTGGCAAATCCGATCCGGATCAAAGGTCATTTCGATCCGGATCCCGAACATGGGTTTTTGCTGGAATACATGAACGATCCGGATCGGGCATTTCAATCCGGATCCCGAACCCTGTTTTTTCTGGAATAGCCTGACTCGTTACGACGATCCGGATCACAGTAAATCCGATCCGGATCGCCGTCCTGAAAATTTCCAGATAAGGTAAGTTTTTGATTCTTATCTCTTTCCAAAGGTTTCTAAACTATAAATAAACATTTAGGATTTCTCAAAAACGTGGGGAGCACGGCCGATCAATTGATAAAACACTTGAGAGCAACCCTAGAGGCGAGGTTTTTATCGTTCTTCTTTATAGCCTCTTTTAGGTCAATTCGACGGTTCTTTCAAGAACATATCTTTTGTCGAATTGATATAATCTTTGCTTAGAGATTTTTCCCATGGATCTTCATTGATAATCTAAGCAAAGGATCACCATCGAAGCCAATTTTCTTACCGGCTGAGTTTGCATCGTGGATTCGACGTGGCATCGTGGATTCGTTGTGCTAAAGGCGTTTCGTGGATTCGAAAGATGTGCTCGTGGATTCGAGTGGCGTTCGTGGATTCGAACGTGTGCAGCGGACGTGCAATCGTTGGAGCGCAAGGTCCGAAGAAGTTGAAGGAGGGGTTAAATCCGTGGAGACGGTAATCACCTTGTTATTCTTCTTTTCTTAGTGGATTGTTATTGTGTGGACATCCAATCGGTGAGCGCAAGGTCCGAAGAAGCTGAAGGAGGGGTTTGAGTCCGTGGAGTCGGTAATCACCTTGTTATTCTTCTATTCTTAGTGGATTGTTATTGCGTGTTGGTCCCGTGGTTTTTCTCCTGGATTGGAGTTTCCACGTATATCTCGGTGTGCTGTTTTTATTTTCCGCATTGGTTTTTATTTTGCACTGAGATTTGGTTTTATGAGTATTACACCTATTCACCCCCCCTCTAGTTGTTTGATAGTACCTATTTAGATCCTTGTGGATCCAATATATAAAAACCTACAATCTGGACCTTCACAATAATTTTGTAACCGATTTTAAGTGAAACTCAGATTTTTAAAGGGTTTTTAAATATTTAGAGTATTATGAATGGTCCAGGTAGTTCGAGGTGCATGTATACTCATGCCGATGGCCGAGTAGATTTTTTAGAGCATTGTGAGATGACTTTCTAATGTCATGAGAGAGTTTTAGCGTTTTCCAGTTCGGGGGCGGAAGCTATGGGCGGCTATGCCTGTAGCCTGTTCTTGTTTGATAGGGTTGTAGGTGGCAGTCGTTCAGAATTTCCAGGCCACCCCTATGAGAGATTGAGAATTTATTCCCTGTTTGGTTTACTCTAGATCATGGGTCGTGTTCTGATTTAGTGGTGGAGATGGTTCTCCCACTTAGCTTTGAATGTTTTCGGGGTTCTGGCAGATCGAGTCGTGGAGGTTTCCCGACTTAGCCATGGGTTATGCATTATCAGATTGAGTCGTCGAGGTTTCTCCGACATAGCTTTGAGATCGTGTGTGCATTTCCTGATCGAGTCGTGGAGTCTTTCTCCGACCGAGTTGTGCTTTTGAGCTCGTGATACCGATCTGTTTGATCGTGGATTATAGCCTATTGACCCTGGCATTTTATGCCAGTTGTGAGATACTTGAGTTCGCGGGGTCGCTCCCCGCGAGCTACGCTCCGGATGCGATGATGATACCGAGCCTGACGAGGCTGCGATGTGGTTACTGAGATAGTCCTTGAGGGACACCCTACGTAAAACCAAGCCCTGTTTGGGCATGAGTGGCAGTAGATGAGCGCAGGCTTGACTGGTCCAAAGAGGGACAGTCATTGGGATTGGGTGATATGTGTGAGTGGGTTTCATAGCATGTTCATAGATGAGTTTTCCTTTGAGCATGATATTTGAGGCATGTTAGCAGTAGCGAGTGTATGCACATTTCATCATTAGTATAGTTTCTTGAGCATGATGATTGAGACATGATAGCTATAGTTCCTTTCAGCTTTTATCTATCTATCTATCTATCTGCATACCTATCTGTTGTGCCTCCAGTAGACTTAGTGGGCATACCGTGGATATTGGTGACGGTACCCACTGGGATCTACCTTCTGCAGTAGATCTCACACCCGCTGCGGTGACAGGTTTCCTGAGGCTGCTGTTCCGGCTTAGCTCGCGCGGAGACAGCTGATCGAGGTGAGGACGTGGCCGTTTAGTTCCTTACCATCATTGAGAGTCAAAGGTAGATGTACCCTGTTAGCTTTATGATTCTACTTTTGTACTGGACAGTCTGAGAGATTGGTGAGGCTTGTATTTTATTTATTTATTTGAGGGACCTGTATTGAGGATTGGTGTATTAGTGGAGATTTTCTATTTCAGATGTTCAGTGATTTTTGTTAGCTACTAGTTTAGTTTCAGCTCTAATACATGTTGTAGCTCTAGATCTGACTTGCAGTGTAGACGCTTCGTCTGTGCGGCAGTTTTCGTACAGATGGCGGATCTGTTGGCGAGCCCGGGTCGCAGTTTCTGTGAGGACCTGGATCCCCACGATGTGATTACTGGTTGACCAGCAGCTTCTGGAGGCCTATGTGGCACGTTGGTGGCGTTTGTGCTCCAATTGGACACTAGTGTTGGACTCAGTGTGATTAATAGAACACGAGAGTAGTCTGATGACTCCGTCGAATGCTTAGAAGTGGTTTTGCGCGCAGTGGATATTAAAATTGGGCTCAGCGCGAAGTTTGGACAAAGGAATATCTTTCCGGATGCCTTCGGCAATTTTTAGAGTTGGAATTTGAGCAATCGGGCGAGAAACGTATGAGAACGGACGAAAACGGGAGAAACTGGGCTTGGGCCCAAGTTTCGGGCGCCCGGAATGTGACGCCCCACTTCACAGGGGGTCACCCATCCTAGAACTACTCTAGCTCTAGCACGCTTAACTCTCATGTTCCTCTTGGATCTTGCTACCATCCAAAATGCTATAGCCGGGTTAGAGATTTAGTCCTATTATATCATTTATATACAGGACTAATCTAAATTCCGGGGGTGTCACATTCTTCCCCCCTTTAAGCCCTGACGTCCACGTCAGGCTCAAGCACACTCACAAGCACCAGACGATGTGAGACTCGTCTTGCTAGCCTTAGCCGACCTTGTGGGGAGCTCCACTCCACCCACAACGGTCATTAGCCGGGGAGCCTCGCTCTACCCGCTATATAACCCTGGCTCAGCCGAGACTCATCTCACATTTCCGGCTGGTGAATGGCACTCATCTCACATTTCCGGCTGGTGAATGGCTCTGATACCAACTGTGACGCCCCACTTCCCAGGGGGTCACCCATCCTAGAACTACTCTAGCTCTAGCACGCTTAACTCTCATGTTCCTCTTGGATCTTGCTACCATCCAAAATGCTATAGCCGGGTTAGAGATTTAGTCCTATTATATCATTTATATACAGGACTAATCCAAATTCCGGGGGTGTCACACGGAAAGTAATGTAGCATGTGGGTTCTTCGGGCTGCAGCGAACCGGGTCTTTGCACTGTAGCAAACCGGTTACTGTAGCAGCCCTGTAGGATACCGAACTTCTAAAAGTAGAAGTTAGACATTAAGTAGAATATGCCCAATTAATTCAAAGAAATCCTAATTAACCATAGGTAAAATGTGCAAACTCAACTTTAAATACCATATAGAAGTTACGGTAGGATATAGTAAGTCGGAAAAATTATTATATAAATAAAAATAAATAAAAATAGTGTAAGATACTATTTTTATTGGACTCATAGAAGCATAATATAGGTTGGAAATGACCTGCGCCGAAATCGGAGCGAAAACAGAAGATTTAATATTTTCTATGAGAGACGGGGCAGATAAATTAGCAGAAAATTCACAGTGTCGGAAAATTCCGAAAAAATTCGAGGAACTCCGTAATATTATTTTAAGGCCACAGAAAAAGTTTCGCGTTGATCGGATGCCAGATAGTGAGAACGGGCTCCGCCAACAGTGTCGAAAAATTCTGAGAAAATTACGGGAGCTTCGTAATTATGTTTTAAGGTTACAATAAAAGTTTCGCATCAATCGGATACCCGAGCAGTGAGAAAGGTACCTGACAGCGATTTTAAGTACAGCGAGACTTTTGGTGACCCAAAAATAGCCCAAACTGAAAATTTAAAATATCTCGTGATAAATTAAGTTGAGATGAGCCTGCCCGTCAAATTTGAGCACAAACGGACATCCAGAAGGGTTCCGCAGGCAAGTATCAGATAAAATTAGACTAAATAGTAAATTAACACTATTGTTGGGGGGTCCTGTATGCATAAAAGCTACTTTCCCCTTTTCTTCTTCTTCTCCACCCACGCACCACACACACGCACTCATACAGAGCACACCTCCATGGAAGGCTCTCTCGTTCCTTCTCACCTCACTTTCTCTCTCTAAAATTACTCACTCTAACGCGCACGAAATCGCGGAGCGATTTGCGAGGAGCCTAAGGCGAGCGAGGGCGAGCTTTTGAACCAAGAAAAGCTTGGAATCCTAGCTCTTTGAGGTGAGTTTTGTAAAAAAATAGATTTGGTTTTGCCGTAATGTTTTTAGATCTAAAATCTATATGATCTTAGAAGAATTCTTGTCGAAGAAATCGGCGAAAATCGTGGAAAAATCATAATGAATGTGTATATGAAACCTAGGGTTAAGAGAGGAGTTTTTGGATTTTCATGGGATTGATCTCATTTGAACCTATGGAAACCCAATTACTATGTAAAGAAACGTGTTGGCGAAGACGGATCGACATTCCGTCAAACGGTCGAAAAGTTAGAGCCGAAATACGCGCTCTAGGACTTTTGAGGCAAAAAGAGAAATAATTACATTAGTAATTTTGGTGGGGGATTTAAATGGAATCCTTCCATCATGGGGGGGTTTTGGGTAAACCCTTGACGATCCAGGCCACGAATCGTGGAAGTTCGTCGTCTTTCGCCGGCGCTTTTGCGCAAACGTGAAAACACTAAGCATAGTGCTTGGAGGTTATTAATAGGCCGTTTTGGACTTGTTTAGGACATCCGACTTGAGGTGACCCTTGTGATCGAGACCGGTGCTCCCGTAGATTTTTTTTGGAGAGCCGAGCCGAGCCAAGGACCCGAGGTGGGTGGTGCTTTTACCGAAGCCGTTGGGCTTCTCTCTATGTCTTAGCCACTTACACCATTGCATATCGCACCATTGCATTGTAGGATAGTATGTATTGCCATCTTTATACTTTCCGGTTGATATAGATATTTAGCAAATGTTATGCTATTATGTTGGATTGGGAAAGATTGGGTCGATACCGAGGAATCCTATAGTGCGGATTGGGTGTTGGACTTGTGAGTCGACAATAAATGAACGAGTGGCATATATGTAGAAATTGTGAACACCACACAATAAATGAACGAGTGGCATATGAAAAGTAGTGTAGGTAAACCTATCATGACACATGTGAGACATAGGTTGTGTATTATCTATAGGGATCTCAGTTGCTATCAACCTTATAGATAGGATATCCTCGTGTCGAGAGGATTGGATCATGCTCATAGTCTGTTTTAGGCTGGTGGAGGTCGCTCCTCTACGGCCGCCTACTCCGGAGTTGGTCACGGGGCACGCCACCCCGAGGGACAGTCAGGTCCCGCAGACGCGTTCGATTGGTAGGTTGAGACATAGTCTCCCTCGTCGTGATAGTGAGCCGTGGGCAACCTTCGGGTGTGCCGTGAGATTTGAGATGAAGTGTTAAAAACCACACTTCTTGAAAATGAGTTAGAGAACAAGTATTGTAACACCCCCGGAATTTGTATTAGTCCTCTATATAAATGATATAATAGGACTAAATCTCTAACCCGGCTATAGCATTTTGGATGGTAGCAATATCCAAGAGGAACATGAGAGTTAAGCGTGCTAGAGCTAGAGTAGTTCTAGGATGGGTGACCCCCTGGGAAGTGGGGCGTCACAGTTGGTATCAGAGCCATTCACCAGCCGGAAATGTGAGATGAGTCTCGGCTGAGCCAGGGTTATATAGCGGGTAGAGCGAGGCTCCCCGGCTAATGACCATTGTGAGTGGAGTGCAGCTCCTCACAAGGTCGGCTAAGGCTAGCGAGACGAGTCTCACATCGCCTGGTGCTTGTGAGTGTGCTTGAGCCTGACGTGGACGTCAGGGCTTAAAGGGGGGAAGAATGTAACACCCCCGGAATTTGGATTAGTCCTCTATATAAATGATATAATAGGACTAAATCTCTAACCCGCCTATAGCATTTTGGATGGTAGCAAGATCCAAGAGGAACATGAGAGTTAAGCGTGCTAGAGCTAGAGTAGTTCTAGGATGGGTGACCCCCTGGGAAGTGGGGCGTCACAAGTATGAAATAGTACTTCATGGACATAGTGATATATTTGGATATCTCTCCCCTGAGCATGCATACATGTCTTCCGTGTTGGGCATAGTAGAGTAGTTATTTACTGCATTTACAGTTTTCAGATATATCTACATGTCTTCCGTGTTGGGCATAGTAGAGTAGTTATTTACTGCATTTACAGTTTTCAGATATATCTATCTATCTATCTATCTATCTGCTTGTGCCCTCTTGGACCTAGTGGGAAGACCGGTGGAGTCGGTGGCCGAACCCACTGGGAACTATGGACCATAGTTCTCACCCCACTATTATTACAGGGCCGAGTACAGGTACTCCCGGCGAGGATCGCGGTAAGGGCTTGGCGCCCTAGAGACGTTGGTAGCAGCCTCCCTACATCTATAGCTTTTGTCACCTTGTCTTTACATTTTGAGAGTAGATGTTGTATAGGGTGAGGATGTTTTGGATGTGATTTATGTATTATTCATATGCTCGAATGGAATGGTTGTAATAGATAGAGTTTCTCTCTTTGTTACTTGTATGTTTACTTTTATATACTCGTACCTTGCTCTTATGTTCTTGTTAGCACTGGTTGTGCTCTCGTTGTGATTGTGTATATCTAGAATTAATTCCTGGGTGATTCTTGTACATGATCTTGTCGCTTAGCCTTGGGCGGACAGGGGAGGTTCTGTCCGTTCGGCGTCTGTTCAGCGCGCCCGAACCTTGCCAAATTGGTAGCGGTTTCGGGGCGTGACAGGTAAAGTGGTATCAGAGCAAGATAAGAGCAAGTAAAGAGAGAGAGTCTAGGATGACCTAGGAAACCCTAGGCTGGTAAACCCTAAGGTTGTAGGGACGTGAGTGAAACGTGAACCCTTGACATTGGCGGAAGTGAAATCGATTGGGTCAAAGAAGATTATATGTCTCTAATTGAGAATAGAGACGGATTCACGTGTGCTTGTTCGGTGACACGAAGTGTTATGTCGGCGGCCGACGGCATGATGCTAAGGGTCTAGGACTAGTATGCTTGTATGCTTCCGCCCGATTTATTATTGAGTTGTCTAGTTTCGTAAATGCTAAGGAGCTATCGGGTTAAACTAACTGACTAAGTTCTTGTTTCCAGGAAAGAATGTCAGGGAGACGCCACACTCGTAGGTCCTCTCCGGTGCCGCCTCCAGCGGCGCCCGAGCAGTCGGGATCTGGCGAGGTGCAGGGGCTGCGAGAGCAGGTCGCTGCTTTGGTAGGCGCGATGGAGCGCCAGGAGGCTCGATGGGAGCAGCTCCAGTCACTGTTGGAGCAGCAGGCAGCGTTGGCGGCCGCGACGGCGGCTGGGAGCCGTGATCCGCCTGCACCCTCGACTCACGCGCCGGGAGCGGTTGAGGGTGAGGGCGTGGGGGCCGTTCCACTGTCGGCGTGCCCCCTTCCGAGGAGTGCGCCTCTGGCGGCATCGGGTTCTACTACACTCGATATGACGGCGGAAAAGGCGGAGCGGGAGCGCGCATTGGCAGTTCTGATGCAGTTCCTAAAGTTCAAACCTCGGACCTTCGAGGGAGGGAAGATGGAGCCGGCGGTAGTGGAGTTGTGGTTAGGCGCTATGGAGACTATCTTTGGAGATCTCCCTGTCCTGGAAAGGGACAAGGTGCCCCTGGCCACGCATAGTTTTGGAGAACCGGCGTTAGTATGGTGGAAGCGGGTGCAGCGTGACCGACCCGCGCATCTTCCTCCGATGTTGTGGGGGGAGTTCAAGAGGACGGTGTACGGGCACTACTTTCCCGACGCCGATAAGCGGGTGATGAAGGAAAAGTTCCGCAAGCTGCAGCA
This sequence comes from Tillandsia leiboldiana, assembly GCA_029204045.2. NCBI lineage: Eukaryota > Viridiplantae > Streptophyta > Magnoliopsida > Poales > Bromeliaceae > Tillandsia > Tillandsia leiboldiana. The sequence goes on along the minus strand of CM055067.1, from coordinate 33,331,217 downwards.
GGGAAATCGCTCGGTGATGGAGTACGAGGAGGAGTTCACCCACATCATCGACTGTGTTCCCGATGTTGTTCGCGACGATGCAGACCGTGCCGATTGGTTTCTGCGGGGGCTTATGTAGAGTTATTAAGGATCCACAAGGATCTAAATAGGTACTATCAAACAACTAGAGGGGGGGTGAATAGGTGTAATACTTAAAAACTCAATCTCAGTGCAAAATAAAAACCAATGCGGAAAATAAAAACAGCACACCGAGATTTACATGGAAACTCCAATCCAGGAGAAAAACCACGGGACCAACACGCAATAACAATCCATTAAGAATAGAAGAATAACAAGGTGATTACCGACTCCACGGACTCAACCCCTCCTTCAGCTTCTTCGGACCTTGCGCTGACCGGTTGGATATCCGCGTAATAACAATCTGTAAGAAAAGAAGAATAACAAGGTGATTACCGTCTCCACGGATTTAACCCCTCCTTCAATTTCTTGGACCTCGCGCTCCACCGTTTTGCCCGTCCACTGCTCACGTTCGAATCCACGAACGCACGCTTCGAATCCACGAAACGCCTTTAGCACACCGAATCCACGATGCCACGTCGAATCCACGACGCAAACTCAGTCGATAAGAATATTGACTTCGATGGTGATCCTTTGCTTAGATTATCAATGAAGAACCATAGAAGAAATCTCTAAGCAAAGATTAGATCAATTCGACAAAAGATATGTTCTTGAAAGAACCATCGAATTGACCTAAAAGAGGCTATAAAGAAGATCGATAAAAACCTAGCCTCTAGGGTTGCTCTCAAGTGTTTTATAAATTAATCGGTAGAGAACACACGTTTTTGAGAAACCCTAAGTGTCTATTTATAGTTTAGAAACCTTTGGAAAGAGATAAGAATCAAAAACATGCCTTATCTGGAAATTTTCAGGACGGCGATCCGGATCAGATTTATTGCGATCCGGATCGTCGTAACGAGATTGACGATTCCAGAAATACCATGGTTCGGGATCCGGATCGCATTGCCCGATCCGGATCGTTCATACAAATCAGAAAACTTAACATTCGGGATCCGGATCGGAAATTGCATGGATCCGGATCGAAGTCTTGTATGAAGCAACAACCTTCGGGATCCGGATCGTTGGCTCTGATCTGGATCCTGAACAAGTCCGAACACCAGTTTTTGATTATTATGCAATTAAAAGTTCATCCAAGTGTTTCTACACTATAAGAAAGTATTCGGATCACCACAATTATTTAGTTAAACATACCTGATCCTCTTGAATACTTTCTTCTTGAGATTGATGTAACTGATCCACAATTCTTCAACTTCAATCTTCAAGACTCAAGACACTGAGTGTCAACTTGAGCTCTTGTTGAATCTTCTCTAAGTCTTTGATTGCTGATTGACAATTTGATCCCTTTAAGACTCCGACTCAACTCACTGACTTGACTCACGAAATATGCCAACACCAAAATGCCGTAACAATCTCCCCCTTTGGCAATTTCGTGACAAAACCCAAAAATACATAAAAGCGCTCAAGTCACTCATCTTAAACCAAAAAATCGAAACTCAATGTCATCACCAAAACATTGATTTTCTTTGTGTGAAAGATCCAATAAATACAAAATTACATTTGAACCAAACAGTCCTAGAACATACTCTATGACTTAGGACTTGGAGTCTTAAAGTGATGTAATTCCTGCAAAACAAAACTCCAAATGAAATCAAACGTTAGTCGTTAGAAATTAGAATCCTGCATTTGATCCGTCTTCCTTTTGGTTCTTTTGTTTTTCGGCTCTTTCAATTTTTCTTTGTCTCCCCCTATCTTGAGCATCTCTAACATGTTCTCCATGTTCTTGAGCATCTATGTTCTCCCCCTTTGTGGTACGATCATCATTTTCCGTTCTCCCCCATTTTTCCATTTTCGTTTCGTTTGTCCTCTCTTGATGATCTCATCTCCGTCATTTCTCTTCTCCCCCTTTTTGTCACAAATTGTCAAACAGTGAACATACTAGACAAAAGGAAATCACTAACAACATTAGTTCATAGAGAAAGAGAGATAAAAGCTCAGTTCTGGTATATAACAAAAATGCAGATTGCGTACCTGTACCAGAAAGCAAAAATCAATTAATTTCTTGAAACAAATCCAGATTTTAGAGTCTTTTCAAATACCGATTTGTATTCCATCAAAAAATCAATTTAAGTGCTTTAAACAGGGAATTCACACAGATGTCATTCAATCCAATTAATTTCACAAAATTAAAAAGATTTACTCCAAAATCATGAAAAATAAAGGTAAAACATTATAAACCGTTTTTCATGTTATATTCATCAAACACAAGTCATCAAAAATAATCTTGAGATCCAAAGTCTATCAAGATGTAACGGATGTACAAAGATGACTTACAGAGATTTCCAAATGACATCAATTTGATTTCTTACCCTTTCAAATTTGAGATAAGCACTAAAATACCTAAGGGTGGCTCTTTGAGCATCTTTCATGTAGTGTACCGGTTTTCCCATGCAACTTTCCGGTGAATCCATTGTGTAGAACACCTAGTGTTGGTGTCTGGCCCATGGTGCATCGAAGGGGTGCCACAGATGGACCTCGTGAGACTTGGATAGATGATTTGGCCTTCGGCTGTGATTGCCGAATTTTAGAAAAGGTTTTGGGCCAATCTGAGGTTGGATTTGGATTCAGCGCGGAAAAACGCTTGAAAACGGCTATTTGCTTGTTGAATTTGGAGTCCGGATGACCAAATGCGGGCTTCCGGAAGATTTGGGGGATTTTCGGTGCATGGGGGAGCCTCGTGGACCGGCCTGAGCCACGTGGCGGCCTATTATTGGCCGGCTCACGCAGCTCGGTCCACGGGGTAGCGCGGCGGTGCATGGACCGCAGGCGGGTGGCACGTGGCGTGCCCGGATAGGCCGGCGCACGCGGCACGGCTCATTGGATTTGCGGGATTGCGGTGGACCGGGCGCACGGCACGTGGCGGCGTCGGATTCGTCGGCCCACGTGGGCGCGGTCCACGGGTGCGCGGGGGGGGCGCCTCGGTACTGTGCACGCACGTGCGCGCACAGTGGCGCAGGCGGGGCGGTCGGCCGCACTCGAGTGCGACACGCGTCGCCTCGAGATTGGGCGGCCGTACCTACCCCGCTGACCGCGAGGGGGACACGCGGCGTGTCGTGGGCGCGGGGATCCGCTGTCCCCTGTTCGGGGCTACGTGGCGCTCCCTGGCGCTTCCGGGCGCGTCGGACGGAAGGGTGCAACCCGGGTTTCCGGGCGCAGTGCGCCCGGAAACCGCGCCCGAAAACCCGGCCCGTTATGCTTGTGGGCTGGGCCTATAAATAGGACCCCCCTTTCGTTTCTTTGTCTTTTTTGGACCTTTTTCACTGGGCTCCCTTCACAGAAGTTCCTCCTCTCTCAGTGCTCTACCCTTTGGAGAAGTTTGAAGATTTTTGGAGGCACGCTTCCCGAGGTTCACCATTTTACGGCGCGGCGCGACGCTTGTTCTCCGGCGATCCTCTTCGCCCCTTCTCAGTGTTTGGACTCCTCCGACTCACCCCGACCTCGGAATCCGCCGATTCTTGCGCCGTTGGACTCACGACAGGTAGGGCTTCAACTCCTGTGTTTTATGGTTCCTCGATTTCCGTGCTGATCTTGGAGTTTTCTTAGCACCCATTTGACCCTTTTTCTTCTCGGACTTTTGGGACAGCACCGCAGTGTTCTTGCCATATCTTTTCGCTCATGCGTCGGAACGAGGCGATTCAAGAGGAAATTTTCATCTACGCTTCGCAAGGAGTCTCCTGGATTTTTCTCAGAATTTTATGAATTTTACTCGAGGGTGAGAATCTTCTTCCTCTGTGGTTCCTTGTTACAGGAATTTAGTGCAGTTTGGATTCGGGGTGTACCCCTTGTCGGATTTTTATCTCAGCGTAGGAAACTCCAAATTGGGCGTGCAGGTACTTGTTTCGACGGGCTCGTCGCAAGGATCGCGATAGTATTTTTCTTGGATTTTTCTGGACATTATTCGCAGGTGAAAATTAGTGAATTGTGGACTGCTGGTTTGGGGGGACAGATTCTGGAATTGTGGATGTTTAGCTTATGTATTTTCCTTTGGGGTACTTTGTACAGATTGGTGGTGTATTTGGACTGGTCTTGGACTTCGCCTTTGGATAATTGGAATAGCGCTTCAGGTGGGTGATGTTGTGAACCTCCTACTTGTGAATGTCACTAGGCCTATTAGAATGCCATGATTATATGTAATTAATGGTGAATGTATCTAGCATGCTTGTATGAGATTAAGGTTCCTTTGCTATTACTTGCATTGTTAGCAAGCTACAAGTTAGTAAGTGGTGTTTCCATGTTTAGATATGCAATTTAATTAGTTGGAAAGAATGCTATAGCCATATCATATTGTATGTTGAGGGAAGGTTTGGGCATGTGATTAGAATGAATGTTGTAAAAGGGGTACTTGCTAGTAGATTGTGCATCTAAAATGTATTAAGTATCATATATCTTACCACATGTACATCGGGATTTGCCCAAACACTTAATGTTGCATATGTTTGAATAATTGGAATAATTATGGCAAATAAAGGACTTTGCATGCTTGAATGGTCATCTAGGTAGGCCACCTTTTTCTGCTACACCAACTTATTGGAATTGACTTAGGAGAAACCATGCTTTTGTTTATTCTCCTGTCGTCTAGCCTAAAGGGATTGTGTAGTCAGATGTTCAGAGTTGGGACAGTCGGGGATTGAGTTTTGGGGGTTGCGGCGACCGCGGACTGTGGGCGGTTGACCGGATTATTATTATTACTTTTGCACCAGATTGGGGGTAGGGGATCGAGTTTCCCTTTTAGTGGATGGGTTTTCCCACTTTGATCAGGGTCGTGACCCCGTCCTGCTATTTATGGTACTGATGATACTAGTGACAGTGATGCTATGCTCGTGTGGGGTCGCTCCCCTCGAGTGCCACTCCGGAGTAGGATTTCGACCGTGTTGGGTGCCGGTCAGGCCGTGTTGGGTGCCGGTCAGGCCGTGTTGGGTTCCGGTCTATTTGGACAGGGGAGATACTCAGTTGTGAGGTTGACAGCAGAGCAGGCAGTACCAGTGTTTACTGGTGTTTTGATTGTGTTGGTCTGTCAGTCCTTACGTTCTGGTGCTTGCCTTTAGCCATTCTCTAGCAGACATCGTAGAGGCATGTTAGTGGTAGCTTTGCATCAGTAGTGTACTTGTAGCTTACCACCTTTGTTTCATTTTCTTCGCCTCTGATAGTCCTAGTGGGCATGTCTGAGTTTGAGGTCTACCCACTAGGGGAGGCTACTGTTTTTATAGTAGTTCTCACCCCCCCCTACTGTTTTCTCTTTTCTGTTCCCCTTTGTTTTGCAGAGTTCTCTGCGGGAGTTGCGGGACCCTCTTCCCTGGACCGAGGTAAGAGGATCGCTGACTAGATAGCCACTGCCCCCGAGTTCGAGTTTTTGATAGTTTTGGTGTATCCCCAGTACACTCAGACGGTTGTATTTTCCTTTTATTTTGGGTCTGGCTGCGGCCAGCTGGTTGTATATATATTTCGTGAGCTGGGAGAGACACTTGTATATTTTTGAGAGCTTACTGTACTTTATTTCCAGCATTTGTCTGAGTTGTATTAGTTTTAGTTAGCTCTGTTTTATGCTCCTTTATTACTTGTTTTATATCTGAGCAGGTTATCAGCGCTTCGTGTACACGAAAAATTCCGTATGCACGGCGGATCTGTGGACGGGCCCGGGTTCTGGTTTACACCCGGGGCGTGACAGATTAGTTGGTATCGGAGCTTAGGGATAGGTCAGACGGGACTTAGGAAACCCTAGGCTTTTGGCAGACCCTAGGAAGGCTGAGCGCGAGTGACGTGATATTGTGCGAAAGTCGGTAATTGGTTGTTAACTCTTCCTGTGAGTGAAGAGGGATTGGCATAGCCTATTTCTGGGGGACTATTATGTTGGCTGCAGACAACATAAGGTTACAGAAATAGGGGAATGCCCATGACTTTCGCTTGATTGGGTCGAGAGTGGTTTGGTTTACTGACCCGTGGATTTTGTGTGGCAGGATGCCTCCTAGGCGGCAGATTCCTACTCGGGGTACTCCTACACCCCCGGAGGAGCCGGAGCAGTCCGGGCCTTCTGAGATCAGTGAGCTGAGGGCCATGATGGCCCAGTTGGCGGAGAGCCACCGCCGACAGGAGCAGAGGTTTGAGCAGTTACTTGCCCAGGTTGCGGCACCTCCCCCTACTACTGCAGAGGCCCCAGTACCACCTGTTGTACCACCGACTATTCCACTTGCCCCTACAGCGCCGTCGTCGAGCAGCGGGGCTCAGGGGATGTTCTGGCCTTTGACCCCAGAGGAGGAGCGGGAGTTTCCTGATAAACTCACGTAGTTCTGCAAGCGGGGACCCCCTAAGTTCTCGGGGCGGAGCACTCACCCGTGGGAGATTGGATCGTGGCTAGCGTCGATGGAGAAGATGTTTCGGGACTTCTTCATCGACCAGAGGTTCAGAGCACATTTGGCAGTACACTGTCTGGAGGGGGATGCAGATGCTTGGTGGCGTCGGGTCGAGCCCCTAGAGTTTCAGGTCACCCGGCAGCTACCCTGGTCAGAGTTCAGGAGGATGACCCTTGACACTTACTTCTCCACGAGTGTGAAGAAGAAGATAGAAGATGACTTGAAGAACCTGCAGCAAGGTGATCGCCCGGTGTGGGACTATTATCAGGAGTTTACGCAGTTGCTCAACTGCGTGCCCTACGTTGCCAGGGATGGGCTGCACCAGGTGGAGCTGTTTGAGACAGGCTTGCGCCCCGAGATCTTTACCATGGTACACGCCCAGAGGCTTCAGACTTTATCAGAGGCAGTGGATCATGCCCAGTGGGTCGAGAGGGGAGATCAGGTTGTTTCTAGACGCGGAGGTCCGGTCGCTCAGAGTTCTGAGAAGAAGCGACCAGCATCAGATGAGGGGGGACAGGCCAGTTCCTGGAGGCCGCCCCGACCACCACCGCCTCAGTTTACGGGCCGGGGGCGTTCGGAGCGGCGAGGGCCTGGGGGATCCCAGAGGCCCCCACAGCATCAGCAGCCCCAGCGACAGCAGCAGCACTCGCAGCAGCAGAGGTCGCAGTCGCGACAGCAGGGATCTCAGCGGCAGTCGCACAGGCAACAGCAGCAGCAGTCACGGCAGTTTCGGGCCCCAGGCAGTTGTATCTTCTGCGGGGGTCCGCATTTCCCCGGCACTTGTGATCAGAGGTGGGGGCGTTGTTATGGCTGCGGGCAGGCAGGGCACATACGATCTTCATGCCCTTTTTCGGCATCAGTGGCGCCTTCTTCGGCCTCAGTTTCTCCTCCATCTCAGCAGCGACCGCCAGCTCAGCGGCCCTATGCTTCTGCGAGCAGGGCTCCTTCCTCCTACCCTGCAGACCACCGACCACCACCTCAGAGCGGGCGAGTCTACGCCGCTCAGGTAGGGGACTCCGCGGCAGCCGACCACGTGGTGGCAGGTATCACTTTACTTTTTGGTATTAGAGCTCGCACTTTATTTGATACCGGTGCATCACATTCTATTATTAGTAGAGCATTTGCATCATCTCATGGACTAGAGTTAGGTCGGTTGCCACATGCCTTAGAGGTACAGATTCCTGGTCACATATTGTTTGTAGAGGAGTGTTGCTGGTCGTGCCCGGTACAGATTGAGTCTTGGATTTTGCCAGCGGACCTGATGGTCCTTAGTCAGCTGCGAGATTTTGACATTGTACTGGGGATGGATTGGCTGGCTCGCTATTTCGCGACGATTGATTGCGCCGCGAGGTCTGTTACTTTTAGCGAGCCAGGCCAGGAGGTGTTCGTTTTCAGGGGGTGCCAGAGTGCTTTCTTTGCCTCTATGGTTTCGACTTCTCGTGCGAGGCAGATGATGCGCAGTGGATGCGTAGCCTTTATGGCATCTGTGGTTAAGGAGCCTACGGCGGCTCCGGGACTCGCGGATATCCCGATTGCCCGCGAGTTCCCTGATGTGTTTCCTCCAGAGCTGTTTAGCATGCCGCCGGATAGGGAGGGTCGAGTTTTTGATTGACGTGGTCCCAGGAACCGCGCCAATCTCTAAGGCTCCTTACCGAATGGCACCGGCTGAGCTGCGAGAATTAAAGGCGCAACTCCAGGATTTAATGGATAAGGGTTTTGTGAGACCGAGTGTATCGCCTTGGGGAGCGCCGGTGCTATTTGTGAAGAAGAAAGATGGTTCGCTTCGACTGTGCGTTGATTATCGGGAGCTGAATAAAGCGACCATCAAGAACAAGTACCCTTTGCCGCGCATTGATGATTTATTTGATCAGCTGCAAGGGACTTGTGTCTTCTCCAAGATCGACTTACAGTCTGGTTACCACCAATTGAAGGTGAAGGCCGAGGACATCCCAAAGACGGCATTCAGGTCGCGGTACGGGCATTATGAGTTCACCGTCATGCCTTTTGGACTGACAAATGCCCCTGCAGCTTTTATGGATTTAATGAACAGGATTTTTCGACCATACCTGGATCGGTTCGTCGTTGTTTTTATTGATGACATCCTAGTTTATTCCCGAAGCGATGCGGAGCACGAGGAGCATCTGAGGATTGTGCTACAACTTCTGAGAGAGAGGAAGTTGTATGCCAAGTTATCTAAGTGTGAATTTTGGCTTCGGGAGGTTGTCTTTTTGGGCCACGTGATTTCAGCCGCTGGAGTGGCAGTAGACCCGGCGAAGATCGAGGCAGTCCGGGATTGGCCCCGACCGACGACGGTATCAGAGGTTCGCAGTTTCATGGGCTTAGCAGGATATTACCGTCGGTTTGTGGAAGGTTTTGCGAAACTTTCCACACCCCTCACTCGTTTGACGCGAAAAGGGATTAAGTTTATTTGGAGTGAGGATTGTCAGAGGAGCTTTGAGGAATTAAAGAACAGATTGATGTCGGCTCCTGTCCTTTCCCTCCCTGTTATGGGGAAAGGATACGTGGTATACAGCGACGCATCGCACAGTGGACTTGGTTGCGTGCTGATGCAGGAGGGAAGGGTGATCGCTTATGCCTCCCGGCAACTGAAGGATTATGAAAAGAATTACCCTACCCACGATTTGGAGCTAGCTGCGGTGATTTTTGCACTAAAGTTGTGGCGCCATTATCTGTATGGGGAGCATTGCAAGATTTATACCGACCACAAGAGCTTGAAATACCTATTCACGCAGAAGGAGCTCAACTTGAGGCAGCGTAGATGGTTGGAATTGTTGAAAGATTATGATGTAGACATATTATACCATCCTGGCAAGGCCAACGTGGTTGCTGATGCCCTGAGCAGGAGAGCAGTACAGAGTCTATCTTTGAGGATCACCGATCAGGCGCCATTACTTGAGCAGATGAGGCGGTTAGAGCTCGAGGTTGTGTCCCCTGGGGTCTCTGCTAGACTTATGTCTCTAGTCGTGCAGCCCACTCTGTTGGACAGGATTCGGGAGAGACAGAGTGAGGACCCCCACCTGGTGAGGATTCGAGAGCAGATGCAGACTGGTTTGATAGGGGACTTCTCAGTCGATGCTGCGGGAGTACTACGGTACTGGGACCCGCGCGTGTGTGCCTATGGACGCAGAGATCCGAGAGCAGATCTTGAGGGAGGCCCACTATACACCTTACACCATCCATCCTGGTGGGACTAAGATGTATAGGGATCTTAAGGCACAGTTTTGGTGGAATGGGATGAAAAGAGACATTGGGAGATTTGTAGCACACTGTCTAACTTGTCAGCAAGTAAAGGCGGAGCATCGTGTACCTGCTGGCAAGTTGCAGAGTCTCCCAATCCCTGAATGGAAATGGGAACATGTTACGATGGATTTTGTCACTAGTTTGCCGAGAGCACAGACGGGAGCGGATGCTATCTGGGTAGTCGTGGACAGGCTTACCAAATCCGCTCACTTTCTGCCGGTTCAGATGACTTGGCCGATGGAGCGACTCGCACAGGTGTACTTGGCTGAGGTGGTTAGATTACACGGAGTACCTGTTTCCATCGTATCAGATAGAGACCCGAGGTTCGTCTCGCATTTCTGGAGGAGTTTACAGACAGCCTTGGGGACGCAGCTCCGATTCAGTACAGCATTCCACCCACAGACTGATGGGCAGTCAGAGCGCACTATTCAGACCCTCGAGGATATGTTGAGAGCATGCATTCTAGACTTTGGAGGAGGATGGTACCGACACTTGGGATTAGTTGAGTTTGCGTACAACAACAGCTATCAAGCGAGCATTCAGATGGCTCCGTTTGAAGCGTTGTATGGACGCAAGTGTCGGTCACCCCTTTATTGGAGTGACGTGGGTGAGAAGAAGACCTTGGGTCCTGATCTACTGTTAGAGGCAGAGGAAAAGGTCAGATTGATACGACGACACCTCGAGACCGCCCAGAGTCGACAGAGGAGTTATGCTGATACTCGACGGCGAGACTTAGAGTTCCAGGTGGGTGACCATGTTTTTCTGAAAGTCTCGCCTTCGAAGGGGATTCGGAGATTCGGTATTCGTGGGAAACTGAGCCCTCGTTATATTGGACCTTTTGAGGTGTTGGAGCGCTTAGGGCCAGTTGCCTACAGGCTTGCGCTTCCTCCCAGACTTTCGGGTGTTCACAATGTTTTTCATGTTTCGACACTGAGGAGGTATGTTCATGACCCGTCTCATATTATCGATTTCACTCCATTGGAGGTTGCTGAGGACCTGAGTTATGTTGAGCGGCCGTTGAGGATCTTGGATCGTGAGGTTAGGGAGTTGCGCAGTCGGGCCATCCCCTATGTGAAGGTTCTCTGGAGCAGTCATGATGAGCGCGAGGCTACCTGGGAGTTGGAGTCAGCGATGATGGATGCTCACCCCCACTTGTTTGAGGCCGCTACCTGAGGTATGACTTTTGTTTCGAGGACGAAACTTTTTCTTGTAGGGGAGGATGTAGTGTACCGGTTTTCCCATGCAACTTTCCGGTGAATCCATTGTGTAGAACACCTAGTGTTGGTGTCTGGCCCATGGTGCATCGAAGGGGTGCCACAGATGGACCTCGTGAGACTTGGATAGATGATTTGGCCTTCGGCTGTGATTGCCGAATTTTAGAAAAGGTTTTGGGCCAATCTGAGGTTGGATTTGGATTCAGCGCGGAAAAACGCTTGAAACGGCTATTTGCTTGTTGAATTTGGAGTCCGGATGACCAAATGCGGGCTTCCGGAAGATTTGGGGGATTTTCGGTGCATGGGGGAGCCTCGTGGACCGGCCTGAGCCACGTGGCGGCCTATATTGGCCGGCTCACGCAGCTTCGGTCCACGGGGTAGCGCGGCGGTGCATGGACCGCAGGCGGGTGGCACGTGGCGTGCCCGGATAGGCCGGCGCACGCGGCACGGCTCATTGGGATTTGCGGGATTGCGGTGGACCGGGCGCACGGCACGTGGCGGCGTCGGATTCGTCGGCCCACGTGGGCGCGGTCCACGGGTGCGCGGGGGGGGGCGCCTCGGTACTGTGCACGGCACTGCGCGCACAGTGGCGCAGGCGGGGCGGTCGGCCGCACTCGAGTGCGACACGCGTCGCCTCGAGATTGGGCGGCCGTACCTACCCCGCTGACCGCGAGGGGGACACGCGGCGTGTCGTGGGCGCGGGGATCCGCTGTCCCCTGTTCGGGGCTAGTGGCGCTCCCTAGCGCTTCCGGGCGCGTCGGACGGAAGGGTGCAACCCGGGTTTCCGGGCGCAGTGCGCCCGGAAACCGCGCCCGAAAACCCGGCCCGTTATGCTTGTGGGCTGGGCCTATAATAGGACCCCCCTTTCGTTTCTTGTCTTTTTTGGACCTTTTTCACTGGGCTCCCTTCACAGAAGTTCCTCCTCTCTCAGTGCTCTACCCTTTGAAGAAGTTTGAAGATTTTTGGAGGCACGCTTCCGAGGTTCACCATTTTATGGCGCGGCGCGACGCTTGTTCTCCGGCGATCCTCTTCGCCCCTTTCTCAGTGTTTGGACTCCTACGACTCACCCCGACCTCGGAATCCGCCGATTCTTGCGCCGTTGGACTCACGACAGGTAGGGCTTCAACTCCTGTGTTTTATGGTTCCTCGATTTCCGTGCTGATCTTGGATTTTTCTTAGCACCCATTTGACCCTTTTTCTTCGCGGACTTTTGGGACAGCACTGCAGTGTTCTTGCCATATCTTTTCGCTCAGGTGTCGGAACGAGGCGATTCAAGAGGCAATTTTCATCTACGCTTCGCAAGGAGTCTCCTGGATTTTTCTCAGAATTTTATGAATTTTACTCGAGGGTGAGAATCTTCTTCCTCTGTGGTTCCTTGTTACAGGAATTTAGTGCAGTTTGGATTCGGGGTGTACCCCTTGTCGGATTTTTATCTCAGCGTAGGAAACTCCAAATTGGGCGTGCATGGTACTTGTTTCGACGGGCTCGTCGCAAGGATCGCGATAGTATTTTTCTTGGATTTTTCTGGACATTATTCGCAGGTGAAAATTAGTGAATTGTGGACTGCTGGTTTGGGGGGACAGATTCTGGAATTGTGGATGTTTAGCTTATGTATTTTCCTTTGGGGTACTTTGTACAGATTGGTGGTGTATTTGGACTGGTCTTGGACTTCGCCTTTGGATAATTGGAATAGCGCTTCAGGTGGGTGATGTGTGAACCTCCTACTGTGAATGTCACTAGGCCTATTAGAATGCCATGATTATATGTAATTAATGGTGAATGTATCTAGCATGCTTGTATGAGATTAAGGTTCCTTTGCTATTACTTGCATTGTTAGCAAGCTACAAGTTAGTAAGTGGTGTTTCCATGTTAGATATGCAATTTAATTAGTTGGAAAGAATGCTATAGCCATATCATATTGTATGTTGAGGGAAGGTTTGGGCATGTGATTAGAATGACTGTTGTAAAAGGGGTACTTGCTAGTAGATTGGGCATCTAAAATGTATTAAGTATCATATATCTTACCACATGTACATCGGGATTTGCCCAAACACTTAATGTTGCATATGTTTGAATAATTGGAATAATTATGGCAAATAAAGGACTTTGCATGCTTGAATGGTCATCTAGGTAGGCCACCTTTTTCTGCTACACCAACTTATTGGAATTGACTTAGGAGAAACCATGCTTTTGTTTATTCTCCTGTCGTCTAGCCTAAAGGGATTGTGTAGTCAGATGTTCAGAGTTGGGACAGTCGGGGATGAGTTTTGGGGGTTGCGGCGACCGCGGACCTGTGGGCGGTGACCGGATTATTATATTTACTTTTGCACCAGATTGGGGGTAGGGGATCGAGTTTCCCTTTTAGTGGATGGGTTTTCCCCACTTTGATCAGGGTCGTGACCCCGTCCTGCTATTTATGTACTGATGATACTAGTGACAGTGATGCTATTGCTCGTGTGGGGTCGCTCCCCTCGAGTGCCACTCCGGAGTAGGATTTCGACCGTGTTGGGGTGCCGGTCAGGCCCGTGTTGGGTGCCGGTCAGGCCGTGTTGGGTTCCGGTCTATTTGGACAGGGGGAGATACTCAGTTGTGAGGTTGACAGCAGAGCAGGCAGAGTAGTACCAGTGTTTACTGGTGTGTTTGATTGTGTTGGTCTGTCAGTCCTTACGTTCTGGTGCTTGCCTTTAGCCATTCTCTAGCAGACATCGTAGAGGCATGTTAGTGGTAGCTTTGCATCAGTAGTGTACTTGTAGCTTACCACATTTGTTTCATTTTCTTCGCCTCTGATAGTCCTAGTGGGCATGTCTGAGTTTGAGGTATACCCACTAGGGGAGGCTACTGTTTTTATAGTAGTTCTCACCCCCCCCCACTGTTTTCTCTTTTCTGTTCCCCTTTGGTTTTGCAGAGTTCTCTGCGGGGAGTTGCGGGACCCTCTTCCCTGGACCGAGGTAAGAGGATCGCCGACTAGATAGCCACTGCCCCCGAGGGTTCGAGTTTTTGATAGTTTTGATGTATCCCCAGTACACTCAGACGGTTGTATTTTCCTTTTATTTTGGGTCTGGCTGCGGCCAGCTGGTTGTATATATATTTCGTGAGCTGGGAGAGACACTTGTATATTTTTGAGAGCTTACTGTACTTTATTTCCAGGCATTGGTCTGAGTTGTATTAGTTTTAGTTAGCTCTGTTTTATGCTCCCTTATTACTTGTTTATATCTGAGCAGGTATCAGCGCTTCGGTACACGGAAAATTCCCTATGCACGGCGGATCTGTTGACGGGCCCGGGTTCTGGTTACACCCGGGGCGGGACATTCAACTATATCCCACCTTATACCAACCAAGAGATTGGTCAAAATATAAGAGTTTTGCAATATAAATCCCAAATGCTTCCAACTAAAGATTTTCTCATAAAATACTATCAAGCATCCATAACATGTGGTAGCTTCACACACAAACCAGACGACCGGGGTGGCAGCTCTTTCCAGCATGTGGTGGTAGGTTTCACACTCCTTTCGGATGGTAACTCTTCCACATCTTTACAATTCATTTATTTACCTTGTAAGAATGCATCTCTACGTGAAAGAATTAAATCCCAAATTTTAGTCTATCGGTTGTCTCATGTTTATCACAATGAATTCACACACCGAGATAGATTAAGCATCTAAAGATCACACATGATTTCTAAAATTTGATGCTTATAATATCAAAAACTCCTATAATGAAGTATCTTCAAGATTATGATTATGGAGTAAAGTTGATAATCCAAATAAAATTAATTTGGACGTGAATAAAAGTGAAACCCTTTTTATTCAATGCACTGTTCAGTAAAAACCCTTTTGTTCAAAAACAAAGTATAAAAACGAAGAGCATTGAAAAACATGAATGCCAAGATTAAGAAAGATATGAAGGGGGAAAAACCAATCAAAGCATACATACAGTCATAAGCTATTTAGAACTTAAGACAAGGAAAGATATCACCTTTCCGAATCCAAAATCGCTGGATTTTGGGTTGTCTTGATTCGTTGTGCGCGGGGGTTGTCCGCTTTTGACTGTTGGTCCACCTTAGGTCTTTGCCTTGCAGTGATCCACTTGTATGATTGATGATGTGGCTCGTACTTTGGTAGGTTGAGTGAACTCCTTTGGACTTGAGTGTCTTTTGATTCCGTTGAGTTCGCTCCGTAGATACAGTTGCGAGAATTCTTCTTTCTCTTTTTCGGGCAATTCTTCACCAAATGTCCTTCAAGTCCACATAAGTGACTGTGTCTTCTCCTTTCAATTTGAATGTGGAACTTGCAAGCAGCACAGTTTGATCCTTTTTAAAACCCAAACCAACCTTGCTTGTTTGACCTAATCCGGACATACCGTCAAAGTTTTTGAAACCGGTTGAAAAGCCTTTGTATGTCGGATTTGAGGTGATGAACTGCTTGGTCAAAGCTTGGTTGGTGAAATGAATTTCCTCAAACTTGCTTTTCTAGAAAACCAATCTTGTCCATATATGATTTAGCGTTTGTCTCCGATTGGTTTAGCTTTTCTTGGAGGATTTTATTGTATTCAATAAACGTCCTTGTTCCTCCTCGAGATCATGAAGTTTTATCTTTAAAGCATATGATTCTCGTCCTTGATTCTCAAGTCGTTGCTTCCTCAACTTCTTGATATGTTGGCCATCTTCTTAGATTTCCGCAAGAAGTTGTTGATATGCCTCAACGAGTTCTTCCTCGTCCGAACTCCCCCTCACTTGATGACTCTCCGCCGGTTGTTGATGTTTCATACAAAATCAAAGGAGTAGAGTCAGTGACTAAGATGATAAACAATTATTAGAAGAGGGAAAATGAGAGGCATGAGAAGCAACGATTTTTCCTTTTTCCTCTTTACTGAGGTTGATTCATTAGAAGTAGAATCGTCCCAAGTTTTCGCTTGCAAGCCCTTCTTTTTATATGATTTCTTAGAAGGACAATCCATTGAAAAATGGCCGTAGCCTTTGCATCGATAGCATTGGATTTCCCCTTCGAAATCATCTTTTTCTTTTTCTTTAGAAGGTTTTGCAAAGCTTTTGAGTTTAGAGGATTTAGAACCGATGATCCTTTAGAAGATTTCGTGGATGAAGATCCATCGGTTCGATTCTTCCAAACTTTCGACGAAATTTCTTTACGATCCGCGCCAATTGTTCTTCAAAATCGGCAAAAGAGATTCACTCGTCGGAACTTGATTCGCTATCTTCTTCCTTTGTTGATTTGAATGCAATACCTGTAAGCTTAGAAGAAGACTTGGAAGAAACTTGATTAGTAGGAAAAGTCATTTCATAAGTTTGCAAAGCACCTACTAATTCCTCTATACTCATCTCATCCGGATGACTAACGGTTTCAATGGCGGTAACCTTTGCCCTAAACCGTTCCGGAAGAGTCCGAAGTATCTTTCTTACAATTTTCGACTCCGGGATCTTTTCTCCTAAATTAGCACATGTATTTAGTACATCTTGAAGTCTAGTGTAATAATCTGTAAACAATTCATGCTCTTCCATATGAATAGAGTCAAATTGACTTGTAAGCATCTGGAGCTTTTGAATTTTTACAAGATTAGTACCCTCATGTGTAATTTTGAGAATATCCCAAATTCCTTCGCGGTTTCACACGCGGAAATTCGTGTGAACTCAGTCGAGGAAAGAGAATTAAATAAAGTAAGTTCATACCTTTCCCATTGTAAGAAGATCTTTCAAATTCCTCTTTGGACCATCTAGAGCGAGGTTTTGGGGTAGTAGAATTTCCTACTTCCTCAACAGGATGCACCCACCGTATTCCACGGATTGCCATACCCGCTCATCAATTGCGATGAGAAAGCTCTCATCCGCACTTTCCAATAAGCATAATTAGTCCCATCAAAAAGAGGAGGTCTATAAATATTACCACTTTCACCCATCATGATAGATAACCTAAAACCGCTCTGATACCAATTGTAGGTTTTTTAGGATCCACAAGGATCTAAATAGGTCACGCCAACAACCAGGGGGGGGGGGGGTGGAATACTGCCACCCGCTCGCCAAAATCCGCCATCTGTACGGAAACTGCCGTACGATGAAGCTCTAACCTGCAGAAAGAATCAACTACAGTATACAGAATCAGAGAGCTGAAAGTAGACTACTAAAACTGAAGTCCAAACACTGTACAACTGAAAATAATACAATAACCATCTCCCCATACTATCATATACAAAGTCCTCTGATACAAAACTCAAAAGGGAGGTATCTCCAATGAATACATCATGTGTACAGACTCTCGATAAATGAATATCCTCACTACAACAGTCTCTCAAACTGTAAAATAAAGTACAACTCTATACCTCACAACAAAGGTCTCTCAACAGAGAAAAAAAGAAACTAATCTACTGAAGCTCTCCTCTGAAGGGGTACCGCTACACTCCAATGACGGGTAGGGAACTAGCTCGCGACTCCCTCGCCTCGGTCAGAAGGATCAGCAACTGGAGCAACAGGAACAGGAGGAGAAGTTCCTGGGGAAAAAGACACCACGACGGGTGGAGAACTACTTCCCACAGTATTCTCAGTGGGTGCCGTCAACAAGCCCAACGTCTGCCCACCAAGTCTACTAGAGGCAAAGATAACAACGCAATGCAAACTGAAACAAGAAAAGCTGGAGCTACTCTACAGCTACCATGCCTCTATCTAGATACTCCAAAGTGGAGCAGATGCAAGTAAAAGAACCATCGCACCCAAGGTGTCAATAGACCCAATCGAACTGACTGCCTCATAGGGTCCAGTCAAGCCTGCGCCTGTCGACTAGGAACGCGCCTGCCCACTACCACGCATCCCCATGAGGACGGGATTTACGTGGGGCTCCGTGCCCGACTAAAAACTCACCCCTCGCGCAAAACTGCCTCAACAGGCCCATCGTATCCACAGCGGCATCTCAGGGACGCGACTCCAACTGAGGAAACGCGCGGCATAGAGTATCACAAATTGGCATAAGCCGACTAGTCAAAATCCACGCTCACTCTCAGAACGGTAGGACTCAGATCCCCAATACCTCGCACGAACAGTCGGAGAACTCTCGACGACTCAGCTGCTCGTCTAACACGAAACACAACACTAGCCTCGCCAACGCTCGCAGCACAAGGCTCACTGGCTGGAGATACTCCACAGCCAGAACGACCCACAACTCAGGTACAAAACAGGTCGGACAACACTCAACGACCTGGGACCACCGTCACCCCAACGTTTCCCAACAGGGTGGGCCGGAAGATACTCGACGGCCCGGGACTGCCGTCTGCGCAACGGCTCCCTCTACGACGGCACAACAGGAAACAAGACCTCCCGGACTACCGTTTACCCAAACGGCTCCCGGCACAGATAAGCAACCCAGCTACAACTACCAGACTCCACTCTGCTCCCAAGCAAGAGTGCAAAAGCATCCCACACTAAAAGCAAGTCCCACCCTCTCGGCCCACTACCCGGGCGAGAAAACCTATGTCCAGGGATGAAGGAACAGTGTGGATGTCTAAGCATAAATAACCCTAGCCCAAGTGAGGGTTTTCTACTAGTCTGGTTACACATACAACATATGACGGGGGTGCTAGGTCAAGTTCCAAGATAACACTTAACCGATAATAAGGATAGCCATTCCAACAATCTAGCATGCTACACAAGGAATAACTATCATGCATAGTCCTACTTAATAGAATTAATGTACATCCATAAAACTTGGAGATAAGGCCACCCACCTCGATTTGCCACCAATTGCTCGTAGACACTTGCAATTGGAATCCACGCGATCCGCACGCAAAACGGGGCACGCCGCGAGTCCGCACGCAAAACGAGCACGCCGCCGGAGTCCGCACGCAAAACGGAGCACGCTGCCGGAGTCCGCACCAAAAACGAAGTCCGCATGCAAAACGGTGCACGGTGCCAGATCCGCACGCCAAACGGAGTCCGCACGCAAAACTGTGCCTCGTGCCAGGATCCGCACGCCAAACGGAGTCCGCACGCAAAACGGTGCACGTGCCGAGTCCGCACGCAAAACGGTGCACGGTGCCGGAGTCCGCACGCAAACGGAGTCCCGCACGCAAAACGGTGCACGTGCCGGAGTCCGCACGCAAACGATGCACGGTGCCAGATCCGCAAGCCAAACGGAGTCCGCACGCAAAACGGTGCACGGTGCCGAGTCCGCACGCAAAACGGTGCACGGTGCCGGAGTCCGCACGCAAAACAGGAGTCCGCATGCAAAACGGTGCCACGGTGCGGAGTCCGCACGTAAAACGGTGCACGTGCATGATCCGCACGCCAAACGGAGTCCGCACGCAAAAACGGTTCACGTTGCCGGATTCAGCAACGCAAAACGATGCACGGTGCCCAACTAAAGGAGCAGAGGGTCAGTTACAGTCTAAAGATCGCCCCAAAACTGTACAAAAATACAGTAAAACCAACACACGGGACCTACCCGACTGCGCCGCCGTCGCCGCGACACCCCCATCGGAAGCCTCGCGCGCTCCACTAGGCCTACAATGCCTCTCCGCAACACGAACCTCCCCACTTTCTCTCTCACTCCCTCCCTCACTCTCTGGATGAAGAAAGAAACGAAGAAGGAGAAGGATGTGGTCTTGCGGGGAGGAAGAAGAAGAGAAAAGGACAAGGTGAGGGGCGGTCCACGTGCAACGGTGCACCGTGCACCGGTCGGTGCACCACACCCACCCCGGT
>CM055067.1:33272570-33311462 GCA_029204045.2 Tillandsia leiboldiana | reverse complement strand
GGTTTCTGCGGGCGGCTTTATGTAGAGTTATTAGGATCCCAAGGATCTAAATAGGTACTATCAAACAACTAGAGGGGGGTGATAGGTGTAATACTTAAAAACTCAATCTCAGTGCAAAATAAAAACCAATGCGGAAAATAAAAACAGCACACCGAGATTTACGTGGAAACTCCAATCCAGGAGAAAAACCACGGGACCAACACGCAATAACAATCCACTAAGAATAGAAGAATAACAAGGTGATTACCGACTCCACGGACTCAACCCCTCCTTCAGCTTCTTCGGACCTTGCGCTGACCGGTTGGATATCCGCGCAATAACAATCCCTAAGAAAAGAAGAATAACAAGGTGATTACCGTCTCCACGGATTTAACCCCTCCTTCAATTTCTTGGACCTCGCGCTCCACCGTTTTGCACGTCCACTGCACACGTTCGAATCCACGAACGCCACTCGAATCACGCGTCGAATCCACGAAACGCCTTTAGCACACCGAATCCACGATGCCACGTCGAATCCACGACGCAAACTCAGTCGATAAGAATATTGACTTCGATGGTGATCCTTTGCTTAGATTATCAATGAAGAACCGTAGAAGAAATCTCTAAGCAAAGATTAGATCAATTCGACAAAAGATATGTTCTTGAAAGAACCATCGAATTGACCTAAAAGAGGCTATAAAGAAGATCGATAAAAACCTAGCCTCTAGGGTTGCTCTCAAGTGTTTTATAAATTAATCGGTAGAGCACACGTTTTTGAGAAACCCTAAGTGTCTATTTATAGTTTAGAAACCTTTGGAAAGAGATAAGAATCAAAAACATACCTTATCTGGAAATTTTCAGGACGGCGATCCGGATCGGATTTACTGCGATCCGGATCGTCGTAACGAGATTGACGATTCCAGAAAACTGGTTCGGGATCCGGATCGCATTGCCCGATCCGGATCGTTCATACAAATCAGAAAACTTAACATTCGGGATCCGGATCGGAAATTGCATGGATCCGGATCGAAGTCTTGTATGAACAACCCCTTCGGGATCCGGATCGTTGGCTCTGATCCGGATCCTGAACAAGTCCGAACACCAGTTTTTGATTATTATGCAATTAAAAGTTCATCCAAGTGTTTCTACACTATAAGAAAGTATTCGGATCACCACAATTATTTAGTTAAACATACCTGATCCTCTTGAATACTTTCTTCTTGAGATTGATGTACTGATCCACAATTCTTCAACTTCAATCTTCAAGACTCAAGACACTGAGTGTCAACTTGAGCTCTTGTTGAATCTTCTCTAAGTCTTTGATTGCTGATTGACAATTTGATCCTTTAAGACTCCGACTCAACTCACTGACTTGACTCACGAAATATGCCAACACCAAAATGCCGTAACAATCTCCCTTTGGCAATTTCGTGACAAAACCCAAAAATACATAAAAGCGCTCAAGTCACTCATCTTAAACCAAAAATCGAAACTCAATGTCATCACCAAAACATTGATTTTCTTTGCGTGAAAGATCCAATAAATACAAAATTACATTTGAACCAAACAGTCCTAGAACATACTCTATGACTTAGGACTTGGAGTCTTAAAGTGATGTAATTCCTGCAAAACAAAACTCCAAACAAATCAAACGTTAGTCGTTAGAAATTAAAATCCTGCATTTGATCCGTCTTCCTTTTGGTTCTTTTGTTTTTTCGGCTCTTTCAATTTTCTTTGTCTCCCCCTATCTTGAGCATCTCTAACATGTTTCTCCATGTTCTTGAGCATCTATGTTCTCCCCCTTTGTGGTACGATCATCATTTCCGTTCTCCCCCATTTTTCCATTTTCGTTTCGTTTGTCCTCTTTGATGATCTCATCTCCGTCATTCTCTTCTCCCCCTTTTTGTCACAAATTGTCAAACAGTGAACATACTAGACAAAAGGAAATCACTACACATTAGTTCATGAGAAAGAGAGATAAAAGCTCAGTTCTGGTATATAACAAAAATGCAGATTGCGTACCTGTACCAGAAAGCAAAATCAATTAATTTCTTGAAACAAATCCAGATTTTAGAATCTTTTCAAATACCGATTTGTATTCCATCAAAAAATCAATTTAAGTGCTTTAAACAGGGAATTCACACAGATGTCATTCAATCCAATTAATTTCACAAATTAAAAGATTACTCCAAATCATGAAAAATAAAGGTAAAACATTATAACCGTTTTTCATGTTATATTCATCAAACACAAGTCATCAAAAATAATCTTGAGATCCAAGTCTATCAAGATGTAACGGATGTACAAGATGACTTCGAGATTTCCAATGACATCAATTGATTTCTTACCCTTTCAAATTTGAGATAAGCCTAAAATCCTAAGGGTGGCTCTTTGAGCATCTTTCATGTAGTGTACCGGTTTTCCCATGCAACTTTCCGGTGAATCCATTGTGTAGAACACCTAGTGTTGGTGTCTGGCCCATGGTGCATCGAAGGGTGCCACAGATGGACCTCGTGAGACTTGGATAGATGATTTGGCCTTCGGCTGTGATTGCCGAATTTTAGAAAAGGTTTTGGGCCAATCTGAGGTTGGATTTGGATTCAGCGCGGAAAAACGCTTGAAAACGGCTATTTGCTTGTTGAATTTGAGTCCGGATGACCAATGCGGGCTTCCGGAAGATTTGGGGGATTTTCGGTGCATGGGGGAGCCTCGTGGACCGGCCTGAGCCACGTGGCGGCCTATTATTGGCCGGCTCACGCAGCTCGGTCCACGGGGTAGCGCGGCGGTGCATGGACCGCAGGCGGGTGGCACGTGGCGTGCCCGGATAGGCCGGCGCACGCGGCACGGCTCATTGGATTTGCGGGATTGCGGTGGACCGGGCGCACGGCACGTGGCGGCGTCGGATTCGTCGGCCCACGTGGGCGCGGTCCACGGGTGCGCGGGGGGGGCGCCTCGGTACTGTGCACGCACGTGCGCGCACAGTGGCGCAGGCGGGGCGGTCGGCCGCACTCGAGTGCGACACGCGTCGCCTCGAGATTGGGCGGCCGTACCTACCCCGCTGACCGCGAGGGGGACACGCGGCGTGTCGGGGGCGCGGGGATCCGCTGTCCCCTGTTCGGGGCTACGTGGGTCCCTGGCGCTTCCGGGCGCGTCGGACGGAAGGGTGCAACCCGGGTTTCCGGGCGCAGTGCGCCCGGAAACCGCGCCCGAAACCCGGCCCGTTATGCTTGTGGGCTGGGCCTATAAATAGACCCCCCTTTCGTTTCTTTGTCTTTTTTGGACCTTTTTCACTGGGCTCCCTTCACAGAAGTTCCTCCTCTCTCAGTGCTCTACCCTTTGGAGAAGTTTGAAGATTTTTGGAGCACGCTTCCCGAGGTTCACCATTTTACGGCGCGGCGCGACGCTTGTTCTCCGGCGATCCTCTTCGCCCCTTCTCAGTGTTTGGACTCCTCCGACTCACCCCGACCTCGGAATCCGCCGATTCTTGCGCCGTTGGACTCACGACAGGTAGGGCTTCAACTCCTGTGTTTTATGGTTCCTCGATTTCCGTGCTGATCTTGGAGTTTTCTTAGCACCCATTTGACCCTTTTTCTTCGCGGACTTTTGGGACAGCACCGCAGTGTTCTTGCCATATCTTTTCGCTCATGCGTCGGAACGAGGCGATTCAAAAGGCAATTTTCATCTACGCTTCGCAAGGAGTCTCCTGGATTTTTCTCAGAATTTTATGAATTTTACTCGAGGGTGAGAATCTTCTTCCTCTGTGGTTCCTTGTTACAGGAATTTAGTGCAGTTTGGATTCGGGGTGTACCCCTTGTCGGATTTTTATCTCAGCGTAGGAAACTCCAATTGGGCGTGCAGGTACTTGTTTCGACGGGCTCGTCGCAAGGATCGCGATAGTATTTTTCTTGGATTTTTCTGGACATTATTCGCAGGTGAAAATTAGTGAATTGTGGACTGCTGGTTTGGGGGGACAGATTCTGGAATTGTGGATGTTTAGCTTATGTATTTTCCTTTGGGGTACTTTGTACAGATTGGTGGTGTTTTGGACTGGTCTTGGACTTCGCCTTTGGATATTGGAATAGCGCTTCAGGTGGGTGATGTTGTGAACCTCCTACTTGTGAATGTCACTAGGCCTATTAGAATGCCATGATTATGTGTATTAATGTGAATGTATCTAGCATGCTTGTATGAGATTAAGGTTCCTTTGCTATTACTTGCATTGTTAGCAAGCTACAAGTTAGTAAGTGGTGTTTCCATGTTTAGATATGCAATTTAATTAGTTGGAAAGAATGCTATAGCCATATCATATTGTATGTTGAGGGAAGTTTGGGCATGTGGTTAGAATGAATGTTGTAAAAGGGGTACTTGCTAGTAGATTGTGCATCTAAAATGTATTAAGTATCATATATCTTACCACATGTACATCGGGATTTGCCCAAACACTTAATGTTGCATATGTTTGAATAATTGGAATAATTATGGCAAATAAAGGACTTTGCATGCTTGAATGGTCATCTAGGTAGGCCACCTTTTTTCTGCTACACCAACTTATTGGAATTGACTTAGGAGAAACCATGCTTTTTGTTATTCTCCTGTCGTCTAGCCTAAAGGGATTGTGTAGTCAGATGTTCAGAGTTGGGACAGTCGGGGATTGAGTTTTGGGGGTTGCGGCGACCGCGGACTGTGGGCGGTTGACCGGATTATTATTATTACTTTTGCACCAGATTGGGGGT
Organism: Tillandsia leiboldiana; assembly: GCA_029204045.2. NCBI lineage: Eukaryota > Viridiplantae > Streptophyta > Magnoliopsida > Poales > Bromeliaceae > Tillandsia > Tillandsia leiboldiana. The sequence continues at coordinate 33,306,750 of CM055067.1, read as the reverse complement.
AGGGGATCGAGTTTCCCTTTAGTGGATGGGTTTTCCCACTTTGATCAGGGTCGTGACCCCGTCCTGCTATTTATGGTACTGATGATACTAGTGACAGTGATACTATGCTCGTGTGGGGTCGCTCCCCTCGAGTGCCACTCCGGAGTAGGATTTCGACCGTGTTGGGTGCCGGTCAGGCCGTGTTGGGTGCCGGTCAGGCCGTGTTGGGTTCCGGTCTATTTGGACAGGGGAGATACTCAGTTGTGAGGTTGACAGCAGAGCAGGCAGTACCAGTGTTTACTGGTGTTTTGATTGTGTTGGTCTGTCAGTCCTTACGTTCTGGTGCTTGCCTTTAGCCATTCTCTAGCAGACATCGTAGAGGCATGTTAGTGGTAGCTTTGCATCAGTAGTGTACTTGTAGCTTACCACCTTTGTTTCATTTTCTTCGCCTCTGATAGTCCTAGTGGGCATGTCTGAGTTTGAGGTCTACCCACTAGGGGAGGCTACTGTTTTTATAGTAGTTCTCACCCCCCCCTACTGTTTTCTCTTTTCTGTTCCCCTTTGTTTTGCAGAGTTCTCTGCGGGAGTTGCGGGACCCTCTTCCCTGGACCGAGGTAAGAGGATCGCTGACTAGATAGCCACTGCCCCCGAGTTCGAGTTTTTGATAGTTTTGGTGTATCCCCAGTACACTCAGACGGTTGTATTTCCTTTTATTTTGGGTCTGGCTGCGGCCAGCTGGTTGTATATATTTCGTGAGCTGGGAGAGACACTTGTATATTTTTGAGAGCTTACTGTACTTTTATTTCCAGCATTTGTCTGAGTTGTATTAGTTTTAGTTAGCTCTGTTTTATGCTCCTTTATTACTTGTTTTATATCTGAGCAGGTTATCAGCGCTTCGTGTACACGAAAATTCCGTATGCACGGCGGATCTGTGGACGGGCCCGGTTCTGGTTTACACCCGGGGCGTGACAGATTAGTTGGTATCAGAGCTTAGGGATAGGTCAGACGGGACTTAGGAAACCCTAGGCTTTTGGCAGACCCTAGGAAGGCTGAGCGCGAGTGACGTGATATTGTGCGAAAGTCGGTAATTGGTTGTTAACTCTTCCTGTGAGTGAAGAGGGATTGGCATAGCCTATTTCTGGGGGACTATTATGTTGGCTGCAGACAACATAAGGTTACAGAAATAGGGGAATGCCCATGACTTTCGCTTGATTGGGTCGAGAGTGGTTTGGTTTACTGACCCGTGGATTTTGTGTGGCAGGATGCCTCCTAGGCGGCAGATTCCTACTCGGGGTACTCCTACACCCCCGGAGGAGCCGGAGCAGTCCGGGCCTTCTGAGATCAGTGAGCTGAGGGCCATGATGGCCCAGTTGGCGGAGAGCCACCGCCGACAGGAGCAGAGGTTTGAGCAGTTATTGCCCAGGTTGCGGCACCTCCCCCTACTACTGCAGAGGCCCCAGTACCACCTGTTGTACCACCGACTATTCCACTTGCCCCTACAGCGCCGTCGTCGAGCAGCGGGGCTCAGGGGATGTTCAGGCCTTTGACCCCAGAGGAGGAGCGGGAGTTTTCTGATAAACTCACGCAGTTCTGCAAGCGGGGACCCCCTAAGTTCTCGGGGCGGAGCACTCACCCGTGGGAGATTGGATCGTGGCTAGCGTCGATGGAGAAGATGTTTCGGGACTTCTTCATCGACCAGAGGTTCAGAGCACATTTGGCAGTACACTGTCTGGAGGGGGATGCAGATGCTTGGTGGCGTCGGGTCGAGCCCCTAGAGTTTCAGGTCACCCGGCAGCTACCCTGGTCAGAGTTCAGGAGGATGACCCTTGACACTTACTTCTCCACGAGTGTGAAGAAGAGATAGAAGATGACTTGAAGAACCTGCAGCAAGGTGATCGCCCGGTGTGGGACTATTATCAGGAGTTTACGCAGTTGCTCAACTGCGTGCCCTACGTTGCCAGGGATGGGCTGCACCAGGTGGAGCTGTTTGAGACAGGCTTGCGCCCCGAGATCTTTACCATGGTACACGCCCAGAGGCTTCAGACTTTATCAGAGGCAGTGGATCATGCCCAGTGGGTCGAGAGGGGAGATCAGGTTTTTCTAGACGCGGAGGTCCGGTCGCTCAGAGTTCTGAGAAGAAGCGACCAGCATCAGATGAGGGGGGACAGGCCAGTTCCTGGAGGCCGCCCGACCATCCACCGCCTCAGTTTACGGCCGGGGGCGTCGGAGCGGCGAGGGCCTGGGGGATCCCAGAGGCCCCACAGCATCAGCAGCCCCAGCGACAGCAGCAGCACTCGCCAGCAGCAGAGGGTCGCAGTCGGGACAGCAGGGATCTCAGCGGCAGTCGCACAGGCAACAGCAGCAGCAGTCACTGGCAGTGCGGCCCCAGGCAGTTGTATCTTCTGCGGGGGTCCGCATTTCCCCGGCACTTGTGATCAGAGGTGGGGGCGTTGTTATGGCTGCGGGCAGGCAGGGCACATACGATCTTCATGCCCTTTTGCGGCATCAGTGGCGCCTTCTTCGGCCTCCGTTTCTCCTCCACTCAGCAGCGACCGCCAGCTCAGCGGCCCTATGCTTCTGCGAGCAGGGCTCCTTCCTCTACCCTGCAGACACCGACCACCACCTCAGAGCGGGCGAGTCTACGCCGCTCAGGTAGGGGACTCCGCGGCAGTCCGAACCACCGTGGTGGCATGTTATCACTTTTACTGTTTTTGGTTATTAGAGCTCGCACTTTATTTGATACGGGTGCATCACATTCTTTATTAGTAGGAGCCTTTGCATCATTCTCATGGACTAGAGTTAGGTCGGTTGCCAACATGCTTCGAGGTACAGATTCCTGGGTCACTTATTGTTTTGTAGGAGGAGTGTGCTGGTCGTGCCCGGTACAGATTGAGTCTTGGATTTTGCCAGCGGACCGTGATGGTCCTTAGTCAGCTGCGAGATTTTGACATTGTACTGGGGAATGGACTTGGCTGGCTCGCTATTTCGCGACGATTGATTGCGCCGCGGAGGTCTGTTACTTTTAGCGAGCCAGGCCAGGAGGTGTTCGTTTTCAGGGGGTGCCAGAGTGCTTTCTTTGCCTCTATGGTTTCGACTTCTCGTGCGAGGCAGATGATGCGCAGTGGATGCGTAGACTTTATTGGCATCTGTGGTTTAAGGAGCCTACGGCGGCTCCGGGACTCGCGGATATCCCGATTGCCCGCGAGTTCCCTGATGTGTTTCCTCCAGAGCTGTTTAGCATGCCGCCGGATAGGGAGGTCGAGTTTTTGATTGACGTGGTTCCCAGGAACCGCGCCAATCTCTAAGGCTCCTTACCGAATGGCACCGGCTGAGCTGCGAGAATTAAAGGCGAAACTCCAGGATTTAATGGATAGGGTTTTGTGAGACCGAGTGTATCGCCTTGGGGAGCGCCGGTGCTATTTGTGAAGAAGAAAGATGGTTCGCTTCGACTGTGCGTTGATTATCGGGAGCTGAATAAAGCGACCATCAAGAACAAGTACCCTTTGCCGCGCATTGATGATTTATTTGATCAGCTGCAAGGGACTTGTGTCTTCTCCAAGATCGACTTACAGTCTGGTTACCACCAATTGAAGGTGAAGGCCGAGGACATCCCAAAGACGGCATTCAGGTCGCGGTACGGCATTATGAGTTCACCGTCATGCCTTTTGGACTGACAAATGCCCCTGCAGCTTTTATGGATTTAATGAACAGGATTTTTCGACCATACCTGGATCGGTTCGTCGTTGTTTTTATTGATGACATCCTAGTTTATTCCCGAAGCGATGCGGAGCACGAGGAGCATCTGAGGATTGTGCTACAACTTCTGAGAGAGAGGAAGTTGTATGCCAAGTTATCTAAGTGTGAATTTTGGCTTCGGGAGGTTGTCTTTTTGGGCCACGTGATTTCAGCCGCTGGAGTGGCAGTAGACCCGGCGAAGATCGAGGCAGTCCGGGATTGGCCCCGACCGACGACGGTATCAGAGGTTCGCAGTTTCATGGGCTTAGCAGGATATTACCGTCGGTTTGTGGAAGGTTTTGCGAAACTTTCCACACCCCTCACTCGTTTGACGCGAAAAGGGATTAAGTTTATTTGGAGTGAGGATTGTCAGAGGAGCTTTGAGGAATTAAAGAACAGATTGATGTCGGCTCCTGTCCTTTCCCTCCCTGTTATGGGGAAAGGATACGTGGTATACAGCGACGCATCGCACAGTGGACTTGGTTGCGTGCTGATGCAGGAGGGAAGGGTGATCGCTTATGCCTCCCGGCAACTGAAGGATTATGAAAAGAATTACCCTACCCACGATTTGGAGCTAGCTGCGGTGATTTTTGCACTAAAGTTGTGGCGCCATTATCTGTATGGGGAGCATTGCAAGATTTATACCGACCACAAGAGCTTGAAATACCTATTCACGCAGAAGGAGCTCAACTTGAGGCAGCGTAGATGGTTGGAATTGTTGAAAGATTATGATGTAGACATATTATACCATCCTGGCAAGGCCAACGTGGTTGCTGATGCCCTGAGCAGGAGAGCAGTACAGAGTCTATCTTTGAGGATCACCGATCAGGCGCCATTACTTGAGCAGATGAGGCGGTTAGAGCTCGAGGTTGTGTCCCCTGGGGTCTCTGCTAGACTTATGTCTCTAGTCGTGCAGCCCACTCTGTTGGACAGGATTCGGGAGAGACAGAGTGAGGACCCCCACCTGGTGAGGATTCGAGAGCAGATGCAGACTGGTTTGATAGGGGACTTCTCAGTCGATGCTGCGGGAGTACTACGGTACTGGGACCGCGCGTGTGTGCCTATGGACGCAGAGATCCGAGAGCAGATCTTGAGGGAGGCCCACTATACACCTTACACCATCCATCCTGGTGGGACTAAGATGTATAGGGATCTTAAGGCACAGTTTTGGTGGAATGGGATGAAAAGAGACATTGGGAGATTTGTAGCACACTGTCTAACTTGTCAGCAAGTAAAGGCGGAGCATCGTGTACCTGCTGGCAAGTTGCAGAGTCTCCCAATCCCTGAATGGAAATGGGAACATGTTACGATGGATTTTGTCACTAGTTTGCCGAGAGCACAGACGGGAGCGGATGCTATCTGGGTAGTCGTGGACAGGCTTACCAAATCCGCTCACTTTCTGCCGGTTCAGATGACTTGGCCGATGGAGCGACTCGCACAGGTGTACTTGGCTGAGGTGGTTAGATTACACGGAGTACCTGTTTCCATCGTATCAGATAGAGACCCGAGGTTCGTCTCGCATTTCTGGAGGAGTTTACAGACAGCCTTGGGGACGCAGCTCCGATTCAGTACAGCATTCCACCCACAGACTGATGGGCAGTCAGAGCGCACTATTCAGACCCTCGAGGATATGTTGAGAGCATGCATTCTAGACTTTGGAGGAGGATGGTACCGACACTTGGGATTAGTTGAGTTTGCGTACAACAACAGCTATCAAGCGAGCATTCAGATGGCTCCGTTTGAAGCGTTGTATGGACGCAAGTGTCGGTCACCCCTTTATTGGAGTGACGTGGGTGAGAAGAAGACCTTGGGTCCTGATCTACTGTTAGAGGCAGAGGAAAAGGTCAGATTGATACGACGACACCTCGAGACCGCCCAGAGTCGACAGAGGAGTTATGCTGATACTCGACGGCGAGACTTAGAGTTCCAGGTGGGTGACCATGTTTTTCTGAAAGTCTCGCCTTCGAAGGGGATTCGGAGATTCGGTATTCGTGGGAAACTGAGCCCTCGTTATATTGGACCTTTTGAGGTGTTGGAGCGCTTAGGGCCAGTTGCCTACAGGCTTGCGCTTCCTCCCAGACTTTCGGGTGTTCACAATGTTTTTCATGTTTCGACACTGAGGAGGTATGTTCATGACCCGTCTCATATTATCGATTTCACTCCATTGGAGGTTGCTGAGGACCTGAGTTATGTTGAGCGGCCGTTGAGGATCTTGGATCGTGAGGTTAGGGAGTTGCGCAGTCGGGCCATCCCCTATGTGAAGGTTCTCTGGAGCAGTCATGATGAGCGCGAGGCTACCTGGGAGTTGGAGTCAGCGATGATGGATGCTCACCCCCACTTGTTTGAGGCCGCTACCTGAGGTATGACTTTTGTTTCGAGGACGAAACTTTTTCTTGTAGGGGAGGATGTAGTGTACCGGTTTTCCCATGCAACTTTCCGGTGAATCCATTGTGTAGAACACCTAGTGTTGGTGTCTGGCCCATGGTGCATCGAAGGGGTGCCACAGATGGACCTCGTGAGACTTGGATAGATGATTTGGCCTTCGGCTGTGATTGCCGAATTTTAGAAAAGGTTTTGGGCCAATCTGAGGTTGGATTTGGATTCAGCGCGGAAAAACGCTTGAAAACGGCTATTTGCTTGTTGAATTTGGAGTCCGGATGACCAAATGCGGGCTTCCGGAAGATTTGGGGGATTTTCGGTGCATGGGGGAGCCTCGTGGACCGGCCTGAGCCACGTGGCGGCCTATTATTGGCCGGCTCACGCAGCTCGGTCCACGGGGTAGCGCGGCGGTGCATGGACCGCAGGCGGGTGGCACGTGGCGTGCCCGGATAGGCCGGCGCACGCGGCACGGCTCATTGGATTTGCGGGATTGCGGTGGACCGGGCGCACGGCACGTGGCGGCGTCGGATTCGTCGGCCCACGTGGGCGCGGTCCACGGGTGCGCGGGGGGGGCGCCTCGGTACTGTGCACGCACGTGCGCGCACAGTGGCGCAGGCGGGGCGGTCGGCCGCACTCGAGTGCGACACGCGTCGCCTCGAGATTGGGCGGCCGTACCTACCCCGCTGACCGCGAGGGGGACACGCGGCGTGTCGTGGGCGCGGGGATCCGCTGTCCCCTGTTCGGGGCTACGTGGCGCTCCCTAGCGCTTCCGGGCGCGTCGGACGGAAGGGTGCAACCCGGGTTTCCGGGCGCAGTGCGCCCGGAAACCGCGCCCGAAAACCCGGCCCGTTATGCTTGTGGGCTGGGCCTATAAATAGGACCCCCCTTTCGTTTCTTTGTCTTTTTTGGACCTTTTTCACTGGGCTCCCTTCACAGAAGTTCCTCCTCTCTCAGTGCTCTACCCTTTGAAGAAGTTTGAAGATTTTTGGAGGCACGCTTCCCGAGGTTCACCATTTTATGGCGCGGCGCGACGCTTGTTCTCCGGCGATCCTCTTCGCCCCTTCTCAGTGTTTGGACTCCTCCGACTCACCCCGACCTCGGAATCCGCCGATTCTTGCGCCGTTGGACTCACGACAGGTAGGGCTTCAACTCCTGTGTTTTATGGTTCCTCGATTTCCGTGCTGATCTTGGATTTTTCTTAGCACCCATTTGACCCTTTTTCTTCGCGGACTTTTGGGACAGCACTGCAGTGTTCTTGCCATATCTTTTCGCTCAGGTGTCGGAACGAGGCGATTCAAGAGGCAATTTTCATCTACGCTTCGCAAGGAGTCTCCTGGATTTTTCTCAGAATTTTATGAATTTTACTCGAGGGTGAGAATCTTCTTCCTCTGTGGTTCCTTGTTACAGGAATTTAGTGCAGTTTGGATTCGGGGTGTACCCCTTGTCGGATTTTTATCTCAGCGTAGGAAACTCCAAATTGGGCGTGCAGGTACTTGTTTCGACGGGCTCGTCGCAAGGATCGCGATAGTATTTTTCTTGGATTTTTCTGGACATTATTCGCAGGTGAAAATTAGTGAATTGTGGACTGCTGGTTTGGGGGGACAGATTCTGGAATTGTGGATGTTTAGCTTATGTATTTTCCTTTGGGGTACTTTGTACAGATTGGTGGTGTATTTGGACTGGTCTTGGACTTCGCCTTTGGATAATTGGAATAGCGCTTCAGGTGGGTGATGTTGTGAACCTCCTACTTGTGAATGTCACTAGGCCTATTAGAATGCCATGATTATATGTAATTAATGGTGAATGTATCTAGCATGCTTGTATGAGATTAAGGTTCCTTTGCTATTACTTGCATTGTTAGCAAGCTACAAGTTAGTAAGTGGTGTTTCCATGTTTAGATATGCAATTTAATTAGTTGGAAAGAATGCTATAGCCATATCATATTGTATGTTGAGGGAAGGTTTGGGCATGTGATTAGAATGAATGTTGTAAAAGGGGTACTTGCTAGTAGATTGTGCATCTAAAATGTATTAAGTATCATATATCTTACCACATGTACATCGGGATTTGCCCAAACACTTAATGTTGCATATGTTTGAATAATTGGAATAATTATGGCAAATAAAGGACTTTGCATGCTTGAATGGTCATCTAGGTAGGCCACCTTTTTCTGCTACACCAACTTATTGGAATTGACTTAGGAGAAACCATGCTTTTGTTTATTCTCCTGTCGTCTAGCCTAAAGGGATTGTGTAGTCAGATGTTCAGAGTTGGGACAGTCGGGGATTGAGTTTTGGGGGTTGCGGCGACCGCGGACTGTGGGCGGTTGACCGGATTATTATTATTACTTTTGCACCAGATTGGGGGTAGGGGATCGAGTTTCCCTTTTAGTGGATGGGTTTTCCCACTTTGATCAGGGTCGTGACCCCGTCCTGCTATTTATGGTACTGATGATACTAGTGACAGTGATGCTATGCTCGTGTGGGGTCGCTCCCCTCGAGTGCCACTCCGGAGTAGGATTTCGACCGTGTTGGGTGCCGGTCAGGCCGTGTTGGGTGCCGGTCAGGCCGTGTTGGGTTCCGGTCTATTTGGACAGGGGAGATACTCAGTTGTGAGGTTGACAGCAGAGCAGGCAGTACCAGTGTTTACTGGTGTTTTGATTGTGTTGGTCTGTCAGTCCTTACGTTCTGGTGCTTGCCTTTAGCCATTCTCTAGCAGACATCGTAGAGGCATGTTAGTGGTAGCTTTGCATCAGTAGTGTACTTGTAGCTTACCACATTTGTTTCATTTTCTTCGCCTCTGATAGTCCTAGTGGGCATGTCTGAGTTTGAGGTCTACCCACTAGGGGAGGCTACTGTTTTTATAGTAGTTCTCACCCCCCCCCACTGTTTTCTCTTTTCTGTTCCCCTTTGTTTTGCAGAGTTCTCTGCGGGAGTTGCGGGACCCTCTTCCCTGGACCGAGGTAAGAGGATCGCCGACTAGATAGCCACTGCCCCCGAGTTCGAGTTTTTGATAGTTTTGATGTATCCCCAGTACACTCAGACGGTTGTATTTTCCTTTTATTTTGGGTCTGGCTGCGGCCAGCTGGTTGTATATATATTTCGTGAGCTGGGAGAGACACTTGTATATTTTTGAGAGCTTACTGTACTTTATTTCCAGCATTTGTCTGAGTTGTATTAGTTTTAGTTAGCTCTGTTTTATGCTCCTTTATTACTTGTTTTATATCTGAGCAGGTTATCAGCGCTTCGTGTACACGGAAAATTCCCTATGCACGGCGGATCTGTGGACGGGCCCGGGTTCTGGTTTACACCCGGGGCGTGACATTTCAACTATCCCACCTTATACCAACCAAGAGATTGTTCAAAATATAAGAGTTTTGCATATAAATCCCAAATGCTTCAACTAAAGATTTTCTCATAAAATACTATCAAGCATCCATAACATGTGGTAGCTTCACACACAAACCAGACGACCGGGGTGGCAGCTCTTTCCAGCATGTGGTGGTAGTTTTCACACTCCTTTCGGATGTAACTCTTTCCACATCTTTTACAATTCATTTATTTACCCTTGTAAGAATGCAATCTCTTACGTGAAAGAATTAAATCCCAAATTTTAGTCTATCGGTTGTCTCATGTTTATCACAATGAATTCACACAACCGAGATAGATTAAGCATCTAAAGATCACACATGATTTCTAAAATTTGATGCTTATAATATCAAAAACTCCTATAATGAAGTATCTTCAAGATTATGATTATGGAGTAAAGTTGATAATCCAAATAAAATTAATTTGGAGTGAATAAAAGTGAAACCCTTTTTATTCAATGCACTTGTTCAGTAAAAACCCTTTTGTTCAAAAACAAAGTATAAAAACGAAGAGCATTGAAAAACATGTAATGCAAAGATTAAGAAAGATATGAAGGGGAAAACCAATCAAAGCATTACATACAGTCATAAGCTATTTAGAACTTAAGACAAGGAAAGATATCACCTTTCCGAATCCAAAATCGCTGGATTTTGGGTTGTCTTGATTCGTTGTGGCCGGGGGTTGTCCGCTTTGACTGTTGGTCCACCTTAGGTCTTTGCCTTGCAGTGATCCACTTGTATGATTGATGATGTGGCTCGGACCTTTGGTAGGTTGAGTGAACTCCTTTGACTTGATGTGTCTTTTGATTCCGTTGAGTTCGCTCCGTAGATAAAGTTGCCGAAGAATTCTTCTTTCCTTTTTTCGGGCAATTCTTCACCAAATGTCCTTCAAGTCCACATAAGTGACATGTTCTTCCTTTCAATTTGAATGTGGAACTTGAAGCATGCACAGTTTGATCCTTTTTAAAACCCAAACCAACCTTGCTTGTTTGACCTAATCCGGACATACCGTCAAAGTTTTTGAAACCGGTTGAAAGCCTTTGTATGTCGGATTTGAGTTGATGAACTTGCTTGGTCAAAGCTTGGTTGGTGACATGAATTTCCTCAAACTGCTTTTCTAGAAAACCAATCTTGTCCATATATGATTTAGCGTTTGTCTCCGATTGGTTTAGCTTTTCTTGGAGGATTTTATTGTTATTCAATAAACGTCCTTGTTCCTCCTCGAGATCATGAAGTTTTATCTTTAAAGCATGATTCTCGTCTTGATTCTCAAGTCGTTGCTTCCTCAACTTCTTGATATGTTTGGCCATCTTCTTAGATTCCGCAAGAAGTTGTTGATATGCCTCAACGAGTTCTTCCTCGTCCGACTCCCCCTCACTTGATGACTCTCCGCCGGTTGTTGATGTTTCATACAAAATCAAAGGAGTAGAGTCAGTGACTAAAGATGATAAACAATTATTAGAAGAGGGAAAATGAGAGGCATGAGAAGCAACGATTTTTCCTTTTTCCTCTTTACTTGAGGTTGATTCATTAGAAGTAGAATCGTCCCAAGTTTTCGCTTGCAAAGCCTTCTTTTTATATGATTTCTTAGAAGGACAATCCATTGAAAAATGGCCGTAGCCTTTGCATCGATAGCATTGGATTTCCCCTTCGAAATCATCTTTTTCTTTTTCTTTAGAAGGTTTTGCAAAGCTTTTGAGTTTAGAGGATTTAGAACCCGATGATCCTTTAGAAGATTTCGTGGATGAAGATCCATCGGTTCGATTCTTCCAAAACTTTCGACGAAATTTCTTTACGATCCGCGCCAATTGTTCTTCAAAATCGGCAAAAGAGATTTCATCGTCGGAACTTGATTCGCTATCTTCTTCCTTTGTTGATTTGAATGCAATACCTGTAAGCTTAGAAGAAGACTTGGAAGAAACTTGATTAGTAGGAAAAGTCATTTCATAAGTTTGCAAAGCACCTACTAATTCCTCTATACTCATCTCATCCGGATGACTAACGGTTTCAATGGCGGTAACCTTTGCCCTAAACCGTTCCGGAAGAGTCCGAAGTATCTTTCTTACAATTTTCGACTCCGGGATCTTTTCTCCTAAATTAGCACATGTATTTATTACATCTTGAAGTCTAGTGTAATAATCTGTAAACAATTCATGCTCTTCCATATGAATAGAGTCAAATTGACTTGTAAGCATCTGGAGCTTTTGAATTTTTACAAGATTAGTACCCTCATGTGTAATTTTGAGAATATCCCAAATTTCCTTCGCGGTTTCACACGCGGAAATTCATGTGAACTCAGTCGAGGAAAGAGAATTAAATAAAGCATTCATACCTTTCCCATTGTAAGAAGATCTTTCAAATTCCTCTTTGGACCATCTAGAGCGAGGTTTTGGGGTAGTAGAATTTCCTACTTCCTCAACAGGATGCACCCAACCGTATTCCACGGATTGCCATACTCGCTCATCAATTGCGATGAGAAAAGCTCTCATCCGCACTTTCCAATAAGCATAATTAGTCCCATCAAAAAGAGGAGGTCTATAAATATTACCACTTTCACCCATCATGATAGATAAACCTAAAACCCGCTCTGATTCCAATTGTAGGTTTTTATAGGATCCACAAGGATCTAAATATGTCACGCCCCGGGGTGGAAACTGCCACCCGGGCTCGCCAACAGATCCGCCATCTGTACGGAAACTGCCGTACAGATGAAGCGTCTAACCTGCAGAAAGAATCAACTACAGTATACAGATATCAGAGAGCTGAAAGTAGACTACTAAAACTGAAGTCCAAACACTGTACAACTGAAAATAATACAATAACCATCTCCCCAAATACTATCATATACAAAGTCCTCTGATACAAAACTCAAAAGGGAGGTATCTCCAATGAATACATCAGTGTACAGACTCTCGATAAATGAATATCCTCACTACAACAGTCTCTCAAACTGTAAAATAAAGTACAACTCTATACCTCACAACAAAGGTCTCTCAACAGAGGAAAAAGAAGAAAACTAATCTACTGAAGCTCTCCTCTGAAGGGGTACCGCTACACTCCAATGACGGGTAGGGAACTAGCTCGCGACTCCCTCGCCTCGGTCAGAAGGATCAGCAACTGGAGCAACAGGAACAGGAGGAGAAGTTCCTGGGGAAAAAGACACCACGACGGGTGTGAGAACTACTTCCCACAGTAGTTCTCAGTGGGTGCCGTCAACAAGCCCAACGGTCTGCCCACCAAGTCTACTAGAGGCCAAAGATAACAACGCAATGCAAACTGAAACAAGAAAAGCTGGAGCTACTCTACAGCTACCATGCCTCTATCTAGATACTCCAAAAGTGGAGCAGATGCAAGTAAAAGAGACCACTCGCACCCAAGGTGCTCAATAGACCCAATCGAACTGACTGCCTCATAGGGTCCAGTCAAGCCTGCGCCTGTCGACTAGGAACGCGCCTGCCCACTACCACGCATCCCCATGAGGACGGGATTTACGTGGGGCGTCCTGCCCGACTAACTCACCCCTCGCGCAAAACTGCCTCAACAGGCCCATCGTATCCACAGCGGCATCTCAGGGACGCGACTCCAACTGAGGAACACGGCGCGGCATAGAGTATCACAAATTGGCATAAGCAGACTAGTCAAAATCCACGCTCACTCTCAGAACGGTAGGACTCAGGATCCCCAAATACCTCGCACGACAGTCGGAGAACTCTCGACGACTCAGCTGCTCGTCTAACACGAAACACGAGACACTAGCCTCGCCAACGGCTCGCAGCACAAGGCTCACTGGCTGGAGATACTCCACAGCCAGGAACGACCCACAACTCAGGGTAACAAAACAGGTCGGACAACACTCAACGACCTGGGACCACCGTCAACCCCAACGGTTCCCAACAGGGTGGGCCGGAAGATACTCGACGGCCCGGGACTGCCGTCTGCGCAACGGCTCCCTCTACGACGGCACAACAGGGAAACAAGACCTCCCGGGACTACCGTTTACCCAAACGGCTCCCGGCACAGATAAGCAACCCAGCTACAACTACCAGACTCCACTCTGCTCCCAAGCAAGAGTGCAAAAGCATCCCACACTAAAAGCAAGTCCCAACCTCTCGGCCCACTACCCGGGCGAGAAAACACTATGTCCAGGGATGAAGGAACAGTGTGGATGTCTAAGCATAAATAACCCTAGCCCAAGTGAGGGTTTTCTACTAGTCTGGTTACACATACAACATATGACGGGGGTGCTAGGTCAAGTTCCAAGATAACCACATTAACCGATAATAAAGGGATAGCCATTCCAACAATCTAGCATGCTACACAAGGAAATAAACTATCATGCATAGTCCTACATTAATAGAATTAATGTACATTCCATAAAACTTGGAGATAAGGCCACCCACCTCGATTTGCCACCAATTGCTCGTAGACACTTGCAATTGGAATCCACGCGATCCGCACGCAAAACGGGGCACGCCGTCGGAGTCCGCACGCAAAACGGAGCACGCCGCCGGAGTCCGCACGCAAAACGGAGCACGCTGCCGGAGTCCGCACCAAAAACGAAGTCCGCATGCAAAACGGTGCACGGTGCCAGGATCCGCACGCCAAACGGAGTCCGCACGCAAAACGGTGCACGGTGCCAGGATCCGCACGCCAAACGGAGTCCGCACGCAAAACGGTGCACGGTGCCGGAGTCCGCACGCAAAACGGTGCACGGTGCCGGAGTCCGCACGCAAAACGGAGTCCGCACGCAAAACGGTGCACGGTGCCGGAGTCCGCACGCAAAACGATGCACGGTGCCAGGATCCGCAAGCCAAACGGAGTCCGCACGCAAAACGGTGCACGGTGCCGGAGTCCGCACGCAAAACGGTGCACGGTGCCGGAGTCCGCACGCAAAACGGAGTCCGCATGCAAAACGGTGCACGGTGCCGGAGTCCGCACGTAAAACGGTGCACGGTGCCAGGATCCGCACGCCAAACGGAGTCCGCACGCAAAACGGTGCACGGTGCCGGATTCAGCACGCAAAACGATGCACGGTGCCCAACACAGAAAGGAGCAAGAGGGTCAGTTACAGTCTAAAAGATCGCCCCAAAACTGTACAAAAATACAGTAAAACCAACACACGGGACCTACCCGACTGCGCCGCCGTCGCCGCGACACCCCCATCGGAAGCCTCGCGCGCTCCACGAGGCCTACAATGCCTCGCCGCAACACTCCCCGACCTTCTCTCTCACTCTCCCTCACTCTCGGATGAAGAAAGAAACGAAGAAGGAGAAGAGGTGGCTTGCGGGGAGGAAGAAGAAGAAGAAAAAGAGGAAAAGGGGAGGGGGCGGTCCACGGTGCACGGTGCACCGTGCACCGGTCGGTGCACCACACCCACCCGGGTGCACCCGGCCCACGCAAGAGGAAGGGCACCCACGTGGCCGCGTCCCTGCGCGCCACGCGGCCGCGCAGCTCACGCGCCACACGGGCGCGTGACACCGGGCCGCCCACAGGCGCGGGACACGCGCCCGTGACACGGGCGTGCGGCCCAGCGCCCGCGCGGGCGCCAACTGGGGTCCGCCACGTGGCGGCCCCCACGTGGCCCGCGCATGGTGCGCCTGTGCACCTGACGCGCGCGGTCGCGTCAGCCGCGCCTCGCCTGACGCGCCGCAGCCTCCTCGGGATCTGTGCCACGTGTGTCTCGATCCGTGTGCCGCGACGCCTCGAAAAGCGCGCACGCCTACCGGACTCCAAAACCAACAAATAAATAGTCCATTCTTAGCGATTTCACGCGCTGAATCCAAAAACGATGTCCAATTCTCCAAATTCTCACCCGAAAATTTGCCGAATGCCCACTCGATCCGATTTTCGCGCCGGGTCCATTTTTAAAGTCCGATTTGCCCAATTCCAACTCTAAAAATTCCCGAAGGCGACCGGAGAGGTAAACTTTTATCCGGACTTCACCCGGAGTCTAATTTTGACATCGGAATCGCGCGAAAACACATCTAAACACCCGACGGGTCCTCCAACTTCCCACGGGGTCTCAATTTAAGCCCGAAGTCCACCACTTGTGTCCAAATTGCGCGCAACCCACGCAGGCCTCCAGTGATGCAAGCAGATCCCAAATTGCATCACAAATCCATTTCTGGGCCCCCAACACGCGCACCAACACCCCCAACGGCGATCGAAAGCTGCCCAACAACCAGCAACCCTACGCGGGGGATTCCAGGACCTCACATCCTCCCCCACTAAAAGAAAGTTTCGTCCTCGAAACTAGATCAAGCCCATCAGGAGTCAAGAATACCACGGCTAGGTATCAAACAATACGCCTCCAGCTCCCCCACTCGCTCCTCGTGATTACTCCGCAACAACAACAACAAGTACGGCATGACCCGATGTGCAATTCTCTCATCTCTCGAGCCAGAAATTGCAACGGGCGTCCCTCGTACTCCAATAATCACAGATCTCAAAGGGGCAAGTAAATCACGGGCGAGGAAAAATCACATCACTACTGAGCTGAGACGTGAAAAACCAAGGGCTCCACTAAAAGGCTGGGGGAAAACTGAAATAACTACAAGTGTAATACGCACCTAACCACAACATGGTGCCACCCTCAACAAGACGACCCGAAGCATACCCGCAGACTCGTCCAATAAGGAAGGGAAATCCAATAAGTTGGGGTCTTCACTCGGTCACTTCCCGATCCAAAACCACCTGAGTGGACTACTCAACTACAGGCTACCCTCAAAAGGGATCCTCAAGAGACACAATCTCGTGCCACAGTTGGTCGCTCAACATGCTATCATAACCCCAACGGACCCACGGGTCGAAGTCGATCCCTCAACTCATAAAGAACACCTTAACGGGGACCAAACCGTCGGTGAACGGGACTGAAAACTGGCTCACAAGGCGATCATAAAGCTGATGCCCAACTCGCGGTCAAAAGTCCGAAACATCCAAAAGACTTTCACCGTTGTGTACCTATAACGTGGCATCACTGCCGTGCACCCACGGCGTGGCATTACTGCCGTGTAACAACGGCGTGGCCTCACTACCGTGCGCCACCGGCGTGGCATCACCACCATGTATCAACGGTGTGGCATCACCACCGCGTATCAACGGAGTGGCATCACTGCCGTGTATCAACGGCGTGGCATCACTGTCGTGTACCAACGGCGTGGCATTACTGCCATGTAACAACGGCGTGGCATTACTGCCGTGTAACAACGGCGTGGCATCACTGCCGTGCGCCAACGGCGTGGCATCACTGCCGTGTAACAACGGCGTGGCATCACTGCCGTGCGCCAACGGCGTCGCATCACTGCCGTGTAACAACGGCGTGGCATCACTGCCGTGCGCCAACGGCGTGGCATCACCACCGTGTATCAACGGAGTAGTATACCCAAGCATCAAGGCCTCAGATCCTCACAGTACTATACCCAACACTACCTCGAAATCCCGGAGCTGAGGAAGAGCCAAAAGATCAACAGGCAAAAACCAGGGCCCCAACTGCACTGGGCAGGACCAATAACACCCATCTATGTGCAACACGTGATCAGGTATCTGAACCTCACGAGCACAAGCTAAGGGTACTATCTCTAGCCCATACATCGATGCAAATGCCCTAGCACTCTCACAGCTATGTCGGAGAACCCTCAACGACTCAACTCACAGCAACACCCCACTCATAGGCGAGAGGAACCGACTGTCGCGGCCAAAATCCAAAAATCCCGATAGACCGGTGCCTAGAACCCCAATCCAACAAGAACAGACTCTAGGCTCAGTCTATCGAAGTTTTCGCTCCTTTACCGTTCAGGGATTCGGTCCCTCTCGTTCAAAGCGGGAAACTATCTCAACAAGCAGCTCACGGCTGGAGACGCTCCCGGTAGTCCATCAGGACGAACTCGACGCCATCAAATCTCGGCGTCCTGTCGGGTCATCTTAATCTCACTAAAATAACCACCTGGTAACTCGGCCGGAGGTGAAAATCGCCTCAACAGGCCGAACCTTCGCCACTCATTGGGCGACATCGCCCCTCACTGGGCGGCCTCGCCTCTCGCTGGGCGGCATCGCCACTCACTGGGCGGCATCGCCCCTCACTGGGCGGCCTCGCCTCTCGCTGGGCGGCATCGCCACTCACTGGGCGGCATCGCCCCTCACTGGGCGGCATCGCCTCTGGTAGCTCGGCCAGGGGAAAGTATCCATCTGGTAACTCAGCCAGTGATAATTATCATCTGGTAACTCGGCCAGTGATAATTATCCATCTGGTAACTCGGCCAGTGATAATTACCCATCTGGTAACTCGGCCAGTGATAATTATCCATCTGGTAACTCGGCAAGCGATAATTATCCATCTGGTAACTCGGCCAGTGATAATTATCCATCTGGTAACTCGGCCAGCGATAATTATCCATCTGGTAACTCGGCCAGTGATAATTATCATCTGGTAACTCGGCCAGTGATAATTATCCATCTGGTAACTCGGCCAGCGATAATTATCCATCTGGTAACTCGGCCAGTGATAATTATCCATCTGGTAACTCGGCCAGCAATAATTATCATCTGGTAACTCGGCCAGTGATAATTATCCATCTGGTAACTCGGCCAGCGATAATTATCCATCTGGTAACTCGGCCAGTGATAATTATCCATCTGGTAACTCGGCCAGTGATAATTATCCATCTGGTGACTCAGCCAGTGATAATTATCCATCTGGTAACTCGACCAGTGATAATTATCATCTGGTAACTCGGCCAGTGATAATTATACATCTGGTAACTCGGCCAGCGATAATTATCCATCTGGTAACTCGGCCAGCGATAATTATCCATCTGGTAACTCGGCCAGTGATAATTATCCATCTGGTAACTCGGCCAGCGATAATTATCCATCTGGTAACTCGGCCAGTGATAATTATCATCTGGTAACTCGGCCAGTGATAATTATCCATCTGGTAACTCGGCCAGCGATAATTATCCATCTGGTAACTCGGCCAGTGATAATTATCCATCTGGTAACTCGGCCAGCAATAATTATCATCTGGTAACTCGGCCAGTGATAATTATCCATCTGGTAACTCGGCCAGTGGAAATGCCCGCCTGGTAACTCAGCCAGGGAAAATGCCCTCTTGGTAACTCAGCCAGGGAAAACGCTCTCCTGGTAACTCAGCCAGGGAAAACGCTCTCCTGGTAACTCGGCCAGGGAAAAGGCTCTCCTGGTGACTCGGCCAGGGAAAATGCCCTCCTGGTGACTCGGCCAGGGAAAATGCCCTCCTGGTGACTCGGCCAGGGAAAATGCCCTCCTGGTGACTCGGCCAGGGAAAATGCCCTCCTGGTGACTCGGCCAGGGAAAATGCCCTCCTGGTAACTCGGCCAGGGAAAATGCCCTCCTGGTGACTCGGCCAGGGAAAATGCCCTCCTGGTAACTCGGCCAGGGAAAATGCGTCCTTTTCACAACACGACGTCTCAGGGGTATCGCCACCCACTGCACAACTACAAACGTCAGGACACAACAACCATACGACCCAATCCAGCGAAAGTCTAAGACATGTCATCCATTCCATAGCACTATGTTGTCTGCAACCAACATAATCGATTTAGGAGAATAAACATGCCAAACTCTCATCCTGTCTCTTGGGAGAGATAAAAACTCAATCAGGACTCTCGCTAAAAGTCACGACTCTCACGTAGTCATTCTAATATCCAACCACAAGCCTAGGGTTTCTAAGTCCACCACGACCTACAACCTAGGCTCTGATACCACTCTAATCTGTCACGCCCCGGGGTGGAAACTGCCACCCGGGCTCGCCAACAGATCCGCCATCTGTACGGAAACTGCCGTACAGATGAAGCGTCTAACCTGCAGAAAGAATCAACTACAGTATACAGATATCAGAGAGCTGAAAGTAGACTACTAAAACTGAAGTCCAAACACTGTACAACTGAAAATAATACAATAACCATCTCCCCAAATACTATCATATACAAAGTCCTCTGATACAAAACTCAAAAGGGAGGTATCTCCAATGAATACATCAGTGTACAGACTCTCGATAAATGAATATCCTCACTACAACAGTCTCTCAAACTGTAAAATAAAGTACAACTCTATACCTCACAACAAAGGTCTCTCAACAGAGGAAAAAGAAGAAAACTAATCTACTGAAGCTCTCCTCTGAAGGGGTACCGCTACACTCCAATGACGGGTAGGGAACTAGCTCGCGACTCCCTCGCCTCGGTCAGAAGGATCAGCAACTGGAGCAACAGGAACAGGAGGAGAAGTTCCTGGGGAAAAAGACACCACGACGGGTGTGAGAACTACTTCCCACAGTAGTTCTCAGTGGGTGCCGTCAACAAGCCCAACGGTCTGCCCACCAAGTCTACTAGAGGCCAAAGATAACAACGCAATGCAAACTGAAACAAGAAAAGCTGGAGCTACTCTACAGCTACCAGGCCTCTATCTAGATACTCCAAAAGTGGAGCAGATGCAAGTAAAAGAGACCACTCGCACCCAAGGTGCTCAATAGACCCAATCGAACTGACTGCCTCATAGGGTCCAGTCAAGCCTGCGCCTGTCGACTAGGAACGCGCTTGCCCACTACCACGCATCCCCATGAGGACGGGATTTACGTGGGGCGTCCTGCCCGACTAACTCACCCCTCGCGCAAAACTGCCTCAACAGGCCCATCGTATCCACAGCGGCATCTCAGGGACGCGACTCCAACTGAGGAACACAGCGCGGCATAGAGTATCACAAATTGGCATAAGCAGACTAGTCAAAATCCACGCTCACTCTCAGAACGGTAGGACTCAGGATCCCCAAATACCTCGCACGACAGTCGGAGAACTCTCGACGACTGAGCTGCTCGGCTAACTCGAAACACGAGACACTAGCCTCGCCAACGGCTCGCAGCACAAGGCTCACTGGCTGGAGATACTCCACAGCCAGGAACGACCCACAACTCAGGGTAACAAAACAGGTCGGACAACACTCAACGACCTGGGACCACCGTCAACCCCAACGGTTCCCAACAGGGCGGGCCGGAAGATACTCGACGGCCCGGGACTGCCGTCTGCGCAACGGCTCCCTCTACGACGGCACAACAGGGAAACAAGACCTCCCGGGACTACCGTTTACCCAAACGGCTCCCGGCACAGATAAGCAACCCAGCTACAACTACCAGACTCCACTCTGCTCCCAAGCAAGAGTGCAAAAGCATCCCACACTAAAAGCAAGTACCGACCTCTCGGCCCACTACCCGGGCGAGAAAACACTATGTCCAGGGATGAAGGAACAGTGTGGATGTCTAAGCATAAATAACCCTAGCCCAAGTGAGGGTTTTCTACTAGTCTGGTTACACATACAACATATGACGGGGGTGCTAGGTCAAGTTCCAAGATAACCACATTAACCGATAATAAAGGGATAGCCATTCCAACAATCTAGCATGCTACACAAGGAAATAAACTATCATGCATAGTCCTACATTAATAGAATTAATGTACATTCCATAAAACTTGGAGATAAGGCCACCCACCTCGATTTGCCACCAATTGCTCGTAGACACTTGCAATTGGCATCCACGCGATCCGCACGCAAAACGGGGCACGCCGTCGGAGTCCGCACGCAAAACGGAGCACGCCGCCGGAGTCCGCACGCAAAACGGAGCACGCTGCCGGAGTCCGCACCAAAAACGGAGTCCGCACGCAAAACGGTGCACGGTGCCAGGATCCGCACGCCAAACGGAGTCCGCACGCAAAACGGTGCACGGTGCCAGGATCCGCACGCCAAACGGAGTCCGCACGCAAAACGGTGCACGGTGCCGGAGTCCGCACGCAAAACGGTGCACGGTGCCGGAGTTCGCACGCAAAACGGAGTCCGCACGCAAAACGGTGCACGGTGCCGGAGTCCGCACGCAAAACGGTGCACGGTGCCAGGATCCGCAAGCCAAACGGAGACCGCACGCAAAACGGTGCACGGTGCCGGAGTCCGCACGCAAAACGGTGCACGGTGACGGAGTCCGCACGCAAAACGGAGTCCGCACGCAAAACGGTGCACGGTGCCGGAGTCCGCACGCAAAACGGTGCACGGTGCCAGGATCTGCACGCCAAACGGAGTCCGCACGCAAAACAGTGCACGGTGCCGGAGTCCGCACGCAAAACGATGCACGGTGCCCAACACAGAATGGAGCAAGAGGGTCAGTTACAGTCTAAAAGATCGCCCCAAAACTGTACAAAAATACAGTAAAACCAACACACGGGACCTACCCGACTGCGCCGCCGTCGCCGCGACACCCCCATCGGAAGCCTCGCGCGCTCCACGAGGCCTACAATGCCTCGCCGCAACACTCCCCGACCTTCTCTCTCACTCTCCCTCACTCTCGGATGAAGAAAGAAACGAAGAAGGAGAAGAGGTGGCTTGCGGGGAGGAAGAAGAAGAAGAAAAAAAGGAAAAGGGGAGGGGGCGGTCCACGGTGCACGGTGCACCGTGCACCGGCCGGTGCACCACACCCACCCGGGTGCACCCGGCCCACGCAAGAGGAAGGGCGGCCACGTGGCCGCGTCCCTGCCCGCCACGCGGCCGCGTAGCTCACGCGCCACACGGGCGCGTGACACCGGGCCGCCCACAGGCGCGGGACACGCGCCCGTGACACGGGCGTGCGGCCCAGCGCCCGCGCGGGCGCCAACTGGGGTCCGCCACGTGGCGGCCCCCACGTGGCCCGCGCATGGTGCGCCTGTGCACCTGAAGCGCGCGGTCGCGTCAGCCGCGCCTCGCCTGACGCGCCGCAGCCTCCTCGGGATCCGTGCCACGCGTGTCTCGATCCGTGTGCCGCGACGCCTCGAAAAGCGCGCACGCCTACCGGACTCCAAAACCAACAAATAAATAGTCCATTCTTAGCGATTTTCGGCGCTGAATCCAAAAACGATGTCCAATTCTCCAAATTCTCACCCGAAAATTTGCCGAATGCCCACTCGATCCGATTTTCGCGCCGGGTCCATTTTTAAAGTCCGATTTGCCCAATTCCAACTCTAAAAATTCCCGAAGGCGACCGGAGAGGTAAACTTTTATCCGGACTTCACCCGGAGTCTAATTTTGACATCGGAATCGCGCGAAAACACATCTAAACACCCGACGGGTCCTCCAACTTCCCACGGGGTCTCAATTTAAGCCCGAAGTCCACCACTTGTGTCCAAATTGCGCGCAACCCACGCAGGCCTCCAGTGATGCAAGCAAATCCCAAATTGCATCACAAATCCATTTCTGGGCCCTCAACACGCGCACCAACACCCCCAACGGCGACCGAAAGCTGCCCAACAACCAGCAACCCTACGCGGGGGATTCCAGGACCTCACAAAATAGGTACTATCAAACAACTAGAGGGGGGGTGAATAGGTGTAATACTTAAAAACTCAATCTCAGTGCAAAATAAAAACCAATGCGGAAAATAAAAATAGCACACCGAGATTTACGTGGAAACTCCAATCCAGGAGAAAAACCATGGGACCAACACGCAATAACAATCCACTAAGAATAGAAGAATAACAAGGTGATTACCGACTCCACGGACTCAACCCCTCCTTCAGCTTCTTCGGACCTTGCGCTGACCGGTTGGATATCCGCGCAATAACAATCCCTAAGAAAAGAAGAATAACAAGGTGATTACCATCTCCACGGATTTAACCCCTCCTTCAATTTCTTGGACCTCGCGCTCCACCGTTTTGCCCGTCCACTGCTCACGTTCGAATCCACGAACGCACGCTTCGAATCCACGAAACGCCTTTAGCACACCGAATCCACGATGCCACGTCGAATCCACGACGCAAACTCAGTCGATAAGAATAATGACTTCGATGGTGATCCTTTGCTTAGATTATCAATGAAGAACCATAGAAGAAATCTCTAAGCAAAGATTAGATCAATTCGACAAAAGATATGTTCTTGAAAGAACCATCGAATTGACCTAAAAGAGGCTATAAAGAAGATCGATAAAAACCTAGCCTCTAGGGTTGCTCTCAAGTGTTTTATAAATTAATCGGTAGAGAACACACGTTTTTGAGAAACCCTAAGTGTCTATTTATAGTTTAGAAACCTTTGGAAAGAGATAAGAATCAAAAACATGCCTTATCTGGAAATTTTCAGGACGGCGATCCGGATCAGATTTATTGCGATCCGGATCGTCGTAACGAGATTGACGATTCCAAAAATACCATGGTTCGGGATCCGGATCGCATTGCCCGATCCGGATCGTTCATACAAATCAGAAAACTTAACATTCGGGATCCGGATCGGAAATTGCATGGATCCGGATCGAAGTCTTGTATGAAGCAACAACCTTCGGGATCCGGATCGTTGGCTCTGATCCGGATCCTGAACAAGTCCGAACACCAGTTTTTGATTATTATGCAATTAAAAGTTCATCCAAGTGTTTCTACACTATAAGAAAGTATTCGGATCACCACAATTATTTAGTTAAACATACCTGATCCTCTAGAATACTTTCTTCTTGAGATTGATGTAAGTGATCCACAATTCTTCAACTTCAATCTTCAAGACTCAAGACACTGAGTGTCAACTTGAGCTCTTGTTGAATCTTCTCTAAGTCTTTGATTGCTGATTGACAATTTGATCCCTTTAAGACTCCGACTCAACTCACTGACTTGACTCACGAAATATGCCAACACCAAAATGCCGTAACAGCTTAAGCCCTGGATCTACCGGGCCGTGCAGCTGTTCAAGCTCACGACCTACGCCGAGGTTCTTGATCGAGCGCTGTGGGCAGAGCACGGGGATGCCCATGTGCGCGAGGAGCGCGAGATGGCGGCGGGGTCCAAGGATAAGGGCAAGAAGCGCCAGGGCGGTGGTTCGGGGGCACAGTCTAGCTCCAGGAGGCCCCCGAAGCAACCGAGATCGCAGCCGTGGAGGCAGGGACCACGGCCTTGCATTATATGCGGTAGCAGGGACCACCGGGTGCAGCAGTGCAGGCAGCGTGAGGGCAGATGCTATAGCTGCGGGCAGGAGGGGCACATGAGCCGAGAGTGCCCAGCGAGGGGTTCGCGTGCCCCCTCAACTGCGTCGACTCCGGCAACCCCTGTTCATTATGGAGGCGCTCCTTATGTTCCCGTCTCTGCGCGGCGCGCGATGGCTCCTAGGCAGCAGGAGATGACGCGATCGGCGCCGAGCGGGCGGGTATTCGCCGTTCAGGCCCAGGCCCAGGATCCTGTCGACATCGAGGAGCCCAGTGTCGTGGCAGGTATGGTTCTAATACATGGAGTTCGCTCCAGGGCCATTTTTGATACAGGTGCTACGCATTCATTCATTAGCGGATCATTTGCACGCACTCATGGTATTATCTTGGAGGCAACGGGCAAGTGGCGAGTCGAAGGCCCGGAGTCGTCATCTATTACTTACACGGGGTGCTTATCCTGCCCGGTGCAAGTGGGCGACTGGATTATGCCCGTCCGGTTGCTCGCGCTCAAGAAGTTGGAGGCGTTCGACGTCATCTTGGGCATGGACTGGCTCTCGAAGTACCACGCTGTGATCGACTGCAGGAGGAAGTTGGTCACTTTTCGGGAGCCGGGACAGGAGGAGGTTATCTATCGAGCTCATCAAAGCTCGTGCTTTGTTGCAACGGTGTCGGCGACGAGAGCGAGGAAGTTGGTCCATAGCGGTTGCCCGGCATTTTTGGCGACCGTTGTGGAGGTGGACCTTGCTACTCCGATCATGGAGGAGTTATTGGTGGTGCGGGAGTTTCCTGATGTGTTTCCCGCGGAGTTACCGGGGATGCCGCCGGATCGGGCGATCGAGTTCATCATAGACTTGATTCCCGGGACGGCGCCGATCTCGAAGGCCCCGTATCGTATGGCGCCGGCAGAATTGAAGGAGTTGAGGGATCAGTTGCAGGATCTTCTCGACAAAGGGTTCATTCGGCCAAGTGTATCGCCGTGGGGAGCCCTGGTATTATTTGTGCGCAAGAAGGATTGTTCTTTTCGACTCTGTGTGGATTATCGGGAGTTGAACAAGGTTACCATCAAAAACAAGTACCCGTTACCCAGAATCGACGACTTGTTTGACCAATTGCAAGGGTCGCTAGTGTACTCCAAAATTGACCTCCAATCCGGCTACCACCAGTTGAAAATCAAGCCGGAGGATGTTCAGAAAACGGCGTTTCGCACACGCTATGGTCACTACGAATACACGGTCATGCCTTTCGGGCTTACTAACGCCCCGGCGGCGTTCATGGATCTGATGAACCGTGTGTTCAGGGAGTACTTGGACCGATTTGTCGTGGTCTTCATTGACGACATTTTGGTCTATTCGCGGAGCGACGAGGAGCACGCAGAGCATTTGCGGACAGTGCTTCAAATCCTTCGGGAGGAGAAGCTATTTGCAAGACTAAAGAAGTGCGAGTTTTGGCTCCGCGAGGTGGCTTTCCTCGGGCATATTATTTCTGAGGGGGGAATTTCAGTTGACCCGAAGAAAATTGAGGCGGTTAGGGATTGGCCGCGCCCGACGAATGTCACGGAAGTCCGCAGTTTTGTGGGCTTAGCCGGGTATTATCGACGGTTCATGGAGGGTTTCTCGAGGATTGTGACTCCACTTACTCGGCTGACGCAAAAGGGCGTCAAGTTCGTTTGGAGCGACGAATGCGACCGGGGTTTCATTGAATTGAAGAAAAGGTTGACATAGGCTCCTATTCTCGCCTTACCGGTGCAAGGCGAGGACTTTGTGGTGTATAGCGACGCATCCTATCTGGGTCTGGGGTGTGTCCTGATGCAGGGCGGAAAAGTGATCGCTTATGCATCCCGCCAGTTGAAGGACCACGAAAAGAACTATCCCATTCACGATTTGGAGTTGGCGGCGGTGATCTTCGCGCTGAAGTTGTGGAGGCACTACTTGTATGGTGCACATTGCGAGATCTACACCGACCACAAAAGCCTCAAGTACTTATTCACCCAGAAGGAGCTCAATTTGCGGCAATAGCGGTGGTTAGAGCTGCTGAAGGATTATGATGTCGATATCCTTTACCACCCCGGCAAAGCAAACGTGGTCGCCGATGCACTAAGTAGAAAGACGGCGAGGAACCTCGCTATGGACGTCACGAATCAAACGCCGTTATGTTTGGACATGGGGCGGATGAACCTTGAGGTAGTCGCTCCCGGGGTGCCGGCCCTGATGATGACGCTTATTATTCAGCCGACCTTGTTGGAGAGGATCAAGAATGTGCAGCCTTCCGACTCAAGTCTCCAAAAGGTGCGGCGTGACATCGAGGAGGGCAAAGGCGGCGATTTCCATGTACACCCCGATGGCACACTTCGGTTTCGGAACCGTTGGTGTGTGCCGGAAAATGAGGAGCTCCGCGAACTGATATTGCGAGAGGCGCATCGATCACCTTATGCCGAGCACCCTGGTGGCACCAAGATGTACCACGAGTTGAAGATGCTCTATTGGTGGCCGGGATGAAGGCGGACATTGGGCGCTTCGTGGCAAAGTGCCTTACATGTCAACAGATAAAAGCAGAGCGTCGACTCCCGGCGGGGAAACTCCAAAGCTTGCCTATTCCCGTGTGGAAGTGGGAGGACATCTCTATGGACTTCATCGTCGGGTTGCCTCGCTCAACAGGAGGCCACGACTCGATCTGGGTGATTGTGGATCGTCTCACCAAGTCGGCACATTTCTTGCCAGTCCACACCACCTGGGCGGGAGAGAAGTTGGCACAGGTATATCTTGACGAGGTGGTGAGGCTGCACGGGGTGCCGAAGTCGATTGTATCGGACCGAGACCCCAAGTTCACCTCGCATTTCTGGAGGAATCTGCAGGAGGCCCTTGGCACACGGCTCGATTTTAGCACCGCTTTTCACCCTCAGACTGATGGTCAGATAGAGAGAACCATTCAGACCTTGGAGGACATGTTGCGGGCGTGCGTCATCGATTACAAGGGCGGTTGGTGCAAGTACTTGCCGATGGCCGAGTTCGCCTACAACAATAGTTATCACGCTAGTTTGGAAATGGCACCGTTCGAGGCTCTTTATGGACGGAAGTGTCGATCCCCTATCTATTGGAGTGATGTGGGCGAGCGCACGGAGTTCGGGCCGGACATTTTGCGGGAGGCGGAGGAGAAGGTCCGCCTTGCTCGCAAAAGATTGCTTACGGTGCAATCTCGGCAACAAAGCTACGCGGACAAGCGTCGGCGGGATTGGAATTCGCGGTGGGCGACCGCGTCTTCTTGAAGGTTTCGCCCATGAGGGGCGTGAAGCGATTTGGAGTGCGGGAAAACTAAGTCCCCGCTATATCGGCCCCTATGAGATATTGGAGCGTGTGGGAGCGGTGGCGTATCGGCTTGCATTGCCGCCGAAGTTGGCGGATGTACATAACGTCTTCCACGTCTCCAATCTCCGCAAATATGTACCCGATCCGGAGCATGCGATGCTATATGAGCCGCCGGAGCTTCAGGATGACTTGAGCTATGAGGAGTTCCCGGTGGCGATTATTGCTCGGGAGGTGCGCAAATTGAGGAACCGCGAGATTCCTTATGTCAGGGTCCGGTGGAGCAATCACGATGATCGCGAAGGCCACGTGGGAACTTGAGCAAACGATGAGGGCGCACCATCCCCATCTCTTCGAGGAGATGAATTAGAGGGTATGGATTTCGATTCGGTTGAATTGCGTTAAATTTAAATTTCGCGGACGAAATTGCTTAAGGGGGGAAGAATGTAGGATACCGAACTTCTAAAAGTAGAAGTTAGACATTAAGTAGAATATGCCCAATTAATTCAAAGAAATCCTAATTAACCATAGGTAAAATGTTCAAACTCAACTTTAAATACATATAGAAGTTACGGTAGGATATAGTAAGTCGGAAAAAATTATTATATAAATAAAATAAATAAAATAGTGTAAGATACTATGTTTATTGGACTCATAGAAGCATAATATAGGTTGGAAATGACCTGCGCCGAAATCGGAGCGAAAACAGAAGATTTAATATTTTCTGTGAGAGACGGGGCAGATAAATTAGCAGAAAATTCACAGTGTCGGAAAATTCTGAAAAAATTCGGGGAACTCCGTAATATTATTTTAAGGCCACAGAAAAAGTTTCGCGTTGATCGGATGCCAGATAGTGAGAACGGCTCCGCCAACAGTGTCGAAAAATTCTGAGAAAATTAACGGGAGCTTCGTAATTATGTTTTAAGGTTACAATAAAAGTTCGCATCAATCGGATACCCGAGCAGTGAGAAAGGTACCTGACAGCGATTTTAAGTACAGCGAGAATTTTGGTGACCCAAAAATAGCCCAAACTGAAAATTTAAAATATCTCGTGATAAATTAAGTTGAGATGAGCCTGCCCGTCAAATTTGAGCACAAACGGACATCCAGAAGGGTTCCGCAGGCAAGTATCAGATAAAATTGGACTAAATAGTAAATTAACACTATTGTTGGGGGGGTCCTGTATGCATAAAAGCTACTTTCCCCCTTTTCTTCTTCTTCTCCACCCACGCACCCCACACACGCACTCATACAGAGCACACCTCCATGGAAGGCTCTCTCGTTTCCTTCTCACCATCACTTTCTCTCTCTAAAATTACTCACTCTAACGCGCACGAAATCGCGGAGCGATTTGCGAGGAGCCTAAGGCGAGCGAGGGCGAGCTTTGAACCAAGAAAAGCTTGGAATCCTAGCTCTTTGAGGTGAGTTTTGTAAAAAAATAGATTTGATTTTGCCGTAATGGTTTTTAGATCTAAAATCTATATGATCTTAGAAGAATTCTTGTCGAAGAAATCGGCGAAAATCGTGGAAAAATCATAATGAATGTGTATATGAAACCTAGGGTTAAGAGAGGAGTTTTTGGATTTTCATGGGATTGATCTCATTTGAACCTATGGAAACCCAATTACTATGTAAAAGAACGTGTTGGCGAAGACGGATCGACATTCCGTCAAACGGTCGAAAAGTTAGAGCAGAAATACGCGCTCTAGGACTTTTGAGGCAAAAAGAGAAATAATTACATT
The DNA here is from genome assembly GCA_029204045.2 of Tillandsia leiboldiana. NCBI lineage: Eukaryota > Viridiplantae > Streptophyta > Magnoliopsida > Poales > Bromeliaceae > Tillandsia > Tillandsia leiboldiana. The sequence goes on along the minus strand of CM055067.1, from coordinate 33,277,305 downwards.
AGTAATTTTGGTGGGGGGATTTAAATGGAATCCTTCCATCATGGGGGGGTTTTGGGTAAACCCTTGACGATCCAGGCCACGAATCGTGGGAAGTTCTGTCGTCTTTCGTCGGCGCTTTTGCGCACACGTGAAAACACTAAGCATAGTGCTTGGAGGTTATTAATAGGGCCGTTTTGGACTTGTTTAGGACATCCGACTTGAGGCGACCCTTGTGATCGAGACCGGTGCTCCGTAGATTTTTTTTGGAGAGCCGAGCCGAGCCAAGGACCCGAGGTGGGTGGTGCTTTTACCGAAGCGTTGGGCTTCTCTCTATGTCTTAGCCACTTACACCATTGCATATCGCACCATTGCATTGTAGGATAGTATGTATTGCCATCTTTATACTTTCCGGTTGATATAGATATTTAGCAAATGTTATGCTATTATGTTGGGATTGGGAAAGATTGGGTCGATACCGAGGAATCCTATAGTGCGGATTGGGTGTTGGACTTGTGAGTCGACAATAAATGAACGAGTGGCATATATGTAGAAATTGTGAACACCACACAATAAATGAACGAGTGGCATATGAAAAGTAGTGTAGGTAAACCTATCATGACTCATGTGAGACATAGGTTGTGTATTATCTATAGGGATCTCAGTTGCTATCAACCTTATAGTAGGGGTATCCTCGTGTGGAGAGGATTGGATCATGCTCAATAGTCTGTTTTAGGCTGGTGGAGGTCGCTCCTCTACCGGCCGCCTGCTCCGGAGTTGGTCACGGGGCACGCCACCCCGAGGGACAGTCAGGTCCCGCAGACGCGTTCGATTGGTAGGTTGAGACATAGTCTCCCTCGTCGTGATAGTGAGCCGTCGGCAACCTTCGGGTGTGCCGTGGAGATTTGAGATGAAGTGTTAAAAACCACACTTCTTGAAAATGAGTAGAGAACAAGTATTGTAACACCCCCGGAATTTGGATTAGTCCTCTATATAAATGATATAATAGGACTAAATCTCTAACCCGACTATAGCATTTTGGATGGTAGCAAGATCCAAGAGGAACATGAGAGTTAAGCGTGCTAGAGCTAGAGTAGTCTAGGATGGGTGACCCCTGGGAAGTGGGGCGTCACAGTTGGTATCAGAGCCAGTCACCAGCCGGAAATGTGAGATGAGTCTCGGCTGACCAGGGTTATATAGCGGGTAGAGCGAGGCTCCCCAGCTAATGACCGTTGTGAGGGAGTGCAGCTCCTCACAAGGTCGGCTAAGGCTAGCGAGACGAGTCTCACATCGCCTGGTGCTTGTGAGTGTGCTTGAGCCTGACGTGGACGTCAGGGCTTAAAGAGGGGAAGAATGTAACACCCCCGGAATTTGGATTAGTCCTCTATATAAATGATATAATAGGACTAAATCTCTAACCCGGCTATAGCATTTTGGATGGTAGCAAGATCCAAGAGGAACATGAGAGTTAAGCGTGCTAGAGCTAGAGTAGTTCTAGGATGGGTGACCCCCTGGGAATTGGGGCGTCACAAGTATGAAATAGTACTTCATGGACATAGTGATATATTTGGATATCTCTCCCCTGAGCATGCATACATGTCTTCCGTGTTGGGCATAGTAGAGTAGTTATTTACTGCATTTACAGTTTTCAGATATATCTATCTATCTATCTATCTATCTGCTTGTGCCCTCTTTGACCTAGTGGGAAGACCGGTGGAGTCGGTGGCCGAACCCACTGGGAACTATGGACCATAGTTCTCCCCCACTATTATTACAGGGCCGAGTACAGGTACTTCCCGGCGAGGATCGTCGGTAAGGGCCTTGGCGCCCTAGAGACGTTGGTAGCAGCCTCCCTACATCTATAGCTTTTGTCACCTGTCTTTACATTTTGAGAGTAGATGTTGTATGGGTAGGATGTTTTGGATGTGATTTATGTATTATTCATATGCTCGAATGGAATGGTTGTAATAGGTAGAGTTTCTCTCTTTGTTACTTGTATGTTTACTTTTATATACTCGTACCTTGCTCTTATGTTCTTGTTACACTGGTTGTGCTCTCGTTGTGATTGTGTATATCTAGAATTAATTCCTAGGTGATTCTTGTACATGATCTTGTCGCTTAGCCTTGGGCGACAGGGGAGGTTCTGTCCGTTCGGCGTCTGTTCAGCGCGACCGAACCTTGCCAAATGGTAGCGGTTTCGGGGCGTGACAGGTAAGGGTATCAGAGCAAGATAAGAGCAAGTAAAGATCGAGAGTCTAGGATGACTTAGGAAACCCTAGGCTGGTAAACCCTAAGGTTGTAGGGACGTGAGTGAAACGTGAACCCTTGACGTTGGCGGAAGTGAAATTGATTGGGTCAAAGAAGATTATATGTCTCTAATTGAGAATAGAGACGGATTCAAGTGTGCTTGTTCGGTGACACAAAGTGTTATGTCGGCGGCCGACGGCATGATGCTAAGGGTCTAGGACTAGTATGCTTGTATGCTTCCGCCCGATTTATTATTGAGTTGTCTAGTTTCGTAAATGCTAAGGAGCTATCGGGTTAAACTTACTGACTAAGTTCTTGTTTCCAGGAAAGAATGTCAGGGAGACGCCACACTCGTAGGTCCTCTCCGGTGCCGCCTCCAGCGGCGCCCAGCAGTCGGATCTGGCGAGGTGCAGGGGCTGCGAGAGCAGGTCGCTGCTTTGGTAGCGCGATGGAGCGCCAGGAGGCTCGATGGGAGCAGCTCCAGTCACTGTTGAGGCAGCAGCAGCGTTGGCGGCCGCGACGGCGGCTGGGAGCCGTGATCCGCCTGCACCCTCGACTCACGCGCCGGGAGCGGTTGAGGGTGAGGGCGTGGGGGCCGTTCCACTGTCGGCGTGCCCCCCTTCCGAGGAGTGCGCCTCTGGGCGGCATCGGTTTCTACTACACCCGATATGACGGCGGAAAAGGCGGAGCGGGAGCGCGCATTGCAGTTCTGATGCAGTTCCTAAAGTTCAAACTCGACCTTCGAGGGAGGAAGATGGAGCCGGCGGTAGTGGAGTTGTGGTTAGGCGCTAGGAGACTATCTTTGGAGATCTCCCTGTCCTGGAAAGGGACAAGGTGCCCCTGGCCACGCATAGTTTTGGAGAACCGCGTTAGTATGGTGGAAGCGGGTGCAGCGTGACCGACCCGCACATCTTCCTCCGATGTTGTGGGGGAGTTCAAGAGGACGGTGTACGGCACTACTTTTCCCGACGCCGATAAGCGGGTGATGAAGGAAAAGTTCCGCAAGCTGCAGCATGGAAATCGCTCGGTGGATGGAGTACGAGTAGGAGTTCACCCACATCATCGACTGTGTTCCCGATGTTGTTTCGCTGACGATGCAGACCGGGCCGATTGGTTTCTTGGCGGGGCTTAAGCCCTGGATCTACCTGGCCGTGCAGCTGTTGTCAAGCTCACGACCTACGCCGAGGTTCTTGATTCAAGGCGCTGTGGGCAGAGCACGGGGATGCCCATGTGCGCGAGGAGCGCGAGATGGCGGCGGGGTCCAAGGATAATGGCAAGAATCGCCAGGGCGGTGGTTCGTGGCACAGTCTAGCTCCATGAGGCCCCCGAAGCAACCGAGATCGCAGCCGTGGAGGCAGGGACCGGGGCCTTGCATTATATGCGGTAGCAGGGACCACCGGTGCAGCAGTGCAGGCAGCGTGAGGCAGATGCTATAGCTGCGGGCAGGGTAAGGGCACGTTCATGAGCCGAAGTGCCCAGCGAGGGGTTTCCGCGTGGCCCCTCAACTGCTTCGACTCCGGCAAGCCCTGTTCATTATGGAGGCGCTCCTTATGTTCCCGTCTCTGCGGGGCGGCGCGCATGGGCTCCTAGGCAGCAGGAGATGACGCGATCGGCGCCGAGCGGGGGCGGGTTATTCGCCGTTCAGGGCCCCGGCCCAGGATCCTGTCGCCATCGAGGAGCCCAGTGTCGTGGCAGTATGGTTCTAATACATGGAGTTCGCTCGGGCCATTTTTGATACAGGTGCTACGCATTCATTCATTAGCGGATCATTTGCACGCACTCATGGTATTATTGCTTGGAGCAACGGGCAAGTGGCGATCGAAGGCCCTGAGTCGTCATCTATTACTTACACGAGGTGCTTATCCTGGCCCGTTGCAGGTGGGCGACTGGATTATGCCCGTCCGGTTGCTCGGACTCATAAGTTGAGGCGTCGACGTCATCTTGGGCATGGACTGGCTCTCGAAGTATCACGCTGTGATCGACTGCAGAGGAATTGGTCACTTTTTCGGGAGTCGGGACAGGAGGAGGTTATCTATCGAGCTCATCAAGCTCGTGCTTTGTTGCAACTGGTGTCGGCGACGAGAGCGAGGAAGTGGTCCATATGGTTGCCCGGCATTTTTGGCGACCGTTGTGGAGGTGGACCGTGGCGACTCCGATCATGGAGGAGTTATTGGTGGTGCGGGAGTTTCCTGATTGTTTCCCGCGAGTTACCGGGGATGCCGCCGCGGATCGGGCGAGTCGACGGTTCATCATAGCTTGATTCCAGGGGACCGAGCGCCGATCTCGAAGGCCCCGTATCGTATGGCGCCGGCTAGAATTGAAGGAGTTGAGGATCGTTGCAGGACTCTTCTCGACAAAGGGTTCATTCGGTCGCAAGTGTATCGCCGTGGGTATGGCCCTGTCGTATTATTTGTGCGGTAAGGCTAAGGAAGGATGGTTCTTCTTTTGAATCTGTGTGGATTATCGGTAGTTGTGAAGGCAAGTTACGGCATCAAAACAAGTACCCGTTACC
>CM055067.1:33202974-33272470 GCA_029204045.2 Tillandsia leiboldiana | reverse complement strand
GGGTCCTTTGTTCGAGCCGGTAGGGACGGCGGTGGAACCGACCAAGTGATGTTATCAAGTTGACTGAGACCGCTTTCATTCTTGAGGTGAGAAGCTTCTAGACTTGGCGTGCCGAGAGAGCATGGCCAATGGATAATGTGACTGGTATTAGCGCCAATGCTAGTGTTTCCTGTGTTGGGAGGTGGAATTGTGTGTTTTGGTGATGCCTCCCATTGTGGCGGTAGAGTTACCGTGGGGTGGATCTTCGGTCCACACTTCTTTAGTCCAACCCTGTGAGTGCTGTGGCAGGATGAAACACTGTTTTTTGCAGGCAGCTTGGATTTCACAGGTGAGCCTTTCTGTACGTCCTTTATTTCCGGTTGGATTGTTATACCTGGGCGTAGGCCATGCCTGCTTGGCTATCAGTTTTGACTACTCAGCATCTTGAGTGGGATTTTCGCGGATCGTTGTTGCTGGTTTGGGATTTTGACCGCGAGTTTGAGCCTCCGCTTTTTGATCGCCTTCGAGCCAGTTTTCCCTCCCGTTTACTGACGGTTTGGTCCCCGTCAGGGCATCTTTTCGACCCGTGGGTCCGTTGGAGTTATGTTGGCTTGTTGAGTGTCCAACCGTGGCTTGAGATTGTGCCTCTTGAGGATCCCTTTTGAGGGTAGCTCGTGGTCGAGTAGGCCACTCGGGTGATTTTGGATCGAAAGTAACCGAGTGAAGGCCCCAGCTTATTGGATCTTTTTCCTCATAGGATGAATTTGTGGGTATACTTTGGGTGATCCTGGTTGAGTAGACACCAGGAGGTGGTTTGGGGCGTGTTGCGCTGTTGATTATTCTGTTTCCCCCGGCTCTTGATGGGGCCTCTGTATTGTTTCACGTCTCAGCTCAGGAGTGCTTTGCTTTTGGATCCCTCGCCCGTGATTGACTTGCCCTTCCGTGATCTGTGATTGTTGGAGTACGAGGGACGCCCGTTGCGATTTCTGGCTCGGGAGATGAGAAAATCGCATGTCGGGCCATGCCGTACTTGTTGTTGTTGTTGCTGGGGGAGTAATCACGGGGAGTGAGTGATGTTTCGGGAGCTGGAGGGCGTTATTGATGAATACCTACCCGTGGTATGTGGGACCCTTGGGGGATTTGAGCTAGTTTCGAGGACGAAACTTTTCTTAGTGGGGAGGATGTGAGGACCTGGATCCCCACGTCGAGATTACTGGATCATCTACCAGCTCCCGGAGGCCTATGTGGCGTGTTGGTGGTATTTGTGCCCCAATTGGACATTAGTGTTGGGCTCAGTGTGTTTAATGGATCACGTGGGTGATCATTGGACTCCGTCGGATCGTTAGAGGTGGTTTCGCGCGCCAAGGATATTTAAATTGGACTCAGTGCGAAGTTTGGACCAAGGATTACCTTTCCGGATGCCTTCGGCAAATTTTGGAGTTGGAATTTGGCAAATCGGACTTCGGATTTGGATTCAGCGCGCGAAAACGGTTAAAACGGACTACCCACTTGTCATTTTTGAGCTTCGGGTACTGTTCATGCCGAACAGTGTTCCCGGCGGCGGCGGCAGCGGCGGAGCAGCCGCCGGCGGCGCGGCGGACGGAGGCGCGGGCCGCCCGGTCCACACGGCAGGCGTGCACCGGGGGGCGGGACGCGTGGCGGCTCAGGAGTGGGCCGGTCCGCGGGGCGCGGTCCACGGGGGAGTGCGGGGCGCACGGTGGACCGGGGTTGACACGTGGCATCATCCTAGAGGTGGGTTCACGGCGGTTGGTCTACGCAGTTTCGGGATGGCTCATGGTTTGCGGTGCACCGGGCTTGGACACGTGGCAGGTTCGCATTGGTTCGGTCCACAGGATTTCGTGCACCGGGTTCACTAGAAAGTGGCCTGACACGTGGCGTTCCCCGATTGGTGGGGCTACTGTGCGCGACAGGGTGGCAGGCGGCGGCGTCAGGCGCACGTGGGCGCGGTCGGGCGGATTCCCGCGCTTGGGGGAGGACACGTGTCGTCGTCCGCGGGTGGCCACGCGGCGCGACGGGTACGGCTGGAGCGGCTGTCGCCTGTTTGGCGGGCGACGTGGAGGCCTGGATGGGATTCGGGCGGCTACAGTGTTCGGGCGCGGGGGGTTTCGGGCTGCTACAGTGCGCGCCCGAAAACTCCCAGCGCCCGGAAACGGGGACTTATTCGGTATTTTCCCAATTGTTTCTGCTGCCTATAAAAGGCGATCCGAGCTCCCTTTCTTCCCTTTTTTCCGCCATTTCCAAGCCTCATCTCGCCTGGGTGTCTTCAACAAAGATGATCCCCGAGTTTGGATGCATCTTTCTGCAAAGTTTTGGGATTTTTGGTGGCACGCTTATCGAGGTTTCTATTTTTACGGCGCGGCGCGACGCTCGTTCGTTTGTGGTCTTCTTCGTCGCGTTTTGGTGCGAGGACCCTCCCGGCCTACCCCGAGCACCTTTTTCGGTGATTCTTGCGCCGTTGGCTTCACGACAGGTAGGGCTATGTTTCCCATGTTTACTGGTTTTTCCCATTCCGAGCTTTTCATGGGTCTTTCGGATCATCTTGTAACCCCTTTTTTCTGGGCGGAGTTTTGGGACAGCGGTGCGGTATTTTGGCGATATCTTCGCGCACAGGCATCGGATTGGGGCGATTCAAGAGGCGATTGTCATCTACACATCACGAGGAATATGCCCAAATTTTCTTGGAATTTTCTGAATATTTCTCGAAGGTGAAGATTATCTGTGAACAGTAATTGTTGCTACAGTTTTTGAGTGTAGTTTGATTCGGGGTGGTTCCCTTGTCGGAATTGTTTCTCAGTGTAGGAAGCTCGGAATTGGACGTGCAGGTACTCGTTTCGAAGGTATCGACGCGAGGGTTACTGTGGTATTTTTATTGGATTTTTCGGGGCACTTGCAGCAGGTGAAATATGCGCGGCTTTGGGACTGATTTTCAGATTGTGTATGTTTGGCTAGTTTTGGAATAAAAGTGTAATGTTGAGCGTTATTATTGTGCCCAGGGGTGTCTTTAGCTGTTTGAAGCCGAGGCTTGCGCGACTTGTACCGTGGGTGATATGTTGGCAGATTTTGGACCGCGGGCGTCTACCCACTTCACCGACTTCAGGTTTGCCTTGGGTTAAGCGCTTCAGGTGGGTGAGCTTATTATCAGTAATTGTTTAAGGCAATGTTTATGTTGTGGCAAGTATAAGCCCACTTGTGGGGATGTCACCCCTCTATGACTGATGCATGCATGTGTAGGGTACATAGTCTATATTGGCAAGTAGGTAAGCTTGTTATTGATATTGGTATAAATGTTTGCAAGAATAGTATGTATGAGGTATACTGAGGACTTGCATGAGTTGGACATCTATGTGATGATTAGTGTAAGCTTACCTAGGATAATGTTACCCTATGAAATTATGTAACATGCCATGTTAGCACATAGCCTTTCTTGTGATGGATTATGCTTGGGACAGGATTTCGTAGCTATGTGCGGATTTGTACTCTGAGGAGTTATTATGATCATTCTATTGTTGAACCCTGAGTTGTGGACAGGTCTAGTTTCGAGATTCCGGCATGTTGTTTATTCCTAAAGGAACTATTATTATGCTTTACCCCCTTTATTTCCTTGAGGACATTTGCATGCTTGTATGGTCATGTAGTTAGGCCATCTTTTACTGCTGCACTATTTATGGGAACTTGACTTAGGAGAAACCATGCTTTTCCTTTCTTCGCTTTTGCTGGTCAAGTGGTCAGTGCTGCTCGGGTTCGAGCAGGGGTCTGGATGGGGTAGTCAGGACTTCGCGTCTGGGACAGGTTGGCTTAGTTGTGGGGCTTTGCGGCAACCGCGGATATTGGGCGGTTGACCGGATGTTTCTCTATGCACCAGATTTGGGTGTCAGTTTTACTTAGTGGATGGAGTTTCCCACTTATCGTTTAGTTGCATCCGACTGAGGTCGGGTCTTTCTTTAGTGGTTGAGTTTCCCACTTTGATCTGATTGATGATCAAGTCCTGCTGTTTCGAGATACTGTTGATGTTGATGACAGAGATGCTTTACTCGTGTGGGTAGCTCCCCTCGAGTGCCGCTCCGGAGTAGGCTTCAGACCGTGTTGGGTTCCGGTCAGACCGTGTTGGGTTCCGGTGAGACCGTGTCGGGTGCCGGTCAGACCGTGTTGGGTTCCGGTCATTTTGGACAGAGCAGGCAGTGCCGGGTTTTATACCGGTTCATTCGATTGAGTTTATTTCGGTCAAATACTTTTATTGTTACACTCGTGCCTGGGGGCCGAGTGCAGACTGGTAGTTGAGTTCAGATCAGTGATAGTATTGTTGAGAGCCGTCTGGTTGGCGGTGGTTCCGTGTTGTTGCGAGTACTTTGACCGCTGTGTGAAAGGTTGAGCGTTATGATTCTATCCGTCTGTGAGGGAGCGTGGATTTTCACCATAGCCTGCATGTTTCTCTACTCGATAGCGAGCTTGTCCGTTTGGACGCCCTACGTGATTTCTGCCCGTCAGCGGGAGGTGGTTGTAGGTGGGCGCAGGTTTGACTGGACCAGATGTGGCAGTCAGTTCGATTGGGTCGGTGGTGCACTTCATGTGCTAGTGGTTGCATACCACTGTTTGGTTCTCCCCTTTTGCCTTTAGTTAGGGGCAGGATAGCTGTTGAGAGTTTCCAGCGTACTCATTTCAGTCTTATGACTTGGGTCAGTTTTTGTCTCTTGAGGACTTGGTGGGCAGACCGTCGGGTCTGGCGGTGGTACCCACTGAGAACTCCCTTTTTGGTGTAGTTCTCACACCCTTTGGGGGTTTCCCCCCTCTTTTTCTCTCCTCTCCTTTGTTTTGCAGAGTCTTAGCAGGTGTTGCCGACTCTGTGGTCGTTGATCGTGGCGAGGGAGTCGCGAGCTAGATCCCTACCCGGCGTTGGAGAGTAGCGGTACCCTTCTGAGGAGATTATCAGTAGATTAGCTGTTTCTTTTCCCCTTTTGAGAGACTATTGTAGTGAGGATATTTTGTATTGAGTGACTGTACACTGTTGTTTTTATATTGGAGTTACCTCCCGGTTGGGTTTAGAGCTTGTACTCGAGGATTTGTATTATTATTATTTTGGGAGGCAGACAGTGTTGTTTATTTCCAGTTGTACAGTGATTGATTTTAGTTACAGCAGATTTTTATTTATAGCTCTGATATCTGTTTAGTTATAGAACTTTTCTTGCAGGTAGGACGCTTCGCCTATGCAGGTTGGCATAGGTGGCGGATCTGTTTGGCGGGCCCGGGTCGCAGTTTCGACCCCGGGGCGTGACAGGTGTTCCCGTCACATGACCGGTGACAAAAATAGTTTTCAAAATCTTGAGAAAATCTCCGGAGGACACGTTGTTTTCGGAGACGGTCGATCTTCCAAAATTGTTGGAAAAGGGACGATAGCTATTCCAGATGGCCCGATTTTGAAAAACGTCTTATTTGTTGATGGCCTTAAGACTAACCTCATAAGCATAAGTCAACTTTGCGACAATGGTTTTTCAGTTAACTTTTCATCGGTTGAATGCGTTGTAACTGATAAGGACCATGCTTTCTTTCTAAAAGGGGTTAGATCTGAAAACAATTGTTATGTTGTTCCTAACAAATTTTCTGAAAATTGTAACTTAGCCGCTTTGAATAATGAAACTCTTTGGCACGAAAGGCTAGGTCACTTAAATTTTAAGGAACTTACTAGAATTTCAAACAAGGACGTGGTCAAGGGGATTCCAAAGCTTTTATTTAAACAAAACGTGTGTGTGGTGGTTGCCAAAAGGGAAAACAGTCTAGGACTGCACACAAGAACTTGAACCACGTTGGTACAAAACGGCCCTTGGAACTTTTGCACATGGACTTAATGGGGCCGACCCGTCAACCATCTTTGGGAGGTAAATGGTACATCTTTTTATTGGTTGATGATTTCTCTCGGTTTTCATGGGTAGCATTTTTGAGAGAGAAAGCTGATACGTTTGACTCTTTTCATGAGATTTGCCATCGTATTATGATTGAAAAGAATGAAAAGATCATTCGTGTTAGAAGTGATAGGGGTGGAGAATTCATAAATTCAAAATTCATTGACTTTTGTACTTCAAATGGCATTAAACATGAATTCTCGGCACCCTATACACCTCAGCAGAATGGTGTTGTTGAGCGCAAAAACAGGGTTGTTCAAGAGATGGCGCGTGTGATGCTTCATAGCCGGAAATTACCACTACATTTTTGGGCTGAAGCTGTGAACACCGCTGTCTATGTCATTAACAGAGTGTATTTGCGCCCAGGAACTTTGAATACACCATATGAGCTGTGGTTTAGTAGAAAACCGGATATCAAGTACTTTCGTATCTTTGGGAGTCGATGTTACATCTTACGTGACCGTGAAATTCTTGGAAAGTTTGACTCTCGAAGTGATGAAGGGATCTTTTTGGGTTATTCTACGAATAGCAGAGCATATCGAGTATTTAACATTGAATCTAAGACGTTTGTAGAATCTATAAATGTTAAAGTAGATGAAGCTTCTCATTTTGAATCTGAAAAATCTACCCTCGATATCTCTCTAGATGATGATTCTCCTGCTAGTGCATCTTCTCATAATAATACTTCCAATATTAATGATGCATCTAATGGTTCTTCTAGTTTATCTGATGTGCAGGAATCATCTCGTGTACCTCCGAGTACTCCGTTTCAACAATCGCTACGAATCTCCAAGGATCATCCGGAATCGAACATCATTGGAGATCCACAAGAAGGAGTTAGAACTCGAAGGCAGTTGGTTTGCGGACTTGCTTGCTACGTATCTTTAATCGAACCAAAGACAATAGATGATGCTCTTCAGGATGACTACTGGATTAAAGCAATGCAGGAAGAGCTCCATCAATTTGAGCGAAACAAAGTCTGGGAATTAACGAAGCCTCCAAAGCAACATAATGTGATAGGTACCAAATGGATCTTCAAGAACAAGAAAGATGAAGATGGTACTATCATCAGGAACAAGGCACGACTAGTTGCTCAAGGCTACTCTCAAGTAGAAGGTATAGACTTTGACGAAACTTTCGCCCCTGTAGCTAGACTCGAGTCCATTCGTATATTGTTTGCTATTGCTTGTCATTTTAAAATCAAATTATTTCAAATGGACGTCAAGAGCGCATTTCTAAATGGGTTTTTAAATGAGGAAGTTTATGTAGCTCAACCGAAAGGTTTTGTAGATCATAAACAACCTAACCATGTTTTTCGTTTGAAAAAGGCTCTTTACGGTCTGAAACAAGCACCGCGAGCATGGTACGAAAGGTTAACAAAGCACCTTTTGGAGAAGGGCTATACTCGAGGGGGAGCTGACAGGACTCTCTTTGTGAAGCATTATCAAAATAATTTCATTGTAGCACAAATCTATGTCGATGACATTGTATTTGGTGCAACAAAAAATAATGATGCTTCTAAATTCGCGGAGACCATGGAAAGCGAATTTGAGATGTCCATGATGGGCGAACTGTCTTATTTTCTTGGATTGCAAATTAAACAAAATGATGAAGGTATTCACTTGAGTCAATCCAAGTATGCACTGGAGTTGGTCAAAAAGTTTGATCTAGAAAATTGTAAAGATTTTCCAACTCCAATGGGAACTAGCCACAAGGGACTTGGAAGTGAATCACATAGTGAGAATGTAGACGAGAAACTGTATAGAAGTATGATTGGAAGTCTACTTTACCTCACGGCTAGTCGCCCGGATATATCCTTTAGTGTTGGGATTTGCGCGAGATATCAATCAGCACCAAAGGAGGTTCACCTGAAAGCGGTGAAACGGATCATCCGGTATATCAAAGGATCAATTAATTTCGGAATTTGGTATCCTATGGGAACAAGTTTGGATATTGTTGGATACTCAGATGCCGATTGGGCAGGATCAGTGGATGATCGGAAAAGCACGAGTGGTGCATGCTTCTATCTTGGCCATTGCCTTGTTGCATGGCACAGTAAAAAGCAGAATTGCATAGCACTCTCGACTGCCGAAGCGGAATACATTTCAGCTGGAAGTTGCTCAACTCAACTCATTTGGATGAAAAGCGTATTGAGTGACTTCCGCATTTCAGCATCTTCGGTAACAATTCTTTGTGACAACACAAGTGCAATTAACATTTCTAAAAACCCTGTGTTGCACTCTAGAACAAAACATATTGAACTTAGATATCATTTTCTTAGAGAGCTAGTTGAATCAAATACTCTTCAACTTTCATATATTTCAACTGAGGATCAATTAGCTGACATTCTAACAAAACCTTTGGATCAAAAACGTTTTATTCATTTACGAAAAGCAATTGGGATGCTTTCCTTGAAATAATCTTCTTTTTGAAATCTTTGCTTAGGATAGGTTTTGTATTTGTTTTTGTTTTGTTCTTTATCTATGTTTGTACATAGGACATTAATTGAGCATAGATCATAATTGACTTTAATTGCATCTTTTCGCACATTTAGAAATTTATTATGCTTTTGCCATCATAATATTTCACTGTTGCAATGATCATTTATGTTAATTAAATCATCTTCTAAAGTGATCAAAGTCAATTTCTCTCTCTCAATGATCTCTTGGTATAGTCATTATCTTATTTGACTGTTTAGTCGAGTATGAAATCGAGATCAATTTTTGGTTGAATACTTTATATCTTAAATAATTGATAGCCAATTGAGGGGGAGTCAAAGATAATGTAAAATGCTCAAAAGATGTGGAAAGAGTTACATCCCAATGAGGAGTGTGAAAACTACCACCACATGGAGGAAAGAGCTACCATCTCGGTCGTCCGAGTACTGTGTGCAGCTACCACATGTATACCAAGCATGGTTGTTCAAATTTTTGATTAAGTAAAATGCATATTGAAATACTTGACTCTGTCAAATTTCAAGGTTGGTATAAGGTGGGATTTTAAAGAAAGATGCTCAAAGAGCCACTCTCTTCAACAGTTTGTCTAGAAATATTATCTACTATATTTGGGATTTCAAACATCTATTGATCTTTGTATTTCATTTTCTTTACCGAATTGATGATTTGATAAAGGCATTACTCATAAGATCAAGTTAGATGTAATTGAAGGTGTTCAACTTTAAGGGATTTAATTCTTGTAAATTTTCGTTTCATTTTTGGATATTACTGATAGATTTAGCATAATCTAATTCTTGTTGTGTGAAACGATGCTTTTTGTTTAAAGTTAATACACCTTTGTGCTTACAATCTTTTTCTGGTTTTTCTTGAATTTCTCTGAAATTTTTCTAAAGAAAAAGTTGGGGCCGATCCGGATCGGGCAAGGTGATCCGGATCCCGAACGCAGGTTTTCTCCTGCGGGCTGACGATCCGGATTGGACCTGCCGATCCGGATCCCGAACGCAGTTTTCTCACTGCGGGTAGCCGATCCGGATCGCAGTTATGAACTGATCCGGATCGCGGCTAGGTTTTGTAAGGAACGAAAGGTCTTTTTGATTTCTTTACTCCAATCTTTTGTTCCGAAGTTTCCAGAGCCTCTCTCTCTGTAGATTTCATCCTCCTTGGAAGCTTTCTAACTCAAGTTCTTCTGTTCCAAGTAAGTTTTATTGATCAAAATCTCGGTTTTTCACCGTTTTTCTCTTTTCCTCCTCAAACGCACGAATTTCTTGGATCAACTTTGTTTGTGGATGGTTTTTGATCAAATTTCTTTTGAAATAAGAACTCTGGGTTGTTTAGTTTTGATTATATGCTAGGTTTTCTCCTGATTAACGGATTTTTAGGCTTCGATTTCTAAAAATTCGGTTTTAGGGCATATAATAAGGATTTTCGAAATTCATGCAATTGATCTATTTTCAGAAGTCCTTTTTGCAAAACTAATTTGATTCTTAGTCTCTCTACATGATTATGATTATTTGGGTACAATTTTTCCAATTTTTGAAAAACTAAGAATTTTTGTGTTCTTGAGTTGTTCTTCACAGGATTTAAATCTTCTCAAAGCACTTGGATCAATGGGACTCTCATGGATCATTCTTTTGTTGGTCACAATAGTGCACACTCGGGCCACAAACAAATTAAAGAGAGCTAAGAAAACACAACAAAAAGGTGAATTTGTCGAGGTCAGTGATACAGAGGTGGATTGTCACGAGATAGATTGGACTGCATTGACAGATGATGATGAATCATTGCCTGAACAAAAGGCGTCCGATGCTTCGAAAGGAAAAGCACCCATGGACAAAGGAAAAGCGCCTATGACTAAACCAACCATCTCTGTGAAAAGGAAACGAGTAACTAGACGTTTTGGACTACGACGAGACGCTGATTTTAACACACCGATAGTTCCTGACTCCCCGCCTCGCGTGGAAGGAGTGTTCGTCAGCATGGATCGCGTTCGAGCGTTTGAACGTCGTGAATGCATCGGTGAACGTCATGTCAACATTGAAGCTCTCCGAAATCACTCACCTGAGTTTGGAACCTTGTTTGAGCAAGCTAATCTCATCCAAGTCTGCCGATTCCCCGAACTACTTGGGTATTGTTTGTATCGTGTAAGGACCTTTTACACGAATGCAACACATCTTCAAGAAGGAGAACATGGATCAATGCATTTCTATACAATTATCCAAGGGATGAAACTTAAAATCACTCCGCAGCTAATTGGCGAAGTTCTTGGAATGGAATCTAACACATCGGGGGTCAACTTTTTGAAAGGAAAAAGTTTGACGAATGCCTTGTGGCGAACAGTGATAGATAAAATTTGTTTGGAAGGAACGAATTCAGCTAATGGTAAAAGTGTAAAATCCAAACATCTTCGACTGGAGTACCGATTTCTAAATTTCATCACGTGTTACAACATTCTACCTAACATGCAGACTAAGGTCGTGAGATGGGAAAGACTGCTGTTCCTATATCTCTTAGGTCATCCCTCTGAGGCTGTAGGATTGAACATGAATATCCCCTACATAATTTGGAATAGAATGTCAAGATATATTGTACATCCTCATCCTTCTGAGCGACTTCCGTTTCCGTTAATCATCATGAGGATCCTACAAAAGTTTGACATTGATATAAGCTCGACATCTTATCAACACTGTTGGGGGATGATAGATGAGTCAACGATTGTGAAGTCACTTCACAAATTACCACATGTTACTCCGACACATTCCACTGGAAAGAAACCTTGTGTCGGCACCTCGGCCTCACCGTCTCAACAAGCATCAGAACAAAGGCGAATGTCTGAAGAACTCGAGATCATAACGGCATCCCAAATTACATTGACCAAGAAAGTAAATTCAATGAGGAAATTGATCAAGAACATGTTCACTAAGATGGGATATAGTGCGTCTGAGGACTCAGACTCGGATGACTGATTTTTGCTTTAACAGTTTTTGTGCAGGATTTTATCTTTTTAGACTTTAGTTCAGTTTTTAGGACTTACTTTTAGTTCTAGTTCTTATTTTTCGGAACAATTTTTGAAATCTTTAACTCTCCTTAAATTTTTGTGTTTTTTGGCTAATTTTGTGACAAAAAGGGGGAGAGAGTTTATAGAGAACTTTGAACAATGATGATGATGTGAATGAACATCAAAGGTAAGTTGAAACACAAAGGTAAGTAGAACTTCAACTTTTGGTTTTTCCATTTGTTTGAATGCATGCCTCGACTAACTATTTGCTAACTATTTGGGCATGTAATATAACTAACAAGTTGATGTTCGCTAACAAGTTTGTGACACTTGGTTTTTGATTGCATAGAAGATATGTTGGTTCTTAACTCTGATCAATTACATATCTATATATATATTAGTTTGTCACAAACATGTTCATGACATTTGGTTTTTACGTGCAAAGAAGATATGTTGGTGTTTCTTTAACTATGATCAGTTTACATATCTGAATATAAATGTCATGGTAAGTATAAATGAGTTTAAACTTCATCTCTGTTTGTGGTTTTTGAATAATACAAAATTCTTGAGGTATCTAACGATTTCTTTTGTCAAGAATGATTTCTATTTGCAGAGAGTACAGATGTCTAAGTCTAGAGTCTGTTTTAGGAGTTTAACTCATGTATTGTATTTTGGATCTCCATTGTAAATTTTTGTTGTATGGTGATAGCAACAAAAATATCTTTTTGAATTTTCTGTAGTGGATCTATGTTTTGTCACGAAACCGCCAAAGGGGGAGATTGTTACGGAATTTGAGTTGGCGTAGTTTCGTGAAAGTCTCAAGTCTTGAAGATTGAAGGTGAAGAAAGTTGGATCATTTAACTCAATCTCAAGAAAGAAGAATTCAAAAGGATCAGGTATGTTTAACTAAAGAATTTGTGTGATCCGAATACTTCTTGTAGTGTAGAAACACTTGGAAGAATCTTTCATTGCATAAAAATCAAAAACTGGACTTGGGACATGTTCAGGATCCGGATCAGGTTGTTCGATCCGGATCCCGAAGGTGGTTTGTTCATACATCGTCGCAATCCGGATCGTAGTCTCTTGATCCGGATCCCGAACGTTGATGTTTGGTGAACTGTATGAACGATCCGGATCGTAGTCACATGATCCGGATCCCGAACCTTCGTTTTTCTGGAATTGGCTGTTTTGTTAAGACGATCCGGATCCTAGTTATCACGATCCGGATCGCCGTCCGTAAAAATCCAGAAATGGCAGGTTTTTGATTCTTATCTCCTTCCTAGGGTTTATAACCTATAAATACACCCTATGACTCCTTTTCTAGGGGGAATCCACATAGCCGTCATTTTCTTGTATCATCTTATACGGCTATAGATCCACATATAGAGAAGAAAGGAAATCATTAGAGAATACTCTATGTTTCTTCATCTATATTGATTAGTTTGATTCTAGGTTTTCATACTCACATCTTGAGTTGAATCAAACTAATGAATACTTAGATGGTATTTCCGATCTATCTTTGATCTAAGTATTCGGCGGATCATCACCACCCAAAAACAACGATTTACCCCAAAAATCGGCGGGTGGATTCGCGTGTCCTTGTGGATTCAAGGTTCAATCGCTCTCGTGGATTCGGAGCGAGGCACGTTCGTGGATTCGAACGGTGCTATTGGGTGAAGACCGTGGATTCGGTCGGACGTCGTGGATTCGACGTTGGACGCCGTGGATTCGGCGTTGGGCGCAGATCGTGGATTCGAGAAGCGTCGGAGCGAGCGGAGAAGATCCTCTAGGAGCGTATGGAAAAGGTTGAGTCATAAGTGTGTACGGTAAATCACCTTGTACGTGTTTTAATTCTAGTGGATTTCTGCCGTGTTATCGGTCCCGTGGTTTTTTACTCCGGTGATGGAGTTTTCCACGTAAAAATTTTGCGTGTTATTTTATTTTCCGCATTGGGTTTTATCGCAACGATTTTTGGAGTGTTTATACGTTTACACCTATTCACCCCCCTCTAGGTGTTTCTTCCCCTATTTAGATCCGTATTATATACGACCCAACAGAGTTGAGTCGGAGTCTTGAAGTGATCAAATTGACAATCAGCAATCGAAGACTCAGAGAAGATTCAACAAGAGCTCTAGTTGACACTCAGTGTTTTGAGTCTTGAAGATTGAAGATAAAGAATTGTGGATCAATTACACCAATCTCAAGAAGAATGGATTTGGAATGATCAGGTATGTTTAACTAAATAATTTTGGTGATCCGAATACATTTGAGTAGTTTAGAAACACTTGGATAAGTTTTCATTGCATAAAAGTAAAAAACTGTCTTTTTCAGGAAATCCGTTCAGGAACAGAAAATTCTGTTCAGGACCTCGAACCTAATATTTTTTCAGGAAATCCGGTCCGGACCGTAGGATTTCGTTCCGGACCCCGAACCTTGTTTTTTCAGGAATTCTCTGAAAAACAACGACAGTCCAGAACGAGCCAATCCAGTCCGGACCGTCGTGCGGGAAAAATTCTGTAAAGTCAGTTTTTGATGCTTATCTCTTTCCAAAGGTTTCTAACCTATAAATAGACACTTAGGGTTTCTCGATACTTACCGACTAATTAAGAAACACTCGAGAGCAACCCTAGAGGCTAGGTTTTTATCGTTCTTCTCTTTAGCCTCTTTTAGGTCAATTCGACGGTTCTTCCAAGATCTATCTTTTGTCGAATTGATCTAGTCTTTGCTTAGAGATTCCTTCTACGGTTCCTCAATGATAATCTAAGCAAAGGATCACCATCGATGCCAATATTCTTATCGGCTGAGTTTGCGTCGTGGATTCGACGTAGCATCGTGGATTCGGTGTGTTGAAGGCATTTCGTGGATTCGAAACGTGTGCTCGTGGATTCGAGTGGCGTTCGTGGATTCGAACGTGTGCAGTGGACGTGCAATCGGTGGAGCGCAAGATCCGAAGAAGTTGAAGGAGGGGTTTGAGTCCGTGAAGTCGGTAATCACCTTGTTATTCTTTTATTCTTAGTGGATTGTTATTGCGTGTTGGTCCTGTGGTTTTTCTCCTGGATTGGAGTTTCCACGTAAATCTCGGTGTGCTGTTTTTATTTTCCGCATTGGTTTTTATTTTGCACTGAGATTTGTTTTTAAGTATTACACCTATTCACCCCCCCTCTAGTTGTTTGATAGTACCTATTTAGATCCTTATGGATCCTTAAATATATAAAAACCTACAAGTGGTATCAGAGCGGGTTTTAGGTTTATCTATCTTGTCGGGTGAAAGTGGTAATATTTATAGACCTCCTCTTTTTGATGGGACTAATTATGCTTATTGGAATGTGCGGATGAGAGCTTTTCTCATCGCAATTGATGAGCGGGTATGGAAATCCGTGGAATACGGTTAGGTGCATCCTGTTGAGGAAGTAGGAAATTCTACTACCCCAAAACCTCGCTCTAGATGGTCCAAAGAGGAATTTGAAAGATCTTCTTACACTGGGAAAGGTATGAACGCTCTATTTAATTCTCTTTCCTCGACTGAGTTCACACGAATTTCCGCGTGTGAAACCGCGAAGGAAATTTGGGATATTCTCAAAATTACACATGAGGGTACTAATCTTGTAAAAATTCAAAAGCTCCAGATGCTTACAAGTCAATTTGACTCTATTCATATGGAAGAGCATGAATTGTTTACAGATTATTACACTAGACTTCAAGATGTAATCAATACTTGTGCTAATTTAGGAGAAAAGATCCCGGAGTCGAAAATTATAAGAAAGATACTTCGGACTCTTCCGGAACGGTTTAGGGCAAAGGTTACCGCCATTGAAACCGTTAGTCATCCGGATGAGATGAGAGTAGAGGAATTAGTAGGTGCTTTACAAACTTATGAGATGACTTTTCCTACTAATCAAATTTCTTCCAAGTCTTCTTCTAAGCTTACAGGCATTGCATTCAAATCAACAAAGGAAGAAGATGGCGAATCGAGTTCTGACAATGAAATCTCTTTTGCCGAATTTGAAGAACAATTGGCGCGGATCATAAAGAAATTTCGTCGGAAGTTTTGGAAGAATCGAACCGATGGATCTACAACCACGAAACCATCTAAAGGATCATCGGGTTCTAAATCCTCTAAACTCAAAGGCGTTGCAAAACCTTCTAAAGAAAAAGAAAAAGATGAATTCGAAGGAGAAATCCAATGTTATCGATGCAAAGGCTACGGCCATATCTCAACGGATTGTCCTTCTCCGAAATCATATAATAAGAAGGCTTTGCAAGCAAAAATTTGGGACGATTCTACTTCTAATGAATCGACCTCAAGTAAAGAGGAAAAAGTTGTTGCCTTTCATGCCTCTTAAATTCCCTCTTCTAATTTTTGCTTATCATCTCTAATCACTGACTCTGCTCCTTTGATTTTGTATGAAACATCAACATCCGATGGAGAGTCATCAAGTGAGGGGGAGTCGGACAAAGAAGAACTCGTTGAGGCATATCAACAACTTCTTGGGGAATCTAAGAAGATGGCCAAGCATATTAAGAAGTTGAGGAAGCGACGACTAGAGGCTCAAGACGAGAATCATGCTTTAAAGATAAAACTTCATGATCTCGAGGAGGAACGAGAACGTTTATTGGATAACAATAAAATCCTCCAAGAAAAGCTAAACCAATCGGAGACAAATGCTAAATCATATATGCACAAGATTGGTTTTCTAGAAAAACAGTTTGAAGAAATTCATATCACCAACCAAGCATTGACCAAGCAAGTTCATCAACTTAAATCCGACATACAAAGGCTTTCAACCGGTTCCAAGAAACTTGATTGTATGTCCGGATTAGGTAAAACAAGCAAGGTTGGTTTGGGATTTAAAAAGAACCAAACTGTGAAGGCTTCAAGTTCCACAACTAAATTGAAAGGAAGAACTTGTTACCAATGTGGACTTGAAGGACACTTGATGAAGATGTGCCCGAAAAAAGAGAAAGAGGAATTCTTCGGCAACTTCGTCTACGGAGCGAACTCAACGGAGTCAAAAGACACATCAAGTCAATGGAGTTCACTCAATCCACCAAAGGTCCGAGCCACAACATCAATCATACAAGTGGATCATTACGAGGCAAAGACCTAAGGTGGACCAACAGTCAAAGCTATCAACTCCCGGCCACAATGAATCAAGACAACCCAAAATTCGACGATTTTGGATTCGGAAAGGTGATATCTTTCCTTGTCTTAATTTCTAAATAGCTTATGACTGTATGTAATGCTTTGATTGGTTTTTCTTTCATATTTTTATCTCTGCATTACATGTTTTCAATGCTCTTCGTTTTTATGTTTTGTTTTTGAACAAAAGGGTTTTAACGAACAAGTGCATTGAATAAAAAGGGTTTCACTTTCAATCACTCCAATTTAATTTTATATGAATTATCAACTTTACTCCATAATCATAATTCTTGAAGATACTTCATTATAGGAGTTTTTGATAATTATATTCATCAAATTTTAGTAATCAGGTGTGATCTTTAGATGCTTAAACTATCTCGGTTGTGTGAATTCATTATGATAAATATGAGACAACCGATAGACTAAAATTTGGGATTTAATTCTTTCACATAAGAGATTGCATTTTTTCAAGGGTAAATAAATGAATTGTAAAAGATGTGGAAAGAGTTACATCCGAAAGGAGTATGAAAACTACCACCACATGTTGGAAAGAGCTACCACCTCGGTTGTCCGGTTTGTGTGTGAAGCTACCACATGTTTTGGATGCTAGAAAAATATTTTTGAAAGTTTTTAGTTGAAGCATTCGGAGATTTATATTCAAAGTTCTTATTTTGAACAATCTCCTGGTTGGTATAAGGTGGGATAGTTGAAAGATGCTCAAAGAGCCACCCTTAGGTATTTTAGTGTTTATCTCAAATTTGAAAGGGTAGAAATCAAATTGATGTCATTTGGAAATCTCTGTAAGTCATCTTTGTAAATCCGTTACATCTTGATGGAGTTTGGACCTCTAGATTATTTTTGATGACTTGTGTTTGATTCATATAACATGAAAAACGGTTTATAATGATCTATCTTTGTTTTTCATGATTTCGGAGTAAATCTTTTTAATTTTTGTAAAATTAATTGGAGTGAATGACATCTGTGTGATCTCACAATTTTCAAGCACTTAAATTGATTTTCTTGATTGCACGCAAATCGGTAATTCAAAGATTTCAAAATCTGGATTTGTTTCAAGAAATTATTTGATTTTTGCTTTCAAGTACCGGTACGCAATCTGCGTTTTTGTTATATACCGAAACTGAGCTTTTATCTCTCTTTCTCTATGAACTAATGCTGTTAGTGATTTCCTTTTGTCTAGTATGTTCACTGTTTGACAATTTGTGACAAAAAGGGGGAGAAGAGAAATAGGGGGACACGAGATGAGATCATCGAGATAGGGGGAGACGGAGATGAGATCGTCGAGATAGGGGGAGATGATGAAAAAGGAGCCGAAAAATAAAAAGAACCAAAAGGACGAATCAAATGTAGGATTTACATTTAATTTCTAACCACTGACTTTTGATTTTATTTGGAGTTTTGTTTTGTAGGATTTACATCACTTTAAGACTCCAAGTCCTAAGTCATAGAGTTTGTTCTAAGACTGGTTCAAATGTAATTTTTGTTTATTGGATCTTTCACGCAAAGAAAGTCAATGTTTTGGTGATGACATTGAGTTTCGATTTTTTTGGTTTAAGATGAGTGTCTTGAGCGTTTTATGTATTTTTGGGTTTTGTCACGAAATTGCCAAAGGGGGAGATTGTTACGGCTTTTTGTGTTGGCATATTTCGTGAGTTGAGTCGGAGTCTTGAAGTGATCAAATTGACAATCAGCAATCGAAGACTCAGAGAAGATTCAACAAGAGCTCAAGTTGACAATCAGTGTTTGGAGTCTTGAAGATTGAAGATAAAGAATTGTGGATCAATTATACCAATCTCAAGAAGAATGGATTCGGAATGATCAGGTATGTTTAACTAAATAATTTTGGTGATCCGAATACATTTGAGTAGTTTAGAAACACTTGGATAAGTTTTCATTGCATAAAAGTAAAAAACTGTCTTTTTCAGGAAATCCGTTCAGGAACAGAAAATTCTGTTCAGGACCCCGAACCTACTGTTTTTTCAGGAAATCCGGTCTGGACCGTAGGATTTCGTTCTGGACCCCGAACCTTGTTTTTTCAGGAATTCTCTGAAAAACAAGGACAGTCCGGAACGAGCCAATCCAGTCCGGACCATCGTGCGGGAAAAATTCTGTTAAGTCAGTTTTTAATGCTTATCTCTTTCCAAAGGTTTCTAACCTATAAATAGACGCTCAGGGTTTCTCGATACTTACCGACTAATTAAGAAACACTCGAGAGCAACCCTAGAGGCTAGGTTTTTATCGTTCTTCTCTTTAGCCTCTTTTAGGTCAATTCGACGGTTCTTCCAAGATCTATCTTTTGTCGAATTGATCTAGTCTTTACTCAGAGATTCCTTCTACGGTTCCTCAATGATAATCTAAGCAAAGGATCACCATCGAAGCCAATATTCTTATCGGCTGAGTTTGCGTCGTGGATTCGACGTAGCATCGTGTATTCGGTGTGTTGAAGGCGTTTCGTGGATTCGAAACGTGTGCTCGTGGATTCGAGTGGCGTTCGTGGATTCGAACGTGTGAAGTGGACGCGCAATCGGTGGAGCGCAATGTAATGAACCGGAATTTTGGTATATAAATAAATGTAAATAAAATGGTATGAAATGCTATTTTATTGAATTTATTGAGGTAAAGGATGACCTGGAAACGAATTAGGCCCAAATCGGGATTAGAATGTGAGATCTTGAATCTTACATGAGAAAGTGGGCCCAGATTGCAAGTGGAAAGTTCACAGTTTCGGAAAATTCCGAGAAAATTACGGGGGCTCCGTAAATGCGTTTTAAGGCCACAGTAAAAGTTTCGCGTTGATCGGACACCCGGATAGTGAGAACGGGCTCCGCCAGTGAAATTAAATATAGTGAGACTTTTGGCAACCCAGAGAGGGTCCAAACTGAAAAGTTTAAGTACCAGGAGGTAAATTAAGTTAAACTGTGGCTGCCCGTCAAATTTGAGCGAAAACGGGCGAGAAACGGGCAAGAACGGACGAAAACGGGCGAAACTGGGCTTGGGCCCAAGTTTCGGGCGCCCGAAAGTGGGTTCCGGGCGGCCGGAAAGTACTGTAGCAAACCCGGTTTTATGGGCTGCAGCGAACCGGGCTGCACTGTAGCGAACCCGGTTCACTGTAGCAACCCGGTCCGGTGGTTGGTGCGCCCGAAAGTTACTGTAGCGACCCGGATCCCGAGGCAGTGGCACGAATCCTAAGGCAGTTGGCACGGATCCCGAGGCGGCGGGCGCGGATCCCGAGGCACGGGCGCGGATAGACTTTCGCGCGCTACGAGCTATGGCGCGCGGCTCGAGGCGCGCTGTGACACCCCCGGAATTTAGATTAGTCCTCTATATAAATGATATAATAGGACTAAATCTCTAACCCGGCTATAGCATTTTGGATGGTAGCAAGATCCAAGAGGAACATGAGAGTTAAGCGTGCTAGAGCTAGAGTAGTTCTAGGATGGGTGACCCCCTGGGAAGTGGGGCGTCACAGTTGGTATCAGAGCCATTCACCAGCCGAAAATGTGAGATGAGTCTCGGCTGAGCCAGGGTTATATAGCGGGTAGAGCGAGGCTCCCCGGCTAATGACCGTTGTGAGTGGAGTGCAGCTACTCACAAGGTCGGCTAAGGCTAGCGAGACGAGTCTCACATCGCCTGGTGCTTGTGAGTGTGCTTGAGCCTGACGTGGACGTCAGGGCTTAAAGGGGGGAAGAATGTGACACCCCCGGAATTTAGATTAGTCCTCTATATAAATGATATAATAGGAATAAATCTCTAACCCGGCTATAGCATTTTGGATGGTAGCAAGATCCAAGAGGAACATGAGAGTTAAGCGTGCTAGAGCTAGAGTAGTTCTAGGATGGGTGACCCCCTGGGAAGTGGGGCGTCACACGCGCGTGGTAGGTGGGGGACACGTGTCGCGCTCGGGTCGGCCGAGCGATGGTGACGTGGCGCGCAGCTGGCGCGCTGTGGACTGTGGACCGCGTTGGGGGCGGTTACTGTAGCCGCCCGGAAATTTCCGGGCGCCTGAAAAGTGCGCCCGAAATCCGGATTTCGGCCTATATGGGCCCGAAACGGCTCCTTTTTCCTCCTTTTTCCCTTTTTGGCTTCGCCCGAGCATACCATGAGGGGAGCCGGGCAATTCCGCCCGGGGTTTTCGTGGGCGCACGAGCGCGCCGTGGACTCCGTGGAGCGCACAAGATGTACCAAAGTGGCTAATTGGCGCGATGGACGTCACGGCGTTGTCGAGGTAAGCCCCGTATATCGTTTTTGTGGTATTTTGGCACAGCTTTGAAGTTTCCTTTTGGATTTTGGATTTGACCCCTTTGCCCACGTGCATGTTAGGGACCCAACTTTCTGTGCCGTTTTACTGCGCGAGTTTCGCGGGCGTTTTGAACGCGCCTCGTTTTGCGTGCTGTTCGTGGGAGACATGCACCGTTTTGCGTGCGGATTCGGCAAATGCGCACAGTTTTGGACGCGAACTCGTAAAACGTGCACTATTTTGCGTGCAACGTTGAAAAAGGAACGTGCATCGTTTTGCGTGCCAATACGAGGTATGTGCTCCGTTTTGCGTGCGGGTTGGACCAATACGCATCGTTTTGCGTGTAGATTCTAATAGCTTGCATCATTTTTCGTGCAGGGCTAGGGAAAATATGCACCGTTTTGCGTGCAACCCTACAGTCAGACGTGCACCGTTTTTCATGCAGATTTGAGGTATGTGCTCCGTTTCGTGTGCAGATCGTGTTGTCGCGCATCGTTTTGCGTGCCGACTGAAGTGGCGCGCACCATTTTTCGTGTGTGTTTGTAATGACGTGCACCGTTTTGCGTGCAGGTATGGTGGACGTGCACCGTTTTGCGTGCAAACTCGAGGGATGTGCATCGTTTTGCATGCAAGCTCGAGGAAACAAGTGGAATCGCGCGGAGACAAATTGCAAGTGTCTACAAGCAATTGGGGGCATCACAAGGTGGGAAATTCTGCCGAAATTGGGTGACCTCTCCCCTTGCTCCTTTGCTTTTCGATTCGAAGCATGATAGTAGCCTGTTAGAGGCGTTAGGTAATTATGATTATGATTGCCTGTGTAGATGGATTCAGATGGAAAAGTGGAACTGTTGGTTGCCAGAGTTAGAGGAATAGATGTGCATGTGTAAATGAACACAGAGGAAAAGTGCAACTGTTGGTTGCCAAAGATATATGATGAATATGCATGCGTAGAAGTAATTACTATTTGATGAATGAAATGAAAATAACTGCATGCATGAAACTTAGGTAAAGAGAACCTAAGGTGAACTAGTGATCAATATAGAGTCAAGGAACTCTAGGACAAGGATGACATGGAACTTAGGTAAAGAGAACCTAAGGTGAACTAGTGATCAGCATAGAGTCAAGGAACTCTAGGACAAGTATGACATAGAACTTAGGTAAAGGGAACCTAAGGTGAACTAGTGGAGTTTGAACTCACAGACAGGATATTAGAGTCAGTGTAACTCTAAGATAAAGTGGAACAGGAAAATAGAGTTAAGTTAACTCTAGGATTCAATAAGGAATCAGGAAAATGAGAAAAGTGGATCAAGTGTGGAGACATGAAAGGGAAAACAGGAAATTGGAGTCAGAGTAACTCTAAGTTAAAAGTGAAATCGAAAAATAGAGTTAAGTTAACTCTAGGATTCAGTAAGGAATCAGGAAAGCGGGATAAGATCCCAAGGTTAAAGAATTAAACAAATATAACCCTAGAGAGTCATAGGGTGTCTGGGCAAATGGACAATAACTTTAACTTCAATTTGAGTTAAACAAAAGAAAGTGAAATGTGTAAGAGTCCAGGAGACTCTCTGGTTACCCGTGTGGCAAGACCTAGGGTAAGGGATGAAAAAGTGGTTAATAAGCAAGACAAGCAAATTGCTCAAGATAGAGCTAAAATTTGGTTAATAAGCAAGACAAGCAAATTGCTTAAGATAAAGAGAATGAAAAGAGGATATAAATGACGCCTTCGAATTTGAGACTCGTCAAGTGGAGCAGGACTCCCTGGGCAGTGACCCGTCGGACGAGGTACTTTCGAAAGGCTTAAAGTTAAAAGCAAGCTAAAAGTGGCTAAAAAGCATAAAGAGAATGTAAATGGCGCCTTCGAATTTGAGACTCGTCAAGTGGAGCAGGACTCCCTGGGCAGTGACCCGTCGGACGAGGTACTTTCGAAAGGCTTAAAGTGAAAGCCAAGAGCTAAATGCTCAAAGGAAAGAGAAAGTGATTTGCCAGTGGCAAAAAGGGAGCTATAAGCTCGAATAAGAAAGAAAAGCAAGTGTTCAAAGGCAAAGAGGCTAAGAACTAAAGTAAAAGAGAAAGAAAAAGAAAAGAAAAGAAAGAAAATTAAAGATAAAACGGGCGGACCTACGGTGAGAAACGCGGCCCATGTTGGAGCAGCAGGCAGTGCCCCTCTCCCGGGTAGAGACCCGTTCGGGACGTTTCTTCCGTAGGACGGGGTAACACTTGCGAGTGTTATCGGCAACCTTAGAAATCTTATCTTATGGTAGCAGGACTACCGGGCTGGGGCCCGTTGGATAAGAAATTTCTGAGGGTTAACTTGAACTAAAGCACCAGAATTTAAAGAATAAGAAAAATTTGAGTGGCCAAGATGGTCGGGTTAGTTTGACCCTATATACAGCGGCATAGTAGCCGAGTTGGTGCTTAGTAGCCTGATATGACTAGACAGAGTAGTGCTGGGTTGATGAGTATATACAGATAGTGATATATTATTTTGCATAGCTGCATGTGATATCGAGGATTTTAGTTTCCTAGCACTATTATTATTGCTTCCATTGGACCAAGTGGTGTAGGACACTCTTTCTCGGTGGTTGAACCCACTGGGAACTATGTCGTAGTTCTCACACCACTTGGGTGACTCCCCCCCACAGGTTCAGGTATGGATGCAGCGATCGCGACAGTTCAGATGCAGACGGCGAGGCATACGACAGGGGCAAGGGCCCAGCAGCATAGAGACCTAGAGGGTCTAACAGAGGTATCCCATTTTTATATTTCTTGAGTGAACCTTGTATGGTGAGGAATTTATGTAAAGGAATTGTAATAATTTTATTTGCAAATTCAGAGATGTAAAGTGTAATAAAGTAATGCATGGTTCACTCTTGTATGCTTTCATTTCCGCTTTAACCGTTATTGAATGAAAGTTTTAATTTGTAGTGATTTTTAGTACTCTGATATTGAGCTTCCGCGTACACTTGTTGTGTTATTATGGATATTACCGTTCCTTTCGGGTAGGAAAAGGTCTTACCCGATTGGCGGGTCTGTTGGCGTGCCCGAACCGTACAAATTGGCGGACTCGGGGCGTGACACGCAAGATCCGAAGAAGTTGAAGGAGGGCTTTGAGTCCGTGAAGTCGGTAAGATCACCTTGTTATTCTTCTATTCTTAGTGGATTGTTATTGCGTGTAGGTCCCGTGGTTTTTCTCCTGGATTGGAGTTTCCACGTAAATCTCGGTGTGCTGTTTTTATTTTCCGCATTCGTTTTTATTTTGCACTGAGATTTGTTTTTAAGTATTACACCTATTCACCCCCCCTCTAGTTGTTTGATAGTACCTATTTAGATCCTTGTGGATCCTTAAATATATAAAAACCTACAAAGATCGCCTCCTCAAACCCTTCCCTCTTGTGCGTACCGAAGAACAAAACAAAACCCTAGTTCGGAGATAGAAAAAAAAAAGAGAAGAGAGTGAATCTTCCACCACCTTCGATCAACGTGCCGGAAGCCGGGAACGAGACGTCACCGTCATCGGAGGGCGGATCCGGATTCCCACCAACGCAAAGAACGGAGATCGGGATCGCGTTGCCTCCTCCATCGGAGCAAGGTTAGCGATCGTTATTTCTCTTTGGTCGGTTTAATCCTGGGTTTTTCGTGTTCTTTTGAGGTTGATTTAAGCGGTAAATTGATCATGGATTTTTTTTTGGTTTTGATCGATGATTTGTTCATGTTCTTGACCGGGTTTGATCGATGGTTTTTAATCGGTCTTGATCGGAGGTTTGATCGGGTTTTCGATCGATGTTTCGTTTGGTCTCCGATTAATGGTTTTATCGTTGGAGTTACCCGTGGTTTTGTTTGGGTTAATTGGGTGTTTCGTCGGAGCATGGGGGAGTTAACGGGAGGCCGCCGCCGCCGTCGGATTTGAAAGGAGGTCGTCGCCGCCGTCAGTATAACGGGAAGCCGCCGCCGTTGTTAAATGGGAGGCCGCTGCTGCCGTTATCATGTTCACGAGGTCGTCGCCGCAGCCGCCGTGGTCGCGTGGTCGCAACCGGAGCCGGAAAAGACGAAGGAAAACGAAAAATAAAGCAAAGGTCGTCGCGCGGTCCACGGGACCGGCGTGCACCCGGTGCGCGCCGCCGCGCCCTGCGGGCGTGAGCCCGGTGCGTGTCTCGCGTGCATCAGCCCGGCCCGCTTAGCGCGGTGCACGCCTTCAGCGTGCACCCGGTGCGCGCTGCCGCGGCCTGCGGGCGTGAACCCGGTGCGCGCTTTGCCCGTGCACCGGCCGGGCCCAAACCGCCTGGTGCACGCGCCCGGGGTGAGCCCGGTCTGCGCCGCCGCCTCCACTATGCTGTGAACCCGATCCACGCGTGGTCCGTGCACCATCCTTCAGCCGGAAGCACGGTAACTCCGTTTTGAGCGCCGTTTTCACCGTTGGGATCACCGTTTCCGCCATTTTTCTTAGCATGGCCACCCGGGGTCACTTAGGCCACCGTTTGTGTCACGCCCCGGCGTCGAAACTGCGACCCGGGCTCGCTAACAGATCCGCCGCCCATACGGGAAGCCCCGTATAGACGAAGTGACTAACCTGCAAAAGAAAGATACTACACTAAACAGATATCAGAGCTGAAAAGTAAACTGCTATAAATAATAATAAAAATAAATACGACTCCAAGTCCTCACAAATACAAAAGTCTCTCAACTGAAAAAGAAAAGTACAAATCTTAACCTCACTACAAAGGTCTCTCAAAATAAAAAGGGGGGTACATCTACTCTCTCAGGAAGACGACTAGTAGGGATCTATCTCGCGACTCCCTCACCTCGATCAGCAGGATCAGCAACAGGAACAGCAGGAACTGGAGTAGAGGTCCCTGGGGAAAAAAAAAACACCGCGACGGGTGTGAGAACTACATCCCACAGTTGTCACGCCCCGGGGTCGAAACTGCGACCTGGGCTCGCTAACAGATCCGCCATCTGTACGGAAACTGCCGTACAGACGAAGCGTCTAACCTGCAGAAAGAATCAACTACAGTACACAGATATCAGAGACGAAAGTAGACTACTAAAAACTGTAAACCAAACACTGTACAACTGAAAATAATACAATATCCATCTCCCAAATACGATCGTATACAAAGTCCTCTGATACAAAACTCAAAAGGGAGGTATCTCCAATAAATACATCAGTGTACAGACTCTCGATACAAGAATATCCTCACTACATCAGTCTCTCAAACTGTAAAATAAAGTACAACTCCATACCTCACAACAATGGTCTCTCAACAGAGGAAAAAGAACTAAACTAATCTACTGAAGCTCTCCTCTTGAGGGGTACCGCTACACTCCAATGACGGGTAGGGAACTAGCTCGCGACTCCCTCGCCTCGGTCAGAAGGATCAGCAACTGGAGCAACAGGAACATGAGAAGAAGTTCCTGGGGAAAAAGACACCACGACGGGTGTGAGAACTACTTCCCACAGTAGTTCTCAGTGGGTGCCGTCAACAAGCCCAACGGTCTGCCCACCAAGTCTACTAGAGGTAAAAGATAACAGTGCAATGAAATCTGAACAAGAAAAGCTGGAGCTACTCTACAGCTGCCATACCTCTATCTAACTACTCAAAAAGTGGAACAGATGAAGGTAAAAGAGACCACTCGCACCCAAGGTGCTCAATAGGCCCAATCGAACTGACTGCCTCATAGGGTCCAGTCAAGCATGCGCCTGTCGACTAGGAACGCGCCTGCCCACTACCACGCATCCCCATGAGGACGGGATTTACGTGGGGCGTCCTGCCCGACTAACTCACCCCTCGCGCAAAACTGCCTCAACAGGCCCATCGTATCCACAGCGGCATCTCAGGGACGCGACTCCAACTGAGGAAAACGGCACGGCATAGAGTATCACAAATTGGCATAAGCAGGCTAGTCAAAATCCACGCTCACTCTCAGAACGGTAGGACTCAGGATCCCCAAATACCTCGCACAACAGTCGGAGAACTCTCGACGACTCAGCTGCTCGGCTAACTCGAAACACGAGACACTAGCCTCGCCAACGGCTCGCAGCACAAGGCTCACTGGCTGGAGATACTCCACAGCCAGGAACGACCCACAACTCAGGGTAACAAAACAGGTCGGACAACACTCAACGACCTGGGACCACCGTCAACCCCAACGGTTCCCAACAAGGCGGACCGGAAGATACTCGACGGCCCGGGACTGCTGTCTGCGCAACGGCACCCTACACGACGGCACAACAGGGAAACAAGACCTCCCGGGACTACCGTTTACCCAAACGGCTCCCGGCACAGATAAGCAACCCAGCTACAACTACCAGACTCCACTCTGCTCCCAAGCAAGAGTGCAAAAGCATCCCACACTAAAAGCAAGTCCCGACCTCTCGGCCCACTACCCGGGCGAGAAAACACTATGTCCAGGGATGAAGGAACAGTGTGGATGTCTAAGCATAAATAACCCTAGCCCAAGTGAGGGTTTTCTACTAGTCTGGTTACACATACAACATATGACGGGGGTGCTAGGTCAAGTTCCAAGATAACCACATTAACCGATAATAAAGGGATAGCCATTCCAACAATCTAGCATGCTACACAAGGAAATAAACTATCATGCATAGTCCTACATTAATAGAATTAATGTACATTCCATAAAACTTGGAGATAAGGCCACCCACCTCGATTTGCCACCAATTGCTCGTAGACACTTGCAATTGGCCTCCACGCAATCCGCACGCAAAACGGGACACGCCGTCGGAGTCCGCACGCAAAACGGAGCATGCTACCGGAGTCCGCACCAAAAACGGAGTCTGCACGTGAAACGGTGCACGGCGCCGGAGTCCGCACGCAAAACGGTGCACGGTGCCGGAATCCGCACGCAAAACGGAGTCCGCACGCAAAACGGTGCACGGTGCCGGAGTTCGCACGCAAAACGGTGCACGGTGCCAGGATTCGCACGCAAAACGGAGTCCGCACGCAAAACGGTGCATGGTGCCGGAGTCCGCACGCAAAACGGTGCACGGTGCCGGAGTCCGCACGCAAAACGGAGTCCGCACGCAAAACGGTGCACGGTGCCGGAGTCCGCACGCAAAACGATGCACGGTGCCCAATACAGAAAGGAGCAAGAGGGTCAGTTACAGTCTAAAAGAACGCTCCAAAAACTATACAGAAATACAGAAAAACCAAAGCACGGGACCCACCCGTTAGCGCCGCCGCCGCCGAAACGCTTCCATCGGAAGCCCCGCGCGTTCCCCGAGGCCCGCGACGCAAAACGGCATCTCCCACAACCTCCTCCCTCACTCTCCCTCACTCTCGGTTGAAGGAGAAAACGAAAGAGGGAAAGAAATTCCCTTGCGGGGAGGAAGAAGAAGAAGAAAAGGAGGGAGAGGGAAGAGGGTGGTCCACGGCCCGGGTTCATGGTGCACCACCCCCGGTCCACGGCACCCGCTCGGGTGCACCGGGTCCAAGCAACGAAGCAGCGGCCACGTGGCCGCGCCCCTGCGCGCCACGCGGCCGCGCTGCCAGCGCACAGGCGCGTGACACGCGCCCGTGACACGGGCAGCGCCCACGCGCCCGCGACCCGGGGCGCCAGTGGGTGCCCGCCACGTGGCGGCCCCCCACGTGCCCCCGCGCAGGCGGGTGCGCTTCCCAGCGCGCCCACGCGCGTTCTGACACGCGGCCTCCTCGGGGTCCGTGCCGCGCAGGCCACGGTTTGCAAGCCGCGACGTCTCGATTTGCGTGCCGCTTCGCCTCGAAAAACGCGCACGCCTACAGGGCTCCAAAATCAACAAATAAATTGTCCATTCCTAGCGATTTCGCGCGCTGAATCCAAAAACGATATCCATTTCTCCAAATTCTCATCCGAAAATTTGCCGAATGCCCACTCGATCCGATTTTCGCGCCGGGTCCATTTTTAAAGTCCGATTTGCTAAATTTCAACTCTAAAAATTCCCGAAGGTGACCGGAGAGGTAATCTTTTATCCGGACTTCACCCGGAGTCTAATTTTGACATCTGAATCGCGCGAAATCACTTCTAAACACCCGGCGGGTCCTCCAACTTCCCACGGGGTCTCAATTTAAGCCCGAAGTCCACCACTTGTGTCCAAATTGCGCGCAACCCACGCAGGCCTCCAATGATGCAAGCAAATCCCAAATTGCATCACAAATCCATTTCTGGGCCCCCAACACGCGCACCAACACCCCCAACGGCGACCGAAAGCTGCCCAACAGCCAGCAACCCTACGCGGGGGATTCCGGGACCTCACATCCTCCCCCACTAAAAGAAAGTTTCGTCCTCGAAACTAGATCAAGCCCATCAGGAGTCAAGAATACCACGGTTAGGTATCTAACAATACGCCTCCAGCTCCCCCACTCGCTCCTCGTGATTACTCCGCAACAACAACAACAAGTACGGTATGACCCGACGTGCAATTCTCTCATCTCTCGAGCCAGAAATTGCAACGGGCGTCCCTCGTACTCCAATAATCACAGATCTCGAACGGGCAAGTAAATCACGGGCGAGGAAAATCACATCACTACTGAGCTGAGACGTGAAAAATCAAGGGCTCCACAAAAAGGCTGGGGGAAAAACTGAAATAACCACAAGTGTGATACGCACCAAACCACAACTTGGTGCCACCCTCAACAAGACGACCCGAAGCATACCCGCAGACTCGTCCAATAAGGAAGGAAAATCCAATAAGTTGGGGTCTTCACTCGATCACTTCCCGATCCAAAACCACCCGAGTGGACTACTCAACTGCAGGCTACCCTCAAAAGGGATCCTCAAGAGACACAATCTCGTGCCACAGTTGGTCGCTCAACATGCTATCATAACCCCAACGGACCCACGGGTCGAAGTCGATCCCTCAACTCATAAAGAACACCCTGACGGGGACCAAACCGTCGGTGAACGGGACTGAAAACTGGCTCACAAGGCGATCATAAAGCTGATGCCCAACTCGCGGTCAAAAGTCCGAAACATCCAAGAGACTCTCACCGTTGTGTACCTACAACGTGGCATCACTGCCGTGCACCCACGGCGTGGCATCACTGCCGTGCACCAACGGTGTGGCATCATCACCGTGTATCAACGGCGTGGCATCACCACCGTGCACCAACGGCGTGGCATCACCACCGTGTATCAACGGTGTGGCATCACCACCGTGTATCAACGGTGTGGTATACTCGAGCATCAAGGCCTCAGATCTTCACAGTCCTATACCCAACACTACCTCGAAAACCCGGAGCTGAGGAAGGGCCAGAAGATCAACATGCAAAAAAAACCAGGGCCCCAACTGCACTGGGCAGGACCAATAACTCCCATCTATGTGCAACACGTGATCAGGTATCTGAACCTCACGAGCACAAGCTAAAGGTCCTATCTCTAGCCTATACATCAATGCAAATGCCCTAGCACTCTCATAGCTATGTCGGAGAACCCTCAACGACTCAACTCACAGCAACACCCCACTCATAGGCGAGAAGAACCGACTGACGCGGCAAAGATCCAACAATCCTGATAGACCGGTGCCTAGAACCCCCAATCAAACAAGAACAGACTCTAGGCTCAGTCTATCGAAGTTTTCGCTCCTTTACCGTTCAGGGATTCGGTCCCTCTCGTTTAAAGCGGGAAACTATGTCAACACGCAACTCACGGCTGGAGACGCTCCCGGTAGTCCATCAGGACGAACTCGACGCCATCAAATCTCGGCGTCCTGTCAGATCATCTCAATCTCACTAAAATAACCACCTGGTAACTCGGCCGGAGGTGAAAATCGCCTCAACAGGCCAAACCTACGCCACTCACTATGCGGCATCGCAACTCATTGGGCGGCATCGCCACTCACTGGGCGGCATCGCCCCTCACTGGGCGGCATCGCCTCTCACTGGGCGGCATCGCCACTCACTGGGCGGCATCGCCACTCACTGGGCGGCATCGCCTCTCACTGGGCGGCATCGCCTCTGGTAGCTCGGCCAGTCGAAAGTATCCTCCTGGTAATTCGGCCAGGGAAAAATGTCCTCCTGGTAACTCGGCCAGGGCATGTGCCCACCTGGTAACTCGGCCAGGGGCAATGCATCCATCTGGTTGCTCGGCCAGTAGAAAGTATCCATCTGGTAACTCAGCCAGTGATAATTATCCATCTGGTAACTCGGCCAGCGATAATTATCCATCTGGTAACCCGGCCAGCGATAATTATCCATCTGGTAACCCCGCCAGTGATAATTATCCATCTGGTAACTCGGCCAGCGATAATTATCCATCTGGTAACTCGGCCAGTGATAATTATCCACCTGGTAACTCGGCCAGCGATAATTATCCATCTGGTAACTCGGCCAGCGATAATTATCCACCTGGTAACTCGGCCAGCGATAATTATCCATCTGGTAACTCGGCCAGCGATAATTATCCGTCTGGTAACTCGGCCAGTGATAATTATCCATCTGGTAACTCGGCCAGCGATAATTATCCATCTGGTTACTCGGCCAGTGATAATTATCCATCTGGTAACTCAGCCAGTGATAATTATCCATCTGGTAACTCGGCCAGTGATAATTATCCATCTGGTAACTCGGCCAGCGATAATTATCCATCTGGTAACTCGGCCAGTGATAATTATCCATCTGGTAACTCGGCCAGTGAAAACGCCCTCCTGGTAACTCAGCCAGGGAAAATGCCCTCCTGGTAACTCGGCCAGGGAAAATGCCCTCCCGGTAACTCAGCCAGGGCATGTGCCCACCTGGTAACTCGGCCAGGGGCAATGCATCCATCTGGTAACTCGGCCAGCGATAATTATCCATCTGGTAACTCGGCCAGCGATAATTATCCACCTGGTAACTCGGCCAGCGATAATTATCCATCTGGTAACTCGGCCAGCGATAATTATCCATCTGGTAACTCGGCCAGTGATAATTATCCATCTGGTAACTCGGCCAGCGATAATTATCCATCTGGTAACCCGGCCAGCGATAATTATCCATCTGGTAACCCCGCCAGTGATAATTATCCATCTGGTAACTCGGCCAGCGATAATTATCCATCTGGTAACTCGGCCAGTGATAATTATCCACCTGGTAACTCGGCCAGCGATAATTATCCATCTGGTAACTCGGCCAGCGATAATTATCCACCTGGTAACTCGGCCAGCGATAATTATCCATCTGGTAACTCGGCCAGTGATAATTATCCATCTGGTAACTCGGCCAGTGATAATTATCCATCTGGTAACTCGGCCAGTGATAATTATCCATCTGGTAACTCGGCCAGTGATAATTATCCATCTGGTAACTCGGCCAGTGATAATTATCCATCTGGTAACTCGGCCAGCGATAATTATCCATCTGGTAACTCGGCCAGTGATAATTATCCATCTGGTAACTCGGCCAGTGATAATTATCCATCTGGTAACTCGGCCAGCGATAATTATCCATCTGGTAACTCGGCCAGCGATAATTATCCATCTGGTAACTCGGCCAGCGATAATTATCCATCTGGTAACTCGGCCAGTGATAATTATCCATCTGGTAACTCGGCCAGCGATAATTATCCATCTGGTAACTCGGCCAGCGATAATTATCCATCTGGTAACTCGGCCAGCGATAATTATCCATCTGGTAACTCGGCCAGCGATAATTATCCATCTGGTAACTCGGCCAGCGATAATTATCCATCTGGTAACTCGGCCAGCGATAATTATCCATCTGGTAACTCGGTCAGCGATAATTATCCATCTGGTAACTCGGCCAGCGATAATTATCCATCTGGTAACTCGGCCAGCGATAATTATCCATCTGGTTACTCGGCCAGTGATAATTATCCATCTGGTAACTCGGCCAGTGATAATTATCCATCTGGTAACTCGGCCAGTGATAATTATCCATCTGGTAACTCGGCCAGCGATAATTATCCATCTGGTAACTCGGCCAGTGATAATTATCCATCTGGTAACTCGGCCAGTTAAAACGCCCTCCTGGTAACTCAGCCAGGGAAAATGCCCTCCTGGTAACTCGGCCAGGGAAAATGCCCTCCCGGTAACTCAGCCAGGGAAATGCCCTCCTGGTAACTCAGCCAGGGAAAATGCCCTCCTGGTAACTCAGCCAGGGAAAATGCCCTCCTAGTAACTCAGCCAGGAAAAATGCCCTCCTGGTTACTCAGCCAGGGAAAATGCCCTCCTGGTAACTCAGCCAGGGAAAACGCTCTCCTGGTAACTCAGCCAGGGAAAACGCTCTCCTGGTGACTCAGCCAGGGAAAATGCCCTCCTGGTGACTCAGCCAGGGAAAACGCCCTCCTGGTGACTCAGCCAGGGAAAATGCCCTCCTGGTAACTCAGCCAGGGAAGATGCCCTCCTGGTAACTCAGCCAGGGAAGATGCCCTCCTGGTAACTCAGCCAGAGAAAATGCCCTCCTGGTAACTCAGCCAGGGAAAACGCCCTCCTGGTAACTCAGCCAGGGAAAACGCTCTCCTGGTAACTAAGCCAGGGCGGGGTGTGTCCTTTTCACAACACGATGTCTCAGGGGTATCGCAACCCACTGCAGAACAACAAATGTCAGGACACAACAACCATACGACCCAATCCAGCGAAAGTCTAAGACATGTCCTCCATTCCATAGCATTATGTTGTCGCGGCCAACATAATCGCTTGGGAAAGTAAACATGGCAAATACTCATCCCATCTCTTGGGAGAGGTAAAAACTCAATCAAGACTCTCGCTAAAAGTCACGACTCTCACGTAGTCATCCTAATGTCCAACCGCAAGCCTAGGGTTTCTAAGTCCATCACGACCTACAACCTAGGCTCTGATACCACTCTAATCTGTCACGCCCCGGGGTCGAAACTGCGACCCGGGCTCGCTAATAGATCCGCCATCTGTACGGAAACTGCCGTACAGACGAAGCGTCTAACCTGCAGAAAGAATCAACTACAGTACACAGATATCAGAGACGAAAGTAGACTACTAAAAACTGTATACCAAACACTGTACAATTGAAAATAATACAATATCCATCTCCCAAATACGATCGTATACAAAGTCCTCTGATACAAAACTCAAAAGGGAGGTATCTCCAATAAATACATCAGTGTACAGACTCTCGATACAAGAATATCCTCACTACATCAGTCTCTCAAACTGTAAAATAAAGTACAACTCCATACCTCACAACAAAGGTCTCTCAACAGAGGAAAAAGAAGTAAACTAATCTACTGAAGCTCTCCTCTGGAGGGGTACCGCTACACTCCAATGACGGGTAGGGAACTAGCTCGCGACTCCCTCGCCTCGGTCAGAAGGATCAGCAACTGGAGCAACAAGAACAGGAGAAGAAGTTCCTGGGGAAAAAGACACCACGACGGGTGTGAGAACTACTTCCCACAGTAGTTCTCAGTGGGTGCCGTCAACAAGCCCAACGGTCTGCCCACCAAGTCTACTAGAGGTAAAAGATAACAGTGCAATGAAATCTGAACAAGAAAAGCTGGAGCTACTCTACAGCTGCCATACCTCTATCTAACTACTCAAAAAGTGGAACAGATGAAGGTAAAAGAGACCACTCGCACCCAAGGTGCTCAATAGGCCCAATCGAACTGACTGCCTCATAGGGTCCAGTCAAGCCTGCGCCTGTCGACTAGGAACGCGCCTGCCCACTACCACGCATCCCCATGAGGACGGGATTTACGTGGGGCGTCCTGCCCGACTAACTCACCCCTCGCGCAAAACTGTCTCAACAGGCCCATCGTATCCACAGCGGCATCTCAGGGACGCGACTCCAACTGAGGAAAACGGCGCGGCATAGAGTATCACAAATTGGCATAAGCAGGCTAGTCAAAATCCACGCTCACTCTCAGAACGGTAGGACTCAGGATCCCCAAATACCTCGCACAACCGTCGGAGAACTCTCGACGACTCAGCTGCTCGGCTAACTCGAAACACGAGACACTAGCCTCGCCAACGGCTCGCAGCATAAGGCTCACTGGCTGGAGATACTCCACAGCCAGGAACGACCCACAACTCAGGGTAACAAAACAGGTCGGACAACACTCAACGACCTGGGACCACCGTCAACCCCAACGGTTCCCAACAAGGCGGACCGGAAGATACTCGACGGCCCGGGACGGCCGTCTGCGCAACGGCTCCCTACACGACGGCACAACAGGGAAACAAGACCTCCCGGGACTACCATTTACCCAAACGGCTCCCGGCACAGATAAGCAACCCAGCTACAACTACCAGACTCCACTCTGCTCCCAAGCAAGAGTGCAAAAGCATCCCACACTAAAAGCAAGTCCCGACCTCTCGGCCCACTACCCGGGCGAGAAAACACTATGTCCAGGGATGAAGGAACAGTGTGGATGTCTAAGCATAAATAACCCTAGCCCAAGTGAGGGTTTTCTACTAGTCTGGTTACACATATAACATATGACGGGGGTGCTAGGTCAAGTTCCAAGATAACCACATTAACCGATAATAAAGGGATAGCCATTCCAACAATCTAGCATGCTACACAAGGAAATAAACTATCATGCATAGTCCTACATTAATAGAATTAATGTACATTCCATAAAACTTGGAGATAAGGCCACCCACCTCGATTTGCCACCAATTGCTCGTAGACACTTGCAATTGGCCTCCACGCGATCCGCACGCAAAACGGGACACGCCGTCAGAGTCCGCACGCAAAACGGAGCACGCTGCCGGAGTCCGCACCAAAAACGGAGTCTGCACGTGAAACGGTGCATGGCGCCGGAGTCCGCACGCAAAACGGTGCACGGTGCCGGAATCGGCATGCAAAACGGAGTCCGCACGCAAAACGGTGCACGGTGCCAGAGTCCGCACGCAAAACGGCGCACGGTGCCAGGATCCGCACGCAAAACGGTGCACGGTGCCGGAGTCCGCACGCAAAACGGTGCACGGTTCCGGAGTCCGCACGCAAAACGATGCACGGTGCCGGAGTCCGCACGCAAAACGATGCACGGTGCCCAACACAGAAAGGAGCAAGAGGGTCAGTTACAGTCTAAAAGAACGCTCCAAAAACTGTACAAAAATACAGAAAAACCAAAGCACGGGACCCACCCGTTAGCGCCGCCGCCGCCGAAACGCTTCCATCGGAAGCCCCGCGCGTTCCCCGAGGCCCGCGACGCAAAACGGCATCTCCCACAACCTCCTCCCTCACTCTCCCTCACTCTCGGTTGAAGGAGAAAACGAAAGATGGAAAGAAATTCCCTTGCGGGGAGGAAGAAGAAGAAGAAAATGAGGGAGAGGGAAGAGGGTGGTCCACGGCCCGGGTTCACGGTGCACCACCCCCGGTCCACGACACCCGCTCGGGTGCACCGGGTCCAAGCAACGAAGCAGCGGCCACGTGGCCGCGCCCCTGCGCGCCACGCGGCCGCGCTGCCTGCGCACAGGCGCGTGACACGCGCCCGTGACACGGGCAGCGCCCACGCGCCCGCGACCCGGGGCGCCAGTGGGTGCCCGCCACGTGGCGGCCCCCCACGTGCCCCCGCGTAGGCGGGTGCGCTTCCCAGCGCGCCCACGCGCGTTCTGACACGCGGCCTCCTCGGGGTCCGTGCCGCGCAGGCCACGGTTTGCAAGCCGCGACGTCTCGATTTGCGTGCCGCTTCGCCTCGAAAAACGCGCACGCCTACAGGGCTCCAAAATCAACAAATAAGTAGTCCATTCCTAGCGATTTCGCACGCTGAATCCAAAAATGATGTCCATTTCTCCAAATTCTCATTCGAAAATTTTCCGAATGCCCACTCGATCCGATTTTCGCGCCGGGTCCATTTTTAAAGTCCGATTTGCTAAATTTCAACTCTAAAAATTCCCGAAGGCGACCGGAGAGGTAATCTTTTATCCGGACTTCACCCGGAGTCTAATTTTGATATCTGAATCACGCGAAATCACTTCTAAACACCCGGCGGGTCCTCCAACTTCCCACGGGGTCTCAATTTAAGCCCGAAGTCCACCACTTGTGTCCAAATTGCGCGCAACCCACGCAGGCCTCCAGTGATGCAAGCAAATCCCAAATTGCATCACAAATCCATTTTTGCGCCCCCAACACGCGCACCAACACCCCCAACGGCGACCGAAAGCTGCCCAACAACCAGCAACCCTACGCGGGGGATTCCGGGACCTCACAACAGTAGTTCTCAGTGGGTGCCGCCAACAAGCCCGACGGTCTGCCCACTAAGTCTACTAGAGGCATAAAGTAACAATGTAATACTGAAAGAAAAGGGCTGGGAAAGAAAAGCTCTACAGCTACTATGCCTCTATCTAGATGCTCAAAAAGTGGAACAGATGAAAACATGGTGCATCTACTATCCCTCAACTCAGATCACCCAATCTACCTGACTGCCTCCTCGGGTCTAGTCAAACCTGCGCCTACCTACTGCCGTTACATCCACGTAGGACCGGACTGACGTAGGGCGTCCGTGACTGCCAAAACTGGCCCAGCCAGAGGGACAGCGTCGACAAGTCGCGATACAAAAGTAACAGATCCACCCCGGATGTGGCACTCGAGGGGCGCGACCCCATCGAGGAAAAAGGTATCCGCGCACTCTGTCGAGCTCAATGTGGCTCTGCAGGCTATAGTCCAAAATCCACACTCACTCTCACAATGGAAAGACTCAGGATCCTCAAACATCTCGCACAACGGTCGGAGCACTCTCGATGACTCAGCTGATCAGGTCTCTCGAATCTCAAGACACTAGCAAACTCCACCAACTCATAGCACAAAACACACTGGCTGGAGATACTCCACAGCCGGGATCGACCCACAACTCAGGGCTAACAAAACTGGTCGGACAACACCCAACGACCCGAGACCACCGTCAACCCCAACGGTTCCCAACAACACAGGCCGGAAGATACTCGATGGCCCGGGACCACCGTCTACTCAACGGCTCCCCACGACACAACATCAAACTCACTGATAACACAGGAAGGATCGACACCATAAGGGTTTGGAAAACCCGATAGGTCGGTGCTTAGAACCCTATCAAACAAGAACATACTCTAGGCTCCGCCTATCTAAGTTCCCGACCCCCTTACAGTTCGAGAACACGACAACCTCGGTACAACACGCAGAAGACATCAACCAGGGCCCGAAAGTTCCGGGAGACCAACACCTACAACCCTATCAACAAGAACAGGTTCCATGCTCGTCCCCCGTGGCTTTCGTCCCGACAAAGGAACGGCCCCTAGAACCCAGACCACTCGAATCCTCTCGAGTGGGGGAGTTTATAGGAAAAAGGTGACATTTGTTACTGAAAACCATTTTCACTCAACCCACGCGGGGTGAGTACTAAAAGTAGTTCCCTTTTTTTTGTTGAAAAACTATCTTGATTCGAGGAGAAACCCCTTTTTAATGATTTTTAGTTCTTTTAGGAAAAACAGTTAGAAAACAAGTATTTATACCCAAACCCCGAAGGGCTAATGCCTTTGTCCAACCAAACAAGGACAGACTCCAGCGGCCCTTCGATGCTTGGAAGAAAACATTGGTAGACTAAAATCATGTGTATGTCAAAAAGGTTCTGGGTTCTAGGTCCTGCTAACACTGGTACATAACTGCCACTAACACAGTGGCGACAACACAAATAGGGAAACAAGATATCCCGGGACCACCGTTTACCCAAACGACTCCCACCAAAGATAAAAGACCAACAACCAACAACATCTACCAGACTCCAGTCTGCTCCTAAGCACGAGTGCAACACTAAAAGGAAGTCCCGACCACTCGGCCCACTACCCGGGCGAGTATAACACTATGTCCAGGAATAAGGTACAGTGTGTGGATGTCTAAACATAAATAACCCTAGCCCAAGTGAGGGTTTTCTACTGGTCTGGTTACACATGCAACATATGACGGGGGTGCTAGGTCAAGTTCCAAGTTAACTATAATTTAACAGATGGTAGAAAGCAAGGAGATCACAAGATCATCAGGTAGTACTAGGAATATCAATTCCTACATTCTAGCATGCTACACAAGAAATTCACTATCATGCATAGTCCTACTATAGCAGATTTAATGTCCAATCCATCAATCTTGGAGACAAGGCCACCCACCTGAGGGCGCTAACTGTCCAAAGTCCAACAGCTGAAAATACCAAGAGCAACAACCTCCACTAATCCACAGTCCCTAAGGTCCAAAGACACTGAACAACTCCTCCTGGTACAAACATACAGTCCAAAGTTACACTTTATTCCAAAAAAATATCCGAGTACAATAATCTGCAGAATACAGTCATGAAGATCTGAAATTTCCACCTGCAGAAAAGACTCCGGAAAATCCGATAAAAATACTGCCGCGATCGTCGCGTCGAGCCCTTCGAAACGGGTACCTGCACGTCACAATCCAAGTCCCATAGGCCGAGTTACAAATTCCACAACGCGGTGAGCGCGAAACTTCACAACATACACAACTGTAATACTCTGCACAGTAAAGGGGGAAGAATATACCTTCGGGCAAGTCTCTAAAAAATCCCCAAAAAATACGACAATAATCCTTGCGACGCGTAGATGCAAAAAGTGTGTAGGCACGTCCCGATCCGATGTCTGAGTGCAGAGATATCGCCGAAGGACCGCG
Source organism: Tillandsia leiboldiana (assembly GCA_029204045.2). Taxonomy (NCBI): domain Eukaryota; kingdom Viridiplantae; phylum Streptophyta; class Magnoliopsida; order Poales; family Bromeliaceae; genus Tillandsia; species Tillandsia leiboldiana. The sequence goes on along the minus strand of CM055067.1, from coordinate 33,233,170 downwards.
CCGCTGTCCAAGTCTCAACCACAGAAATAGTGTCACAGTAAACTAGGAAAACACCTCAAAAAGCGTGAAACGAGGGGAAGCTGGAAATACCAAGATCGAAGCCAAACCATCAAAATGTACCCAAAACCATCAGCGCCCGAATCAACCACAGCACGCCACGTGTCACCCGAACAGCATACAGCCAGCGCAGCCAATCGGCTGCTGACACGTGGCCATCGCACAGCGCACAGCAAGCCTGGCCATCCCGCTTGCGATACATGGCCGAGCTCACCGCGCCAGTGCTGGCGCCTAGGTCAACGCGCCCACATGCGCGCACCCGCGCTGCCGCCGACCACGCCGTGCACGCCGCCCGAGACACCTGCTCCAATGGTCCGTGGATCGCGCCTATGAACCCACCAATGCCAAAATGCCACGTGTCCACACTATGCCAACCAGGAAACGCCACGTGGCACTCACCCCTTGTCACGCCTAGGGGGTCGAAACTGCGACCCGGGCTCACCAATAGATCCGCCACCTATGCCAACCCGCATAGGCGAAGCGTCCTACCTGCAAGAAAAGTACTACAGCTAAACAGAAATCAGAGCTAGAAATAAAAAAAAAACCTGCTGTATAACTAAAATCAATCACTGTACAACTGGAAATAATACAACAATGTCATCTCCCAAAATGATAATCATACAATATCCTCATATACAAAAGGTCGAGACTTAACAGGGAGATATCTCCAATAAATACATCAGTGTACAGGCTCTCAATACATATCATATCCTCACTACATCAGTCTCTCAAAAGAGGAAATAAAACAACTAATCTACTGAAGCTCTCCTCTGAAGGGTTACCGCTACTCTCTAATCATGGGTAGGGATCTAGCTCGCGACTCCCTCGCCTCGATCAACGACCGCAGAATCAGCAACGCCCGCTAAGACTCTGCAAAACAAAGGAGAGGAAAGAAAGGGAGGGGGAAAACCCCCAATGGGTGTGAGAACTATACCAAAAAGGGAGTTCTCAGTGGGTACCACCGTCAGGCCCGACGGTCTGCCCACCAAGTCCTCAAGAGACAAAAACAAACCAAAGCCGTAAAGACTGAAATAAGGAAGCTGGAGACTCTCAGCAGCTAACATGCCTCTATGCCTGCCATGCCTGCTATGCCTACTATGCCTGCCATGCCTGCTATGCCTGCCATGCCTGCTATGCCTGCCATGCCTGCTATGCCTGCCTGCTATGCCTGCCATGCCTGCCATGCCTGCTATGCCTACTATGCCTGCTATGCCTGCCATGCCTGCCATGCCTGCCATGCCTGCTATGCCTACTATGCCTGCTATGCCTGCCATGCTTGCTATGCCTGCCATGCCTGCTGTGCCTGCCTGCTGTGCCTGCCATGCCTGCTATGCCTACTATGCCTGCTATGCCTGCCATGCTTGCTATGCCTGCCATGCCTGCTATGCCTGCCATGCCTGCTATGCCTACTATGCCTGCTATGCCTGCCATGCTTGCTATGCCTGCCATGCCTGCTATGCCTGCCTGCTATGCCTGCCATGCCTCTCGTACAACGGTCAATCACTCACAATGTCCTTGGGACAACCGTCGATCCCTAAACGGTTCCCAACAACATTAGCACTGGTCTAAACACAGCTACTGGACTCCACTCGGTCCCCCTGACACGAGTGTAATAGTAAAGTAAACATCTGTAATAAACTCAATCTAGTGACGCCAGAAATACTGGTACTGCCTGTTGTGCCTGACGAATCGGGTATGCTGGCCAATGCATAACAACGATAAGGGATAGGAGTCTCAAGGACTCTTAGGTAACAGATCGGCAACTATTATCGTCCGATCGCAACCAAAAGTAAGTAACAGATCGGTAACTCTAACCGTCCGATCGCAACCAAAAGTAAGAAACCGATCGGCAACTCTAACCGTCCGATCGCACACTCCGGAGTGGCACTCGAGGGGAGCGACCCACACGAGTAAAGTATCAGGGATAGGAGTCTCAAGGACTCTTAGGTAACAGAACGGCAACTGTTACCGTCCGATCGCAACCAAAAGTAAGTAACAGATCAGCAACTCTAACCGTCCGATCGCACACTTCGGTGTGGCACTCGAGGGGACCGACCCACACGAGTAAAGTATCACCGGGCAATATCCGCGCCGGTGTGATAAGTAACAAAAGCAGGACTGGATCATGACTCTGATCAAAGTGGAAAACTCTGTCCACTAGAGAAATCAGATACCCAATCTGGTGCATAAATAAATATCCGGTCAACCGCCCAACATCCGCGGTTGCCGCAAAGCCCCACAACTAATCCAACCTGTCCCAGACGCCAAGTCCCGACTACACTACCCAGAACCCCTGCTCGAACCCGAGCAACACTGACCACTTGACTAACAAAGAAGGAGAAAGGAAAAGCATGGTTTCTCCTAAGTCAAGTTCCAGTATGTAGTGTAGCGGTAAAAGATGGCCTAACTAGATGACCATACAAGCATGCAAATGTCCTTCACATAGGGTAAGTCCCTTAGGTAAGCATTTACAATTCATCATCATGAATATATGAATGCTGCAAGTTCTCAATAATATTTAATATGAATATTAAATCTTGCAATCCCCTTTATACAATCATCCTTCCTAGCTTACCTTCCAATAACATACAATTATTGTACCTTAAACATGCGTGCATTCTAATATAAGAATTAAAGAACCGTCCATCGGTTCTGGGAATAGAGCACCCACCTGAAGTGCTGAATCCAAGGCAAACCTGGGGTTGGTGAAGAGCGTGGCCACTTGCACGCACAATCCTCTGAACCCGCATCCACGGTACCTGTCGCGCAAACCACAGCTCCTAGCAGTGTTCCAAAACACTCACGAACTCTCCTGGGTACAACAAAAGGTCCAAAGTTACACTTAATGCGAGAATATCCAAGTATACACCATCTGCTGAAACCAGTCCCGAAGATGTGCAATTTTCACCTGCATAACGGACTCTGAAAAATCCACAAAAAATACGGACGCGATCGAAGCGAGGTCCACGGCGCACCGTCGCACCCCACGAAATCTCCTCCCTCTCTCTCTCTCTCTCTCTCTCTCGCTTCGTTGGAAAAGAAAGGAAAAGAAGAGGAGAAATGGTGCGGGGAGAAGGAAGATGAAGAAGAGAAGAAGGAGGAGGGGGATTGGTCTAATGGACCGGGTCCACGGCGGCCACCAAAGGGCACCCGCCAGGTGGCGGTCCACAGCAAAGGGGAGGCGCGCGCCAGGCCCAGGCGCGCACCCCTGTGGCACGTGGCCGCCGCACCCGCGCGCTACACGCGCGCGGGACACCGTGCGTGCCACACAGGCGCGCACCCTCCCCTCCCGCACGGGCGCCAGTGGGGGCCCGCCACGTGGCGGCCCCTGCGTCATGCGCGCAGGAAGCGCGCTTCCCCAGCGCCTGCGCGCCAGCTGCTTGCGTGCGCAGCACTCCACGCCCTCGAGCCGCGCGCCGTCACGCCAATGCCTCGGGATCCGCGCGCCGTTGCCTCGAGATTCGCGCACGTGCCTCGAAAAACATGCGCGTCAACCGGGCTCCGAAAAAAGCAAGTAAATAGTCCATTCTTAACGATTTCGCGCGCAGAATCCAAATTCGATGTCCGTTTTACCAACTTCCAACTCTAAAAATTGCCGAAGGCATCCGGAGAGGTGTTCTTTTGTCCAAACTGTTGGGTTATATGTAATACGGATCTAAATAGGGGAAAAAACACCTAGAGGGGGGGTGAATAGGTGTAAACGTATAAACACTCAAAAAATCGTTGCGATAAAACCCAATGCGGAAATAAAAACAATACGCAAGATTTTTACGTGGAAAACTCCATCACCGGAGTAAAAAACCACGGGACCGATAACACGACAGAAATCCACTAGAATTAAAACACGTACAAGGTGATTTACCGTACACACTTACGACTCAACCTTTTCCATACGCTCCTAGAGGATCTTCTCCGCTCGCTCCGCGACGCTTCACGAATCCACGATCTGCGCCCAACGCCGAATCCACGGCGTCCAACGTCGAATCCACGACGTCCGACCGAATCCACGGTCTTCACCCAATAGCACCCTTCGAATCCACGAACGTGCCTCGCTCCGAATCCACGAGAGCGGTTGAACCTTGAATCCACAAGGACACGCGAATCCACGCGCCGATTTTTGGGGTAAATCGTTGTTTTGGGTGGTGATGATCCGCCGAATACTTAGATCAAAGATAGATCGGAAATACCATCTAAGTATTCATTAGTTTGATTCAACTCGAGATGTGAGTATGAAACCCTAGAATAAAACTAATCAATATAGATGAAGAAACATAGAGTATTCTCTAATGATTTCCTTTCTTCTCTATATGTGGATCTATAGCCGTATAAAAAGGTATATAAAAATGACGGCTATGTGGATTAACCCTAGAAAAAGAGTCATAGGGTCTATTTATAGGTTAGAAACCCTAGGAAGGAGATAAGAATCAAAAACCTAACATTTCTGGAAATTTTACGGACGGCGATCCGGATCGGACTAGCTAGGATCCGGATCGTCGTAACGAGACAGCCAGTTCCAGAAAAACAAAGGTTCGGGATCCGGATCGAAGTGCACGATCCGGATCGTTCATACAGTTTACCAAACATCAACGTTCGGGATCCGGATTGCGAAGCATGATCCGGATCGTTCAAGGAAAATGGTAAACTCACTGTTCGGGATCCGGATCAAGAGACTACGATCCGGATTGAACTGATGTATGAACGAACCACCTTCGGGATCCGGATCGAACAACCTGATCCGGATCCTGAACATGTCCCAAGTCCAGTTTTTGATTTTTATGCAATGAAAGATTCTTCCAAGTGTTTCTACACTACAAGAAGTATTCGGATCACACAAAATATTTAGTTAAACGTACCTGATCCTTTTGAATTCTTCTTTCTTGAGATTGAGTTAAATGATCCAACTTTCTTCACCTTCAATCTTCAAGACTTGAGACTTTCACGAAACTACGCCAACTCAAATTCCGTAACAATCTCCCCCTTTGGCGGTTTCGTGACAAAACATAGATCCACTAACGAAAATTCAAAAGATATTTTTGTTGCTATCACCATACAACAAAAATTTACAATGGAGATCCAAAAATTTAAAAACATGAGATAAACTCCTAAAACAGACTCTAGACTTAGACATCTGTACTCTCTGCACAAAGAAATCATTCTTGACAAAAAGAGATCGTTAGATACCTCAAGAATATTTAGCATACAAAACCTAGTACAGAGATAGAGTTTATCTAATCATCATGACATTTGAGAATTCAGATATGTAAGAGAATCAAAGTTAAAAACCAACATATCTTCTATGCATTCAAAAACCAAATGTCAAAATGTTAGTCCAACATCAACTTGTTAGTTATATTACATGCCCAAATAGTTAGTCGAATAGTTAGTCGAGACATGCAAACAATCACAAGATGAAAACCAAAGTTGAAGTTGAGATCATACTTACCTTGATGTATACAAAATCTTCATCATCAAGATTTTCACAATCATTGTTCAAGTTCCCTTACCTTGATGTTCATTCACATCATCATTGTACCTTGATATTTCATCATTCAATTTCATCATCATTGTTCAAAGTTCTCTCTAACTCTCTCCCCCTTTTTGTCACAAAACAAAGCCAAAATGTAGTTAAGACTACGAAATGTTAGGAGAGTGAAAAAGTTCCAATAAAACGTAAAACCTGAGAACTAAGCTAAAAGTAAGTATAAGACTAAATCCTAAAATCAAAATCCTGCACAAAAAGAAAAGAAAAAAATGAGTCAAAAGTAATCAGATGTCAGAATCTGAGTCTTCAGAGCTTGTGCAACCCATCTTAGAGAGTATCTTTCGCATCCGCTTGTCCATTGAATTGATCTTCTTCGTTATTGTAATGTGAGCTGCCGTGGTAATCTCAAGCTCATTGGTAATTCTTTGTTGTTCCTTCAAAATTTGTTCTTGCTTAACAGATAGTCGCTGTTGTTCCTTGATAATCGATGTCATTGATGCTTCATCATCTGTGCTGGGTGCTTGTCGAGATGGTGATGCGTTAGTGTTTGTACTGTGCTTCGTTCCAGATGCAGGAACTGGAGTGACATGCGGCAACTTATGGAGGGATTTGACAATGGTAGACTCATCTATCATGCTCAGACATTGATGATAAGTTGTTGAAGTAATGTCAACCTGAAATTTCTTTAAAATCCTCATTATAATCAAGGGAAATGGAATTCTCTCAGTGGGATGAGGATGCTCAACATATCGCGCCATTCTATTCCAGATAATGTACGGAATGTTGATATTCAATGCCGTTGCCTCTGATGGATGTCCTATAAGATACAAAAACAACAACCGGTCCCATCTCACAACCTTTGTCTGCATATTTGGAAGTATATTGTAACATGTGATGAAGTTTAAGAAGCAATATTCAAGATGAAGTTCTTTAGACCGAACAGATTTTTCGGTTGATTGTGTTCCCTCGAGACAAATTCCCTCTATAACTTTTCGCCATAATGTGTTTGTCAAATTTACCCCCTTCAAGTAGTGAACTCCTGTCTTGCTGGCTTCCATTCCCAAAACCTCGCCAATCAATTCTGGAGTAATCTTAAACCTTGTGCCTTGGATATCCGTGTAGAACTCCATAGGACCGTTCTCAGACTCTCGAAGATGCCGTGCATTAGTATAGAAGGTCCTCACAAGATGCAAACAGTAGCCAAGAGTTTCTGGGAAACGACATACTTGAATAAGGTTGGCTTGTTCAATCAGAAGACCAAATCCAGGGGAGTGACCTTGCAGAGCCTCAATGTTAACATGCCTTTCACCAATGCATTCGCGATGTGCAAAGGCTCGAAGACGATCAGTGTTAACGAATACTTCTTCCAAGCGATGTGGGGAGTCAGGAGCTATCGGCGTGTCAACATTATTGTCCTGTCGTAGCCCACGGCGTCTAGTTATTCTCTTTCTTTTCAAGGAGATGGTTGGTGCTGCCACTGATGCTTTTCCTGGTACCTTAGTTGCCTTTTCTTTTGATTTAACAGACGCCTTTCTCCTTGAACCATCAGACGGTTCTTGTTCATACATTGAGTCATCATCATCCGTCAATGCCGCCCAGTCAATCTCATGACAATCTACCTCTGTGTCACTGACCTCGACAAATTCACCTTTTTGTTGGAGGTTCTTGGCTCTCTTCAATTTATTTGTTGGGCGAGTGTGTACCATTGAGACCAGGAGAAGGATTAACCAAGAGAGTGCCATTTATCAAAGTGCTTGAGTTAAGAAGGTGTCCTGTGAAAACCAACTCAAGAACACAAAAATTCTTAGTTTTCAAAAATTGAAAAATTGTATCCAAAGAATCATAATCATGTAGAGAAACTAAGAATCAAATTAGTTTTGCAAAAGGACTTTTAAAAATAGATCAATTGCATGATTTTCGAAAATCCCTATTATATGCCCTAAAACCGAAATTTTAGAAATCGAAGCCTAAAAATCCGTTAATCAGGAGAATACCTAGCATATAATCAAAACTAATCTACCCAGAGTTCTTATTTCAAAAGAAATTTGATCAAAAACCATCCACAAACAAAGTTGATCCAAGAAATTCATCACGTTTGAGGAGGAAAAGAGAAAAACGGTGAAAAACCGAGATTTTGATCAATAAAACTTACTTGGAGTTGAAGAACCTGAGTTTGAAAGCTTCCAGGAAGGATGAAATCTAGAGAGAGAGGCTCTGGAAACTTTGGAACAAAAGATTGGAGTAAAGAAATCAAAAACCCCTTTCGTTCCTTATAAAACCTAGCCGCGATCCGGATCAGTTCATAACTGCGATCCGGATCGGCTACCCGCAGTGAGAAACTGCGTTCGGGATCCGGATCATCTACCCCGATCCGGATCGGCCCCAACTTTTTCTTTAGAAAATTTCAGAGAAATTCAGGAAAATCCAGAAAAAGATTGTAAGCACAAATGTGTATCAACTTTAAACAAAAATCATCGTTTCATACAACAAGAATTAGATTATGCCAAATCTATCAATAATATCCAAAAATGAAACGAAAATTTACAAAAATTAAATCCTTTAAAGTTGAACACCTTCAATCACATCTAACTTGATCTTATGAGTAATGCCTTTATCAAATCATCAATTCAGTAAAGAAAATGAAACACAAAGATCAATAGATGTTTGAAATCCCAAATATAGTAGATAATATATCTAGACAATCTGTTGAAGAGAGTGGCTCTTTGAGCATCTTTCATTAAAAAACCCACCTTATACCAACCTTGAAATTTGACAGAGTCAAGTATTTCAACATGCATTTTACTTAATCAAAAATTTGAACAACCATGCTTGGTATACATGTGGTAGCTGCACACAATACTCGGACGACCGAGGTGGTAGCTCTTTCCTCCATGTGGTGGTAGTTTTCACACTCCTCATTGGGATGTAACTCTTTCCACATCTTTTGAGCATTTTACCTTTTCTAAGACTCCCCCTCAATTGGCTATCAATTATTTAAGATATAAAGTATTCAACCAAATATTGATCTCGATTTCATACTCGACTAAGCAGTCAAATAAGATAATGACTATACCAAGAGATCATAGAGAGAGAAATTGACTTTGATCACTTTAGAAGATGATTTAAGTAACATAAATGATCATTGCAACAGTGAAATATTATGATGGCAAAAGCATAATAAATTTCTAAATGTGCGAAAAGATGCAATTAAAGTCAATTATGATCTATGCTCAATTAATGTCCTATGTACAAACATAGATAATGAACAAAACAAAAACAAATACAAAACCTATCCTAAGCAAAGATTTCAAAAAGAAGATTACTTCAAAGAAAGCATCCCAATTGCTTTTCGTAAATGAATAAAACGTTTTTGATCCAAAGGTTTTGTTAGAATGTCAGCTAATTGATCCTCAGTTGAAATATATGAAAGTTGAAGAGTATTTGATTCAACTAGCTCTCTAAGAAAATGATATCTAAGTTCAATATGTTTTGTTCTAGAGTGCAACACAGGGTTTTTAGAAATGTTAATAGCACTAGTGTTGTCACAAAGTATTGTTACCGAAGATGCTGAAATGCGGAAGTCGCTCAGTACGCTTTTCATCCAAATGAGTTGAGTTGAGCAACTTCCAGCTGAAATGTATTCCGCTTCGGCAGTCGAGAGTGCTATGCAGTTCTGCTTTTTACTGTGCCATGCAACAAGGCAATGGCCAAGATAGAAGCATGCACCACTCGTGCTTTTCCGATCATCCACTGATCCTGCCCAATCGGCATCTGAGTATCCAACAATATCCAAACTTGTTCCCATAGGATACCAAATTCCGAAATTAATTGATCCTTTGATATACCGGATGATCCTTTTCACCGCTTTCAGGTGAACCTCCTTTGGTGCTGATTGATATCTCGCGCAAATCCCAACACCAAAAGATATATCCGGGCGACTAGCCGTGAGGTAAAGTAGACTTCCAATCATACTTCGATACAATTTCTCGTCTACATTCTCACTATGAGATTCACTTCCAAGTCCCTTGTGGCTAGTTCCCATTGGAGTCGGAAAATCTTTACAATTTTCTAGATCAAACTTTTTGACCAACTCCATTGCATACTCTCATTGACTCAAGTGAATACCTTCATCATTTTGTTTAATTTGCAATCCAAGAAAATAAGTCAATTCGCCCATCATGGACATCTCAAATTCGCTTTCCATGGTCTCCGCGAATTTAGAAGCATCATTATCTCTTGTTGCGCCAAATACTATGTCATCGACATATATTTGTGCTACAATGAAATTGTTTTGATAATGCTTCACAAAGAGAGTCCTATCAGCTCCCCCTCGAGTATAGCCCTTCTCCAAAAGGTGCTTTGTTAACCTTTCGTACCATGCTCGCGGTGCTTGTTTCAGACCGTAAAGAGCCTTTTTCAAACGAAAAACATGGTTAGGTTGTTTATGATCTACAAAACCTTTCGGTTGAGCCACATAAACTTCCTAATTTAAAAACCCATTTAGAAATGCGCTCTTAACGTCCATTTGAAATAATTTGATTTTAAAATGACAAGCAATAGCAAACAGTATACGAATGGACCCGAGTCTAGCTACAGGGGCGAATGTTTCGTCAAAGTCTATACCTTCTACTTGAGAGTAGCCTTGAGCAACTAATCGTGCCTTGTTCCTGATGATAGTACCATCCTCATTTTTCTTGTTCTTGAAGATCCATTTGGTACCTATCACATTGTGTTGCTTTGGAGGCTTCGTTAATTCCCAGACTTTGTTTCGCTCAAATTGATGGAGCTCTTCCTGCATTGCTTTAATCCAGTAGTCATCCTGAAGAGCTTCATCTATGTTCTTTGGTTCGATTAAAGATACGTAGCAAGCGAATCCACAAACCAACTGCCTCCGAGTTCTGACTCCTTCTTGTGGATCTCCAATAATATTCGATTCCGGATGATCCTTGGAGATTCGTAACGTTTGTTGAAGCGGAGTACTCGGAGATATATGAGATGATTCCTGCACATCAGATAAACTAGAAGAACCATTAGATGCATCATTAATATTGGAAGTATTATTATGAGAAGATGCACTAGCAGGAGAATCATCATCTAGAGAGATATCGAGGGTAGATTTTCCAGTTTCAAAGTGAAAAGCTTCATCTACTTTAACATTTATAGATTCTACGATCGTCTTAGATTCAATGTTAAATACTCGATATGCTCTGCTATTCGTAGAATAACCCAGAAAGATCCCTTCATCACTTCGAGAGTCGAACTTTCCAAGATTTTCACGGTCACGTAAAATGTAACATCGACTCCCGAAGACACGAAAATATTTGATATTGGGTTTTCTACTAAACCACAGCTCATATGGTGTATTTAAAGTTCCTGGGCGCAAGTAAACTCTATTAATGACATAGACAGCGGTGTTCACAGCTTCAGCCCAAAAATGTAGCGGCAAATTCCGGCTATGAAGCATCACACGCGCCATCTCTTGAACAACCCTGTTCTTGCGCTCAACAACACCATTCTGCTGAGGTGTATAGGGTGCCGAGAATTCATGTTTGATTCCATTTGAAGTGCAAAAATCAATAAATTTTGAATTTATGAATTCTCCACCTCTATCACTTCTAACACGAATGATCTTTTCATTCTTTTCAATCATAATACGATGGCAAATCTCATGAAAAGAGTCAAACGTATCAGCTTTCTCTTTCAAAAATGCTACCCATGAAAACCGAGAGAAATCATCAACCAATAAAAAGATGTACCATTTACCTCCCAAAGATGGTTGACGGGTCGGCCCCATTAAGTCCATGTGCAAAAGTTCCAAGGGCCGTTTTGTACCAACGTGGTTCAAGTTCTTGTGTGCAGTCCTAGACTGTTTTCCCTTTTGGCAACCACCACACACAACGTTTTGTTTAAATAAAAGCTTTGGAATCCCCTTGACCACGTCCTTGTTTGAAATTCTAGTAAGTTCCTTAAAATTTAAGTGACCTAGCCTTTCATGCCAAAGAGTTTCATTATTCAAAGCGGCTAAGTTACAATTTTCAGAAAATTTATTAGGAACAACATAACAATTGTTTTCAGATCTAACCCCTTTTAGAAAGAAAACATGGTCCTTATCAGTTACAACGCATTCAACCGATGAAAAGTTAACTGAGAAACCATTGTCGCAAAGTTGACTTATGCTTATGAGGTTAGTCTTAAGGCCATCAACAAATAAGACGTTTTTCAAAATCGGGCCATCTGGAATAGCTACCGTCCCTTTTCCAACAATTTTGGAAGATCGACCGTCTCCGAAAACAACGTGTCCTCCGGAGATTTTCTCAAGACTTTGAAAACTATTTTTGTCACCGGTCATGTGACGGGAACACCCGCTATCCAGATACCAAGACGAACTATCATATGCATGCAAGGAAACATTGGAAACAAGACAAGGGAAAATTTCACCTTTGCGCACCCAAACCCTTTTGGAGTGCGTCGGTAATGGTCGAGAAGTTATATGCCTAGGTGAAGGCGTCTTGTTATAGCGATTGTTGTTCCTTGATGTAATCGTCTTGCGCGATGAACTACCAAATCTCTTTTCATTTGAAAAGTTTTGCTTTGATTTTCGGGGAGGAGCCGTTTTGGTAGTTGTTGCAAGAGGTCTTTGAGATGAGCGTTCGACTCCCGTCTTGCAATATCTTCTTATGTGCCCTGAAACACCACAACGAAAACATACCTTAGATCTTGACGATCCCAAAGAGGATGAAGTAGGTTTGTTGTCGTTGTTTGTCTTGAATTCCGGTGTCGGAGGAGGAGATACCGACTGAGGCACAAAAACTGTCTCACTCGAACTTGGACTGTTTCCAGTTTGAGTGTATCCGAGGCCGAACCTATTTGATTGACCAAGACCAAGAAGTCTATCCAACTTACTCCTTCCTGAAGAGAATCGCTGTAAGTCATTCTTGAGTTGGAAAATGGTCTTTGTCATTTCCAGGTTATCCTGTCGAGCCTCGTTGTAGAGCTTTGAGAAGTGATTCGCGTTATCCACCAGATTTGTATGTTCCTTCTCAAGTTGCTCATTGGACTCTTGAAGGGAAGCATTTTCTTTTATCAGGTTTTTCCTTTCCACTTCAAGAGCGTTTGAGAGAGAAGTCGCTCTTTTTGCTTCTTCTTCGAGATCATGCACTCTCCCTCTCAAACTCTTGTTTTGCTTAGCCACTTTCTTTGAGTCCCTCAAAAGTCTGTGGTAGGCTAGAGCAAAATCTTCACCTTCCGAATCATCCGATTCGTTATCCGTTGCGTTCTTTTCAACAGTGGAGTTGGACAACGACTCAGATGTACTTGCCATAAAGCACATGAAGGGTGAAGATACGGACGCGTGGAATGCAGTGGAGCTTTTTTCTTCATCACTTGAAGACGACTCATTTGACGTTGAGTTGTCATCCCAAGTGACGACTTGCATCGCCTTCTTCTTTGCCGGATACTTGTTAGGACATTCCGTTGCAATGTGGCCGTAGCCTCGACATTTGAAGCATTGTAGTTGTCCTTCTGAGCTTTTCTTATCCTTTGAGAAGTTCTCTTGCTTTCTTGACTTGTAACCTGAAGTACCCTTGCCTTTGTTCGACTTTCCGAAGGATGGAGCTTTGCTTGAATTACCCCTTCGAAAGTTGCGGCGAAACTTCCTTGTCAAGAGAGCGAGCTGCTTCTCAAATTCCTCCATAGAAAGGTTCTCGTCATCGTCTGAGGAGGATGTATCCGTGTCTTCTTCCTTAGTTGTTTTCAACGCATAACCTGAAGACTTAGAAGTGGATGCCTTTCCAGAAGAATTGTTAGTAGTAAACGTCATTTCATAAGTTTGTAATGAACCAACTAATTCTTCTACACGTATTTCGTCCGGGTGTTTAATAGTTTCAATGGCAGTAACCTTTGGGCGAAATCGTTCAGGAATAGTTCTTAAGATTTTTCTTACAATCTTAAATTCTGGAATCTTCTCTCCCAGATTAGCACATGAGTTTACGATGTCTTGCAATCGTGTATAGTAGTCCGTGAAAGATTCATTTTCTGCCATTAAGATAGAGTCAAACTTGCTCGTAAGCATTTGCAGTTTCTGAATCTTCACGAGGTTAGTTCCCTCATGTGTAACCTGAAGAACATCCCAGATTTCTTTCGCAGTCTCACATGCCGAGACGCGAGAGAATTCAGTTTGAGATAAGGCATTAAAAATAGCATTAATTCCCTTGCCATTGTAAGAAGATGAATCTAACTCTTCCTTGGTCCATTTCGACCTAGGTTTTAAGGTGCGAACATCACCATTAAATTCAGTTGGATTAGACCATCCTAATTCAATTGATTGCCACACCCGTTCGTCGATGGAAATTAAAAAGGCTTTCATCCGTACTTTCCAGTACGCATAATTAGTTCCATCGAAGAATGGGGGTCGGTTGATGTTTCCACCTTCAACCATTGTTTACAACCCTATTCCCGCTCTGATACCACTTGTTGGGTTATATGTAATACGGATCTAAATAGCGGAAAAAACACCTAGAGGGGGGGTGAATAGGTGTAAACGTATAAACACTCAAAAAATCGTTGCGATAAAACCCAATGCGGAAATAAAAACAATACGCAAGATTTTTACGTGGAAAACTCCATCACCGGAGTAAAAAACAACGGGACCGATAACACGGCAGAAATCCACTAGAATTAAAACACGTACAAGGTGATTTACCGTACACACTTACGACTCAACCTTTTCCATACGCTCCTAGAGGATCTTCTCCGCTCGCTCCGCGACGCTTCACGAATCCACGATATGCGCCCAACGCCGAATCCACGGCGTCCAACGTCGAATCCACGACGTCCGACCGAATCCACGGTCTTCACCCAATAGCACCCTTCGAATCCACGAACGTGCCTCGCTCCGAATCCACGAGAGCGGTTGAACCTTGAATCCACAAGGACACGCGAATCCACGCGCCGATTTTTGGGGTAAATCGTTGTTTTGGGTGGTGATGATCCGCCGAATACTTAGATCAAAGATAGATCGGAAATACCATCTAAGTATTCATTAGTTTGATTCAACTCGAGATGTGAGTATGAAAACCTAGAATCAAACTAATCAATATAGATGAAGAAACATAGAGTATTCTCTAATGATTTCCTTTCTTCTCTATATGTGGATCTATAGCCGTATAAAATGGTATATAAAAATGACGGCTATGTGGATTAACCCTAGAAAAAGAGTCATAGGGTCTATTTATAGGTTAGAAACCCTAGGAAGGAGATAAGAATCAAAAACCTAACATTTCTGGAAATTTTACGGACGGCGATCCGGATCGGACTAGCTAGGATCCGGATCGTCGTAACGAGACAGCCAGTTCCAGAAAAACAAAGGTTCGGGATCCGGATCGAAGTGCACGATCCGGATCGTTCATACAGTTTACCAAACATCAACGTTCGGGATCCGGATTGCGAAGCATGATCCGGATCGTTCAAGGAAAATGGTAAACTCACTGTTCGGGATCCGGATCAAGAGACTACGATCCGGATTGAACTGATGTATGAACGAACCACCTTCGGGATCCGGATCGAACAACCTGATCCGGATCCTGAACATGTCCCAAGTCCAGTTTTTGATTTTTATGCAATGAAAGATTCTTCCAAGTGTTTCTACACTACAAGAAGTATTCGGATCACACAAAATATTTAGTTAAACGTACCTGATCCTTTTGAATTCTTCTTTCTTGAGATTGAGTTAAATGATCCAACTTTCTTCACCTTCAATCTTCAAGACTTGAGACTTTCACGAAACTACGCCAACTCAAATTCCGTAACACAAACTTCGCGCTGAGCCCAATTTTAATATCCATTGCCCGCAAAACCACTTCTAAGCATTCGACGGGGTCATCTGACTACTCTCGTGATCCATTTAACACACCGAGTCCATCACTAGTGTCCAATTGGTGTACAAACTCCACCGACACGCCGCATAGGCCTCCAAAAGCTGCTGGTCAACCAGTAATCTCGTTGTGGGGATCCGGGTCCTCACATCCTGCCCCACTAAAGAAAGTTTCGTCCTCGAAACTAGCTCAATTCCACCAGGAGTCACAAACACCAAGGGTAAGTACTCAACATCAACATCTACAGCTCCTAAGTCATCACTCACTCCCCGTGATTACTCCTCAACAACAACAACAGCAACATCCAGTACGACATAGCCCGATTGCGCAATTCCCCCATCTCAAGAGCCAGAATTCGCAACGGGCGTCCCTCGTACTCCAAACATTCCTAGATCTCAAATGGGGCGAGTCAATCACGGGCGAGGGATCCAAAAACATAACTTTCCTGAGCTGAGACATGAAACACAATAGGGGTTCCATCAAAAGTTGGGGGAAACAAGATAATCGTCAGTGCAACATGCACCAAACCACAACCTGGGTCAACTCAACCAAGGCAACCCGAAGCACACCCACACGATTATCCAATAAGGAAAAGAGCCCTAACAAGGAGGGGTCCTCACTCGGTCACTCCCGAATCTTGACCACCCGAGTGAACTACTCAGCCGCGATCTATCATCCAAAGGAACCCTCCGGGACACAACCACAAGCCATGTTTGCCTCAACGGTCCACACAGCGCCAGCTGTGGAATCATCCAACTCAACCCCAGACAGCTTTCCTGCTCCAGGTATCCGCCAACGCCGTGGCCCTGTCACAATAGAAGGCATCACTAAAACTCGCAGATCACTCTCCCAACACTGGAAATGCTAGCATTGGCACTGGTATCGGTCTCATCATCCGATTGCCAAGCTCTCCTGGCACTGCCCAGTCCAAGAAGCCCCTTACCTTGACCATAATTGTCGACCTCGGCCCATTTCCAACTGGTATCCATATTGGCCGGATTTCCACCGCCGCCCCTACGGCTAACACAATGCAACCCAAGAAGGTATGCTTCTAGAGCTACAACTTGTACCTCAATAACTTGGCATACCGCTTCATCCACACGGGCATGGTAGCACACCCACAAGTGCTCCTCGTGCTCCACACCGCTCTGGGAGTAAATCAAATATCCCTGGAGAATCTTGTTACCAATCCAATCAAGTATAGCTGGAGCACAATTCCTCAAATCATTAGAGTTGCAGGGCATTAATCAATCCACTTGGCCTCACTAAGAGCTCAGGATGCCCTACCGTGTCCTGAACGCCATCTAAGCAAGATCCTCGGCTGTCTGATTCCAAGTAGGTACTCACACCATACTATAACTGCCGGAGTATGACTCCATCAAAAGGTCCTAGATACCACCCGGACCTGTCTACACTCGAACCATAAAAGGACCCTCACAGTCGTGTATCAACGACGTGGCATCACCACCGTGTATCAACGGCGTGGCATCACCACCGTATATCAACGGCGTGGCACTAGGTCAAACAGACCCCTCGATCCATCAGATCCCGCAACTGCGCCATCAGCTCTCTCAGCTCTACAGGCGATATCCAATGAGGTGCTATCAAGGGTGGCGCGGTTCCCCGAACCAAGTCAAACGCAATCTCTATCTCCCTAACCGGCGGCATCGTCAACAGCTCAGGTGAAATCACACCCAGAATCTCGTGGGCAACAGAGATATCCTTGAGTCCCGGTGCCGCCGAAAGCACCTCACACACTGTCGCTATAACCTGTGTGCTATACCTATCTCAACCATCAAGCCTCCTCTCGTCTGCCTCACAGAAGGTCAAAGTCCTCTCTTTCTGCAGTCTAACCTCCTGTGGCACTATACCAATCCAAATCCAAGCACTGGGTCGAAACACCGAACCGCCACAATTACCAGTAAGCCTGCCGGTACAACTCGCGGCCTCAGCTGCATTGGACATGACCCACAAGCCTCCTCCACATGCACAGCACTAATAGGGACCTGTACCTCAAGTGCACGTGGTAACAAATCTGCCTCTAGTCCATGCAGGAATGCAACATGCTCTAACTCCGACTGCTGTGATGAAATCACACCTGCGACAACTCGATCCACTACCGTGGCGCCCTCCAACCGGGCGGCACAGGTTCATCCACTCGATGCAAGTGGATGTCGCTCAATCTGCCTGAAAATCAGGGCTATCCACATAGGGAGTACGACCTCTATCTCTGCTCACACTGAGGCGACGAATAAGGTCTTTCGCAGATAACAAATCCACGCTACCGCTGCGCCACTCTGATATAGATGCTGATGTGGCCATCGGGGTCCACCCGATCTCTGGCATCTCAGGAACCCGTCATCCTGGGAAAGAAATCAGAAGTGCCTCTGCCGGCCGATCTGTCCTCCATCACCCGGCGTCAAGCGCTAATATCCTGAACTCGCCTCTAGCGGCAGATCCCTATCCAAAGGAACTACAGCGCCACGCTCCATACACAATGCCTACTCCATCGAGGCGTCAAAACCTGCAACGGAGGGACTGAATAACTGAAAGGTATCATGGCGCAATCCACTCCCAATCACACATATCCTGTGCGCCTCGTCCCTCTAACATAGAGCGCGCAGTTCAACAACCGCAAAACTCTCTAGCACAGGGAGGCTCTCAATTGATCACTCCATCACCACCAACCACGACTCTGCCTCCAAAGGCTCCAAACTCAATCTTACGAGTCGGGGTGGTTCATCTGCCAAATCTGGCTCAATAGATCGATCATGTCCCCCCAGCTCATCGGCTGTCAACTATCCACCCTGCCTCGGTGCCTCGGCACTAAACATTGGCACAGAGGGGGCTACTCACTCCATCGGTGCCACAGAAGTCCCCGTTACTGAGGGTACTACAACCGGGTGGTCTCAGAAGGAAGCACTGTCGAGCTTCCCGCTGCTCCGACAACTGTGTCACTAGAACCAGCTGCTCGCTCACTCTGCCGCTGAAAGGCCTCAGACAATCCTGTCATCTGGGTCCAGAGTTCTCTGACCTCAATCTGGATATGCGGCCCAAAACCAACCGCTCAAGCTCAACCACTATGACATGATGCACACGGGTCAACACCCAGCGTCGGGGTGAAACCGCTCGCCGCGACGAAACCACAAAACAGCACACAACAGCGCTCGACCCAATCATGCGAAAGTCTAAAGCATGTCACCCGTTCCACAGCATTATGTTGTCTACAGCCAACATAATCACTTAGGAGAATAAACATGCTAGTCACTCTTCCCGTCCCTTGGGAGAGGTATAAAACTCAATCAGGACTCTCGCTATAAATCACGACTCTCACGAAGTCAACCAAGGGTCAAACCATAAGCCTAGGGTTTCTAAGTCCACCATGACCTACAACCTAGGCTCTGATACCAACCTAATCTGTCACGCCCCGGGGGTCGAAACTGCGACCCGGGCTCACCAACAGATCCGCCACCTATGCCAACCCGCATAGGCGAAGCGTCCTACCTGCAAGAAAAGTACTACAGCTAAACAGATATCAGAGCTATAAATAAAAAAAAAACCTGCTGTATAACTAAAATCAATCACTGTACAACTGGAAATAATACAACAATGTCATCTCCCAAAATGATAATCATACAATATCCTCATATACAAAAAGTCGAGACTCAACAGGGAGATGTCTCCAATAAATACATCAGTGTACATGCTCTCAATACATATCATATCCTCACTACATCAGTCTCTCAAAAGAGGAAATAAAACAACTAATCTACTGAAGCTCTCCTCTGAAGGGGTACCGCTACTCTCCAATCATTGGTAGGGATCTAGCTCGCGACTCCCTCGCCTCGATCAACGACCGCAGAATCAGCAACGCCCGCTAAGACTCTGCAAAACAAAGGAGAGGAAAGAAAGGGAGGGGGGAAACCCCCAATGGGTGTGAGAACTACACCAAAAAGGGAGTTCTCAGTGGGTACCACCGTCAGGCCCGACGGTCTTCCCACCACGTCCTCAAGAGACAAAAACAAACCAAAGCCGTAAAGACTGAAATAAGGAAGCTGGAGACTCTCAACAGCTAACATGCCTCTATGCCTGCCATGCTTGCTATGCCTACTATGCCTGCCATGCCTGCCATGCCTGCTATGCCTGCCATGCCTGCTATGCCTGCCTGCTATGCCTGTCATGCCTGCCATGCCTGCTATGCCTACTATGCCTGCTATGCCTGCCATGCCTGCTTGCTATGCCTGCCATGCCTGCCATGCCTGCTATGCCTACTATGCCTGCTATGCCTGCCATGCCTGTTATGCCTGCCATGCCTGCTATGCCTGCCTGCTATGCCTGCCATGCCTCTCGTACAACGGTCAATCACTCACAATGACCTTGGGACAACCGTCGATCCCCAAACGGTTCCCAACAACACTAGCACTGGTCTAAACACGGCTACTGGACTCCACTCGGTCCCCCTGACACGAGTGTAACAGTAAAGTAAACATTGTAATAAACTCAATCTAGTGACGCCAGAAATACTGGTACTGCCTGCTGTGCTTGACGAATCGGGTATGTTGGCCAATGCATAACACCGATAAGGGATAGGAGTCTCAAGGACTCTTAGGTAACAGATCGGCAACTATTACCGTCCGATCGCTACCAAAAGTAAGTAACAGATCGGCAACTCTAACCGTCCGATCGCAACCAAAAGTAAGAAACAGATCGGCAACTCTAACCGTCCGATCGCACACGCCGGAGTGGCACTCGAGGGGAGCGACCCACACGAGTAAAGTATCAGGGATAGGAGTCTCAAGGACTCTTAGGTAACAGATCGGCAACTATTACCGTCCGATCGCAACCAAAAGTAAGTAACAGATCGGCAACTCTAACCGTCCGATCGCACTCTCCGGTGTGGCACTCGAGTGGAGCGACCCACACGAGTAAAGTGTCACCGGGCAATATCCGCGCCGGTGTGATAAGTAACAAAAGCAGGACTGGATCATGACTCTGATCAAAGTGGGAAACTCTGTCCACTAGAGAAATCAGATACCCAATTTGGTGCATAAATAAATATCCGGTCAACGGCCCAACATCCGCGGTTGCCGCAAAGCCCCACAACTAATCCAACCTGTCCCAGATGCCAAGTCCCGACTACACTACCCAGAACCCCTGCTCGAACCCGAGCAACACTGACCACTTGACTAACAAAGAAAGAGAAAGAAAAAGTATGGTTTCTCCTAAGTCATGTTCCAGTATGTAGTGTAGCGGTAAAAGATGGCCTAACTAGATGACCATACAAGCATGCAAATGTCCTTTACATAGGGTAAGTCCCTTAGGTAAGCATTTACAATTCATCATCATGAATATATGAATGCTGCAAGTTCTCGATAATATTTAATATGAATATTAAATCTTGCAATCCCCTTTATACAATCGTCCTTCCTAGCTTACCTTCCATAACATACAATTATTGTACCTTAAACATGCGTGCATTCTAATATAAGAATTAAAGAACCGTCCATCGGTTCTGGGAACAGAGCACGCACCTGAAGTGCTGAATCCAAGGCAAACCTGGGGTTGGTGAAGAGCGTGGCCACTTGCACGCACAAATCCTCTGAACCCGCATCCACGATACCTATCGCGCAAACCACAGCTCCTAGCAGTGTTCCAAAACACTCGCGAACTCTCCTGGGTACAACAAAAGGTCCAAAGTTACACTTAATGCGAGAATATCCAAGTATACACCATCTGCTGAAACCAGTCCCAAAGATGTGCAATTTTCACCTGCATAACGGACTCTGAAAAATCCACAAAAAATACGGACGCGATCGGCGCGTCGAGCCCTTCGAAACGAGTACCTGCACGTCAAAATCCGAGTCCCGGAGGCCGAGTTACAAATTCCACAACACGGTGAGCGCGAAAGTCAACAACAAACACCACTGTAATACTCCGCACAGTAAAGGGGAAGGAAGTATACCTTCGGGCGAATCTCAGAAAATTCCCCGAAAACACGACGGTAAACCTTGCGACGCGTGGATCCAAAAAGTGTAAAGGCACGCCTCAATCCGAGTCTCGTACACCAAGTTGCACGCAAAACGGTGCACACTCACGAGTCTTCACGCAAAACGATGCGCGGCCACCATACCTGCACGCAAAACGGTGCACGCCATTAAAAACCCGCACGCAAAATGGTGCGCGACAACACGACCTACACGCAAAACGGTGCACGTACCTCGAATCTGCACGCAAAACGGGGCACGATGCCGGAGTCCGCACGCAAAACGGAGTCTGCATGCAAAACGGAGTCCGCATGCAAAACGGAGCACGGTGACGGAGTCCGCACGCAAAACGAAGCACGGTGCCGGAGTCCACACGCAAAATAGAGTCCGCACGCAAAACGGTGCAAGCTGCCGGAGTCCGCACGCAAAACGGAGTCCGCACGCAAAACGGTGCACGCTGCCGGAGTTCGCACGCAAAACGGTGCAATAAAACACGGTCCCTAACACAGATAAGAGCAAGGGGTCAAATCCAATGTCCAAAAGGACGCCTCAAAACTGTGCCAAAAATACCGCAAAAGCAACACGCGGGACCTACCTCGACAGCGTCGCGCAGCCCAACCGGCCCAAATGGAACACCTCGCGCGCTCCGCGAGGTCCACGGCGCACCGTCGCACCCCACGAAATCTCCTCCCTCTCTCTCTCTCTCTCTCGCGCGCTCCGTCAGAAAAGAAAGGAAAAGAAGAGGAGAAATGGTGCGGGGAGAAGGAAGAAGAAGAAGAGAAGAAGGAGGAGGGGGATTGGTCTAATGGACCGGGTCCACGGCGGCCACCAAAGGGCACCCGCCAGGTGGCGGTCCACAGCAAAGGGGAGGCGCGTGCCAGGCCCAGGCGCGCCCCCCTGTGCCACGTGGGCTGTCACGCCCCGGGGTCGAAACTGCGACCCGGGCTCGCTAACAGATCCGCCATCTGTACGGAAACTGCCGTACAGACGAAGCGTCTAACCTGCAAAAGATAGAACTACAGCTATACAGATATCAGAGCGGGTAATAAAAGCTGTAATATAAAATCTCACTACTAAAAGCTGAACATAAATACAAGTCTATCTCCCGAATACAAGATGATACAAATAGAAATCCACCTATACAATATCTACAAATCCAAAGGGAGATAACTAAAACTATAACAATACATGATCAACTCCCACAGTCCGGGATGGTACATCTACCTCACTCTAAAGGAACAATGCTGGTAGGGAACTATGTCGCGACTCCCTGTCCTCGGTCCGTCAAGCCAGCTCGGGCAGGAACGGAAGAAAGCCTCAGCAACCTGTCACCGACAGAGGGTGTGAGAACTACATCCTACAGTAGTTCTCAGTGGGTACCGTCTCCAAGAACCACGGTCTGCCCACTAAGTCTACTAGAGGCATAAGATAATAGAAAAGACTGTGATAATGTAATTAAGCTGGAAAAGAATCTACAGCTATCATGCCTCTATCTACTATGCTCAAAAGGAAGAGACTATGGATGATGGTATGCAGCCACTCACTGCTGACAATATGTCACAAGTACTAAGCCCAAGACGCTCTACTATGACACATGCTATGCCAACACTCTCTCAGTGTATCCCAAATCTCATCGACTGCCCCACAGGGTCCAGTCAAGTCAAGCCTGCGCCCCCTGGTGTATCAACCAGGGTGTCCAATCGGACAAACTCGATATCTCACACAGTGACCCCATGGTAGCTCGGCCAGGGGTATCAAGCGACCTCTAGTATATGAACTAGGCGCATCATCGCAGCCTCGTCAGGCTCGGTATCATCATCGCAGCCTCATCAGGCTCGGAATCATCAACGCACCCGGGGCGTAGCTCGAGGGGTGCGACCCCACCGAACTCAAGTATCTCAACAGTATCACTGTCTCACAAGTGGCTCCTGCAGGCTATAGTCCTCGATCAAACAGATCGGTATCTCGATGCTCAAAGCACAACTCAGTCGGAGAACCCTCCACGACTCAATCTCACAACACTGACCCGCTCAACGAAAGTATCACACAGCTGGGACCACCGTCTCTCCCAACGGCTCCCACCAGAACACCCACTCAACTCAACACACAACTCACGGCCGGAGATGCTCCACAGCCAGATCTACGAAGGGTCCGAAACCCCAGGAGACTAACACCTACGTCCCCAAGAAAGAGAACATCCCTTAGAACCCAGATCACTCGAATCCGCTCGGGTGGATAAGTTTATAAGAAACCATGTCATTTATTTCAGAAAACCATTCAATCTGAGAGAAATCCATCTTTTTAATGATTTTTAGTCTTTTTAGGAAAACCCTTTGAAATCAAGTTTTATGCCCAAGCCTCGAAGAGCTAATGCCCTCGTCCTATCAAACAAGAACAGACTCAGGCGACTTTGCGAGGCTTGGAAGAAAACACTGCCTGACCAAAATCATGTATTCGTCTAAAAAGGCTCTGGGTTCAAGGTCCTGCTAACACACGTGCACCACGATCACAACAGGGTGGTGACGAGAAGAACAGCAGAAAGTAAAACCCCGGGACCACCGTTTATCTGAAACGGTTCCCCACACACTAACACTGGCCTAACCCAGCCACCAGACCCAACTCGGCCCCCCGGCCCGAGTGCAACACCCGTCCCACAACACTCTGACCACTCAGCCCACTACCCGGGCGAGGAACTCTATGTCTGGAAAGAAAATGCAATCTGTGGGATGGCTAAAGCATAAAAGAACCTAACCCAAGTTAAAGTTCACTATTGGTCTGGTTGAACACATGCAACATGTGACGGGGGTGCTAGTTAAAGTTCCAAGGAAACACTTAAACTAGCATGCAAATCCTATCATAATAGAATTAGAAGGAAGTCCGTAGACTCGGAGAGAAAACAAACCCACCTCAGTAAGCCTCCAATTGCTCGTAGTCACTTGCAATTGGCCTCCACGCGATTACCTTACCTTCACGTGGTCCACACGCAAAATAAGGTACTGGGCCGAAATCCGCACGCAAAACGGAGTCACCAGATCGCGCCCCCAACGGATGTCCCGAAACAAGTCCGCGGCTCCACGCAGCGGAGAACACACAACCGCCCTCGACAGAAGCTAAAAACCACACTGCAAGCAGCCAGAAGGAGAAACCGCAAAATCAGCCAAGACGGTCGAAAACCGAGCATCCGGCGGCGAAAAACAAACTCCGTCGGCGAAAAACAGCTTGCGTCGCGAAAAACAGCCTCCGTCGGCGAAAACAGCCTCCGTCGGCGAAAAACAGCTTGCGTCGCGAAAAACAGCCTCCGTCGGCGAAAAACAGCCTCCGTCGGCGAAAAACAGCACAAAAACCGCTCGCGAAAAACTGCTTAAAATCGCTCGCAAAACTGCGCAAAATCTGCTAGCGAAACTGCTTGCGAAAATCTGCTCGCGAAAAACTGCTCGAAGACCGCTCGCGAAAAACTGCGCAAAAACTGCTAGCGAAACTGCTTGCGAAAAACTGCTCGCGAAAAACTGCTCGAAGACCGCTCGCGAAAAACTGCTTAAAACCGCTCGCCAAACTGCGCAAAATCTGCTAGCGAAACTGCTTGCGAAAGTCTGCTCGCGAAAAACTGCTCGAAGACCGCTCGCAAAAAAACTGCGCAAAAACCGCTCGCCAAACTGCGCAAAATCTGCTAGCGAAACTGCTTGCGAAAGTCTGCTCGCGAAAAACTGCTCGAAGACCGCTCGCGAAAAACTGCGCAAAAACCGCTCGCCAAACTGCGCAAAATCTGCTAGCGAAAATCCTGCGAAAACCGCGCCGACGGCGAAGACGACGCCCGACGGCGATAAAACAGCGCCGGCACGCAAACCGAGGTGCAGCCGGCTGTCCGGGTGCAAGCCGAGCGGCGAGAAACCAAGCCGGCACGCAAAACGAGGCGTCGCCGGGGTCTCGGGGCACGCCAAGCGACGAAGACGGCAGTCGCGCGGCCCAAGGAACCGGCCGCGAGGAGCAGGGGCCCGCCGTGCGGCGCCGGAGCACGCCGCGCGGCGCCCAGCGGCGCGACGAGCGGCGCGCGGCGGCGCGACGAGCGGCGCGCGGCGGCGCTGCGCGCAGTCCGCCGCGCGCGCAGAGCCTAGAGCTGCGCGCAGCGGCGCGCGCGGCCCTGCCGCGCGCGCCCGCGCGCGCCCGCGCGCGGCCTGGCAGCGCCACGCCCAACCTGCGGCGCCGCCGCAGGGTGCCGCAAGCGGCAGCACCCTGGCGCCGCGCGTGCGCTACTGCGCGCGCGCGCGGCCGCCGCCGACGCAAAATTAAATAAATAAACAAAAGTATAAAAATATCAAAATAAAAACCCAATAAATTCCCAAAAATTCCCCTTTTTCATGCTTGTAAAATAAAACCCTCAGATTCCAAAGCTCCAAATAAATACCAAAAAATTCCTCAAAACAATTAAGTGAAAACCCAAGCTAAAATCCAACTCTAAAATTAACATTCACAAGGAAACAATCCAAAATTACTAACCTCCAACGAAAATCACTCCAAATCCACCAAGCTCTTCTCCAATCTCTTCTTCTCCTTCCTTTCTTCTCTTTTTTTCCTTTCTTTCTTTCTAGCTTTCTTTGCTGCTTCGTGGAGGCTACAGAGCAAGGTGGGATGGAGGTAGGTGGTGGAGGAGGCTATTCCAAAGGGTGAGGTTACCACCCCTAATGAGGCTCCAAAACACAATGTCTTAACTAAGCATACTTAATTAAGTGCAAATAATTAAATGCAAGGTTTAAAACTTTAAAAAACTTACATTTAAATCCAAAACCCCTCAACAAGACCACTGTCACAAAGCAAGTGAAGTAAAATTAATTAACATGACTATTAAAATAATATTAAAAAAAATGCAAAAAGCCCAACTCCAACTCACTTTTTGCCTTCGGGCTCTCCGCCGCTGCTCGGAACCTCCCGAACTCCGCTGTAAATCAAAAGTACACGCGCTCACAGCTTTTTCTCTTCAAAAAGCTCATCCGTTGAGTCGGGGTGCTCAAATCAATTACCGGCTCCAAAATTGCCAGTTCCGACTCACTTTTTGCCTCCGGGTCCTCCGCGTCAGTCCGGAACCTCCCGGACCTCGCTGTAAATCGAAAGTACACGTGTCCACAGCTTTTTCTCTTCAAAAAGCTTATCCGTTGAGTCGGGGTGCTCAAATCAATTACCGGCTCCAAAATTGCCAGTTCCGACTCACTTTTTGCCTCCGGGTCCTCCGCGTCAGTCCGGAACCTCCCGAACCTCGCTGTAATCTGAAAGTACACCTGTTCCAAGTGTTCCTGAATTTTCGGCACTCCAGGGCGAAGTCGGAAATTCCCCATCTCATCCTCAATCGGCCTACAAAGCCCGGAAAAACCCCCGAATCGAGCTGGAGCTTCTACGTTGATCCGAATCAACCCGGCATCAACTGTAAACTCAAATGCAACATGCTCAAGGCAACTCTCTGCTCCAAGTCATCTATGTGGTCGGCGCGCTATCAAAAGACCCGGTACTCTACATTCTCCCCTCCTTCAAAAGGTTTCGTCCTCGAAACCAAAACACACACCCTACCACAAGAAACCCACATCAGGACTATCATCAACTCCAACTCTCTCTCAATTTGAAAAGCAACCGAAAATAGCGAAAAGTCCAAAATTTCCCAAGGACCGATGCCTTCACCCCGATCAAACAAGAACAGGTTCCAGCATCGCCTCCATTTCTGGAGTAGTCCTTCGAAATTTTTCGCTCTGTTTGCTACTTTCGGTGTTAAAACGGGAAATCAAGGAGAGGGAGATGTTGAAGCTATCCCTGCTGTGGCCGCAACCCAAAACCACAATCCACCAACTCAACCATGTAGGGGTGCAAATCTCTGATCTCAACCACTAGGAAAGGAAGTCATACCAAGTACCATGCGATCCGCTAACCTGGCGCCCACCAATCGGCAACCCAAACTCATCCTCTCGAGGTGGGTGGCCGTCGTCCTGACTGCCTCGACGTCGTGGCCTCATCTGGCTGGCGGTAAGTCGGAGGAGCTCCTTCCTCCGGAAGAGGTAGCGGGGGTGCCGTCGCAAGCGGCATTACCGTAAGCACTACCTGAGGGCATGCTGCCTGAAAATGCCCCGTCTGTCCACACGAAAAGCATCGCCCCTGCCTATGATCACACTGCTGCACTGCATGCGGTCCTCCGCAAATGACACACACAACCTGAAACTGCTGCTGGTGCCTCTGCTGTGGGGGACCTCCTGATCTCCGTCTCCTCTGAAATCCACGACCCTCAGACTGGGATGGTGGCGGCCCCGGGGTCTCGAGCTACTCGACTGACTAAAATCAGGTGGCACTGGATGCCTAACCCCGGAGCTGGTCCCTGGCGCTCCGTCCCTCTCTGACATAACCGCTGTGCCTCGAGAAACCCACCGAGCACGCTCTATGGCCGCATCCAAAGTCGGTGACTGATGCGAATGAACAAGGTGATAAATATCCTGGTGCAGTCCTCTCTCGAACAAGTCCACCCTCTGAGCCTCATCTGGGGCGACATGTGGCACACTGTTCAGCAACTTCTGGAACTCCCGAATGTACTCCTGAAGTGGTCGATCACCCTGCTGCAAACGTCGAAGATTTCCTTCAAGCTCCTGCCTAGCACTATCGGGGAAATAAGCCTCACGTAGCAAGGCTCGAAACTCTGGCCAAGTCAACATCGGAACTCCCGGTGGTCCAACTGGGCGAACTCGACGCCACCAAATCTCAGCGTCCTTTTCCAAGTAGTGCGCTCCCAAATGTACCTGATGTTCTTCCTTGATGAAGAGGTTCTCAAAAAGTTTCTCCATTGCCGCGATCCAGTTCTCAACATCCCACGGCTCTGAACTCTGCCCTGAAAATCGCGGGGGGATGAAACTGGTTGAAAAAAACTAGCTTGTCGGTGAGCTCCCTCTGCTCTGCCTCTGTCAATGGAGCGATCTGTGTCGAGGTCGACGAAGTCGCTGCTGGGGACGCTGCTGAAGATGTCCTCTGCTCAAACAACCTCAACATACATTCCAATTTTTCCTCTCGGCGCTTGACTGTCTCCTCCTGGCGTTTGGACGCCTCCTCCTGGCGCCTTAGTGTCTCCTCCGGGCATTTGGACGCCTCCTCCTGGCGTTGCAACGCCTCTGACAAATGGGCCACTTGGGCCCGCAGCGCCTGAACCTCTCCCTGATCAACAGGTGGTGCCTCCTGCCGCTCAGGCTCCTCCTCCAAGGTCGAACGCCCTCTCATCACTGCCCGACGTCTCGGCGGCATCGCAGATAACTGCAACAAATACAAACGTCAGGACATAACAACCATACGACCCAATCCAGCGAAAGTCTAAGACTTGTTATTCTTCCAAAAGTATTATGTTGTCTGCAGCCAACATAATCACTTTGAGCGAATAACAAGCAAAATCACTCATCCATCCCTTGGGAGAGGTAAAACTCAATCAGGACTCTCGCTAAAAGTCACGACTCTCACGTAGTTATCCTAATGTCCAACCACAAGCCTAGGGTTTCTAAGTCCTCAATGACCTACATCCTAGGCTCTGATACCACCTAAATCTGTCACGCCCCGGGGTCGAAACTGCGACCCGGGCTCGCTAACAGATCCGCCATCTGTACGGAAACTGCCGTACAGACGAAGCGTCTAACCTGCAAAAGATAGAACTACAGCTATACAGATATCAGAGCGGGTAATAAAAGCTGTAATATAAAATCTCACTACTAAAGCTGAACATAAATACAAGTCTATCTCCCGAATACAAGATGATACAAATAGAAAATCCACCTATACAATATCTACAAATCCAAAGGGAGATAACTAAAACTATAACAATACATGATCAACTCCCACAGTCCGGGATGTACATCTACCTCACTCTAAAGGAACAATGCTGGTAGGGAACTATGTCGCGACTCCCTGTCCTCGGTCCGTCAGCCAGCTCGGGTAGGAACGGAAGAAAGCCTCAGCAACCTGTCACCGACAGAGGGTGCGAGAACTACATCCTACAGTAGTTCTCAGTGGGTACCGTCTCCAAGAACCACGGTCTGCCCACTAAGTCTACTAGAGGCATAAGATAATAGAAAAGACTGTGATAATGTAATTAAGCTGGAAAAGAATCTACAGCTATCATGCCTCTATCTACTATGCTCAAAAGAAAGAGACTATGGATGATGGTATGCAGCCACTCACTGCTGACAATATGTCACAAATACTAAGCCAAGACGCTCTACTATGACACATGCTATGCCAACACTCTCTAAGTGTATCCAAATCTCATCGACTGCCCCACAGGGTCCAGTCAAGTCAAGCCTGCGCCCCCTGGTGTATCAACCAGGGTGTCCAATCGGACAAACTCGATATCTCACACAGTGACCCCATGGTTAGCTCGGCCAGGGGTATCAAGCGACCTCTAGTATATAACTAGGCGCATCATCGCAGCCTCGTCAGGCTCGGTATCATCATCGCAGCCTCATCAGGCTCGGAATCATCAACGCACCGGGGCGTAGCTCGAGGGGTGCGACCCACCGAACTCAAGTATCTCAACAGTATCACTGTCTCACAAGTGGCTCCTGCAGGCTATAGTCCCTCGATCAACAGATCGGTATCTCGTATGCTCAAAGCACAACTCAGTCGGAGAACCCTCCACGACTCAATCTCACAACACTGACCCGCTCAACGAAAGTATCCACCAGCTGGGACCACCGTCTCTCCCAACGGCTCCCACCAGAACACCCACTCAACTCAACACACAACTCACGGACGGAGATGCTCCACAGCCAGATTACGAGGGTCCGAAACCCCAGGAG
>CM055067.1:33099217-33202874 GCA_029204045.2 Tillandsia leiboldiana | reverse complement strand
AAATTTTTCATGCTTGTAAAATAAAACCCTCAGATTCCAAAGCTCCAATAAATACCAAAAAATTCCTCAAACAATTAAGTGAAAACCCAAGCTAAAATCCAACTCTAAAATTAACATTCACAAGGAAACAATCCAAAATTACTAACCTCCAACGAAAAATCACTCCAAATCCACCAAGCTCTTCTCCAATCTCTTCTTCTCCTTCCTTTCTTCTCTTTTTTTCCTTTCTTTCTTTCTAGCTTTCTTTGCTGCTTCGTGGAGGCTACAGAGCAAGGTGGGATGGAGGTAGGTGGTGGAGGAGGCTATTCCAAAGGGTGAGGTTACCACCCCTAATGAGGCTCCAAAACACAATGTCTTAACTAAGCATACTTAATTAAGTGCAAATAATTAAACTGCAAGGTTTAAAACTTTAAAAAACTTACATTTAAATCCAAAACCCCTCAACAAGACCACTGTCACAAAGCAAGTGAAGTAAAATTAATTAACATGACTATTAAATAATATTAAAAAAAATGCAAAAAGCCCAACTCCAATCTCACTTTTTTGCCTTCGGGCTCTCCGCCGCTGCTCGGAACCTCCCGAACTCCGCTGTAAATCAAAAGTACACGCGCTCACAGCTTTTTCTCTCAAAAAGCTCATCCGTTGAGTCGGGGTGCTCAAATCAATTACCGGCTCCAAAATTGCCAGTTCCGACTCACTTTTTGCCTCCGGGTCCTCCCGCGTCAGTCCGGAACCTCCCGGACCTCGCTGTAAATCGAAAGTACACGTGTCCACAGCTTTTTCTCTTCAAAAAGCTTATCCGTTGAGTCGGGGTGCTCAAATCAATTACCGGCTCCAAAATTGCCAGTTCCGACTCACTTTTTGCCTCCGGGTCCTCCGCGTCACGTCCGGAACCTCCCGAACCTCGCTGTAATCTGAAAGTACACCTGTTCCAAGTGTTCCTGAATTTTCGGCACTCCAGGGCGAAGTCGGAAATTCCCCATCTCATCCTCAATCCGGCCTACAAAGCCCGGAAAAAACCCCCGAATCGAGCTGGAGCTTCTACGTTGATCCGAATCAACCCGGCATCAACTGTAAACTCAAATGCAACATGCTCAAGGCAACTCTCTGCTCCAAGTCATCTATGTGGTCGGCGCGCTATCAAAAGACCCGGTACTCTACATTCTCCCCTCCTTCAAAAGGGTTTCGTCCTCGAAACCAAAACACACACCCTACCACAAGAAACCCACATCAGGACTATCATCAACTCCAACTCTCTCTCAATTTGAAAAGCAACCGAAATAGCGAAAAGTCCAAAATTTCCCAAGGACCGATGCCTTCACCCCGATCAAACAAGAACAGGTTCCAGCATCGCCTCCATTTCTGGAGTAGTCCTTCGAAATTTTTCGCTCTGTTTGCTACTTTCGGTGTTAAAACGGGGAAATCAAGGAGAGGGAGATGTTGAAGCTATCCCTGCTGTGGCCGCAACCCAAAACCACAATCCACCAACTCAACCATGTAGGGGTGCAAATCTCTGATCTCAACCACTAGGAAAGGAAGTCATACCAAGTACCATGCGATCCGCTAACCTGGCGCCCACCAAATCGGCAACCCAAACTCATCCTCTCGAGGTGGGTGGCCGTCGTCCTGACTGCCTCGACGTCGTGGCCTCATCTGGCTGGCGGTAAGTCGGAGGAGCTCCTTCCTCCGGAAGAGGGTAGCGGGGGTGCCGTCGCAAGCGGCATTACCGTAAGCACTACCTGAGGGCATGCTGCCTGAAAATGCCCCGTCTGTCCACACGAAAAGCATCGCCCCTGCCTATGATCACACTGCTGCACTGCATGCGGTCCTCCGCAAATGACACACACAACCTGAAACTGCTGCTGGTGCCTCTGCTGTGGGGGACCTCCTGATCTCCGTCTCCTCTGAAATCCACGACCCTCAGACTGGGATGGTGGCGGGCCCCGGGGTCTCGAGCTACTCGACTGACTAAAATCAGGTGGCACTGGATGCCTAACCCCGGAGCTGGTCCCTGGCGCTCCGTCCCTCTCTGACATAACCGCGCTGTGCCTCGAGAAACCCACCGAGCACGCTCTATGGCCGCATCCAAAAGTCGGTGACTGATGCGAATGAACAAGGTGATAAATATCCTGGTGCAGTCCTCTCTCGAACAAGTCCACCCTCTGAGCCTCATCTGGGGCGACATGTGGCACAACTGTTCAAGCAACTTCTGGAACTCCCGAATGTACTCCTGAAGTGGTCGATCACCCTGCTGCAAACGTCGAAGGATTTCCTTCAAGCTCCTGCCTAGCACTATCGGGGAAATAAGCCTCACGTAGCAAGGCTCGAACTCTGGCCAAGTCAACATCGGAACTCCCCGGTGGTCCAACTGGGCGAACTCGACGCCACCCAATCTCAGCGTCCTTTTCCAAGTAGTGCGCTCCCAAATGTACCTGATGTTCTTCCTTGATGAAGAGGTTCTCAAAAGTTTCTCCATTGCCGCGATCCAGTTCTCAACATCCCACGGCTCTGAACTCTGCCCTGAAAATCGCGGGGGATGAAACTGGTTGAAAAAAACTAGCTTGTCGGTGAGCTCCCTCTGCTCTGCCTCTGTCAATGGAGCGATCTGTGTCGAGGTCGACGAAGTCGCTGCTGGGGACGCTGCTGAAGATGTCCTCTGCTCAAACAACCTCAACATACATTCCAATTTTTCCTCTCGGCGCTTGACTGTCTCCTCCTGGCGTTTGGACGCCTCCTCCTGGCGCCTTAGTGTCTCCTCCGGGCATTTGGACGCCTCCTCCTGGCGTTGCAACGCCTCTGACAAATGGGCCACTTGGGCCCGCAGCGCCTGAACCTCTCCCTGATCAACAGGTGGTGCCTCCTGCCGCTCAGGCTCCTCCTCCAAGGTCGAACGCCCTCTCATCACTGCCCGACGTCTCGGCGGCATCGCAGATAACTGCAACAAATACAAACGTCAGGACATAACAACCATACGACCCAATCCAGCGAAAGTCTAAGACTTGTTATTCTTCCAAAAGTATTATGTTGTCTGCAGCCAACATAATCACTTTGAGCGAATAACAAGCAAAATCACTCATCCCATCCCTTGGGAGAGGTAAAACTCAATCAGGACTCTCGCTAAAAGTCACGACTCTCACGTAGTTATCCTAATGTCCAACCACAAGCCTAGGGTTTCTAAGTCCTCAATGACCTACATCCTAGGCTCTGATACCACCTAAATCTGTCACGCCCCGGGGTCGAAACTGCGACCCGGGCTCGCTAACAGATCCGCCATCTGTACGGAAACTGCCGTACAGACGAAGCGTCTAACCTGCAAAAGATAGAACTACAGCTATACAGATATCAGAGCGGGTAATAAAAGCTGTAATATAAAATCTCACTACTAAAAGCTGAACATAAATACAAGTCTATCTCCCGAATACAAGATGATACAAATAGAAATCCACCTATACAATATCTACAAATCCAAAGGGAGATAACTAAAACTATAACAATACATGATCAACTCCCACAGTCCGGGATGGTACATCTACCTCACTCTAAAGGAACAATGCTGGTAGGGAACTATGTCGCGACTCCCTGTCCTCGGTCCGTCAAGCCAGCTCGGGTAGGAACGGAAGAAAGCCTCAGCAACCTGTCACCGACAGAGGGTGCGAGAACTACATCCTACAGTAGTTCTCAGTGGGTACCGTCTCCAAGAACCACGGTCTGCCCACTAAGTCTACTAGAGGCATAAGATAATAGAAAAGACTGTGATAATGTAATTAAGCTGGAAAAGAATCTACAGCTATCATGCCTCTATCTACTATGCTCAAAAGAAAGAGACTATGGATGATGGTATGCAGCCACTCACTGCTGACAATATGTCACAAATACTAAGCCCAAGACGCTCTACTATGACACATGCTATGCCAACACTCTCTCAGTGTATCCCAAATCTCATCGACTGCCCCACAGGGTCCAGTCAAGTCAAGCCTGCGCCCCCTGGTGTATCAACCAGGGTGTCCAATCGGACAAACTCGATATCTCACACAGTGACCCCATGGTAGCTCGGCCAGGGGTATCAAGCGACCTCTAGTATATGAACTAGGCGCATCATCGCAGCCTCGTCAGGCTCGGTATCATCATCGCAGCCTCATCAGGCTCGGAATCATCAACGCACCCGGGGCGTAGCTCGAGGGGTGCGACCCCACCGAACTCAAGTATCTCAACAGTATCACTGTCTCACAAGTGGCTCCTGCAGGCTATAGTCCTCGATCAAACAGATCGGTATCTCGATGCTCAAAGCACAACTCAGTCGGAGAACCCTCCACGACTCAATCTCACAACACTGACCCGCTCAACGAAAGTATCACACAGCTGGGACCACCGTCTCTCCCAACGGCTCCCACCAGAACACCCACTCAACTCAACACACAACTCACGGCCGGAGATGCTCCACAGCCAGATCTACGAAGGGTCCGAAACCCCAGGAGACTAACACCTACGTCCCCAAGAAAGAGAACAGCCCTTAGAACCCAGATCACTCGAATCCGCTCGGGTGGATAAGTTTATAAGAAACCATGTCATTTATTTCAGAAAACCATTCAATCTGAGAGAAATCCATCTTTTTAATGATTTTTAGTCTTTTTAGGAAAACCCTTTGAAATCAAGTTTTATGCCCAAGCCTCGAAGAGCTAATGCCCTCGTCCTATCAAACAAGAACAGACTCAGGCGACTTTGCGAGGCTTGGAAGAAAACACTGCCTGACCAAAATCATGTATTCGTCTAAAAAGGCTCTGGGTTCAAGGTCCTGCTAACACACGTGCACCACGATCACAACAGGGTCGTGACGAGAAGAACAGCGGAAAGTAAAACCCCGGGACCACCGTTTATCTGAAACGGTTCCCCACACACTAACACTGGCCTAACCCAGCCACCAGACCCCACTCGGCCCCCCGGCCCGAGTGCAACACCCGTCCCACAACACTCTGACCACTCAGCCCACTACCCGGGCGAGGAACTCTATGTCTGGAAAGAAAATGCAATCTGTGGGATGGCTAAAGCATAAAAGAACCTAACCCAAGTTAAAGTTCACTATTGGTCTGGTTGAACACATGCAACATGTGACGGGGGTGCTAGTTAAAGTTCCAAGGAAACACTTAAACTAGCATGCAAATCCTATCATAATAGAATTAGAAGGAAGTCCGTAGACTCGGAGAGAAAACCAACCCACCTCAGTAAGCCTCCAATTGCTCGTAGTCACTTGCAATTGGCCTCCACGCGATTACCTTACCTTCACGTGGTCCACACGCAAAATAAGGTACTGGGCCGAAATCCGCACGCAAAACGGAGTCACCAGATCGCGCCCCCAACGGATGTCCCGAAACAAGTCTGCGGCTCCACGCAGCGGAGAACACACAACCGCCCTCGACAGAAGCTAAAAACCACATTGCAAGCAGCCAGGAAGGAGAAACCGCAAAATCAGTCAAGACGGTCGAAAACCGAGCATCCGGCGGCGAAAAACAAACTCCGTCGGCGAAAAACAGCTTGCGTCGCGAAAAACAGCCTCCGTCGGCGAGAACACACAACCGCCCTCGACAGAAGCTAAAAACCACACTGCAAGCAGCCAGGAAGGAGAAACCGCAAAATCAGTCAAGACGGTCGAAAACCGAGCATCCGGCGGCGAAAAACAAACTCCGTCGGCGAAAAACAGCTTGCGTCGCGAAAAACAGCCTCCGTCGGCGAAAACAGCCTCCGTCGGCGAAAAACAGCTTGCGTCGCGAAAAACAGCCTTCGTCGGCGAAAAACAGCCTCCGTCGGCGAAAAACAGCACAAAAAACCGCTCGCGAAAAACTGCTTAAAATCGCTCGCAAAACTGCGCAAAATCTGCTAGCGAAACTGCTTGCGAAAATCTGCTCGCGAAAAACTGCTCGAAGACCGCTCGAGAAAAACTGCGCAAAAACTGCTAGGGAAACTGCTTGCGAAAAACTGCTCGCGAAAAACTGCACGAAGACCGCTCGCGAAAAACTGCTTAAAACCGCTCGCCAAACTGCGCAAAATCTGCTAGCGAAACTGCTTGCGAAAGTCTGCTCGCGAAAAACTGCTCGAAGACCGCTCGCAAAAAACTGCGCAAAAACCGCTCGCCAAACTGCGCAAAATCTGCTAGCGAAACTGCTTGCGAAAGCCTGCTCACGAAAAACTGCTCGAAGACCGCTCGCGAAAAACTGCGCAAAAACCGCTCGCCAAACTGCGCAAAATCTGCTAGCGAAAATCCTGCGAAAACCGCGCCGACGGCGAAGACGACGCCCGACGGCGAAAAAATAGCGCCGGCACGCAAACCGAGGTGCAGCCGGCTGTCCGGGTGCACGCCGAGCGGCGAGAAACCAAGCCGGCACGCAAAACGAGGCGTCGCCGGGGTCTCGGGGCACGCCAAGCGACGAAGACGGCAGTCGCGCGGCCCAAGGAACCGGCCGCGAGGAGCATGGGCCCGCCGTGCGGCGCCGGAGCGCGCCGCGCGGCGCCCAGCGGCGCGACGAGCGGCGCGCGGCGGCGCTGCGCGCAGTCCGCCGCGCGCGCAGAGCCTAGAGCTGCGCGCAGCGGCGCGCGCGGCCCTGCCGCGCGCGCCCGCGCGCGGCCTGGCAGCGCCGCTCCCAACCTGCGGCGCCGCCGCAGGGTGCCGCAAGCGGCAGCACCCTGGCGCCGCGCGTGCGCTACTGCGCGCGCGCGCGGCCGCCGCCGACGCAAAATTAAATAAATAAACAAAATTATAAAAAACATCAAAATAAAAACCCAATAAATTCCCAAAAATTCCCCTTTTTCATGCTTGTAAAATAAAACCCTCAGATTCCAAAGCTCCAAATAAATACCAAAAAATTCCTCAAAGCAATTAAGTGAAAACCCAAGCTAAAATCCAACTCTAAAATTAACATTCACAAGGAAACAATCCAAAATTACTAACCTCCAACGAAAATCACTCCAAATCCACCAAGCTCTTCTCCAATCTCTTCTTCTCCTTCCTTTCTTCTCTTTTTTTCCTTTCTTTCTTTCTTGCTTTCTTTGCTGCTTCGTGGAGGCTACAGAGCAAGGTGGGATGGAGGTAGGTGGTGGAGGAGGCTATTCCAAAGGGTGAGGTTACCACCCCTAATGAGGCTCCAAAACACAATGTCTTAACTAAGCATACTTAATTAAGTGCAAATAATTAAATGCAAGGTTTAAAACTTTAAAAAACTTACATTTAAATCCAAAACCCCTCAACAAGACCACTGTCACAAAGCAAGTGAAGTAAAATTAATTAACATGACTATTAAAATAATATTAAAAAAAAATGCAAAAAGCCCAACTCCAACTCACTTTTTGCCTTCGGGCTCTCCGCCGCTGCCCGGAACCTCCCGAACTCCGCTGTAAATCAAAAGTACACGCGCTCACAGCTTTTTCTCTTCAAAAAGCTCATCCGTTGAGTCGGGGTGCTCAAATCAATTACCGGCTCCAAAATTGCCAGTTCCGACTCACTTTTTGCCTCCGGGTCCTCCGCGTCAGTCCGGAACCTCCCGGACCTCGCTGTAAATCGAAAGTACACGTGTCCACAGCTTTTTCTCTTCAAAAAGCTCATCCGTTGAGTCGGGGTGCTCAAATCAATTACCGGCTCCAAAATTGCCAGTTCCGACTCACTTTTTGCCTCCGGGTCCTTCGCGTCAGTCCGGAACCTCCCGAACCTCGCTGTAATCTGAAAGTACACCTGTTCCAAGTGTTCCTGAATTTTCGGCACTCCAGGGCGAAGTCGGAAATTCCCCATCTCATCCTCAATCGGCCTACAAAGCCCGGAAAAACCCCCGAATCGAGCTGGAGCTTCTGCGTTGATCCGAATCAACCCGGCATCAACTGTAAACTCAAATGCAACATGCTCAAGGCAACTCTCTGCTCCAAGTCATCTGTGTGGTCGGCGCGCTATCAAAAGACCCGGTACTCTACATGGGCGCCGCACCCGCGTTCTACACGCGCGCGGGACACCGTGCGTGCCACACAGGCGCGCACCCTCCGCTCCCGCGCGGGCGCCAGTGGGGGCCCGCCACGTGGCGGCCCCTGCGTCACGCGCGCAGGAAGCGCACTTCCCCAGCGCCTGCGCGCCAGCTGCTTGCGTGCGCAGCACTCCACGCCCTCGAGCCGCGCGCCGTCACGCCAACGCCTCGGGATCCGCGCGCCGTCGCCTCGAGATTTGCGCATGTGCCTCGAAAAACGTGCGTGTCAACCGGGCTCCGAAAAAAGCAAGTAAATAGTCCATTCTCAATGATTTCGCGCGCTGATTCCAAATTCGATGTCCGTTTTACCAAATTCCAACTCTAAAAACTGCCGAAGGCATCCGGAGAGGTGTTCTTTTGTCCAAACTTCGCGCTGAGCCCAATTTTAATATCCATTGCGCGCAAAACCACTTCTAAGCATTCGACGGGGTCATCTGGCTGCTCTCGTGATCCATTTAACACACCAAGTCCATCACTAGTGTCCAATTGGTGTACAAATGCCACCGACACGCTACATAGGCCTCCAAAAGCTGCTGGTCAACCAGTAATCTCGTTGTGGGGATCCGGGTCCTCACACCCCCGCTGCACCGCGCGTGGCTGCCCGCGCGCCTGCCTGCGCCCGCACGCCTGCCCGCGCCTGCTCCACCGCCTGCCCGCCGCCGGCGATGCCCAGCCGGCCGGAATACTAACCCACACCTCGAAATCCATGTTTTCGCGTCCGGGTCCCGAAAAACACAAGTAAATAGTCCATCTTAATCGTTTTCGCGCGCTGAATCCAAATCCGAAGTCCGTTTTGCCCAATTCCACTTCTAAAATTTTCCCAAAGGCCTCCGGTGATGCAAACTTACTCCAAATTTACACCATAAATCCATTTCTTGGGCCCGACACGCGTACAAACACTCCCAAAGGCCACTAATCCATCAGTAAACTCTTAAGTGGGGATTCGGGTCCTCACAGTTTGGCCATGCCATGTGCTAGTTTTGCACGTTGTCGTCGCTCCGCGCCATGACAAAATCGTCGGGGTCGTGCCGTCGGGTCTTTTTCTCATCGTTTTCGTCATTGGGGTATCCTCGGTTTGACCGTTGATATTCTAGGTTGGCTATCGGATGAGGAAGTGGGTTTTGGTGGAGTTCCATTAGCGGATTTGGTTTCCGATGGGGTTGCAATCATGTAATCGCGGTCCGGTTGTTGTTAACCATCGGTTTACCGTCGGAGATCTGGTTTGATCCGAGTTTTACGGTTTTGCTTGACAGTTTTTGATTGACGACACGGTCCGCTAGGCACAGTGATTTTGGTTTTTCGTCGGTTTATTGTTTTGGCATAGAAGGGATTCATGTTACAGTCGTCGGGACCACTGATTTTGTCTGTTTAGGGTAAAGTGTTAAATTGTGTTTTTGGTTATTTTATTAGGCCGCGTAAAGTTCTGATTGCTTAGGAGGGTCACGAGCGCGGTCGTTTATCTTCGTTTCAGGTGGGTACCTTTTGCCATTTCTGGTGTTTAGTCGTTCCCGTGTATTTCGTGAAATTAAAGTAGATGTTTCTTGATAAACTGTCTAACCCCATTGCATGAGAATTCTGTTTTGTTTCTAACTGAGGCGACGAGGTCGCAGTGCCGTAGTGCACGCCGGTTTCCGGCATACATGCTCATATTTGCTTACACGCACACCGGCGGTTTGGCCACCGCACACGGTGTATTTTTCTGGAAAGATGGTAAGATTACCCGTGTACCCCACGACTAGGGATGATGGGGACCCCTCACGGTGAGGCGACTGCTACTTGGGCAGTAGAGGGGTTGGAGGCACCAAGGAATGAGCGCAGTATCTGGGGTAGGGGCCCAGCGTGTTTGTGACAGGGAATCTAGCGATTCATGAGGGGGAAGTGGAATGCTCTGGCGTATCGATTTGTTCATTACAGTATTATAGCATTCACTTGTTTATCATCTACTTTATCAGTCACTGACTACCCACACTGTGACAGGTCCGAGCAGGGGTGGGAACCGGGACGACGGTGAGGCAGCGTTTAGAGGACCTTTGCCGTTGAGGCTAATGAACATTTCAGTTACTTGCGGTTATCTTTTATTGTTTTGGGTTAGTAAGCTTGTGATTGCTTGTTAGTAGATAAATGTGGATGTTGGGTTGAGATCTTAGCTTAGGAATGACATCTGATATCTGTGCTTGCTGAGACTTATATATGCGGCTTGCTTTCAAATATCAAAAATAGTTTCGAAAGTGTTTTCAAACCAAGTGTCGTGTGGGCACTGATTTCTAAACCCGTGGATTTATCCTTTC
This sequence comes from Tillandsia leiboldiana, assembly GCA_029204045.2. Taxonomy (NCBI): domain Eukaryota; kingdom Viridiplantae; phylum Streptophyta; class Magnoliopsida; order Poales; family Bromeliaceae; genus Tillandsia; species Tillandsia leiboldiana. The sequence goes on along the minus strand of CM055067.1, from coordinate 33,192,589 downwards.
AAGCAATGTTGCCGCTTAAAAGAGATTGAGAAAACATTTTGTAAAATCGGGTGTCGTGTGGACACTGTCTTTCAAACCTATGGATTTATCCTTTCATTTGTGATGTGCTGATTGTTGTTTATGGTTAAGTGTGATCTCTCCTTTTGGCTGCTCCATGATTGTATGGTTAAAGTACTAGTCGTATTCGAAACGCCGTGCATATACAACGGAGACTCCGTCCGTTTGGCGAGTGAATTTGTATATGTGGCGGGTCTGGCGCGCACCGGAGGCGAGGTTAACTTTAAGAGAAAAAAAAAAGATACACGTTTTTCCGCTCTTTTAGAACCTCCGGGGTGCGACATGGGCGCCGCGCAGCAGAGGACGGGGCGCCGCGCTGCGGGCGCCATGGCGCCGCGCAGCGCAGCAGAGCGCCGCGCGGCAGGCGCGGGTGCCGCGCAGCGGGCCCAGGCGCCGCGCGGCAAGCCCAGGCACCGCGCGGCTGGCATGCTGGCGCCGCGCGGCTGGCATGCTGGTGCCGCGCGGCATGCACTAGGGCAGCACGCAGCACGCGGGCGCCGCGCGGGCAGCGGCAGCGCAGCGCGCAGCAGCTTGAGCGCAGGGACCATCTCACGCGCGGCGCGCGGCGTTTTCGACGACCGGGGCTATTTTTTTTGCCGATGGATGCGCGCATTTGACAGAGCTTGACTGATTGTGGGCTTTCTCTTCTTTTCTTTCTTTTTTTAGCAGTTTGGTTTGCTGCTTGGGCCAGTTTGGTTGGGTTACTGCGCGGAGCCGAGGGTGCTGGCTTTGTGCTGTTCGAGCCTTGGGTGTGCGACTTTGGGGTCTAGTGGTGGCTGTGAAATTTGGGTGGTGGATTTGTAGTGTGCTTGAGCCTTGGTGTGTACTGTGAGTAGGTAGTCGAGTGAGCCGGATGCGCGCAGGATTTTGTGGAGGACTCGAGAGATCTGTTTGAGCTTCCGGGGATTTTTCTGAGGCTCGTGATAGTGTGTGCGCGCGCGCAGTGCGGTTTTCGGAGTTTCGTCAGTTTGAGGATCCGGCGCTTCCCCGACTTCGGCTTTGCCTACGGAAAGAGATCCAGGTGGGTTGGAAGTCCTCCAAACTTTATTTGATGTCCCCTAATGTTTCTGCATGCATATTCTGTATGTCCAGCATGTATTTTTTATTATAATGAAAAATCTGATAGTTGCCTGGAATATTGTATAATGCTAACCTGTACCCCTAATTATTTTTAGTAGATTCCTATTATCATTGGACACTAGCCTGTATATTTAGTTGGCATTCGGACTGCATCTGAACCGTTTTAAAAATCACCGAACTGGTTTTAATGGAAATTTGACTTTAAAAATATTCTTTTAAATTATTAGATTGCCCAGAGGGGTCGGACTGGTTTAGAGTGCATGTGCCCTCGTGCCTGGGGGAGTAGTGGAATTTTACTTGACTCCGTGGAGAGTTTCTAGTGTCTTGGGGGTTTCATGGGCTTTATCAGATTGAGTCGTGGAGGGTTCTATTAGTTCCGTGAGATGCCGCCCAGTGAGGGGCGATTCCGCCCAGTGAGTGGCGATGGTTTGGCCTTTTGAGGCGGTTTTCACGCGAGGGTTCTTTTGGTTCCGTGAGATGCCGCCCAGTGAGGGGCGATGCCGCCCAGTGAGTGGCGATGGTCTGGCCTATTGAGGCGGTTTTTGCGCGATGGTTCTATCGGTTCGATTAGTATTCTCTTTGAGCATGATATTTGTTGCATATTAGCTGTAGTTTCTTTTCAGCTTTCGTATTATCTATCTACATACCTATTATTTTGCGCAGCGGTAGACTTAGTGGGCATACCGTGGATATTGGTGACGGTACCCACTGGGAACTACCTTCTGCAGTAGTTCTCACACCCGTTGCGGTGACAGGTTTCTTGAGGTTGCTGTTCCGGCTTGGTTCGTGCGGAGACAGCTGATCGAGGTGAGGACGTGGCCGAGTAGCTCCTAACCCATTTTATATTGAGAGTCAGAGGTAGATATACCCTGTATTTTCTTGATTACACTTTTGTATTGGACAGTCTGAGAGATCTGTGAGGATTATTTTTTTTATTTTTCATAGCTGGTGAGACTATGTATTGAGGTTTTATATTTCTTCAGATGTTCAGTTGATTTCTGCAGCTACTGGTTTTATTTTCAGCTCTGATACATGTTTAGCTATAGATTTGACTTGCAGGGTAGACGCTTCGTCTGTGCGGGGGTTTCCGTACAGATGGCGGATATGTTGGCGAGCTCAGGTCGCAGTTTCGACCCCGGGGTGTGACAAATTTGGGTGGTATCAGAGCCTAGGAATATAGGTCGTTGAGGACTTAGTGACCCTAGGCTATTGGTTGGACAGTAGGATGACTGTCGTGAGAGAAGTGACTTTAGCGAGAGTTCTGATTGAGTTTGTACCTCCCCTGGAGAGTTGGGGTGAGTGATCTTACATGTTTATTCTCTAAAGATGGTTATGTTGGCTGCAGACAACATAATGCTTTAGAATGGTTAACATGTTTTAGACTTTCGCTTGATCGGGTCGAGAGTGTTTGAGGTCTTGATGTTTGGTTTGTGGCAGCTTTATTTGATGCCTCCAAGACGCCGTGGAGCGGCGAGGTCGCGTTTGGCCTTGGATGAGGAGCCCGAACAGCGGGAGGCTGAATGGACAGAGCAGAGTGAGGTATGAAAGTTACGGGCCCAGGTAGCCCAGATGTTCGAGGCGATGCGGCGCCAGGAAGAGAACATGGAGCGCGTGATGCGCATGCTTGAGCAGAGAGCATCTCCCGGGGTATCGCCATTAGTACCTCCGGCCGCGACATCGTCGATTTCGACCCAGATCGCACTGTGAGTAGTGCAGGAACAACGAGAGTTTGCTAATCGGTTGTTGTACTTCAGCCAGTTCCATCCCCCGCAGTTTTCAGGGCAGAGTTTGGAGCCTTGGGAGGCCGAGAGCTGGAGTGCTGCTATGGAGAAGTTGTTTGAGGATTTGTTCATCCAGGAAAAGCATCAGGTGCACTTGGTTATGCACCTTTGGATAAGTACGCCGAGATTTGGTGGCGTCGAGTTTGTCCTGTTGGACCACCGGGAGCGCAGTTGAGGACCTGGAGCGAGTTCCGTGCTTTGCTGTTCGGAGCTTTCTTCCCGACAGTGTAAAGCATAAACTGGAAGGGGATTTGAGACGCCTACAGCAGGGGAGTCGACCTTTTCAGGAGTATGTTCGCGAGTTTCTGTGTTTGTTGAGCAGTATACCCCATGTCGCCCAGGATGAGGCCAGAAGGTTGATTTGTTTGAGAGGGGACTGCATCGGGATATCTATCACTTTGTGCATTCTCGGCGAGCGCCGACTCTGGATGCAGCAATTAAGCATGCTCGATGGATTGACCGAGGATCAGTGATCATGTCCTTGAGGGACGGAGAGCGAGGGACCCGCTCCGGAGAGAGACGTCCAGTATCGCCTGATTTTGGGACAGTCGAGTGGATCGAGGTTGCCATGATTCCAGTCTCAGGGTCATGGGTCTCCGAGGAGAGAGTGACCAGGAGGTTCTCGACAGTCGGGGCACCAGCAGCAGTGTCAGGATGATTGTGTCATTTGCAGTGGGTCGCATTCATCGCCATAGTGTGACCTCAGGCAGGGGCGATGTTTTTCATGTGGATAGTCAGGACATTTTAGGCAGAGTGTCCCAGAGTAGTGCTCATGGTTTTGCCGCTTGCGACGGCACCCCCACTACCCCATCAGGATGAAGAGGTTCATCCGACTCACTGGTAGGCTGATAGAGCCGTGATGCCGAGGCAGATAGAGCGATGGCCACCAACATCTAGTGGATGGGATTGTGCAGCCGATTAGAGGGCGACAGGATAGTGGATCGCGTCTTACAAGGTGTGGTTTTCCTTACGGTCGTCGGAGTTAGAGTATGTTTGATGCCGACACCGCTTGTGCGTGTTTTAGTAGAGCAGGTGTAACTTCGCGGGGGCCAGAGATGGGGCTGTTGGCTTGTGCACGTGAGGATCAGGTTCCAGATCACGTATAGCACATGGATGAGTGTTGCCAGTCCTGCCCAGTGCAGTTAGGACCTTGAATTTGATCCATTGAGTTGTTAGTCCTACATCAGCTCCGAGATGTTGATATGAGGTTGGATAGGGATTGGTTATCCCAATGTCATGCTATCATGGATTGTCGAGAGAGGACAACGGCCCTCCATAGACTACCTCGTCAGGAGGAGTATGCTTATAGAGGGAGCTAGAGCACGACAGAGGTTGAGACGTGATCGTATCGCTTTGCTAGTGACTGCAGAGGAGGTGCCTACGGCGGCACTGGGACTAAAGAATATCCTTATCGCCATGTGATCCCGGGTGAGAGTCTACTAGATCTGATATTGAAGCCGCCGTTTAGTGAGATTGAGAGCGAGATGGTGATTGACGTGGTTTTGGAAACCGCGCCGACTTCGGCAGCACCTCTTGGAGTATCACCCGTGAGGCAGAGAGAGAGAGAGCTGATAGCGCAGTTGCGGGATCTGATGGATCGAGAGGTCTGTGTGACCTAGTACCACGTCGTGAGAATACGAAAGTAAGGATCCGAGAGATTGATACTTGGGTATGATGCCACACTATTGATACACGGTGGTGATGCCATGCCGTTGGTACACGGCAGTGATACCACGTTGTGGGTACACAACGGTGAGGGTTCTATGATGGTTCGAGCACAGACAGGTTTGGATTGTATTTCGACAGATGCCCTTTTGAGAGATTGATAGCTTTATGGAACCATATGGCCGAGGGCTGTGCCCAGATAGTGTTCAGAACCCGGTAGAGGCATTATGAGCTTACAGCGCGGTCAAGTGGATTGACTAATGCCCTGCCACCTTTAGGATTTGAGGAATTGTGTGTTCTAGCTGTGTTTGGACGGGTTGGTAGTAGTACCCGTCGTGGGTATTTGGATTTATTTCCGAGGTGACATAGAGCATGAGGAGCACTTGAGGATAGTGCTGCAACTTTTAAGAGAGAAGAAGTTGTTTGCCAAGTTGAGGGAGTATGCATTTTGACTTCGGAAGGTTTTCTTGTTAGGCCATGTGATTTCAGCTGCCAGAGTAACAGTGGACCCAACGAAGAGTGATGCCGTTCGGGTTGGGCCTAGACCTATGATAGTGACAGAGGTCAGAAGCTTTTGGATTAAGCAGGGCCAGTATAGCTTCGAGGAGCTAAAGCTGAGAATGATATCCGCGTCAATGTAGATGTTTGCCAATGATAGAGAGAGAATTGAGTTATCCATCGACCCTTGAATCTGAAGTACTTGGTTACTCAGGAGGAGTTTGGTTTGAGGCAATGCTGGTGGATAAAGTTATCAAAGATGTATATTTGATCCCTCGCATGTTTTGGATTCCGCTTCCTTGGAGTTGGACGAGGATTTGAGTTTTCAGGAGCAGCCGATGCAAATCCTTGCTCGTGAGGCAGAAGAATTGTGCAGTCGGGTTATACCTTTGGTGAAGGTCCCGTGGAACCATTATGTTGAGTGAGAACGGCCACCTGAGAGCCTGGGGATGAGTTGAGGACCTCTTATCCCCATTTGATTGAGGCACCCTCCTGAGTTATGGATTTATTTCTGGTTTCGACGACGAAACCCTTTTAAGGATGGGAGAGTGTAGGGTACTGGGACTTCGTATAGCGCACCGACCTAGCAAGATGGCGTGGTGCGGGGAAATCGCCTGGGGCGTGTTCCATTTGTGTTTATAGATGAGTTCGGGTTGATTTGGATCGACGCGGAAGCCCCAGCTTGAATCGGCATTTCCAGGGCATTGCGCACCTGTAGAGTATTGGATTGGATAGGGTACCGACTCTGCAGTGGTACACAGAAAAATGGGGAAAAGCTTGGGACATGTGTATTTTCAGATTACAGCGGAGTTCGGGAGGTTTTGGACTTATGCGGAAGCCCCGAAGGCGAAAAGTGAGTTGGAGTTGCCATAAAAAAAAGGGAGATTAATTAATTAATTTAATTAGTTAAATTGTTGGCTTTTAGCCTGTGAAGTAGAAGATTAAAGGGAGTGAGAATGAGGTTTGGATTTGAGATATTTGTGTTCGAGGGTCAATTGGATTTTTTAAATTACTTGCCTTAATTAGCTGTCAAACACCCAGCCACCTCTTTAATTAAGCCAACACCTTAATTAGCCACCTCACCTCCATCTTCTTCCTCCCAGCATCAGAAAAATAGAGAAAGGAGAAGAAAGTGTGAAAGAAGGATAAAGAAGAATAAGAGAGGAGAAGAAAAACTTGATTTTGAGGATGGTGATGGTGGGGACCTACTGCTAGTAGCCAAAGGAAGCCGAGTGGAGCAAGCGGAGCGCGCGCGTTGAGCTCCAACGAGGTATGTAGCTGTTTTTTTAGAGAGAGAGCTTGGATTGTGTTGATTTGGGTTTTTGGATTGGAGCTTGAGGTGGGTGTTGGTGGACTGCTTGTACATGGTTGTAGGGGTCTGCAGCAGGTGGGGTGTGCTTCGGAGTGCCGCAGCAAGGGAGCCGCGCGGGCGCGCATGGGCGCCGTGCGCGGCTAGCGCAGTCTGCTGCGCAGGCGCGCCAGGGTGCCGCGCGCAGCAGCTGCGGGCACTGCGCGCGCAGGAGCAGCAGCTGCGGGCGCCGCGCGCGCAGCAGCGGGCGCAGCAGAGGCGGGCGCGCCTGGGCGCCGCGCAGCAGAGGGCGGGGCACCGCGCTGCGGGCGCCAGGGCACCACGCAGAGCAGCAGAGCGCCGCGCGGCAGGCGCGGGTGCCGCGCAGCGGGCCCAGGCACCGCGCGGGTGGCACCTGGTGCTGCGCGGCATGCGCCAGGGCAGCACGCAGCGCTCGGGCGCCGCGCGGCTGGCAGCAGGAGCTCGGGCGCCGCGCGGGCAGCGCGCAGCAGCTTGAGCGCAGGGACCATCTCACGCGCGGCGCGCGGCGTTTTCCACGACCGGGGCTGTTTTTTTTTGCCGACGGACACGCACATTTGACAGAGCTTGACTGATTGTGGGCTTTTCTATTCTTTTCTTTCTTTTTTTAGCAGTTTGGTGTGCTGCTTGGGCCGGTTTGGTTGGGTTACTGCGCGGAGCCGAGGGTGCTGGCTTTGTGCTGTTCGAGCCTTGGGTGTGCGACTTTGGGGTCTAGTGGTGGCTGTAAAATTTGAGTAGTGGATTTGTAGTGTGCTTGAGCCTTGGTGTGTACTGTGAGTAGGCAGTGGAGTGAGCCGAATGCGCGCAGGATTTTGTGGAGGACTCGAGAGATCAGTTTAAGCTTCCTGGGATTTTTCCGAGGCTCGCGATAGTGTGCGCGCGCGCGGTGCGGTTTTCGGAGTTTCGTCAGTTTGAGGATTCGGCGCTTCCCCGACTTCGGCTTTGCCTACGGAAAGAGATCCAGGTCGGTTGGAAGTCCTCCAAACTTTATTTGATGTCCCCTAATGTTTCTGCATGCATATTCTGTATGTCTAGCATGTATTTTTTATTATAATAAAAAATCTGATAGTTGCCTGGAATATTGTATAATGCTAACCTGTACCCCTAATTATTTTTAGTAGATTCCTATTATCATTGGACACTAGCCTGTATATTTAGTTGGCATTCAGACTGCATCTGAACCATTTTAAAAATCACCGAACTGGTTTTAATAGAAATTTGACTTTAAAAATATTCTTTTAAATTATTAGATTGCCCAGAGGGGTCGGACGGGTTCAGAGTGCATGTGCCCTCGTGCCTGGGGGCCGAGTGGAATTTTACTTGACTCCGTGGAGAGTTTCTAGTGTCTTGGGGGTTTCATGGGCTTTATCAGATTGAGTTGTGGAGGGTTCTATTGGTTCCGTGAGATGCCGCCCAGTGAGGGGCGATGCCGCCCAGTGAGAGGCGATGCCGCCCAGTGAGTGGCGATGGTTTGGCCTGTTGAGGTGGTTTTCACACGAGGGTTCTATTAGTTCCATGAGATGCCGCCCAGTGAGGGGCGATGTCGCCCAGTGAGTGGCGATGGTCTGGCTTGTTGAGGCGGTTTTCGCGCGATGGTTCTATCGGTTCGATTAGTATTCTCTTTGAGCATGATATTTGTGGCATATTAGCTGTAGTTTCTTTTCAGCTTTCGTATAATCTATCTACATACCTATTGTTTTGCACAGCGGTAGACTTAGTGGGCATACCGTGGATATTGGTGACGGTATCCACTGGGAACTACCTTCTGCAGTAGTTCTCACACCCGCTGCGGTGACAGGTTTCCTGAGGTTGCTGTTCCGGCATGGTTCGTGCGGAGACAGCTGATCGAGGTGAGGACGTGGCCGAGTAGCTCAGTCAGAGGTAGATGTACCCTGTATTTTCTTGATTACACTTTTGTATTGGACAGTCTGAGAGATCTGTGAGGATTGATTTTTTTATTTTTCATTGCTGGTGAGACTATGTATTGAGGTTTTATATTTCTTCATATGTTTAGTTGATTTCTGTAGCTACTAGTTTTAGTTTCAGCTCTGATACATTTTTAGCTATAGATCTGACTTGCAGGGTATATGCTTCGTCTGTGCGGGGGTTTCTGTACAGATGGCGGATCTGTTGGCGAGCCCGGGTCGCACTTTCGACCCCGGGGCGTGACAATATGCGTATGACAATTCGTCTTGGTATCTGGATAGTGGTTGCTCACGCCACATGACCAGAGATAAAAATGTTTTTCAAACCCTTGAGAAAACCTCCGAAGGACATGTAGTTTTTGGAGATGGACGATCTTCAAAAATAGTTGGCAAATGAATAATTGCTATTCCAGATGGCCCGGCTTTGAACAATGTTTTGTTTGTTGAATGCCTTAAGACTAACCTCATAATCATTAGCCAACTGTGTGATGATGGTTTTTCAGTTAATTTTTCTTCAGTAGAATGTCTTGTAACTGATGAAAACCATTCATTCATTTTGAAAGGGGTTAGGTCACAGAACAATTGCTATGTAGTTCCTGGTAAAACAAGTCAACAATGTAACCTAGTTTTCTCAAAATTTTGATGCATCTCATGGTTCTTCTAGTTCATCTAATGTGCAGGAATCATCACAAATTCCCCCGAGTACTCCGTTACCTCAAACGCTACGTATCTCCAAGGACCATCCTGAATCAAACATCATTGGAGATCCTCAAGAAGGAGTAAGAACTCGGAGACAATTGGAATGTGGAGTCGCATGCTACGTCTCCATGGTAGAACCAAGGAATATTGATGAAGCTCTTCAGGACGGCTACTGGATAGAAGCTATGCAAGAAGAGCTTAATCAATTTGAAAGGAACAAAGTCTGGGAATTAACGAAGCCCCCGAAGCAACAAAATATAATCGGTACAAAGTAGATTTTCAAGAACAAGAAAAATGAAGAAGGTACCGTTATTCGGAACAAAGCACGGTGAGTTGCCCAGGACTATTCACAAGTTGAAGGTATAGACTTTGATGAGACTTTCGCCCCGGTAGCCCGTCTCGAGTCAATTCATATCTTATTTGCTATCGCTTGCCACTTTAAAATAAAACTTTTTCAAATGGACGTTAAGAGCGTGCTTTTAAATGGTTTTCTAAATGAAGAAGTTTATGTTGCTCAACCAAAAGGTTTCATTGATCATAAACTTCCAAACCATGTTTTTCGATTGAAAAATGCTCTTTACGGTCTAAAACAAGCACCGCGAGCATGGTACGAAAGACTGACAAAGCACCTTTTGGAAAAGGGCTATACTCGAGGGGGAGCCGATCGGACATTATTTGTGAAGCACTTTCAAGACAACTTCATTGTAGCACAAATCTATGTGGACGACATTGTGTTTGGTGCTACAAAGGAATAATGATGCTTCAAAATTCGCCGAAACAATGGAAAGCGAATTTGAGATGTCCATGATGGGCGAGTTGACATATTTTCTTGGATTGCAAGTTAAGCAAACTGAAGAGGGCATTCATTTGTGTCAATCCAAGTATGCGAATGAGTTGGTCAAGAAATTTGGATTAGAAGATTCTAAAGACTTTCCGACTCCCATGGGAACTAGCAATAAGGGACTTGGATGTGAATCTCACGGAGAAAAAGTAGACGAGAAACTTCACCGAAGCATGATTGGAAGTCTACTTTACCTTACGGCTAGTCACCCGGACATTGCCTTCAGTGTTGGGATTTGTGCGAGATATCAATCAGCACCGAAGGAAATTCACCTGAAAGCGGTGAAACGGATCATCCGGTACATCAAAGGTACGTTAAATTTCGGAATTTGGTATCCTATGGGCACATCTCTCGACATAATAGGATATTCGGATGCCGATTGGGCTGGATCAGTGGATGATCGAAAGAGCACGAGTGGTGCATGCTTTTACCTTGGCCATTGTCTTGTTGCATGGCATAGTAAGAAGCAAAACTGCATTGCTCTCTCGACTGCCGAAGCGGAATACATTTCAGCGGGAAGTTGTGCAACTCAATTGATTTGGATGAAGAGTGTATTGAGTGACTTCCGCATCCCGGCGACTTCGGTAACAATACTTTGTGACAACACTAGTGCCATTAACATTTCAAAAAACCCTGTGTTGCACTCAAGAACAAAACACATAGAACTTAGATATCATTTTCTTAGAGAGCTAGTTGAATTAAGTACTTTACAACTTTCTTATGTTTCAATTGAAGATCAATTAGCCGATATTTTGACAAAACCTTTGGATCAAAAATGTTTTATTCATTTGCGAAAAGCAATAGGAATGCTTTCTTTGAAATAACAATCTTTGAACCATTGCTTAGGTTATAGGTTTTGTTTTGTGTTTTGTGTTTGTATATAGAACATTAACTGAGCATTTGTTAAATTGACTTTAATTGCATCTTTTCATATTTTGAGAAATCTATTATGATTTGAATATCATTATAATACATTTGATGCAATGATCATTTATATCATTTATTTCATCTTTAATTGATCAAAGTCAATTCCTCTCTCAATGATCTCTTGGTATAGTTTTTATTTTATTTGATAATTGAGTTAAGTATGAACATGAGATCAATGGTTGGTTGAGTACTTAAAATTTTACATAATTGATAGCCAATTGAGGGGGAGTATTATTTAAAGTTTCATGCTCAAAAGATGTGTAAAGAGTTACATCCCTAGTGGAGTGTGAAAACTACCACCACATGGAGGAAATAGCTATCACCTCGGTCGTCCGAGTACTGTGTGCAGCTACCACATGTTTACCAAGAATGGTGATTTCTTATTTATTAGATAAAATACTTTTTGGAATACTTGACTTTGTCGAATTCCAAGGTTGGTATAAGGTGGAATTTCAAATTGAAAGATGCTCTAAGAGCCACTTCCCTAGATAAATTAACTAGATACATTATCTAATTTATTTGGGATGTCAAACATCTATCGATGTTTGTGTCTTCATTTTCTTTATTCAATTGATGATTTGATAAACACGTTACTCATTAGATCGTGATTGATGTTTTGAACTTGCTCAACTTTAGAGGATATAGCTTTTATAAATTTTTGTTTCATAATTTGAGTATTAATGATAGATTTAGCATAATCTATTTCTTTTTATGTGAAACGATACTTTTTATTTAAAGTTGATATGCAAGAATGCTTACATACTTTTTCTGGATTTTTTTGGAATTTTTACAATTTTTTCTGGAGAAAAAGTTGCAGGCAATCCGGACTGGATGTCAGTCCGGATCCCAAACGATGGGATTTCCTACGCGAAGTCGATCCGGACTGAACTCGAACCTGATCCGGACTGCGGCTAGGTTTTAATAGAAACGAAGGATCTTTTGATTTCTATTCTCTTCTAAACTTCTGATTCTAACTCCCTAGACTTTCTCTCACTAGAATCAAGTGGTTTTGAATCTTTTGCTACTGGTTTTCTCTCGATCCAAGTAAGTTCTTATGATCAAAACTTGATTTATTCACTGCTTTTGCCTTTGTTCATCAATACGTGAAGGATTTTATGGTTCAATTTCAATTTTGCATGGTTTTTTATCAAATTCCTTTTGAAATAAGAACTCTGGACATCTTAGATTTGTTTCTATGCCTTGTATTCATTTGATTAACAGATTTTTGGGCTTCGATTTCTGAAAATTCGGTTTTAAGGCAAAATTTGAGAATTTTCTAAAATCATGGGATTGATCTATTTTTAAAATTTTTTCTGCAAATCTAACTTGATTCCTAGTCTCTATACATGATAAGGATTGTTTGGGTATGCTTTTTCAAAATTTTGAAATTAAACAATTTTTCATGTTCCTGCGTTCTAGCTCACAGGACCACAGTTTCGAACAATTGACCAAGATGGTGTTCGGCTAGGTATTAGTGCTTATTGTCGCAATGGTTGGGACTCGAGCAACGAACAAGCTCAAGAGAGCTAGGAAATATCAAAAGGTAGAAGAGGTCGTGTCTTTGGATGAATCTGACACCGAATCAGAGGACTGGGATAAAGTCCTTGAGGAGACCGCCGCATTAGCTGCAGGAGCATCAAAGGGCAAAGCCCCAGTTTCTGGAAAATCAAAGACTCCTCCTACTGCTGCAGAAAAAGGAAAAGCTCCCATGAAGCAGATATCAATGAAGAGGAAGAGTGTTGCTCGAAGAAAGAGACGAGCGCGAGGTATTGAGATCGAAGAGCCACTAGCAAGTGAGCCACCTCCGCAAGATTTTGTTCACATCAACACGGATAGGATGGAAGCTTTTGAAAATAGAGAGTGCATTGGGGAACGTCATGTCAATATCGGGAACTTGCGAGACCGATCTGCGACTTTTGATCGTCTTATTGATAGAATTGGCATGTCTCCCATTTGCAACTTTCCGGAATCGACAGGTTATTGTATTCATCTTATACGAACTTTCTATCTCTGTGCTAACAACCTTCAGGACAATGAAGGCGGACTGTTGGTTTTATAGGATCCACAACGATCTAAATAGGTACTATCAAACAACTAGAGAGGGTGGGGTGAATAGGTGTAATGTACAAAATACCAATCTTAGTGCAAAATAAAAACCAATGCGGAAAATAAAAACAGCACACCGAGATTTACGTGGAAACTCCAATCCTGGAGAAAAACCACGGGACCAACATGCAATAACAATCCACTAAGAAAAGAAGAATAATAAGGTGATTACCGACTCCACAGACTCAAACCCCTCCTTCAAGTTCTTCGGATCTTGCGCTCACCGACTGCACGTCCACTGCACACGTTCGAATCCACGAACGCCACTTGAATCCACGAGCACCACTCGAATCCACGAGCACACGTTTCGAATCCACGAAACGCCTTCAACACATCGAATCCACGATGCTGCGTCGAATCCACGACGCAAACTTGATAAAAGCTTCGATGGTGATCCTTTGCTTAGAATATCATTGAAGAACCATGGATGGAATCTCTAAGCAAAGATTAGATCAATTCGACAAAAAGCATCTCATTGAAGAACCGTCGAATTGACCTAAAAGAGGCTAAAAGATGAACGATAAAAACCTAGCCTCTAGGGTTGCTCTCAAGTGTTTTCTGAATTGGTCGGTCGTTCTCGAGAAACCCTAAGTATCTATTTATAACCTTTGGAAACTAATTAGAGTCGGTTTAGCATTTTATCACGACATGACATTGTGTACCGGTACTCAAAGTTGGGTTCGGGTACTCAATGACACAAAACACAAATTTTCCTATTGTGTTCCGGTACTCCTAGATGTGTTCCGGTACTCAATGAGAATTTCAGAAAATCCTGTGTCGGGTTTGAGGAACTCAAAGTGGGGTTCCGGTACTCAATGTAAAAAAAGATTTTTTCAAGATAAGTTTTATCCAAAACAAACCAAGTACCGGAATCCAAACTTAAAATAAGTTGTGAGTTAAAAACCAAGTTCCCAAAACCACGTCTAAACCAGGTTTCAATAAATTCCTGATTCCAAAGATTGTAAATGTACTTAAATCACCATGATTAAATTAATCATACCTGAGTGTCAATTTGAGCTCATGTTGAATCTTCTCTGAGTCTTCGAATGCTGATTGACAATTTGATCACTTCAAGACTCCGACTCAACTCACGAAATATGCCAACACAAAAGGCCGTAACAATCTCCCCCTTTGGCAATTTCGTGACAAAACCCAAAAATACATAAAACGCTCAAGTTACTCATCTTAAACCAAAAAATTGAAACTCAATGTCATCACCAAAACATTGACTTTCTTTGCGTGAAAGATCCAATAAACAAAAATACATTCGAACCAAACAATCCTAGAACAAACTCTATGACTTAGGACTTGGAGTCTTAAAGTGATGTAAATCCTGCAAAACAAAACTCCAAACAAAATCAAACGTTAGTCGTTAGAAATGTAAATCCTACATTTGATTCGTTCTTTTGGTTCTTTTTGTTTTTCGGCTCTTTTCCTCATCTTTTCCTTATCTTTTCCTCATTTTGATCATCTCCCCCTATCTTGATCATCTCCTCTCATCATTTCTGTTCTCTCCAATCATTTCCGTTCTCCCCCTTTTTGTCACAGATTGTCAAACAGTGAATATAGACAAAAAGAAAGCACTAAAAACTCCAGTTCCTAGTTACATTGCCATTAGAGTCCTTGTGCAACAATAAACTAAATGGAAATGGAAAGCAAGAACAAGAAACGAAAAGAGTCACTCATCGTCATGTGAATCATCATCGTCATCATGTGACGTAGGTCCATGTGAAGTACTTGGTGCGTGTAGAGTACTGGGGCCTTGAGTGTGTACCGACCCCGCTGTTTGGCGCGGTGCGGTGGAATCGCCCGCGACATGTTTAGAACATGTTTACACTTGGGTTCGGGCCGTTTCGGATCGACGCGGGAATATTTGGATCAAAAAGTGAGTTGGCGGCGTCGAGAGTGGGATTCCCAGCTGCATTCTGGATTCTTGAGGCATTGAGTACCGGTACCGGAGGCTGGGTACCGGAACTAATTAAAATGGCTAACCGACAGAGAGCTTCGGTTGAGGAAAACCGCAGGAAATTTTCCTAAGTCCTTAGGTACCGGAACTGATTTTGGCGTACCGGTACCCCATGTTGCTTTTGGCTTGAGTACCGGAACACGGGGGCGGGTACCGGAACGCAGTGTTGAATTGAGCAGAGTTGGCCCTCGGATATGGGATTTTACGTTTGGGTACCGGTACTGAGGTCTCGAGTACCGGTACTCAATCTCCTGAAGTGAGGGTAAAGTGGTATTTTCCTGTTTTAAGTGGGGGTATTAGCGTAACTTCACACCCTCTGCCCTCTCAACCACTACCCTGCTACAGCATTAACTCCTCTACTCCTATTAAATGAACCCCCCACCCACCTCCTCTTCTCGGATGGAACCAGAGAAAGAAAGAAGGGAGAAAAGAGAGAGAGCTGGGAGAAAAGAAGAAGAAGGCTGAGAATGAGTGAGAGAGGAAGGATTGTGAGCTTGGACATTTTCTCGTCGCGCCGGAGCTTCGGAGGTTGATCGTGAGGGCTTGAGAGAGAGCTTGCCCTGTTGAGGAAGGCTTGGTTGGAGCTCACGTGCGCGTGGACTCGGCATTAGAGGTAAGCACCGTGAGTTTCGAGTTTTCAGATTTTTGCCGAGATTGGGTTTTTCCACAGATTTTGGATTTTGGACTGAGGCGATGTCCTCTATTGTTCTTCCCTGTGTTGAGAGGGGCCGCAGGGAGGGTTGTGCGCGCTGCGGAGCACGGTTGCAGCCGCGGAGGTGCGCGGAGTCGACAGGGTGCACACGTGCTGTGGATTGAGAGGAGTTGACCGTGGAGTTGACCGGGTGCAGCGGACACCTTGCTGGAAGCCATGAGCAAGTGCTGTGAGCTTCTGAGGGATTTTTCGGGACGCTCGGTCGAGTTGCGCGCCAAGGGGCCGAGGTGCTGTTTTTGCGATTTTCCGACAGAGGGAAAGGCCGCACTTCTCCGATTCCGGCTTAGCCTGTGGAAAGCACACTAGGTGGGTTGGAAACTCTTCCAAGCTTTATGGAATGCCCTCTAATGCTATTGTATGCATATTTAGCATGTCTAGTTTAGCTATCATTATAGTTGATAAATCTGATAGTAGCCTGGAAAATTAGAGAATGATAACTGAAACCCCAGATTATTTTTAGTAGACTCCTGACATCATGTGACACTATACTGCATAGTTAGTTGGCACCCGAATTGCATCTGAACTGTTGTAAAAATCATAGAACCAGTTTTACTGAAAAATCGGCTTTAAAAATGGTTATTATTTATCGAGGTCGCCCAGAGGGGCTGGAAGGGTTCAGGATGCATATGTCCTCGTGCCTGGGGGCCGAGGGGATTTTATTGACCCAGTATGTGGGCTTCTAGTGTCTTGTGGGTTTTTATGGCTTATCAGATTTGGTAGCGGAGGATTCTCCGACCTAGACATGATATAGAGATCATTGGGCATTTTGAGTTCCGATCTGTTTGATCGAGGATTATAGCCTGCTTATGCCACTGTTGAGATTGATGAGACACGCTTTTGTAGAGCCCTGGCGTTCCAATGCCTTTGAATACCCTTCTTTTTATGACGGAGTTGTTAGGGAAGCTTTTCTGTAGTGTTCTGGTTTTTCCCATGCAACTTTCCGATGAATCCATTGTGTAGAACACCTAGTGTTGGTGTGTCTGGCCCATGGTGCATCAAAGGGGTGCCACAGATGGACTTTGTGAGACTTGGATAGCTGATTTGGCCTTCGGCTGCATTTGCCGAATTTTAGAAAAGGTTTTGGGCCAATCTGATGTTGGATTTGGATTCAGCGCGGAAAAACGCTTGAAAACGGCTGTTTGCTTGTTAAATTTGGAGTCCGGATGACCAAATGCGGGCTTCCGGAAGTTTTTGGGGTTATTCGGTGCATGGGGGAGCCTCGTGGACCGGCCTGAGCCACGTGGCGGCCTGTTATTGGCCGGCGCACGCAGCTCGGTCCACGGGGTGGCGCGGCGGTGCATGGACCGCGGGCGGGGGACGCGTGGCGTGCCCTGATAGGCCGGCGCACGCGGCATGGTTCACCGGGTGTGCGGGGTTGCGGTGGACCGGGCGCATGACACGTGGCGGCTTCGGATTCGTTGGCTCACGTGGGCGCGGTCCACGGTGTGCGCGGGGGGGGCGCCTCGGGACTGCGCGCGCACAGTGGCGCCAGGCGGGACGGTCGGCCGCACTCGAGTGCGCCACGTGTCGCCTCGCGGTTGGGCGGCCGTACCTACCCCCGCTGACCGCGAGGGGACACGCGGCGCACAGTGGGCCGCGGGGACTTGCTGTTCCCTGTTTGGGGTGACGTGGCCGCTCCTGGGAGTTTCGGGCGCGTCGGACAGGAAGCGTGCGACCGGGTTTCCGGGCGCAGTGCGCCCGAAAGTTGCGCCCGAAAACCCGGCCCGACAGCATAGTGGGCTGGGCCTATAAATAGCTCCCCCCATTCGTCCTGTAGGCTTTTTGGACCCCATTTTCGCTGAGCTTTCTTCAGAGAAGTTTCTCCTCCCTCAGTGCACTACCCTTTGGAGAACTTTGAGGATTTTTGGAGGCACTCTTCCCGAGGTTCACCATTTTACGGCGCGGCGCGACGCTTGTTTCCCGGCGATCTTCTTCGCCCCTTCTCAGTGTTTGGACTCCTCCGACTCACCCCGACATCGGATTTCACCGATTCTTGCGCCGTTGGACTCAAGACAGGTAGGAGTTCAACTCCTGTGTTTTGAGGTTCCTCGATTTCCGTACTTCTCTTGGAGTTTTCTAAGCACCCATTTGACCCATTTTTCGTCGCGGACTTTTGGACAGGACCGCAGTGTTCTTGCCGTATCTTTTCACTCGGACGTCGGATCGAGGTGATTCAAGAGGCAATTTTCATCTACACTTCGCAAGGAGTCTCCTGGATTTTTCTCAGATTTTTCTTGTTTTTGGCCGAGGGTGAGAATCTCCTTTTTCTGTGGTTCTTTGTTACAGAAATTTGGTACAGTTTGGATTGGCATGTTTCCCTTGTCGGATTTTTATCTCAGCGTAGGAAACTCCGATTTGGGCGTGCAGGTACTCGTTTCGACGGGCTCGTCGCGAGGATCGCGACAGTATTTTCCTTGGATTTTTCTGGGCATTTTTCGCAGGTAAAAATTGGTGAATTCTGGACTGTGGTTTTAAGGGACAGATTCTGGGAATTGTGAATGTATAGCTTATGTGTTTTCCTTTGGGGTATTTTGTACAGATTGGTGGGGAGTTTTGGACTGAGCTTGGGTTCCGCTTTTGGGAATTGGGATTAGCGCTCGAGGTGGGTGATGTTGTAAACCTCTTATTTGGGATTTATTACTAGGCCTATTAGAATGCTCTTGATTATGCTGTTAGTAAATCTGTGAGTTCGACCTAGCATGTGTTACGGAATTTGAGTTGTCGTAGTTTCGTGAAAGTCTCAAGTCTTGAAGATTGAAGGTGAAGAAAGTTGGATCATTTAACTCAATCTCAAGAAAGAAGAATTCAAAAGGATCAGGTATGTTTTACTAAAGATTTTGTGTGATCCGAATACTTCTTGTAGTGTAGAAACACTTGGAAGAATCTTTCATTGCATAAAAATCAAAAACTGGACTTGGGACATGTTCAGGATCCGGATCAGGTTGTTCGATCCGGATCCCGAAGGTGGTTCGTTCATACACCAGTTCAATCCGGATCGTAGCCTCTCTTGATCCGGATCCCGAACACTGAGTTTACCATCTTCCTTGAACGATCCGGATCAGGCTTCGCAAACCGGATCCCGAACGTTGATGTTTGGTGAACTGTATGAACGATCCGGATCAAGCACTTCGATCCGGATCCCGAACCTTCATTTTTCTGGAATTGCCTGACTCGTTGCGACGATCCGGATCACAGTTAATCCGATCCGGATCGCCGTCCGTAAAATCTCCAGAAATGTTAGGTTTTTGATTCTTATCTCCTTCCTAGGGTTTCTAACCTATAAATAGACCCTATGATTCTTTTTCTAGGGTTAATCCACTGTGAATCAAAATAGCCGTCATTTTCATATATCATCTTATACGACTCTAGATCCACATATAGAGAAGAAAGGAAATCATTAGAGAATACTCTATGGTTCTTCATCTATATTGATTAGTTTGATTCTAGGTTTTCATACTCACATCTTGAGTTGAGTCAAACTAATGAATACTTAGATGGTATTTCCGATCTATCTTTGATCTAAGTATTCGGCGGATCATCACCACCCAAAACAACGATTTACCCCAAAAATCGGCGCGTGGATTCGCGTGTCCTTGTGGATTCAAGGTTCAACCGCTCTCGTGGATTCGGAGCGAGGCACGTTCGTGGATTCGAAGGGTGCTATTGGGTGAAGACCGTGGATTCGGTCGGACGTCGTGGATTCGAGGTTGGACGCCGTGGATTCGGCGTTGGGCGCAGATCGTGGATTCGAGAAGCGTCGCGGAGCGAGCGGAGAAGATCCTCTAGGAGCGTATGGAAAAGGTTGAGTCGTAAGTGTGTACGGTAAATCACCTTGTACGTGTTTTAATTCTAGTGGATTTCTGCCGTGTTATCGGTCCCGTGGTTTTTTACTCCGGTGATGGAGTTTTCCACGTAAAAATCTTGCGTATTATTTTTATTTCCGCATTGGGATTTTATCGCAACGATTTTTTGAGTGTTTATGCGTTTACACCTATTCACCCCCCTCTAGGTGTTTTTTCCCCTATTTAGATCCTTATTACATATAACCCAACAAGTGGTATCAGAGCGGGAATAGGGTTGTAAACAATGGTTGAAGGTGGAAACATCAACCGACCCCCGTTCTTCGATGGAACAAATTATGCGTACTGGAAAGTACGGATGAAAGCCTTTTTAATTTCCATCGACGAACGGGTGTGGCAATCGATTGAATTAGGATGGACTAATCCAACAGAATTTATTGTTGATGTTCACACCTTAAAACCTAGGTCGAAATGGACCAAGGAAGAGTTAGATTCATCTTCTTACAATGGCAAGGGAATTAATGCTATCTTTAATGCCTTATCTCAAACTGAATTCTCTCGCGTCTCGGCATGTGAGACTGCGAAAGAAATCTGGGATGTTCTTCAGGTTACACATGAGGGAACTAACCTCGTGAAGATTCAGAAACTGCAAATGCTTACGAGCAAGTTTGACTCTATCTTAATGGCAGAAAATGAATCTTTCACGGACTACTATACACGATTGCAAGACATCGTAAACTCATGTGCTAATCTGGGAGAGAAGATTCCAGAATTTAAGATTGTAAGAAAGATCTTAAGAACTCTTCCTGAACGATTTCGCCCAAAGGTTACTGCCATTGAAACTATTAAACACCCGGACGAAATACGTGTAGAAGAATTAGTTGGTTCATTACAAACTTATGAAATGACATTTACTACTAACAATTCTTCTGGAAAGGCATCCACTTCTAAGTCTTCAGGTTATGCGTTGAAAACAACTAAGGAAGAAGACGCGGATACGTCCTCCTCAGACGATGACGAGAACCTTTCTATGGAGGAATTTGAGAAGCAGCTCGCTCTCTTGACAAGGAAGTTTCGCCGCAACTTTCGAAGGGGTAATTCAAGCAAATCTCCATCCTTCGGAAAGTCGAACAAAGGCAAGGGTACTTCAGGTTACAAGTCAAGAAAGCAAGAAAACTTCTCAAAGGATAAGAAAAGTTCAGAAGGACAACTACAATGCTTCAAATGTCGAGGCTACGGCCACATTGCAACGGAATGTCCTAACAAGTATCCGGCAAAGAAGAAGGCGATGCAAGTCGTCACTTGGGATGACAAATCAACGTCAAATGAGTCGTCTTCGAGTGATGAAGAAAAGAGCTCCACCGCATTCCACGCGTCCGTATCTTCACCCTTCATGTGCTTTATGGCAAGTACATCCGAGTCGTTGTCCAACTCCACTGTTGAAAAGAATGCAACGGACAACGAATCGGATGATTCGGAAGGTGAAGAATTTGCTCTAGCCTATCACAGATCTTTACGGGATTTAAAGAAACCGGCTAAGCAAAACAAGGGGTTGAGAGGGAGATTGCAGGATCTCGAAGAAGAAGTAAAAAGGGTAACTTCTCTCTCGACCGATCTTGAAGTGGAAAGGGATAAACTGATAAAAGAAAATGTTTCCCTTCAAGAGTCCAATGAGCAACTCGAGAAGAACTATATAGATATGGTGAACAAAGCGAACTATTTCTTGAAGCTCTACGGCGAGGCCCGACGGGAAAAATTGGAAATGACAGAGACCATTTGCCAACTCAAGGATGACTTACAGCAATTCTCTTTAGGAAGGAGTAAGTTGGATAAACTTCTTGGTCTTGGTCAAACAAACAAGTTCGGCCTCGGATACAATCGAACTGAAGACAATTTTAGTTCGGTTGGGACAGTCTTTGTGCCTCAGTCGGTATCTCCTTCTCCGACACCGGAAATCATGACAACCAACGACAACAAGCCTACTTCATTCTCTTCAGAATCATCAAGCACAAAGGTATGTTTTCGTTGTAATTTTGCAGGGCACATTGGAAGAAATTGCAAGATTGGAGCTCAAGGATCAAATCAACCACATCTTGCAACTGCTACCAATAAGTTCACTCCATGGAATTCAAAGAAGGATTCTCCTAAAGAAAAGGACATTGGTAGTACTTCAAACAAGACGATGACAAAAGAAAAAGACCAATCTTGCAAGACGTCTTCATCAAGGAAAACTTCTCAACCATTGCCAACATACTCCAAAACTCAAAAGGTTTGGGTATGCAAAGGTGAAACCCCTCCTTGTCTTTAATCGTTTTACGATTAAATCTTGTGTAGTTTATGTAGACTATTTTCTTTTCTTCTTTTTCTTTTGGCCGACCCGTCAACCATCTTTGGGAGGAAAATGGTACATTTTTTTATTGGTTGATGATTTCTCTCGGTTTTCTTGGGTAGCATTTTTAAAAGAGAAAGCTAATACGTTTGACTCTTTTCATGAGATTTGCCATCGTATTATGATTGAAAAGAATGAAAAGATCATTCGTGTTAGAAGTGATAGAGGTGGAGAATTCATAAATTCAAAATTTATTGATTTTTGCACTTCAAATGGAATTAAACATGAATTCTCGGCACCCTATACACCTCAGCAGAATGGTGTTGTTGAGCGCAAGAACAGGGTTGTTCAAGAGATGGCGCGTGTGATGCTTCATAGCCGGAATTTACCGCTACATTTTTGGGCTGAAGCTGTGAACACCGCTGTCTATGTCATTAATAGAGTTTACTTGCGCCCAGGAACCTTAAATACACCATATGAGCTGTGGTTTAGTAGAAAACCCAATATCAAATATTTTCGTGTCTTCGGGAGTCGATGTTACATTTTACGTGACCGTGAAAATCTTGGAAAGTTCGACTCTCGAAGTGATGAAGGGATCTTTTTGGGTTATTCTACGAATAGCAGAGCATATCGAGTATTTAACATTGAATCTAAGACGATCGTAGAATCTATAAATGTTAAAGTAGATGAAGCTTTTCACTTTGAAACTGGAAAATCTACCCTCGATATCTCTCTAGATGATGATTCTCCTGCTAGTGCATCTTCTCATAATAATACTTCCGATATTATTGATGCATCTAATGGTTCTTCAAGTTTATCTGATGTGCAGGAATCATCTCATATATCTCCGAGTACTCCGTTTCAACAAACGTTACGAATCTCCAAGGATCATCCGGAATCGAATATTATTGGAGATCCACAAGAAGGAGTCAGAACTCGGAGGCAGTTGGTTTGTGGATTCGCTTGCTACGTATCTTTAATCGAACCAAAGAACATAGATGAAGCTCTTCAGGATGACTACTGGATTAAAGCAATGCAGGAAGAGCTCCATCAATTTGAGCGAAACAAAGTCTGGGAATTAACGAAGCCTCCAAAGCAACACAATGTGATAGGTACCAAATGGATCTTCAAGAACAAGAAAAATGAGGATGGTACTATCATCAGGAACAAGGCACGATTAGTTGCCCAAGGCTATTCTCAAGTAGAAGGTATAGACTTTGATGAAACATTCGCCCCTGTAGCTAGACTCGAGTCCATTCGTATACTATTTGCTATTGCTTGTCATTTTAAAATCAAATTATTTCAAATGGACGTTAAGAGCGCATTTCTAAATGGGTTTTTAAATGAGGAAGTTTATGTGGCTCAACCGAAAGGTTTTGTAGATCATAAACAACCTAACCATGTTTTTCGTTTGAAAAAGGCTCTTTACGGTCTGAAACAAGCACCGCGAGCATGGTACGAAAGGTTAACAAAGCACCTTTTGGAGAAGGGCTATACTCGAGGGGGAGCTGATAGGACTCTCTTTGTGAAGCATTATCAAAGCAATTTCATTGTAGCACAAATCTATGTCGATGACATTGTATTTGGCGCAACAAGAGATAACGATGCTTCTAAATTCGCGGAGACCATGGAAAGCGAATTTGAGATGTCCATGATGGGCGAATTGACTTATTTCCTTGGATTGCAAATTAAACAAAATGATGAAGGTATTCACTTGAGTCAATCCAAGTATGCAATGGAGTTGGTCAAAAAGTTCGATCTCGAAAACTGTAAAGATTTTCCGACTCCAATGGGAACTAGCCACAAGGGACTTGGAAGTGAATCACATAGTGAGAATGTAGACGAGAAACTGTATCGAAGTATGATTGGAAGTCTACTTTACCTCACGGCTAGTCGCCCAGATATATCTTTTGGTGTTGGGATTTGCGCGAGATATCAATCAGCACCAAAGGAGGTTCACCTGAAAGCGGTGAAAAGGATCATCCGGTATATCAAAGGATCAATTAATTTCGGAATTTGGTATCCTATGGGAACAAGTTTGGATATTGTTGGATACTCAGATGCCGATTGGGCAGGATCAGTGGATGATCGGAAAAGCACGAGTGGTGCATGCTTCTATCTTGGCCATTGCCTTGTTGCATGGCACAGTAAAAAGCAGAACTGCATAGCACTCTCGACTGCCGAAGCGGAATACATTTCAGCTGGAAGTTGCTCAACTCAACTCATTTGGATGAAAAGCGTATTGAGCGACTTCCGCATTTCAGCATCTTCGGTAACAATACTTTGTGACAACACTAGTGCAATTAACATTTCTAAAAACCCTGTGTTGCACTCTAGAACAAAACATATTGAATTTAGATATCATTTTCTTAGAGAGCTAGTTGAATCAAATACACTTCAACTTTCATATATTTCAACTGAGGATCAATTAGCTGACATTCTAACAAAACCTTTGGATCAAAAACGTTTTATTCACTTACGAAAAGCAATTGGGATGCTTTCCTTGAAATAATCTTCTTTTTGAAATCTTTGCTTAGGATAGGTTTTGTATTTGTTTTTGTTTTGTTCATTATCTATGTTTGTACATAGGACATTAATTGAGCATAGATCATAATTGACTTTAATTGCATCTTTTTGCACATTTAGAAATTTATTATGCTTTTGCCATCATAATATTTCACTGTTGCAATGATCATTTATGTTAATTAAATCATCTTCTAAAGTGATCAAAGTCAATTTCTCTCTCTCTATGATCTCTTGGTATAGTCATTATCTTATTTGACTGCTTAGTCGAGTATGAAATCGAGATCAATATTTGGTTGAATACTTTATATCTTAAATAATTGATAGCCAATTGAGGGGGAGTCATAGAAAAGGTAAAATGCTCAAAAGATGTGGAAAGAGTTACATCCCAATGAGGAGTGTGAAAACTACCACCACATGGAGGAAAGAGCTACCACCTCGGTCGTCCGAGTATTGTGTGCAGCTACCACATGTATACCAAGCATGGTTGTTCAAATTTTTGATTAAGTAAAATGCATGTTGAAATACTTGACTCTGTCAAATTTCAAGGTTGGTATAAGGTGGGTTTTTAAAGAAAGATGCTCAAAGAGCCACTCTCTTCAACAGATTGTCTAGATACATTATCTATTATATTTGGGATTTCAAACATCTATTGATCTTTGTATTTCATTTTCTTTACTGAATTGATGATTTGATAAAGGCATTACTCATAAGATCAAGTTAGATGTAATTGAAGGTGTTCAACTTTAAGGGATTTAATTTTTGTAAATTTTCGTTTCATTTTTGGATATTATTGATAGATTTGGCATAATCTAATTCTTGTTGTATGAAACGATGATTTTTGTTTAAAGTTGATACACATTTGCGCTTACAATCTTTTTCTGGTTTTTCTTGAATTTCTCTGAAATTTTCTAAAGAAAAAGTTGGGGCCGATCCGGATCGGGCTAGATGATCCGGATCCCGAACGCAGGAATTCTTCTGCGGGCTGACGATCCGGATTGTATCTGCCGATCCGGATCCCGAACGCAGTTTCTCACTGCGGGTAGCCGATCCGGATCGCAGTTATGAACTGATCCGGATCGCGGCTAGGTTTTATAAAGAACGAAAGGGGTTTTTGATTTCTTTTACTCCAATCTTTTGTTCCAAAGTTTCCAGAGCCTCTCTCTCTAGATTTCATCCTTCCTGGAAGTTTTCAAGCTCAAGTTCTTCAACTCCAAGTAAGTTTTATTGATCAAAATCTCGGTTTTTCACCGTTTTTTCTCTTTTCCTCCTCAAACGTGATGAATTTCTTGGATCAACTTTGTTTGTGGATGGTTTTTGATCAAATTTCTTTTGAAATAAGAACTCTGGGTAGATTAGTTTTGATTATATGCTAGGTATTCTCCTGATTAACGGATTTTTAGGCTTCGATTTCTAAAATTTCGGTTTTAGGGCATATAATAAGGATTTTCGAAAATCATGCAATTGATCTATGTTTAAAAGTCCTTTAGCAAAACTAATTTGATTCTTAGTCTCTCTACATGATTATGATTGTTTGGGTACAATTTTTCAATCTTTGAAAATTAACAATTTTTTTTCATGTGTTCTTGAGTTGGTCTACACAGGATTCCTTTTCTCAAGAAACCATTAGCAATGGTGATTACTTGGATTGTTTTTCTACTTGCGGCTATGGTTCATACGAGAGACACCGTCAAGCCCAAGAGGGCTAAGAAGGCTAAGAAAGCGAAGAAAGCTAAAGATGATTCCGATACAGAATCTGAAACGGAATCAATTAATTGGGATGAACTGCAAGTTGAAGCAACGACTGTTCCGACTGCTTCAAAGGGAAAAGCAACTGCAGAAACATCAAAGGCTCCGCCCACTGCTGCTGAGAAAGGCAAAGCTCCAATGGAAGAAACTTCTGGGAAGACAAGAAGAAAAAGTATTGCTCGCAAAAGAGGGAGTGCACAAGGAATCTCCATTGAGCAACCAGCTGATAGGCAAGCACCTCCTCAAGACTTTGTCAGCTCGGCTAGAATAAAGGATTTTGAAAACAGAGAATGCATTGGAGAAAGGCATGTTGATGTAAAAGCCTTAAAGCAGCGTTCTCAGACGTTTGGGACTTTGTTTGACCAGAGAGGTCTTGCTTCCATTTGCGATTTCCCGGAGACCACTGGGTATTGTCTTCACTCAGTGAGGATGTTTTATCAGAATGCCTGCTATCTAGTTGATCAGGAAAGCGGGCGTCAGGATTTTCAAACATTAGTCAAGAATGTCAGAATCAAAGTAACGCCTCAGCTAATTGGTGAAGTACTAGGGATGGACGCCCGAGCCGATGGCACTCATTACCTGAAGAATCAAGCCTTCAACACCTACTCCTGGAGAGTGGTAGTTGATGGAATCTGTGTTCCAAATACTCGGTCGACAGGAAACTCCGTTTTCTCGAAAGAACTACGACCAGAGTACCGCATCTTAAACCTTATTGTTTGTTACAATATTATTCCAAACATGAACACAAAGGTTCTTCGGTGGGAAAGAATGATATTCCTTTATCTACTTGGAAACCCCGCAGCAGCAATGGGAGCTAACTTAAACATTCCCTACGTCATCTGGTCAAGGATGGCACGATATGTGGAGCAAGCTCATCCGTCAGAGAGACTACCTTTTCCAATGATCATCATGCGCATTCTTCGCAAATTTAAAGCTGACACAAATGCGAGTTCCTATCTGCACAGTCTAGGAACGATCAATGACACAACAATTGTAAAGTCTCTTTCGACGAAGCCAGATGAACCTTTCATACCTCTTCACCGGCAACGAGAACAACGACAACAAGCAACAACCTCTGCACCGGCAGCAGCTCCTCCAATGCAACCAGCACCACCATCACAACCAGCACCTCCGGCACAACAAGCACCGCAATCAACTTCTGATGATGATGCATCTATTACCTCAATCTATAAAGAACAGCAAAGGCTCTCCAACGAGCAAGAACGTATATCAAATGAACTAATTGAGGTAAAGGAAGAAATAAAGAAGGTAAATAAAAATCAATCAGCAATGAACAAGCGAATAAAGAAGATTTTCCAAATCCTCGGCTGTATCAGTTCAGACGAGTCTGAATAATCCGTATCCTTCTAATTTCTGTTTATTATGCGTATGTTTAAATCCTTCTGTTGTGCAGGTTTTTAAGTTTTAATTTGAGTTTTTAGTTCTCTAACTTAAACAGTTAACCATTCTCTCCACTTCTGTAATCTTTGGCTTTATTTGTGACAAAAAGGGGGAGAGAGTTTAGAACAATGATTTGAACAATGAACAATGATTGTGAAAATCTTGATGATGAAGATTTTGTATACATCAAGGTAATGAAGATTTTGTATACATCAAGATAAGTATCACTTCAACTTCAACTTTGGTTTTCATCTTGTGATTGTTTGCATGTCTCGACTAACTATTCGACTAACTATTTGGGCATGTAATATAACTAACAAGTTGATGTTGGACTAACATTTTGTGACATTTGGTTTTTAATTGCATAGAAGATATGTTGGTTTTTGACTATGATTCTCTTACATATCTGAATTCTCCAATGTCATGATGATCAGATAAACTCTATCTCTGTACTAGGTTTTGTATGCTAAATATTCTTGAGGTATCTAACGATCTCTTTTTGTCAAGAATGATTTCTTTGTGCAGAGAGTACAGATGTCTAAGTCTAGAGTCTGTTTTAGGAGTTTATCTCATGTTTTTAAATTTTTGGATCTCCATTGTAAATTTTTGTTGTATGGCGATAGCAACAAAAATATCTTTTTGAATTTTCTTTAGTGGATCTGTGTTTTGTCACGAAACCGCCAAAAGGGGAGATTGTTACGGAATTTGAGTTGGCGTAGTTTCGTGAAAGTCTCAAGTCTTGAAGATTGAAGGTGAAGAAAGTTGGATCATTTAACTCAATCTCAAGAAAGAAGAATTCAAAAGGATCAGGTATGTTTTACTAAAGATTTTGTGTGATCCGAATACTTCTTGTAGTGTAGAAACACTTGGAAGAATCTTTCATTGCATAAAAATCAAAAACTGGACTTGGGACATGTTCAGGATCCGGATCAGGTTGTTCGATCCGGATCCCGAAGGTGGTTCGTTCATACACCAGTTCAATCCGGATCGTAGCCTCTCTTGATCCGGATCCCGAACACTGAGTTTACCATCTTCCTTGAACGATCCGGATCAGGCTTCGCAATCCGGATCCCGAACGTTGATGTTTGGTGAACTGTATGAACGATCCGGATCAAGCACTTCGATCCGGATCCCGAACCTTCGTTTTTCTGGAATTGCCTGACTCGTTGCGACGATCCGGATCACAGTTAATCCGATCCGGATCGCCGTCCGTAAAATCTCCAGAAATGTTAGGTTTTTGATTCTTATCTCCTTACTAGGGTTTCTAACCTATAAATAGACCCTATGATTCTTTTTCTAGGGT
The DNA here is from genome assembly GCA_029204045.2 of Tillandsia leiboldiana. Taxonomy (NCBI): domain Eukaryota; kingdom Viridiplantae; phylum Streptophyta; class Magnoliopsida; order Poales; family Bromeliaceae; genus Tillandsia; species Tillandsia leiboldiana. Next base: position 33,163,900 of record CM055067.1, on the reverse strand, counting down.
TAATCCACTGTGAATCAAAATAGCCGTCATTTTCATATATCATCTTATACGGCTCTAGATCCACATATAGAGAAGAAAGGAAATCATTAGAGAATACTCTATGTTTCTTCATCTATATTGATTAGTTTGATTCTAGGTTTTCATACTCACATCTTGAGTTGAGTCAAACTAATGAATATTTAGATGGTATTTCCGATCTATCTTTGATCTAAGTATTCGGCGGACCATCACCACCCAAAACAACGATTTACCCCAAAAATCGGCGCGGGGATTCGCGTGTCCTTGTGGATTCAAGGTTCAACCGCTCTCGTGGATTCGGAGCGAGGCACGTTCGTGGATTCGAAGGGTGCTATTGGGTGAAAACCGTGGATTCGGTCGGACGTCGTGGATTCGACGTTGGACGCCGTGGATTCGGCGTTGGGCGCAGATCGTGGATTGGAGAAGCGTCGCGGAGCGAGCGGAGAAGATCCTCTAGGAGCGTATGGAAAAGGTTGAGTCGTAAGTGTGTACGGTAAATCACCTTGTACGTGTTTTAATTCTAGTGGATTTCTGCCGTGTTATCGGTCCCGTGGTTTTTTACTCCGGTGATGGAGTTTTCCACGTTAAAATCTTGCGTATTATTTTTATTTCCGCATTGGGTTTTTATCGCAACGATTTTTTGAGTGTTTATGCGTTTACACCTATTCACCCCCCTCTAGGTATTTTTTCCCCTATTTAGATCCTTATTACATATAACCCAACAGCATGCTTGTATGAAATCCTGATTTCTTCGTTGATAATCGCATTGTTAGAAAACTACAAGTTAATTAATGGTGAGTCCATGCTTTAAACATGTAGTAGAATTACTTGGAATTTATGCTAAATCCCTATCTTGTTGATTGATTAAATGAAAGGCTGAGGTATGTGGTTAGAGTACTTAAAATGGTTCATCAAGATAATGACTTTTGCATGCTTGAATGGTCACCTAGATAGGCCACCTTTTTCTGCTACACTATCATGCTGGAATTGACTTAGGAGAAACCATGTTGCATTCTTTTTTCAGTCACTTAGACATAGGGAATAGTATGCTCGGGTTAGAGCAGGGGCTGGGTTAGTGTAGTCAGATACTTGGGTTTCGGGGAGAGGGTTTTGGGCTTCCTTTGGGAGACGGTACTTTTCCTTATAGAGCGGAGTGCACGATTTGCAGACTTGAGACCCTGGGACTCTTGTCCCATATCGGTGTTATGCGTAGGCTGGCATACCCGATTTGGCAGACATTGAGAACCCTACCCCATATCGGTGCTATGCGTAGGCTGGCATACCCGATTTAGCAGACCTTGAGACTCCTGTCCCATATCGGTGTTATGCGTAGGCTGGCATACACGATTTGGCAGACATTGAGACTCCTATCCCACACCGGTGTTATGCGTAGGCTGGCATACCCGATGTGGCAGGCTTCGATATTCTGATGCATACATTTAGCTATCTTTAGCTGGGCAGGTAGAGGCATATTAGTTGTAGCTTTTATCAGGAGTCATACTCATAGTTACCGCATTTATTCTTTTAGCCTCTGGTAGACCTAGTGGGCAGGTAGGAGTTTTGTGTTGAGGTTTACCCACTAGGGGAGGCTACTGTCTTTATAGTAGTACTGACCCCCACTGTTTTTCCCTTTTCTTGTCCCCTTTGTTTTGCAGAGTCATCTGCCGGAGTTGTGGGGCCTTCCTCCCAGGATCGAGGTAAGAGGATCGCCGACTAGATAGCTGCTACCCCGAGCTCGAGTTTTGTAGTTTTGTTGTATCCCCTGTACACTCAGACGATTGTATTTTCTTTTATTTTGGGTCTGGCTGCGGCCAGCTGGTTGTATTTACTTCGTGAGCTGGGAGAGACATATGTATATTCTTGAGAGTTTATTGTACTTTTATTTCCAGCATTTGTCTGAGATGTACTAGTTTCAGTTTAGCTCTGTTTTATGCTCTAGCTTTATTTCTTTATATCTGAGCAGGTTACCAGCGCTTCGTGTACACGGGAAATACCGTGTGCACGGCGGGTCTGTGGACGAGCCCGGGTTCTGGTTTACACCCGGGGCGTGACAGATTATTTTGGTATCAGAGCTTAGGGATAGGTCAGTTGGGACTTAGGAAACCCTAGGCTTTTTGGCAGACCCTAGGAAGGCAGGGCGTGAGTGACGCGATATTTTGCGAAAGTCGGCAATTTGTTATTAAACTCTTCCTGTGAGTGGAGAGGGATTGGCATAGCCTATTTCTGGTGGACTGTTATGTTGGCTGCAGACAACATAAGGTTACAGGAATAGGGGGATGTCCATGACTTTCGCTGGATTGGGTCGTGTGTGGGGTTCTGACCCGTGGTTTCTTGTGTGGCAGGATGCCTCCTAGGCGGCAGATCCCTACTCGGGGTACTCCTACACCCCCGGAGGGGCCGGAGCAGTCCGGGCCTTCTGAGATCAGTGAGCTGAGGGCCATGGTGGCCCAGTTGGCGGAGAGTCACCGCCGACAGGAGCAGAGATTTGAGCAGTTGCTGGCTCAGGTTGCGGCACCACCCCCCTACTACTGTAGAGGCCCCTGTACCACCGGTTGTACCGCCGGCTATTCCACTTGTTCCTACGGAACCGTCATCTAGCAGTGGGGCTCAGGGGGTGATCAGACCATTGACCCCAGCAGAGGAGCAGGAGTTTGCTGACAAACTCGCACAGTTCTGTAAGCGAGGACCACCTAGGTTCTCGGGGCGGAGTACTCATCCAGCAGAGATAGGATCGTGGTTGGCATCAATGGAGAAGTTGTTCAGAGATTTCTTCATTGATTCGAGATTCAGAGTACACATGGCCGTACATTGTTTGGAGGGGGATGCTGATGCTTGGTGGCGTCGGGTTGAGCCCTTTGAGTTTCAGATCACCCGACAGCTACCCTGGTCGGAGTTCAGGAGGATGATCCTTGACACTTACTTCTCCACGAGCTTGAAGAAGAAGATAGAAGATGACTTGAAGAACCTGCAGCAGGGTGATCGTTCAGTATGGGATTACTTCCAGGAGTTTACGCAGTTGCTTAACTGCGTACCCTATGTTGCCAGGGACGGGCTGCACTAGGTGGAGCTGTTTGAGACAGGTTTACGCCCCGAGATCTATACCTTGGTACACGCCCAGAGGCTTCAGACTTTATCAGAGGCAGTGGATCATGCAAAGTGGGTCGAGAGGGGAGATCATGTGGTCGCTAGGCGCAGAGGCACGGTCGCTCAGAGTTCTGAGAGGAAGCGGCCAGCGCCAGACGAGGGGGGACAGGCCAGTTCATGGAGGCCGCCCCGACCGCCACCGCCACAGTCTACGGGCCGTGGGCGTTCGGATCGGCGAGGGCCTGGGGGATCCCAGAGGCCCCCACAGCAGCAGTCCCAGCGACAGCAGCAGCACTCGCAGCAGCAGAGGTCACAGTCGCGACAGCAGGGGTCACAGCGGCAAGGGCAACAACAGCAGCAGTCGAGGCAGCCCCAGTCTGCGGTCAGGTGCGTCTTTTGTAGGGGACAGCACGCGGCGGATACTTGTGACCAGAGGTATGGCTGCTGTTATCGGTGTGGACAGTCCGGCCATATTCGAGCTACTTGCCCTCTCTCTACACCGCAGGCTCCTTCCTCAGCATCAGCTCCTTCGGTGCCCCAGCAGCGGCCTTATGCTCCAGCGAGCAGGGCTCCCTCCTCCCACCCTACAGACTACCGACCACCAGCTCAGAGCGGGCGAGTCTACGCCGCCCAGGTAGGGGACTCTGCGGCGGCCGACCTCGTGGTGGCAGGTATCATTTTACTTTTCGGCATTAGAGCTCGCACTTTATTTGATACCGGTGCATCACATTCTTTTATTAGTAGAGCATTTGCATTATCGCATGGATTAGAGTTACGTCGGTTACCGCATGCATTAGAGGTACGGATTCCCGATCATATTTTGATTGTAGAGGAGTGTTGTTGGTCTTGCCCGGTACAGCTTGAGTCTTGGATTTTGCCAGCGGACCTGATGGTCCTTAGTCAGCTGCGGGATTATGACATTGTGCTTGGGATGGATTGGCTAGCTCGCTATTTCGCGACGATTGATTGCGTCGCGAGGACTGTTACTTTTAGCGAGCCAGGCCAGGAGGTGCTTGTTTACAGGGGGTGCCAGAGTGCTTTCTTTGCCTCTGTGGTTTTGACTTCTCGGGCGAGGCAGATGATGCGCAGTGGATGCGTGGCCTTTTTGGCGTCGGTGGTTAAGGAGCCTGTGGCGGCACCGGGACTCCCGGATATCCCTATTGTCCATGAGTTCCCGGATGTGTTTCCTCCAGATCTGATTCATATGCCGCCGGATAGGGAGGTTGAGTTTTTGATTGACGTAGTTCCAGGAACTGCGCCAATCTCTAAGGCTCCTTACCGAATGGCACCGGCTGAGCTGCGAGAGTTAAAGGCGCAACTCCAGGATTTAATGGACAAAGGTTTTGTCAGACCAAGCGTATCACCTTGGGGAGCGCCGGTGCTATTTGTGAAGAAGAAGGATGGATCACTTCGACTATGTGTTGATTATCGGGAGTTGAATAAAGTGACCATCAAGAACAAGTACCCTTTGCCGCGCATTGATGACTTATTTGACCAGCTGTAAGGGTCTTGTGTCTTTTCTAAGATTGATTTACAGTCTGGTTACCACCAATTGAAGGTGAAGGCCGAGGATATCCCAAAGACGGCATTCAGGTCGCGGTACGGGCATTATGAGTTCACCGTCATGCCTTTTGGATTGACAAATGCCCCTGCTGCTTTTATGGATTTAATGAACAGGATTTTTCGACCATACCTGGATCGGTTCGTCGTTGTTTTTATTGATGACATCCTAGTTTATTCCCGAAGCGATTTGGAGCACGAGGAGCACCTGAGGATTGTGCTACAACTTCTGAGAGAGAGAAAGTTGTACGCCAAGTTATCTAAGTGTGATTTCTGGCTTCGGGAGGTTGCCTTTTTGGGCCATGTGATTTCAGCCGCCGGAGTGGCAGTAGACCCGGCGAAGATCGAGGCAGTCCGGGATTGGCCCCGACCGACGACGGTATCTGAGGTCCGCAGTTTCATGGGCTTAGCAGGATATTACCGTCGGTTTGTGGAAGGTTTTGCGAAACTTTCCACACCCCTCACTCGTTTGACGCGAAAAGGGATTAAGTTTATCTGGAGTGAGGACTGCCAGAGGAGCTTCGAGGAATTAAAGATCAGATTGATGTCGGCTCCTATCCTTTCCCTACCTGTTATGGGGAAGGGATATGTGATTTACAGTGACGCATCGCACAGTGGACTTGGTTGCGTGCTGATGCAGGAGGGAAAGGTAATTGCTTATGCCTCTCGGCAACTGAAGGATTATGAAAAGAATTACCCTACCCATGATTTGGAGCTAGCTGCAGTGATTTTTGCACTAAAGTTGTGGCGCCACTACCTGTATGGGGAGCACTGCGAGATTTACACCGACCACAAGAGCTTGAAATACCTGTTCACACAGAAGGAGCTCAACTTGAGGCAGCGCAGATGGTTGGAATTGTTGAAAGACTATGATGTAGACATATTATACCATCCTGGCAAGGCCAACATGGTTGCTGATGCCCTGAGCAGGAGAGCAGTGCAGAGTCTATCTTCGTTGATCACCGATCAGGCGCCATTACTGGAGCAGATGAGGCGGTTAGAGCTCGAGGTGGTGTCCCCTGGGGTCTCTGCTAGACTTATGTCTCTAGTCGTGCAGCCCACTCTGTTGGACAGGATTCGGGAGAGGCAGAGTGAGGACCCCCACCTGATGAGGATTCGAGAGCAGATGGAGACTGGTTTGGCAGGGGACTTTTCGGTTGATGCTTCGGGAGTACTGCGGTACAGGGACCGAGCATGTGTGCCTATGGATGCGGAGATCCGAGAGCAGATCTTAAGGGAGGCCCACTATACACCTTATACCATCCATCCTGGTGGGACTAAGATGTATAGGGACCTTAAGGCACAGTTTTGGTGGAACGGGATGAAAAGAGACATTGGGAGATTTGTAGCGCACTGTCTAACTTGTCAGCAAGTAAAGGCTGAACATCGTGTACCTGCTGGCAAGTTGCAGAGTCTCCCAATCCCTGAATGGAAATGGGAGCATGTTACCATGGATTTTGTCACTGGTTTGCCGAGAGCACAGACGGGAGCGGATGCTATCTGGGTAGTCGTTGATAGACTCACCAAATCCGCACACTTTTTACCGGTGCAAGTGACTTGGTCCCTCGATCGGCTGGCACAGCTGTACTTAGACGAGGTAGTGAGGCTGCATGGGGTGCCCGTCTCCATTGTATCTGACCGAGATCCGAGGTTTGTTTCGCGCTTCTGGAGGAGCCTACAGGCCACTTTGGGGACACAGCTCAGTTTCAGCACAACATTTCACCCGCAGACAGACGGACAGTCAGAGCGTACTATACAGATTCTTGAGGACATGCTCCGGGCTTGCATGCTGGACTTTGGAGGGGGTTGGGTACGACACTTATCATTGGCTGAGTTTGCGTACAACAATAGCTTTCAAGCGAGCATCCGAATGGCTCCGTTTGAAGCATTGTATGGACGCAAGTGTCGTTCCCCTCTTTATTGGAGCGATGTGGGTGAGAGGCGGACCTTGGGGCCAGAGTTGCTTAGAGAAGCGGAGGCTAAGGTCAAGGTAGTCAGGCAGCACCTTCAGACAGCACAGAGCAGACAGAGGAGCTATGCAGATGTGCGGAGGCGAGACCTGGAGTTCGCGGTTGGGGATCATGTCTTTTTGAAGGTCTCGCCTTCAAAGGGGATCCGAAGGTTTGGGATTCGGGGGAAACTGAGCCCTCGCTACATTGGACCTTTCGAGGTATTAGAGCGCATAGGGCCAGTTGCCTACAGGCTTGCACTTCCTCCCAGGCTTTCAGGTGTTCACGACATTTTTCATGTATCGACTCTGAGGAAGTATGTTCATGACCCGTCTCATATCATCGATTTCGCCCCACTGGAGGTCACCGAGGACCTGAGCTATGTTGAGCGGCCGTTGAGGATCTTGGACCGGGAGGTTAGGGAGTTGCGCAGTCGGGCCATCCCTTATGTGAAGATCCTCTGGAGCAGTCATGAGGAGCACGAGGCTACCTGGGAGTTGGAGTCAGCGATGATGGCTGCTTACCTCCACCTGTTCGAGGCACCTGCTTGAGGTATGACTTTTGTTTCGAGGACGAAACTTTTTCTTGTGGGGGAGGATGTAGTGTTCTGGTTTTTCCCATGCAACTTTCCGATGAATCCATTGTGTAGAACACCTAGTGTTGGTGTGTCTGGCCCATGGTGCATCAAAGGGGTGCCACAGATGGACTTTGTGAGACTTGGATAGCTGATTTGGCCTTCGGCTGCATTTGCCGAATTTTAGAAAAGGTTTTGGGCCAATCTGAGGTTGGATTTGGATTCAGCGCGGAAAAACGCTTGAAAACGGCTATTTGCTTGTTAAATTTGGAGTCCGGATGACCAAATGCGGGCTTCCGGAAGTTTTTGGGGTTATTCGGTGCATGGGGGAGCCTCGTGGACCGGCCTGAGCCACGTGGCGGCCTGTTATTGGCCGGCGCACACAGCTCGGTCCACGGGGTGGCGCGGCGGTGCATGGACCGCGGGCGGGGGACGCGTGGCGTGCCCTGATAGGCCGGCGCACGCGGCATGGTTCACCGGGTGTGCGGGGTTGCGGTGGACCGGGCGCATGACACGTGGCGGCTTCGGATTCGTTGGCTCACGTGGGCGCGGTCCACGGTGTGCGCGGGGGGGGGGGGCGCCTCGGGACTGCGCGCGCACAGTGGCGCCAGGCGGGACGGTCGGCCGCACTCGAGTGCGCCACGTGTCGCCTCGCGGTTGGGCGGCCGTACCTACCCCCGCTGACCGCGAGGGGACACGCGGCGCACAGTGGGCCGCGAGGACTTGCTGTTCCCTGTTTGGGGTGACGTGGCCGCTCCTGGGAGTTTCGGGCGCGTCGGACAGGAAGCGTGCGACCGGGTTTCCGGGCGCAGTGCGCCCGAAAGTTGCGCCCGAAAACCCGGCCCGACAGCATAGTGGGCTGGGCCTATAAATAGCTCCCCCCATTCGTCCTGTAGGCTTTTTGGACCCCATTTTCGCTGAGCTTTCTTCAGAGAAGTTTCTCCTCCCTCAGTGCACTACCCTTTGGAGAACTTTGAGGATTTTTGGAGGCACTCTTCCCAAGGTTCACCATTTTACGGCGCGGCGCGACGCTTGTTTCCCGGCGATCTTCTTCGCCCCTTCTCAGTGTTTGGACTCCTCCGACTCACCCCGACATCGGATTTCGCCGATTCTTGTGCCGTTGGACTCACGACAGGTAGGACTTCAACTCCTGTGTTTTGAGGTTCCTCGATTTCCGTGCTTATCTTGGAGTTTTCTGAGCACCCATTTGACCCATTTTTCGTCGCGGACTTTTGGACAGCACCGCAGTGTTCTTGCCGTATCTTTTCGCTCGGACGTCGGATCGAGGCGATTCAAGAGGCAATTTTCATCTACTCTTCGCAAGGAGTCTCCTGTATTTTTCTCAGATTTTTCTGGTTTTTGGCCGAGGGTGAGAATCTCCTTTTTCTGTGGTTCTTTGTTACAGAAATTTGGTACAGTTTGGATTGGGATGTTTCCCTTGTCGGATTTTTATCTCAGCGTAGGAAACTCCGATTTGGGCGTGCAGGTACTCGTTTCGACCGGCTCGTCGCGAGGATCGCGACAGTATTTTCCTTGGATTTTTCTGGGCATTTTTCGCAGGTAAAAATTGGTGAATTCTGGACTGTGGTTTTAAGGGACAGATTCTGGGAATTGTGAATGTATAGCTTATGTGTTTTCCTTTGGGGTATTTTGTACAGATTGGTGGGGAGTTTTGGACTGAGCTTGGGTTCCGCTTTTGGGAATTGGGATTAGCGCTCGAGGTGGGTGATGTTGTAAACCTCTTATTTGGGATTTATCACTAGGCCTATTAGAATGCTCTTGATTATGCTGTTAGTAAATCTGTGAGATGGACCTAGCATGCTTGTATGAAATCCTGATTTCTTCGTTGATAATCGCATTGTTAGAAAACTACAAGTTAATTAATGGTGAGTCCATGCTTTAAACATGTAGTAGAATTACTTGGAATTTATGCTAAATCCCTATCTTGTTGATTGATTAAATGAAAGGCTGAGGTATGTGGTTAGAGTACTTAAAATGGTTCATCAAGATAATGACTTTTGCATGCTTGAATGGTCACCTAGATAGGCCACCTTTTTCTGCTACACTATCATGCTGGAATTGACTTAGGAGAAACCATGTTGCATTCTTTCTTCAGTCACTTAGACATAGGGGATAGTATGCTCGGGTTAGAGCAGGGGCTGGGTTAGTGTAGTCAGATACTTGGGTTTCGGGGAGAGGGTTTTGGGCTTCCTTTGGGAGACGGTACTTTTCCTTATAGAGCGGAGTGCGCGATTTGCAGACTTGAGACCCTGGGACTCTTGTCCCATATCGGTGTTATGCGTAGGCTGGCATACCCGATTTGGCAGACATTGAGAACCCTACCCCATATCGGTGCTATGCGTAGGCTGGCATACCCGATTTAGCAGAACTTGAGACTCCTGTCCCATATCGGTGTTATGCGTAGGCTGGCATACCCGATTTGGCAGACATTGAGACTCCTATCCCACACCGGTGTTATGCGTAGGCTGGCATACCCGATGTGGCAGGCTTCGATATTCTGATGCATACATTTAGCTATCTTTAGCTGGGCAGGTAGAGGCATATTAGTGGTAGCTTTTATCAGGAGTCATACTCATAGTTACCGCATTTATTCTTTTAGCCTCTGGTAGACCTAGTGGGCAGGTAGGAGTTTTGTGTTGAGGTTTACCCACTAGGGGAGGCTACTGTCTTTATAGTAGTACTGACCCCCACTGTTTTTCCCTTTTCTTGTCCCCTTTGTTTTGCAGAGTCATCTGCCGGAGTTGCGGGGCCTTCCTCCCAGGATTGAGGTAAGAGGATCGCCGACTAGATAGCTGCTACCCCGAGCTCGAGTTTTGTAGTTTTGTTGTATCCCCTGTACACTCAGACGGTTGTATTTTCTTTTATTTTGGGTCTGGCTGCGGCCAGCTGGTTGTATTTACTTCGTGAGCTGGGAGAGACATATGTATATTCTTGAGAGTTTATTGTACTTTTATTTCCAGCATTTGTCTGAGATGTACTAGTTTCAGTTTAGCTCTGTTTTATGCTCTAGCTTTATTTTTTTATATCTGAGCAGGTTACCAGCGCTTCGTGTACACGGGAAATACCGTGTGCACGGCGGGTCTGTGGACGAGCCCGGGTTCTGGTTTACACCCGGGGCGTGACATTTTCACTGTGTTTTTTGTAGCAGACTGACCTAGACCGCTAGTATTTTTCCGCGTTTGAGCTCGAAAAACAGAGAACGGCAAAGCGATCGGATTCGGATTCCGATTTACGGATCTCCCGGAATGGGGGTCAAAGCGTTTGCCTTTGAGTTGTGCACCAGAATCCGTGATAAGTTGGCCGCACATTTTTCGGGGTGATCGAACGGGACCCTTCTGCGATCACACTTTTTCACGTTATTTATGTTTTGGGTTATTTTAATTATTTTGGTAGTACCTCGACCTTCCGGTTTTTCGTTTTGGTCTTAACTAAATCTTTTTAGTTGTTGGGGGGGGGTTGGAAGTTTGAGAATTTTGGGGCTAATCGTCGGGGTTTGCGGATATTTTTAGGTGGTAGAGCTCGCAAAACGATGAATGGTGGCGCGATCGGATTTGAATTTCGACCCCGGAATCTCTCAGAAATAACTTTTTGAAGTTTTCTATCAACTTGGGTGCATCGGAATGCATGCCGGCGATCGGCACGTTTTCCGAGGTGATCTAGACCCCTCGTTCAATTTCAGATGGGCTAGATTTGTTAACTAGGGTTTAATATTAAATTCTCTTCGTATCTTTTATTTTCGATGGTGGGTGCGGGGAAAAACCCTAAACCCCTTTTTCCTCTTTTCAAGAAATGGCATGAGGAACCGAGGCGACAAGACGGGGAAAAGGAAGGACGATCGCACGTCCTGCGGAACCCGGCGAACGAGAGCGGGACGATCCTCCTTCTTCCTCCCTTACCGGCGAAAACGAGGTGAGCGGTTCGGGTCTTTACGATTTTTCGGTATGAGGTTTTCTTTCTTGTCGTGTCGCGTGCGAGGCGTGTTGTTGAACGGGAGGCCGCCGCCGCCGTTGTTGAGCGGGAGGCCGCCGCCGCCGTTACCATGTTCGCGGGGTCGTCGCCGGAGTCGCACGGGAGCGAAAACGGAGATGAAATCGCGAAACGGGAGCGAAAACGGAGAAGAAAACGAAAAAGGGGGCATTACTGTGACACCCCCGAAATTTGGATTAGTCCTATATATAAATGATATAATAGGACTAAATCTCTAACCCGGCTATAGCATTTTGGATGGTAGCAAAATCCAAGAGGAACATAAGAGTTAAGCGTGCTAGAGCTAGAGTAGTTCTAAGATGGGTGACCCCCTGGGAAGTGGGGCGTCACAGTTGGTGTAAAGTACCGGGGCATTGGATAGCGCGCCGACCACACAGATGGCTTGGAGCAGAGAGTTGCCTTGGGCATGTTGCATTTGAGGTTACTGTTGATGCCGGGTTGATTCGGATCAACACGGAAGCTCCAGCTCGAATCGGGGTTTTTCCGGGCTTGGTAGGCCGATTGAGGATGAGATTGGAAATTTCCGACTTCACCGTGGAGCGCCGGAAATTCAGGAACCCTTGGAACAGGTGTACTTTCAGATTACAGCGAGGTTCGGGAGGTTCTGGACTGACGCGGAGGACCCGGAGGCAAAAAGTGAGTCGGAACTGGCAATTTTGGAGCCGGTAATGGATTTGAGCACCCCGACTCAACGGATAAGCTTTTTGAGGAGAAAAAGCTGTGGACACGTGTACTTTTGATTTACAGCGAGGTTCGGGAGGTTCCGGACTGACGCGGAGGACCCGGAGGCAAAAAGTGAGTCGGAACTGGCAATTTTGGAGCCGGTAATGGATTTGAGCACCCCGACTCAACGGATAAGCTTTTTGAGGAGAAAAAGCTGTGGACACGTGTACTTTTGATTTACAGCGAGGTTCGGGAGGTTCCGGACTGACGCGGAGGACCCGGAGGCAAAAAGTGAGTTGGAACTGGCAATTTTGGAGCCGGTAACTGATTTGAGCACCCCGCCTCAACGGATGAGCTTTTTGAAGAGAAAAAGCTGTGAGCGCGTGTATTTACGATTTACAGCGGAGTTCGGGAGGTTCCGGGCAGCGGCGGAGAGCCCGAAGGAAAAAAGTGAGTTGGAGTTGGGGTTTTTGGAGTTAATTAATTAACGGATTTAATTAATAAAGCTTTTGCTTTATAAAAGCTTCCCCAGCCCACTCTCTGCAGCAGGAAAAAGAGAAAGAAAGGAAAAGAGAAAGAAAGGAAAGGAAAAGAGAGGAAAAAGGAAGAAGAAGAAAAAGAAGAAAAAGGGGTTCGAGGCATTCGTGGTTTTTTTGGACTCGCCGTTGGAAGCCGCGTGGAGCTCGTGGGCGTGCGGCGAGCATCGTCAAGGTAAGCAAATTCTGACTTTTGGGTTTGTTTTGGAGGTTTATGCAGTTTTTGGAGTTTTGTGAGCTATGAGGAATTTTTAATTGGGTTTTATATTGCTAAAATCGGATTTTCGGATTTATCGGATTTTTCGGAGCTTTTGTTGGATTTACCGTCGCCGGCGGCCGCGCGCGCGCGCAACGGCGCACGCGCGGCGCCAGGGTGCTGCTGTTGGCAGCACCCTGCGGCGAGGTGCCGCTGGGCGCGGCGCCGCGTGCAGCAAAGTGCTGCACGCGGCGCTGCCTGGCCGCGCGCAGGTGCGCGCGGCCGGCCCTGCCTGGCCGCGCGCAGGTGCGCGCGGCGCTGCCTGGCCGCGCGCGGGCGCGCGCGGCAGGGCCGCGCGCAGGTGCGCGCGGCATCGCTTGGCCGCGCGCAGGTGCGCGCGGCATGGCCGCGCGCGGGCGCGTGCGTCAGGGCCGCGCGCAGGTGCGCGCGGCACCGCTTGGCCGCGCACAGGTGCGCGCGGCATGGCCGCGCGCGGGCGCGCGCGGCAGGGCCGCGCGCATGTGCGCGCGGCACCGCTTGGCCGCGCGCAGGTGCGCGCGGCATGGCCGCGCGCGGCAGGGCCGCGCGTGGGCCTGCGCGGGCCGCGCGCAGGCGTGCGCGGGCCTGCGCGGGCCGCGCGGGCCGCGCGCAGGCGTGCGCGGGCCTGCGCGGGCGCGCGGGCGCGCGCTGCTGCGCGCAGCGCTGCGGGCTGCGCGCAGCGGCCGCGCGTGCGGCGGGCTGCGCGCGGCCGCGCGCGGCGGGCTGCGCGCGGCCGCGCGCAGTGCCGCTGGGCGCCGCGCGCAGCGCCGCTGGGGCACTGCGCGACGCGCTCCAGCGTCGCGCAGCAGCCCCTGCGCCGCGCGGTTTGGCTTGGTGCCGCGCGGTGGGCCTCCCTCGTCGCGCGGCTGGGTTTTCGCCGCGCGGCGTGCTCCCGAACGGCGGGCGATTCCTCGGTTTGCGTGCCGGCGCCGTGTTTTCGCCGTCGGAGCCCGTGGGTCGCCGTCGGCCGCTGTTTTTCGCCGTCGGCTGCTGCTTTTTCGCCGTCGAGCAGATTTCTGGCAGTTTTTCGCGAGCGGTTTTCGCAGGATTTTCGCAAAGCTGATTTTTGAGCGGTTTGTCGCCGTCGGGCGCTGTTTTTCGCCGACGGAGCTGTTTTTCGCCGTCGGGCGCTGTTTTTCGCCGACGGAGCTGTTTTTCGCCGCCGCGTGCTGTTTTTCGCCGTCGGGCGCTGGTTTTCGCCGACGGAGCTGTTTTTCGCCGCCGCGTGCTGTTTTTCGCCGTCGGGCACTGTTTTTCGCCGACGGAGCTGTTTTTCGCCGCCGCGTGCTGTTTTTCGCCGTCGGGCGCTGTTTTTTCGCCGACGGAGCCGTTTTCGCCGCCGCGTGCTGTTTTTCGCCGTCGGGCGCTGGTTTTCGCTGACGGAGGCTGTTTTCGCCGACGGAAGCTGTTTTTCGCCGTCGGATGCTCGGTTTTGACTGTGTGGATTGATTTTGTGATTTCTTCGCTTCTGGCAGCGTGCGGTGCGGTTTTTGTTCCGCGGGGCGTGCGGTCGTGTGGTTGGTCGCTGCGTGCTCCGTTTCGCGGGCGGATTCTGGCATCGGGCTTCGGGTTGCGTGCGGACCCCTTGGAGGCCAGGTAAGCCCGCTGTGCCAATTGCAAGTGTCGACGAGCAATTGGTGGCTTTCTGAGGTGGGTTGGTTTTCTCTCCAAGTCTACGGACTTTCTTCTAATTCTATTGTGATAGGATTGCATGCTAGTTTAAGTGTTTGCTTGGAACTTAACTAGCACCCCCGTCATATGTGCATGATTTTGACCAGACCATTTTGTGAACCTTAATTTGGGCTAGGTTCCTTTATGCTTTAGACATCCCTCACTTTTCATATCCTTCGGGACTTAGAGTTTCCTCGCCCGGGTAGTGGGCCGAGTAGTCAGAGTGTTGTGGGACGGGTGTTGCACTCGGGCCCGGGGGGCCGAGTGGGGTCTGGTGGCTGGGTTAGGCCAGTGTTAGCATTTTGGGGAGCCGTTTCAGATAAACGGTGGTCCCGGGGGTTTTCCTTTCCACTGTTCTTCTCGTCACCACCAGGTTGGGATCGTGGTGCACGTGTGTTAGCAGGACCTTGAACCCAGAACCCTTTTTTGGATAAATACATGATTTTAGTCAGCCAATGTTTCTTCCAAGCCTCGCAGGGTTGTTTGAGTCTGTTCTCGTCTGTTGGGACGAATGCATCAGCTCTTCGAGGTTTGGGCATAAAACTTGATTTCAAAGGGTTTTCCTAAAAGAGACTAAAAATCATTAAAAAGATGGATTTCTCTCAGATCGAATGGTTTTCTGAAATAAATGACATGGTTTCTTATAAACTTATCCACCCGAGCGGATTCGAGTGATCTGGGTTCTAAGGGCTGCTTTCTCTCTTGGGGACGTAGATGTTAGTCTCCCTGGGTTTCGGACCCTTCGTAGATCTGGCCGTGGAGTAGCTCCGGCCGTGAGTTGAGTGTTGAGTTCAGTGGAGTTGTGTTGTGGGAGCCGTGGGAGAGACGGTGGTCCCAGCTGTGTAGTACCTTCGTTGAGTGGGTCTGTGTTGTGAGATTGAGTCGTGGAGGGTTCTCCGACTGAGTTTGTGCTTTGAGCATCGAGATACCGATCTGTTTGATCGAGGACCACAGCCTGCAGGAGCGACTTGTGAGACAGTGATACTGTTGAGATACTGGCGTTCGGTGGGGTCGCTCCCCTCGAACCACGCCCCGGGTGCGTTGATGATTCCGAGCCTGATGAGGCTGCGATGATGATACCGAGCCTGACGAGGCTGCGATGATGCGCCTAGTTCATATACTAGAGGTCGCTTGATACCCCTGGCCGTGCTACCATGGGGTCACTGTGTGAGATATCGAGTTTGTCCGTTGGGACACCCTGGTTGATACACCACGGGGCGCAGGCTTGACTCGACTGGACCCGGGTGGGCAGTCGCTGAGATTTGTGATGTACTGAGAGAGTGATGGTGTAGCATGTGTCATAGTAGAGCGTCTTGGGCTTAGTACTTGTGACATGTTGTCAGCTGTGAGTGACTGCATACCATCATCCATAGTCTCTTCTTATTGAGCATAGTAGATAGAGGCATGATAGCTGTAGATTCTTTTCCAGCTTATTTATCTTATTATCAGTCTTTTCTCTATCTTATGCCTCTGGTAGACTTAGTGGGCAGACCGTGGTTCTTGGAGACGGTACCCACTGAGAACTACTGTAGGATGTAGTTCTCACACCCTCTGTCGGTGACAGGTTGCTGAGGCTTTCTTCCGTTCCTGCTGTGCTTGACTGGACGGACCGAGGACAGGGAGTCGCGTGATAGTTCCCTACCAGCATTGTTACTTTAGAGAGAGGTAGATGTACCATCCCGGATTGTGGGAGTTGGTTATGTTTCCTGTTTAGCTATCTCCCATTTGGATTTGTAGATGTTGTATAGGTGCACTTCTTTTTGTATCTTCTGATTTTGGGAGATAGGCTATGTGTTGTGGCAGCTTTGTAGTTGTGAAAAATTTTATAGTACAGCTTTTTATCCGCTCTGATATCTGTGTAGCTGTAGTTTTGTCTTTGCAGGCTAGACGCTTCGTCTGTACGGCAGTTTCCGTACAGATGGCGGATCTGTTAGCGAGCCCGGGTCGCAGTTTCGACCCCGGGGCGTGACAGATTAGAGTGGTATCAGAGCCTAGGTTATAGGTCATTGAGGACATAGAAACCCTAGGCTTGTGGTTGGACATTAGGATGACTACGTGAGAGTCGTGACTTTTAGCGAGAGTCCAGATTGAGTTTTTACCTCTCCCTCGGGTTGGGATGAGTGATTTGATATGTTATTCTCTCAAAGTGATTATGTTGGCTGCAGACAACATAATACTTTAGGAAGGATAACAAATTTTAGACTCTCGCTGGATTGGGTCGTATGGTTGTTGTGTCCTGATGTTTGTTTTGTTTCAGTTACTTGCGATGCCGCCGAGACGTCGTGCAGCGACGAGCGGGCGTTTGACCTCAGCTGAGGAGCCCGGACGGCGGGCTGCCGAGCAGGCTAGGCAGGGTGAGGTGCAGGATCTGCGGGCTCAGGGGGCCCAGATGTCGGAGGCGTTGCGGCGCCAGGAGAAGAACATGGAGCGTGTGTTGCGCATGTTTGAGCTGAGAGCATCTCCCGGGGTATCGCCAGTAGTACTCCAGCCGCGACATTGTCGATTTCGACCCTGGTCGCACCACCGATGGTGCAGGAGCAGCGAGAGGTTGCCAACCCAGGTTGAGGCTTCGGGGTTGTTTATGTTGAGAGGGGACTGCACCTGGATATTTATCTCATTGTGTATTCTCGGCGAGTGCCGACCGTAGATGCAGCGATTGGGCATGTGCGATGGATTGACCGGGGATCGCTGATCACGTCCAGGAGGGACGGAGGTCGAGGGACCAGCTCCAGAGAGAGAGTCTTCCAGTATTGCCTGATTTCGGGATAGTGGAGTGGATCGAGGTTGCCTTGGTGCCAGCCTCAGGGTCATGTGTCTCAGAGGAGACAGAGACCTGGAGGTTCTTGGCAGTTGAGGCGCTAGGATACTGGATTGGAGACCGAGATAGTGGTCGACTTGGTTATGGAACCTTGCAGCCGAGGTTGTGCCCGGTTAGTGTTCAGAACCCGGTAGGGGTTTTTTGAGCTTGCCTTGCGGTCAAGTGGATTGACTGAGGCCTGCGATTGATAGTATTTGAAGAATCGAGTTCTCCAGCTGTGTTTGAACGGGTTAGCAGCCGGACCCGTCGTGGACATTTGGATCTGTTTCCGAAGTGGCTTAGAGCTTCAAGATCACTGGAGGATAGGGCAGCAACTCCGAGAGGGGAGTTGTTGGTTGCCTAATCGAGGGATGTACCTGCGAGACTTGATTGTTTTGGTTGCTAAGGAGCAACGGAGGAGTTTTGCCTTTTTGGAGACTTCGATTTTTGGAAGCCACCAGCCGCAAAGGTTTATGTTTATAGACTTGAGTTTACGCGGGGAGTTTGGATCGTGATTTTCGTCTGATAGGAGGAAGTGTAATTGAATCCTCGCACTTTATCGGCTTTTCTTCGTTGGAGTCGAATAAGGATTTGAGCTATCTAAAGCAACCGAAGAAATTCTTACTTGTGAAGTTAGGGAATTTACGGTTGAGTTTACCCAGTGAAGGTTCGGCGATGCCTGTTTGTTGAGTTAGAGCGACCACCTGAGAGCCGAGAGGATGAGTTTGGGTTGCCGATTGGTGGGCGCCAGGTTAGCGGATCGCTTGGTACTTGGTATGACTTCCTTTCCTTGTGGTTGAGATCAGAGTTTTGCACCCCTACTTGGTTGAGTTGGTGGACTGTGGTTTTGGGTTGCGGCCACAGCAGGGACAACTTCAACATCGTTCTCTCCTTGTTTTCCCGTTTTAACGCCGAAAATAGCAGCGAAATGTTAAATTTCGAAGGACTACTCTAGAAATGGAGGCGATGCTGGAACCTGTTCTTGTTTTGATCGGGGCGAAAGCATCGGTCCGTTGGAAATTTTGGACTTTTCGCTATTTTCGGCTGCTTTACTTTTGAGAGAGAGTTGGAGTTGATGTTTTCCCGAGGTAAGTTTCTTGGGGTAGGGTGTGTGTTTTGGTTTCGAGGACGAAACCTTTTGAAGGAGGGGAGAGTGTAAAGTACCGGGGCATTGGATAGCGCGTCGACCACACAGATGGCTTGGAGCAGAGAGTTGCCTTGGGCATGTTGCATTTGAGGTTACTGTTGATGCCGGGTTGATTCGGATCAACGCGGAAGCTCCAGCTCGAATCGGGGTTTTTCCGGGCTTGGTAGGCCGATTAAGGATGAGATTGGAAATTTCCGACTTCACCGTGGAGCGCCGGAAATTCAGGAACCCTTGGAACAGGTGTACTTTCATATTACAGCGAGGTCCGGGAGGTTCCGGACTGACGCGGAGGACCCGGAGGCAAAAAGTGAGTCGAACTGGCAATTTTGGAGCCGGTAATGGATTTGAGCACCCCGACTCAACGGATAAGCTTTTTGAGGAGAAAAAGCTGTGGACACGTGTACTTTTGATTTACAGCGAGGTTCGGGAGGTTCCGGACTGACGCGGAGGACCCGGAGGCAAAAAGTGAGTCGGAACTGGCAATTTTGGAGCCGGTAATGGATTTGAGCACCCCGACTCAACGGATAAGCTTTTTGAGGAGAAAAAGCTGTGGACACGTGTACTTTTGATTTACAGCGAGGTTCGGGAGGTTCCGGACTGACGCGGAGGACCCGGAGGCAAAAAGTGAGTTGGAACTGGCAATTTTGGAGCCGGTAACTGATTTGAGCACCCCGCCTCAACGGATGAGCTTTTTGAAGAGAAAAAGCTGTGAGCGCGTGTATTTTCGATTTACAGCAGAGTTCGGGAGGTTCCGGGCAGCGGCGGAGAGCCCGAAGGCAAAAAGTGAGTTGGAGTTGGGGTTTTTGGAGTTAATTAATTAACGGATTTAATTAATAAAGCTTTTGCTTTATAAAAGCTTCCCCAGCCCACTCTCTGCAGCAGGAAAAAGAGAAAGAAAGGAAAAGAGAAAGAAAGGAAAGGAAAAGAGAGGAAAAAGGAAGAAGAAGAAAAAGAAGAAAAAGGGGTTCGAGGCATTCGTGGATTTTTTGGACTCGCCGTTGGAAGCCGCGTGGAGCTCGTGGGCGTGCGGCGAGCATCGTCAAGGTAAGCAAATTCTGACTTTTGGGTTTGTTTTGGAGGTTTATGCAGTTTTTGGAGTTTTGTGAGCTATGAGGAATTTTTAATTGGGTTTTATATTGCTAAAATCGGATTTTCGGATTTATCGGATTTTTCGGAGCTTTTGATGGATTTACAGTCGCCGGCGGCCGCGCGCGCGCGCAACGGCGCACGCGCGGCGCCAGGGTGCTGCTGTTGGCAGCACCCTGCGGCGAGGTGCCGCTGGGCGCGGCGCCGCGTGCAGCAAAGTGCTGCACGCGGCGCTGCCTGGCCGCGCGCAGGCGCGCGCGGCCGGCCCTGCCTGGCCGCGCGCAGGCGCGCGCGGCCGGCCCTGCCTGGCCGCGCGCAGGTGCGCTTGGCGCTGCCTGGCCGCGCGCGGGCGCGCGCGGCAGGGCCGCACGCAGGTGCGCGCGGCATCGCTTGGCCGCGCGCAGGTGCGCGCGGCATGGCCGCGCGCGGTCGCGCGCGGCAGGGCCGCGCGCAGGTGCGCGCGGCACCGCTTGGCCGCGCGCAGGTGCGCGCGGCATGGCCGCGCGCGGGCGCGTGCGGCAGGGCCGCGCGCAGGTGCGCGCGGCAGGGCCGCGCGCAGGTGCGCGCGGCACCGCTTGGCCGCGCGCGGCAGGGCCGCGCGCGGGCCTGCGCGGGCCGCGCGCAGGCGTGCGCGGGCCTGCGCGGGCCTGCGCGGGCGCGCGCTGCTGCGCGCAGCGCTGCGGGCTGCGCGCAGCGGCGCTGGGCGCCGCGCGCAGCGCCGCTGGGGCACTGCGCGACGCGCTCCAGCGTCGCGCAGCAGCCCCTGCGCCGCGCGGTTTGGCTTGGTGCCGCGCGGTGGGCCTCCCTCGTCGCGCGGCTGGGTTTTCGCCGCGCGGCGTGCTCCCGGACGGCGGGCGACTCCTCGGTTTGCGTGCCGGCGCCGTGTTTTCGCCGTCGGAGCCCGTGGGTCGCCGTCGGCCGCTGTTTTTCGCCGTCGGCTGCTGCTTTTTCGCCGTCGAGCAGATTTCTGGCAGTTTTTCGCGAGCGGTTTTCGCAGGATTTTCGCAAAGCTGATTTTTGAGCGGTTTGTCGCCGTCGGGCGCTGTTTTTCGCCGACGGAGCTGTTTTTCGCCGTCGGGCGCTGTTTTTCGCCGACGGAGCTGTTTTTCGCCGCCGCGTGCTGTTTTTCGCCGTCGGGCGCTGGTTTTCGCCGACGGAGCTGTTTTTCGCCGCCGCGTGCTGTTTTTCGCCGTCGGGCGCTGGTTTTCGCCGACGGAGCTGTTTTTCGCCGCCGCGTGCTGTTTTTCGCCGTCGGGCGCTGTTTTTCGCCGACGGAGCTGTTTTTCGCCGCCGCGTGCTGTTTTTCGCCGTCGGGCGCTGTTTTTTTCGCCGACGGAGCCGTTTTCGCCGCCGCGTGCTGTTTTTCGCCGTCGGGCGCTGGTTTTCGCTGACGGAGGCTGTTTTCGCCGACGGAAGTTGTTTTTCGCCGTCGGATGCTCGGTTTTGACTGTGTGGATTGATTTTCCGATTTCTTCGCTTCTGGCAGCGTGCGGTGCGGTTTTTGTTCCGCGGGGCGCGCGGTCGTGTGGTTGGTCGCTGCGTGCTCCGTTTCGCGGGCGGATTCTGGCATCGGGCTTCGGGTTGCGTGCGGACCCCTTGGAGGCCAGGTAAGCCCGCTGTGCCAATTGCAAGTGTCGACGAGCAATTGGTGGCTTTCTGAGGTGGGTTGGTTTTCTCTCCAAGTCTACGGAATTTCTTCTAATTCTATTGTGATAGGATTGCATGCTAGTTTAAGTGTTTGCTTGGAACTTAACTAGCACCCCCGTCATATGTGCATGAGTTTGACCAGACCATTTTGTGAACCTTAATTTGGGCTAGGTTCCTTTATGCTTTAGACATCCCGCACTTTTCATATCCTTCGGGACTTAGAGTTTCCTCGCCCGGGTAGTGGGCCGAGTAGTCAGAGTGTTGTGGGACGGGTGTTGCACTCGGGCCCGGGGGGCCGAGTGGGGTCTGGTGGCTGGGTTAGGCCAGTGTTAGCATTTTGGGGAGCCGTTTCAGATAAACGGTGGTCCCGGGGGTTTTCCTTTCCACTATTCTTCTCGTCACCACCAGGTTGGGATCGTGGTGCACGTGTGTTAGCAGGACCTTGAACCCAGAACCCTTTTTTGGATAAATACATGATTTTAGTCAGCCAATGTTTCTTCCAAGCCTCGCAGGGTTGTTTGAGTCTGTTCTCGTCTGTTGGGACGAAGGCATCAGCTCTTCGAGGTTTGGGCATAAAACTTGATTTCAAAGGGTTTTCCTAAAAGAGACTAAAAATCATTAAAAAGATGGATTTCTCTCAGATCGAATGGTTTTCTGAAATAAATGACATGGTTTCTTATAAACTTATCCACCCGAGCGGATTCGAGTGATCTGGGTTCTAAGGGCTGCTTTCTCTCTTGGGGACGTAGATGTTAGTCTCCCTGGGTTTCGGACCCTTCGTAGATCTGGCCGTGGAGTAGCTCCGGCCGTGAGTTGAGTGTTGAGTTCAGTGGAGTTGTGTTGTGGGAGCCGTGGGAGAGACGGTGGTCCCAGCTGTGTAGTACCTTCGTTGAGTGGGCCTGTGTTGTGAGATTGAGTCGTGGAGGGTTCTCCGACTGAGTTTGTGCTTTGAGCATCGAGATACCGATCTGTTTGATCGAGGACCACAGCCTGCAGGAGCCACTTGTGAGACAGTGATACTGTTGAGATACTGGAGTTCGGTGGGGTCGCACCCCTCGAACCACGCCCCGGGTGCGTTGATGATTCCGAGCCTGATGAGGCTGCGATGATGATACCGAGCCTGACGAGGCTGCGATGATGCGCCTAGTTCATATACTAGAGGTCGCTTGATACCCCTGGCCGTGCTACCATGGGGTCACTGTGTGAGATATCGAGTTTGTCCGTTGGGACACCCTGGTTGATACACCAGGGGGCGCAGGCTTGACTCGACTGGACCCGGGTGGGCAGTCGCTGAGATTTGTGATGTACTGAGAGAGTGATGGTGTAGCATGTGTCATAGTAGAGCGTCTTGGGCTTAGTACTTGTGACTTGTTGTCAGCTGTGAGTGACTGCATACCATCATCCATAGTCTCTTCTTATTGAGCATAGTAGATAGAGGCATGATAGCTGTAGATTCTTTTCCAGCTTATTTATCTTATTATCAGTCTTTTCTCTATCTTATGCCTCTGGTAGACTTAGTGGGTAGACCGTGGTTCTTGGAGACGGTACCCACTGAGAACTACTGTAGGATGTAGTTCTCACACCCTCTGTCGGTGACAGGTTGCTGAGGCTTTCTTCCGTTCCTGCTGTGCTTGACTGGACGGACCGAGGACAGGGAGTCGCGTGATAGTTCCCTACCAGCATTGTTACTTTAGAGAGAGGTAGATGTACCATCCCGGATTGTGGGAGTTGGTTATGTTTCCTGTTTAGCTATCTCCCATTTGGATTTGTAGATGTTGTATAGGTGCACTTCTTTTTGTATCTTATGATTTTGGGAGATAGGCTATGTGTTGTGGCAGCTTTGTAGTTGTGAAAAATTTTATAGTACAGCTTTTTATCCGCTCTGATATCTGTGTAGCTGTAGTTTTGTCTTTGCAGGCTAGACGCTTCGTCTGTACGGCAGTTTCCGTACAGATGGCGGATCTGTTAGCGAGCCCGGGTCGCAGTTTCGACCCCGGGGCGTGACAGTTGGTATCAGAGACATTCACCAGCCGGAAATGTGAGATGAGTCTCGGCTGAGCCAGGGTTATATAGCGGGTAGAGCGAGGCTCCCCGGCTAATGACCGTTGTGAGTGGAGTGCAGCTCCTCACAAGGTCGGCTAAGGCTAGCGAGATGAGTCTCACATCGCCTGGTGCTTGTGAGTGTGCTTGAGCATGGCGTGGATGTCAGGGCTTAAAGGGGGGGAGAATGTGACACCCCCGGAATTTGGATTAGTCCTATATATAAATGATATAATAGGACTAAATCTCTAACCCGGCTATAGCATTTTGGATGGTAGCAAAATCCAAGAGGAACATGAGAGTTAAGCGTGCTAGAGCTAGAGTAGTTCTAGGATGGGTGACCCCCTGGGAAGTGGGGCGTCACAATTACTGTTCATCGCGGTACGGATGCCTCAGCCTCGGTCCACATACCCCGGCGTGCACCCGGTGCACGCCCCGCAGCCCCGGAGGCGCAGACCCGGCGCACGAAACCGTGTGCCGGGCTGCACACTGTGCGCGGTGCACCTTCCAGGCGTGCACCCGGCGCACGCATCGGCAGCCAGAGCCGCGGACCCGGGGCACGCTTTCGTGCGCCGGCCCGGCCCGCTCAGGCGCGGTGCACGCTACGGCATGCACCCGGTGCGCGCCGCAGGCCCCTGCGGCCGTGAGCCCGGTGCACTCTCGTGTCGTGCACCGGCCCGGCCCAGGATGCGCGGTGCATGCTTCCTGCGTGCACCCGGCGCATGCCGCGCAACCGCCGACGCTGTAAACCCGGTCCACGCACTGCTCCGTGCACCATCCGTCAGCCGGAAGTTAGGTAACTCCGTTTTGGCCCGTTCTTCCACTGTTTTGAGCGCCGTTTTCGCCGTTGGGATCACCATTTCCGCGGTTTCCTTGGCATGGCCACTTGGGATCTTTTTGGTCACCGTTTCGCCATGTTGGGTGCTAGTTTCACCGACGCTCCGCGCCTCGACGAAATCGTCGGGGTCGCGCCGTCGGGCCTTTTTCTCATCATTTTCGCCGTTAGGGTCCTCTTGGTTTAACCATTGACGTCCCGAGTTGGCTACCGGTTGAGAATTGGGTTTGTCGATTTTCGGCTAGCGGTTTTGGGGTTCCGATGGAGTTCGCGATGAAATAGTCGCGATCCGGTTGTTGTTAGCCTTTGACGTTACCGGTTTGATCTGAGTTTTCGGTTTTGTGGGTTTATTGTTACAGTGGTCGGGACCACTGATTTTACCTGATTAGGGTAAGGTGTTAATTTGTGCTCTCGGATATTTTAGTAGGCCGCGAGGAGTTCTGATCTGCTTAGGAGAGTCGCGGGCGCGGTCAGTTATCTTCATTCCAGGTGTGTACCCCTTAGAACATCGTTGGGTATGTTTTCGTTATTGCTACTTATATCTTATAAGGGGTGACGTGGACCCCCGGTTTAATGAACGTCGCGGTGGGAGACTGGATGGGCGGTTCGCCTCTCCGAACAACAGTAGGGTTGTTTGGAGCATACGGGCGGTGAGGACGGTGATCGGCGTGACCAGTCGGGCATCGAAAGGTGGGTTCCTCTCCCGACGGCTCTTGAGTCGGAAATCGGGGGCAAATTGGTAAGAGCAAAGGTTTGACACGTGGAAATGCTACTAACCCCGTTTATGCTTATGTTTTTATTGTCACTACGTTTATGACGACTAAGGGTCGCTGTGCTCGACGATACGTCATGTTCTGGGAACCGGACAAGGCAGGTGCTCGGTCTGGTTTACCGAGGTTGGTGCTCGGTTTGGATGGCCGAGGTTGGTGCTCGGTCGAGGCTCGTGTTACTGCACGCACACCGGCGGCTTGGCCCACGCAAGGGTGTGCTTTTCCGGAAAAGTGGTACGTTGACCCGTGTACCCCACGTGATGGTGATGTAATGGGGGCCCCTCGTAGGTGGGGGGGTGTGAGCGGTGATGCCGAGGCAGGTGCTCGGTGGCCGAGGCAGGTGTTCGGCGGGGGACATCGGGATAGGTGCTCGATGTGGTGGTCGGGGAAGGTGCCCGGTGTTGATTAGTACAGGGTTTAGTCATGGTTGATGGTACTCTGAGGCGGACGGTTGCTCCGGTTATTGTGGTTTGCGTACTTTTAGCCCTTATTGCTATTATTATTATTTCTGTTCACTGACTTCCCACTCCGTGACAGGTTCGTCTAGGGGCGAGTGCTAGGGCGTTGGTGAGGCCGCGTGAGCGATCTTATGGCCCTTAGAGGCTACAGATACTGTTTTCTTTACCTCCTTTGTTCATTTCATTACGCATTGTAGCTAGTTGTGGATCGCGATACCCCCGTGGGATCGATGTGGATGTTGGGCTATTTGATAACTCTTTTGGATGGGTGTTTTATTCTTACTTCTTGGTTTGGCCACTTTCAAACTACAAACGAGGAACAAGGAAACTGTTGTGAAAACTATTTTAAAAATATGGGTGCCGTGTGGGCACCGCTTTCAAATTCTGTGGATTTATGTGATTTCGAAATTAGTTTTATTAAACCTGGTGCCGGGTGGGCACCGATTTCAAATTCTGAGGATTTATGTGGTTTCGAAAATAGTTAAAACCTGATGTCGAGTGGGCATCGCTTTCAAAACCCTGTGGTTTTATCCTTTCGAAAATTGCCGGCCTCTTTATTACTTGTGGAAATTGATTGTATGTTGCTAAGAATGGTTGTATGTGATTGGAAATCGGTCTAGTGTGGTTAAAGGCATGTTTATGTGAACTTTGTAATCAGGACGCCGTGCATATACAAAGGAGACTCTGCCCGTTTGCAGAGTGAATTTGTATATGCGGCGGGTCTGGGCACGCACCGGGGGAGATTGGTTTCAAAAAAAAAATATATATGGAAAATTTTGGGAGCATCGGTGGCTACCCTTCCGCGCGTAAAAACCCCCGGGGCGTGACAGATTAAGATGGTATCAGAGAAAAACACCTTTAAACACAGTAGACGCTGTCCAACATCCACGGGGTACATCATCACTAGCTACTAACCAATGAAATGATCAGGGTATAGATGCGTAGAGATGCGAGAGTGCGGGATTGTCAAGTTTTGTTTTCCGGTTTAACTCGGGTGTTGTGCTAGTGTAGTCGGGTTGATTTGGAGGTTGGGGTCGGGGCCGGCTGCCACCGGGGCCTTGATGGTTGCTATGAATCAGTGGATTAGGCAACCAACACAGGACACGGTGGGTCTGCTGATGGTGTTCGTGCACTTGCTGCGGCTGTTAGTACTGCAGATCGTTGCGCCGGCTTTCATTTTCCCGAACCCCTTTCCTCCGCCGACGTTCTGGTCATCATTAGTAACGGTGGCGGGGGGTAGTGTAACCCACTGGTGTTTGTTAGTGTGTCGGCCGTTTTGTCGGTCGTGAGTAACTGGATAGCCTTTTGTCTAAACTTGTACCTTCTGGGTCTTCGGGTGTTAGGCTACAGAGGCTAGTCGACCGATTCGTTTTGCATCTTGGACAAGGTAGGGGTGGGAACGAGGACTCTTCCCCTACGGTTGTTACCCATAGTTCGACTTTTTGCTGTAGACACTGCGATGGTGGTAGAGATCGACGTGATGGGGGTCTTGGGGTTCCCCTTTGGATTGAGAAAGGAGACCCCCAGGGCTAGTAAATCTTGTTCGTTTGGGCTCGATTTTGGTTGGAGAGGCTGTGTCTCGCTTTACACAAGTGCGCGTAAGTGGCGACTTTTTATTAGGGGGTTTAGCTTTGGACGCAGGGTAATGCCCGGTAGCTCTGGGTCGAATTCCTGCGTTCTGCACAAGAGGGTCGGTTAGGTTGTCCTACAGGCGGGTGAGCGCGTGTTCCCTCGAGTGCGCTTGGAAAACCTAGGCAACCTTTTTGGACAGGTCTTTCTCGCTGTTTTCGTTGCATGTTTTCTTTTCGACCCGTTAGGTCTCGGATGGGTAGTCGATTGTACCCGGAGGCCTCTGTTTTAGTGGGCTTTGAGCTTAGAAGTTCCCTGGTGGGGGTGTCGCTGTTTAGTTTGGAGTTTTACCGCTTGATTCGATGCCCGGTGCTTGGAGGGGCAACGGATTGGGACCGATCGTTAGTGGTTTATCAGAGTGTCACACCCCATCGGTGCCGGGACGGAGGTAGGACCTGACCTTGTGAGTTTTGTCGCCAGCTTCCCGTGACCAAGGCATAATCATGAGGCTTAGTTGTGAGCATTTTGGGTCGATGATCTTGAGAGGCAGGTGTGGGTCATGGGGATCTGTCGACTGCACTGGTCACTTCGGCTAGGATGCCTTGTACGCAGCCCTTTCTGTGGGGTAGACCTTGTGGTAGGCCTTAGAGCTGAAGCCTAAATTTAGTTTTGACCGTCGCCCCGATCGGACGGACCGTCGGAGCGGGTAATCCGGGACGGAGGATATGCTCCGAGCTTGTGACTCGTGTTGGTGACGGGTGGAGGTGGCCCGTGTTGGTGGCGGTTGGGTGCGAGTGAGTTCGTTGCTCTCAGGGGAGATATACTGGTTGTCAGTAACCCAGTCGATTTAGCTGGCACCTCTTGGAGCCTCGTAAGGGTGTTAGTGTGGTCTTTCCCTTGTTGTCGGGTTAGTTATGTTGGACTTTTAGGGGCTCTTCGGTGTGGGTTGGGAGGTATGACTGGGGTACCTCGACGCATCGCGAGACCTTTGTTGCTGATTGCTCAGCGCCGGCAGAGGTGGCCTGCGGACCGGTGGCGTCGTGACGGGGAACTCCAAGTCGGGAAACAGGAATGCGACGTGGTGCCGGGCATGGTTTGGTTTACGAGGCATCAGGCAGAGGTGTAGTTACCTAGTTTCTTTGGGCCTAGCGACTCGACCCTCTACATCTGTCACACCCCGAAACCGCTACCAATTTGGCAAGGTTCGGGCGCGCTGAACAGACGCCGAACGGACAGAACCTCCCCTGTCCGCCCAAGGCTAAGCGACAAGATCATGTACAAGAATCACCCAGGAATTAATTCTAGATATACACAATCACAACGAGAGCACAACCAGTGCTAACAAGAACATAAGAGCAAGGTACGAGTATATAAAAGTAAACATACAAGTAACAAAGAGAGAAACTCTATCTATTACAACCATTCCATTCGAGCATATGAATAATACATAAATCACATCCAAAACATCCTCACCCTATACAACATCTACTCTCAAAATGTAAAGACAAGGTGACAAAAGCTATAGATGTAGGGAGGCTGCTACCAACGTCTCTAGGGCGCCAAGCCCTTACCGCGATCCTCGCCGGGAGTACCTGTACTCGGCCCTGTAATAATAGTGGGGTGAGAACTATGGTCCATAGTTCCCAGTGGGTTCGGCCACCGACTCCACCGGTCTTCCCACTAGGTCCAAGAGGGCAAAAGCAGATAGATAGATAGATAGATATATCTGAAAACTGTAAATGCAGTAAATAACTACTCTACTATGCCCAACACGGAAAACATGTATGCATGCTCAGGGGAGAGATATCCAAATATATCACTATGTCCAAGAAGTACTATTTCATACTTGTTCTCTAACTCATTTTCAAGAAGTGTGGTTTTTAACACTTCATCTCAAATCTCACGGCACACCCGAAGGTTGCCCACGGCTCACTATCACGACGAGGGAGACTATGTCTCAACCTACCAATCGAACGCGTCTGCGGGACCTGACTGTCCCTCGGGGTGGCGTGCCCCGTGACCAACTCCGGAGTAGGCGGCCGTAGAGGAGCGACCTCCACCAGCCTAAAACAGACTATGAGCATGATCCAATCCTCTCCACACGAGGATACCCTATCTATAAGGCTGATAGCAACTGAGATCCCTATAGATAATACACAACCTATGTCTCACATGTGTCATGATAGGTTTACCTACACTACTTCTCATATGCCACTCGTTCATTTATTGTGTGGTGTTCACAATTTCTACATATATGCCACTCGTTCATTTATTGTCGACTCGCAAGTCCAACACCCAATCCGCACTATAGGATTCCTCGGTATCGACCCAATCTTTCCCAATCCAACATATTAGCATAACATTTGCTAAATATCTATATCAACCGGAAAGTATAAAGATGGCAATACATACTATCCTACAATGCAATGGTGCGATATGCAATGGTGTAAGTGGCTAAGACATAGAGAGAAGCCCAACGGCTTCGGTAAGAGCACCACCCACCTCGGGTCCTTGGCTCGGCTCGGCTCTCCAAAAAAATCTACGGGAGCACCGGTCTCGATCACAAGGGTCGCCTCAAGTCGGATGTCCTAAACAAGTCCAAAACGGCCTATTAATAACCTCCAAGTACTATGCTTAGTGTTTTCACGTGTGCGCAAAAGCGCCGACGAAAGACGACGAACTTCAACGATTTGTGGCCTGGATCGTCAAGGGTTTACCCAAAACCCCTCCATGATGGAAGGATTCCATTTAAATCCCCCACCAAAATTACTAATGTAATTATTTCTCTTTTTGCCTCAAAAGTCCTAGAGCGCGTATTTCGGCTCTAACTTTTCGACCGTTTGACGGAATGTCGATCC
Organism: Tillandsia leiboldiana; assembly: GCA_029204045.2. Taxonomy (NCBI): domain Eukaryota; kingdom Viridiplantae; phylum Streptophyta; class Magnoliopsida; order Poales; family Bromeliaceae; genus Tillandsia; species Tillandsia leiboldiana. The sequence goes on along the minus strand of CM055067.1, from coordinate 33,134,395 downwards.
GTCTTCGCCAACACGTTTCTTTATATAGTAATTGAGTTTCCATAGGTTCAAATGAGATCAATCCCATGAAAATCTAAAAACTCCTCTTTTAACCCTAGGTTTCATATACGCATTCATTATGATTTTTCCACGATTTTCGCCGATTTCTTCGACAAGAATCCTTCTAAGATCATATAGATTTTAGATCTAAAGAAATTACGGCAAAACCAAATCTATTTTTTACAAAACTCACCTCAAAGAGCTAGGATTCCAAGCTTTTCTTGGTTCAAAAGCTCGCCCTCGCTCGCCGTAGGCTCCTCGCAAACCGCTCCGCGATTTCGTGCGCGTTAGAGTGAGAAATTTTAGAGAGAGGAAGTGAGGGGAGAAGTAGAGAGAAAGCCTCCTCGGTCACCTCCTCTGTGTGTGCTGCGTGCGGGTGGAGAAGAAGATGAAAAGGGTAAAGGTAGCCCTTTTTGCATAAAGCCCCCCTACAATAGTGGTAATTTACTATTTAATCCAATTTGATCTGATACTTGCCTGCGGAGTCCTTCTGAGGGTCCGTTTGCGCTCAAATTTGACGGGCAGGCTCATCTCAACTTAATTTATCACGAGATATTTTAAATTTTCAGTTTGGGCTATTTTTGGGTCACCAAAAGTCTCGCTGTACTTAAAATCGCTGTCAGGTACCTTTCTCACTGCTCGGGTATCCGATTGATGCGAAACTTTTATTGTAACCTTAAAACATAATTACGAAGCTCCCGTAATTTTCTCAGAATTTTTCGACACTGTTGGCGGAGCCCGTTCTCACTATCTGGCATCCGATCAACGCGAAACTTTTTCTGTGGCCTTAAAATAATATTACGGAGTTCCCCGAATTTTTTCGGAATTTTCCGACACTGTAAATTTTCTGCTAATTTATCTGGCCCGTCTCTCACAGAAAATATTAAATCTTCTGTTTTCGCTCCGATTTCGGCGCAGGTCATTTTCAACCTATATTATCCTTCTATGAGTCTAATAAAAATAGTATCTTACACTATTTTTATTTTTATTTATATAATAATTTTTCCGACTTACTATATCCTACCGTAACTTCTATATTGTATTCTTTTAAAAGTTGAACTTGCACATTTTACCTATGGTTAATTAGGATTTCTTTGAATTAATTGGGCATATTCTACTTAATGTCTAACTTCTACTTTTAGAAGTTCGGTATCCTACATTCTTCCCCCCTTAAGCAATTTCGTCCGCGAAATTGAAATTTAATGCAATTCAACCGAATCGAAATTCATACCTCTAATTCATCTCCTCGAAGAGATGGGGATGGTGCGCCCTCATCGTTTCCTCAAGTTCCCACGTGGCTTCGCGATCATCGTGATTGCTCCACCGGACCCTGACATAAGGAATCTCGCGGTTTCTCAATTTGCGCACCTCCCGAGCAATAATCGCCACCGGGAACTCCTCATAGCTCAAGTCATCCTGAAGCTCCAGCGGCTCATATAGCATCGCATGCTCCGGATCGGGTACATATTTGCGGAGATTGGAGACGTGGAAGACGTTATGTACATCCGCCAACTTCGGCGGCAATGCAAGCCGATACGCCACCGCTCCCACACGCTCCAATATCTCATAGGGGCCGATATAGCGGGGACTTAGTTTTCCCCGCACTCCAAATCGCTTCACGCCCCTCATGGGCGAAACCTTCAAGAAGACGCGGTCGCCCACCGCGAATTCCAAATCCCGCCGACGCTTGTCCGCGTAGCTTTGTTGCCGAGATTGCGCCGTAAGCAATCTTTTGCGAGCAAGGCGGACCTTCTCCTCCGCCTCCCGCAAAATGTCCGGCCCGAACTCCGTGCGCTCGTCCACATCACTCCAATAGATAGGGGATCGACACTTCCGTCCATAAAGAGCCTCGAACGGTGCCATTTCCAAACTAGCGTGATAACTATTGTTGTAGGCGAACTCGGCCATCGGCAAGTACTTGCACCAACCGCCCTTGTAATCGATGACGCACGCCCGCAACATGTCCTCCAAGGTCTGAATGGTTCTCTCTGTCTGACCATCAGTCTGAGGGTGAAAAGCGGTGCTAAAATCGAGCCGTGTGCCAAGGGCCTCCTGCAGATTCCTCCAGAAGTGCGAGGTGAACTTGGGGTCTCGGTCCGATACAATCGACTTCGGCACCCCGTGCAGCCTCACCACCTCGTCAAGATATACCTGTGCCAACTTCTCTCCCGCCCAGGTGGTGTGGACCGGCAAGAAATGTGCCGACTTGGTGAGACGATCCACAATCACCCAGATCGAGTCGTGGCCTCCTGTTGAGCGAGGCAACCCGACGATGAAGTCCATAGAGATGTCCTCCCACTTCCACACGGGAATAGGCAAGCTTTGGAGTTTCCCGGCCGGGAGTCGACGCTCCGCTTTTATCTGTTGACATGTAAGGCACTTTGCCACGAAGCGCCCAATGTCCGCCTTCATCCCCGGCCACCAATAGAGCATCTTCAACTCGTGGTACATCTTGGTGCCACCAGGGTGCTCGGCATAAGGTGACCGATGCGCCTCTCGCAATATCAGTTCGCGGAGCTCCTCATTTTCCGGCACACACCAACGGTTCCGAAACCGAAGTGTGCCATCGGGGTGTACATGGAAATCGCCGCCTTTGCCCTCCTCGATGTCACGCCGCACCTTTTGGAGACCTGAGTCGGAAGGCTGCACATTCTTGATCCTCTCCAACAAGGTCGGCTGAATAATAAGCGCCATCATCAGGGCCGGCACCCCGGGAGCGACTACCTCAAGGTTCATCCGCCCCATGTCCAAACATAACGGCATTTGATTCGTGACGTCCATAGCGAGGTTCCTCGCCGTCTTTCTACTTAGTGCATCGGCGACCACGTTTGCTTTGCCGGGGTGGTAAAGGATATCGACATCATAATCCTTCAGCAGCTCCAACCACCGCCGTTGCCGCAAATTGAGCTCCTTCTGGGTGAATAAGTACTTGAGGCTTTTGTGGTCGGTGTAGATTTCGCAATGTGCACCATACAAGTAGTGCCTCCACAACTTCAGCGCGAAGATCACCGCCGCCAACTCCAAATCGTGAATGGGATAGTTCTTTTCGTGGTCCTTCAACTGGCGGGATGCATAAGCGATCACTTTTCCGCCCTGCATCAGGACACACCCCAGACCCAGATAGGATGCGTCGCTATACACCACGAAGTCCTCGCCCTGCACCGGTAAGGCGAGAATAGGAGCCGACGTCAACCTTTTCTTCAATTCAATGAAACCCCGGTCGCATTCGTCGCTCCAAACGAACTTGACGCCCTTTTGCGTCAGCCGAGTAAGTGGAGTCACAATCCTCGAGAAACCCTCCATGAACCGTCGATAATACCCGGCCAAGCCCACAAAACTGCGGACTTCCGTGACATTCGTCGGGCGCGGCCAATCCCTAACCGCCTCAATTTTCTTCGGGTCAACTGAAATCCCCCCCTCAGAAATAATATGCCCGAGGAAAGCCACCTCGCGGAGCCAAAACTCGCACTTCTTTAGTCTTGCAAATAGCTTCTCCTCCCGAAGGATTTGAAGCACTATCCGCAAATGCTCCGCGTGCTCCTCGTCGCTCCGCGAATAGACCAAAATGTCGTCAATGAAGACCACGACAAATCGGTCCAAGTACTCCCTGAACACACGGTTCATCAGATCCATGAATGCCGCCGGGGCGTTAGTAAGCCCGAAAGGCATGACCGTGTATTCGTAGTGACCATAGCGTGTGCGAAACGCCGTTTTCTGAACATCCTCCGGCTTGATTTTCAACTGGTGGTAGCCGGATTGGAGGTCAATTTTGGAGTACACTAGCGACCCTTGCAATTGGTCAAACAAGTCGTCGATTCTGGGTAACGGGTACTTGTTTTTGATGGTAACCTTGTTCAACTCCCGATAATCCACACAGAGTCGAAAAGAACCATCCTTCTTGCGCACAAATAATACCGGGGCTCCCCACGGCGATACACTTGGCCGAATGAACCCTTTGTCGTGAAGATCCTGCAACTGATCCCTCAACTCCTTCAATTCTGCCGGCGCCATACGATACGGGGCCTTCGAGATCGGCGCCGTCCCGGGAATCAAGTCTATGATGAACTCGATCGCCCGATCCGGCGGCATCCCCGGTAACTCCGCGGAAAACACATCAGGAAACTCCTGCACCACCAATAACTCCTCCATGATCGGAGTCGCACGGTCCACCTCCACAACGGTCGCCAAAAATGCCGGGCAACCGCTATGGACCAACTTCCTCGCTCTCGTCGCCGACACCGTTGCAACAAAGCACGAGCTTTGATGAGCTCGATAGATAACCTCCTCCTGTCCCGGCTCCCGAAAAGTGACCAACTTCCTCCTGCAGTCGATCACAGCGTGATACTTCGAGAGCCAGTCCATGCCCAAGATGACGTCGAACGCCTCCAACTTCTTGAGCTCGAGCAACCGGACGGGCATAATCCAGTCGCCCACTTGCACCGGGCAGGATAAGCACCCCGTGTAAGTAATAGATGACGACTCCGGGCCTTCGACTCGCCACTTGCCCGTTGCCTCCAAGATAATACCATGAGTGCGTGCAAATGATCCGCTAATGAATGAATGCGTAGCACCTGTATCAAAAATGGCCCTGGAGCGAACTCCATGTATTAGAACCATACCTGCCACGACACTGGGCTCCTCGATGTCGACAGGATCCTGGGCCTGCGCCTGAACGGCGAATACCCGCCCGCTCGGCGCCGATCGCGTCATCTCCTGCTGCCTAGGAGCCATCGCGCGCCCCGCAGAGACGGGAACATAAGGAGCGCCTCCATAATGAACAGGGGTTGCCGGAGTCGACGCAGTTGAGGGGGCACGCGAACCCCTCGCTGGGCACTCTCGGCTCATGTGCCCCTCCTGCCCGCAGCTATAGCATCTGCCCTCACGCTGCCTGCACTGCTGCACCCGGTGGTCCTTGCTACCACATATAATGCAAGGCCGTGGTCCCTGCCTCCACGGCTGCGATCTCGGTTGCTTCGGGGGCCTCCTAGAGCTAGACTGTGCCCCTGAACCACCGCCCTGGCGCTTCTTGCCCTTATCCTTGGACCCCGCCGCCATCTCGCGCTCCTCGCGCACATGGGCATCCCCGTGCTCTGCCCACAGCGCTCGATCAAGAACCTCGGCGTAGGTCGTGAGCTTGAACAGCTGCACGGCCCGGTAGATCCAGGGCTTAAGCCCCCGCAGAAACCAATCGGCCCGGTCCGCATCGTCGCGAACAACATCGGGAACACAGTCGATGATGTGGGTGAACTCCTCCTCGTACTCCATCACCGAGCGATTTCCCTGCTGCAGCTTGCGGAACTTTTTCCTTCATCACCCGCTTATCGGCGTCGGGAAAGTAGTGCCCGTACACCGTCCTCTTGAACTCCCCCCACAACATCGGAGGAAGATGCGCGGGTCGATCACGCTGCACCCGCTTCCACCATACTAACGCCGGTTCTCCAAAACTATGCGTGGCCAGGGGCACCTTGTCCATTTCCAGGACAGGGAGATCTCCAAAGATAGTCTCCATAGCGCCTAACCACAACTCCACTACCGCCGGCTCCATCTTCCCTCCCTCGAAGGTCCGAGGTTTGAACTTTAGGAACTGCATCAGAACTGCCAATGCGCGCTCCCGCTCCGCCTTTTCCGCCGTCATATCGGGTGTAGTAGAACCCGATGCCGCCAGAGGCGCACTCCTCGGAAGGGGGCACGCCGACAGTGGAACGGCCCCCACGCCCTCACCCTCGACCGCTCCCGGCGCGTGAGTCGAGGGTGCAGGCGGATCACGGCTCCCAGCCGCCGTCACGGCCGCCAACGCTGCCTGCTGCTCCAACAGTGACTGGAGCTGCTCCCATCGAGCCTCCTGGCGCTCCATCGCGCCTACCAAAGCAGCGACCTGCTCTCGCAGCCCCTGCACCTCGCCAGATCCCGACTGCTCGGGCGCCGCTGGAGGCGGCACCGGAGAGGATGTAATAGCCGCGGGTTTTCGAACCGCTTTTAGGCAAAGGGGTCCGGGGGTTTGATTTTCTTTTGTCATTCTGGGCAGGCCGTCGGGGGCTCGCGGGCATTTTTTTTGAGAATAAAGCTCGCGAAGCGGAGGCCGGCGGCGCGATCGGATCGGATTTCCGACCCCGGAAGCTCCCGGAATAAATTTTCGAAGTTGCAGCGGTTCGGGTGTCCGGCACGTCCCTTTTGAGGTAAACCAGACCCGGATTTAACGATTTTTTTTGATTCAAGCTAGTTAATTCTTTCGCACCGGCTCAGTCTAATTTTCTGTAAATTTTCGGGATCCGACATAAATTAATTTAATTTATTTCGTTCTATCTATCCGGGTTAATTTGGGGCTAGGTTAGCATTTGGAGTTGGACGCGGGTTGGGCTCGATCGTACCAAAACAGCTAATTAATTGGGGGTTTGAGAGGTGAGGGTTGGGAACCCCTTCTCAGTCTGCTACCCCTTTGGCACGCACGACCCGAGCGAAGACGGTCGAGGAGAGGGGAGAACGCCGCATCCCCACCACCACCACACCGGACCTACGAGAACGGACGATCCCCTCTTCCCAAACCTTCGTCGTCCTCATCAAGGTGAGACGGGAATTTAGTTTCTTTTTCCTCGTGTTGAGTTCTTGATCATCTTGACCGGAAGGGGTGAGGCACAGGCGGCGGATTTCCCGGAATCCGCCGCACGTGCGAAGAAACCCCCCCCCATCCGGCGCCCTCATGCGACCCGCACGGGCCAGGCGGCGCCCAGCCCCCCCCGCGTGCGGGATGACCCGCACGGGGCCGGGCGCACGCCCAGCCGCGTGCGGGATGACCCGCACGGGGCCGGGCGGCGCCCAGCCCCCGCGTGCGGGATGGCCCGCACGGGGCCGGGCGCACGCCCAGCCGCGTGCGGGGTGACCCGCACGGGGCTGGGCGACGCCCAGACCCGCGTGCGGGGTGACCCGCACGGGGCCGGGCGGCACGCCCAGCCCGCGTGCGGGGTAGGCCGCAGGGCTGGGCGGCGCCCAGCCCCGCGTGCGGGGTGACCCGCACGGGGCCGGACGCGCGCTCAACCCCACGTGTGGGGTTGCCCGTACGGAGCTGAGCACGCGCACGGCCCGCGTGCGGACGGGGAGCCGCGAACCCGACGAGCGGTTCGCCCGCCTCTCGTCTTCATCCGCGTCTGAGCGTCGCTTTTCTCCTCGCGGCAGGTGTGCGAAGGAGCCGAGCGGGAGTACCAGGACGCGAGGGAGCGGAGCGTTGACGCCTACTAGCGACAGGTGGGTTGAGTGTGATATTTGGCATCGAACCACATTGATTGTTTTAATTTAAATATTATATGTTACCGTTCACTTCAGTAATCATTATTCTAGATGCTACGGATTATTGCTACACATCGATAGTTACGTGGTCTCGTGTTTTGATGCTTCAGCTACCGTCTTTCCTTCGACTATGCTAATAGTAGGGCAACATGAGTTTACACGCCTCTACCTTATTCTGATTCATGCATCATGGTTACTGCTTTACTATTTCATATACATTGCGATTACTGCATTACTATTGCTCATATATTGTGGTTACTGTGCTCGAGGCTGCAACACGTGCACCCGCGGTTTGGCCACCGTGAGGGGTGCACTTTTCCGGAAAAGAGGTCGTAGGACCCGTGTATACCCACGAGGTGACGTAGTGGGGCCCCTTATTAGCTGTGGGGTTGAGGCGCCGAGGTGCGAGCGGAGCGACCCGCCGGTTTAGTTGTCCGGCGCGGTCGCGGTGCTGCAGGTACGGTATGGGCCGTCGGTAGTGGACCGACGCGGCAGAGTATTACAGGATGCAGATATACAGGTTACCATTTTTCCCCCCCTCCAAAAGGGTGGTTGCTCCGGTTGTCGCCACGGTTTGTTTTTATTAATCCCCCTGCACGGCATTTATTAGTCACTGACTTCCCACTTCGTGACAGGGCCCAGGCGAGGGGAGAGGTAGGTGGCGGTGAGGGCGGGGCCGACACAGCGGGACCGTTGGAGACCCTAAACTTTATACTTTCCTTTTCTTTTCAGCTTTTCATTTATATTGTGGGCATGTGTGAGGTTCCCGATACCCTTGTGGGGTCGACGTAGATGTCGGTATTTGATTATCTGTTTATGCACTACCTTTCCCTTTATTTCCTACTGGCCATTTGAAAAGCGAAACAAAAACAAAGAAAAGATTGCGAAAACCGTTTTCAAAGTCTAAGTGTCGTGTGGGCACTGATTTCAAAACCTTGTGGATTTATGGATTGCGAAATGAGCTTTCAAAACTTGGGTGTCGTGTGGGCACCGTTTTCAAAACCCTGGGGTTTATGCTGATTTCGAAACTCGTTTTCAAAACTTAAGTGCCGGGTGGGCACTCTTTAAAAACCGTGGATTTATCCTTTCAAGTTGAAGTGGCCATCCGCTTAAATATTTAGAATACTGGTTGTATGTAATTGAATGTTGTGATTGAATGGTTATGTTTGCTTGGGAGATGTATTCAACCACACGCCGTGCACGTACAGGGGAGACTCTGTCCGTTTGCAGAGAGATCCTGTATGTGCGGCGGGTCTGGGCACGCACCGGGGAAGAAAGAGACCTTTCAAAAAAAAAAAAAAATGCCGTTTCCGCTAAAACAAACCCCCGGGGCGTGACAGATTAAGATGGTATCAGAGCCTTCACTCAATCACAACAGCTAGTGCCGACATCCGTGGGAATGCCTCACATACCTACGAATAAATGAAATGGGTGGGGCATAGGATTTTAGAACGTGAGTGAACGGGGGGCGGGAGTTTGAATCTTTCCTCGCATAAAAGGGTACACTGGTTGTAGTTACTGTCTAATTTTGACCTTCTTGTGAGTGACAGATATGGCCCGTACAAGGTCATCGGCGGGGGACGCCGAGGCGGATGCGACAACGTCGACGGCCGCGGAGAACCAACTCCTGCGGCAACAATTGCGGGAAATGGCGGGGCAATTGGCTACCCTCACCGATCACGTACGCCAGATGACGCAGCAGCAGGCCGCACCTGTGACGGCCGCCCCGGTCCCTCCGCCGGGGCCGACAGCACCGGCCGCGGCACCGCCGACAGCACCACCACCAGCGGCGACTACGGGGCCGGCGCCAGGGGCAACTAGCCGGGTTATTCTGGAGGAAACGGTGGTCACGCCTACCCCTATCGCGGCTGCCGCCGCCACGAGTGGAGGGGGGGTTGTGATGACCGAACGGGATCGAGTGCGGGCCAACTTGAAGGACTTTAAGAAGCACGACCCGCCCACGTTCGAAGGGGACACGACAGATCCGTGGGTCGTGGAGAACTGGGTGGGGTCAATGGAGAAACTCTTTGAAGACTTACTTATGGAGGATCACGAGCGGGTTCCCCTAGCCGTCCATTGCTTGGAAGGGAATGCCCGCTTGTGGTGGAAGACGATACGCCCCGATCCTGCTAAGGGTACCGCTCTTCCGTCCTGGACAACTTTCAAGAAGGAGCTGTTCGAGGCCTTCTTCACCAGCAGCATCAAGAAAAAGTTGGAGGATGACCTAAACCACATTCAACAAGGGGACCGGACGGTCATGGAATATCAACGGGAATTCGTCCGACTAGTAAATTGCGTCCCGTTCGTCGCACGGGACGAGGCTCACAAGGCACAACTCTTCGTCGATGGCCTGCGAAGCGACATCTTCGAGGTGGTGAACGCGGCTGGCCTGCATACCTTTCAGGGAGTGGTCGACAAGGCCACCACGGTGGAGCGGGGTTTCGCTGTGACCCGTGCCAGAAGGGAGAACGCGGCGCGGCTAAGGGATCAGAAGCGACACCAGCAAGGCTGGGGGGAGGGTTCTTCCAGCGGGAGCCGACCCCCCAAAAGATGGAGACCGCCGACAGGACCCCGGGGCGCGCCAACAGGAGGGCCGAGGCCGTGGAATAGGCCTTGTGTCATATGCGGGGGAGGACACCTGACGGGAGAGTGCCCCCAAAGAGACGACCATTGTTTCAGGTGCGGCAAACGGGGGCACTTCCGCCGCAACTGCCCCTTAGGCGGGGGATCGGCGCCCATGGGAGCACCTACGCCCAGGCCACAGCACTCAGGGCGGGGAAAAGCTCCTATGGCATCGGCTTCCAGACCCCCCGCACCACGGCGTGAGGAGGACCGGCAACCACAACCAGGCGGGAGGGTTTTCTCAATGACCCGCCAAGGGACTGATCCACCGGAGGACGCTCTTGCAGGTACTACTTCCGTTTTGAATTCCCGTGCTAGAACTCTTTTCGATACCGGAGCAACGCACTCGTTCATTTCTCGTGATTTCGTTTTCATGCATAACCTCGAGGAGACACCCCTCCAAGCCTCCTTGACGGTGCAAACGGCGGGAGGGACTCTGGAGGCGACCAGTTTTGTGGCCGCCTGCCCGATTATGTTGGGACGGTTGGTCTGCCCTTGGGACTTGGCGGTGATCCCTTTGAAGGAGTACGACGTGGTGTTGGGCATGGACTGGCTCACAAGGTACCAGGCACTCATTGATTGCGACAAGCGACAACTGCGGCTGCAAGAACCGGGCTTCCCCGAACATGTGTACATAATGGGCAAGAGCATCTCCTTCCCGGCGGTTATTTCAGCGGCACTGGCCAGAAGACTGGTTGAGGGGGGGTGCGTGGCCTATCTAGCATCGGTGGATTTGGCTACTCGACCCTCGACGACACTTGCAGATATCCCAGTGGTGAGGGACTATCCTGACGTTTTCCCCGCGGAGTTGCCGGGGATGCCTCCGGAGAGGGAGGTGGAGTTCCCTATTGAGCTGCTGCCAGGCACGCAGCCTATTACGAAGGCCCCTTACCGAATGGCCTTCGCGGAGCTGAAGGAGCTTAAGGCACAACTGGAAGATCTCTTGGACAAAGGGTTCATCCGACCGAGTGTGTCACCCTGGGGCGCACCGGTACTCTTTGTACGGAAGAAAGATGGAAGCCTGCGGCTCTGCATTGACTACAGAGGGATAAACAAAGTCACGGTGAAGAATAAGTACCCCCTACCCAGAATCGACGACCTCTTCGATCAGTTACGGGGAGCGACGGTCTTCTCCAAAATTGACCTACAGTCGGGCTATCATCAACTCTGAGTTCGAAATGAAGATATCCCCAAGACCGCCTTCCGGACTCGATACGGCCACTACGAGTTCACGGTGATGCCTTTCGGGCTTACGAACGCCCCCGCTGTTTTCATGGACATGATGAACCGGATCTTCAGACCCTTCTTGGATCGGTTCGTGGTAGTCTTCATCGACGACATCCTGATTTACTCCACTACCGACGAGGAGCACGAGGACCATCTACGGACGATCCTGCAAACCCTCAGAGAGCAGAAGCTGTTCGCTAAACTCAAGAAGTGTGAATTCTGGCTGCGGGAAGTTGGCTTCCTAGGGCATGTGATCTCGGCACAGGGGATCGCTGTGGACCCCAAAAAGGTAGAAGCAGTGGTAGACTGGCGGCCGCCGACGTCGGTGACAGAAGTACGAAGTTTTCTAGGGCTGGCAGGATACTACCGGCGTTTCGTTGAGGGTTTCGCAAAGATCGCTACCCCTTTAAACCGATTGACCAGAAAAGGGGAGAAGTTCATATGGACGGCCAAGTGCCAGGAGAGTTTTGAGGAACTCAAGAAGAGATTAACTAAGGCACCAATACTGGTGCTGCCGACGCCCGGAGAGGATTATGAAGTGTACTGCGACGCGTCAAGGATCGGTCTTGGAGGTGTTCTGATGCAACAGGGGAAGGTGATCGCCTACGCGTCCAGGCAGCTGAAGGGCTACGAAAGGAACTACCCGATACACGACTTGGAATTGGCCGCCGTGGTCTTCGTTTTGAAACTGTGGAGGCATTACCTCTTCGGAGTCCACTGCAACGTTTTCTCAGATCATCAAAGTCTTAAGTACATCTTTACCCAAAAAGAGTTAAACTTGCGGCAGAGACGGTGGCTCGAGTTGCTGAAGGATTACGACTTGACGATCCAATATCACCCCGGGAAGGCAAATGTGGTGGCAGACGCACTGAGCAGAAAAGGGCATCGGGACGGGGCGTCGGAGAGCGCGCTGACAAAGCAGGACCACCTGATCGCGGAGTTCGCGCGAATGCAGTTGGAGGTGGTGCCTGCGGGCACAGTTCTGCAACTCCTAGCCTTGGTGGTCAAGCCGACGCTATTCGAGAAGATCCAGGAGGGACAGCAGACCGATCTGCACCTACAGCGCTTACGAGACAAGATTCCCCAGGGTCAAGAGATTGACTTTGCGGTGAAAGACGACGGCACCCTATGTTTCCGCGGGCGGGTCTGTGTGCCGGATTCACCAGAGTTGAAGAATGAAATCTTAGCGGAGGCACATCGAGCCCCTTATGCGGCACACCCGGGGGGCACGAAGATGTACAGGGATCTCAAACAGACGTTCTGGTGGCCTAAGTTAAAAGAAGACGTGACGCGATACGTAGCCCACTGCCTAGTATGTCAACAGATAAAGGCCGAACACCAGCGACCAGCAGGGAAGCTACAGCCCTTACCGGTACCAGAGTGGAAATGGGACCAGATCACCATGGATTTTGTCACTGGATTCCCACGTTCACAACAGGGCCACGACGCGATCTGGGTTGTAGTTGACCGGTTAACCAAGTCAGCACACTTCCTACCAATTCACACCACTTGGACCCGCGAACGGCTAGCTCAAGTCTACATCAGCGAGATCGTGAGACTACATGGGGTACCGGCATCGATCACCTCGGACAGAGACACGCGCTTTGTCTCGAAGTTTTGGCAAAGTCTCCAGCAGGCCATGGGGACCAGATTACATTTCAGCACCGCCTTCCACCCTCAGACGGACGGACAGTCAGAGCGCACGATACAAACCCTAGAAGACCTGCTTCGCGCCTGTGTGCTTGATTGGGGAATCGGTTGGTCACGCTACCTACCTCTCGTGGAATTTGCCTACAACAACAGCTACCAGGCCAGCATTCAGATGGCGCCCTACGAAGCACTGTATGGAAGGCGCTGCCGATCCCCGATCTGCTGGGACGACTTGGGAGAGCGGAAACTTTTGGGACCCGACTTAGTGGAAGAAACTGAAGAGAAAGTGCGCCTTATCAGACAGCGCTTGCTGACCGCCCAGAGTCGACAGAAGAGTTACGCAGACCAGAGGCGCCGGGACTTGGAGTTTCAAGTGGGGGAACATGTGTTTTTGCGGGTCTCGCCATCCAGAGGAATCAGGCGTTTCGGGCTAAGGGGCAAGCTGAGCCCACGGTTTGTGGGGCCATTTGAGATTCTAGAGCGTATCGGCCCAGTAGCTTACCGCCTCGCCCTACCACCAAACCTCGACCGAGTCCACGATGTGTTCCACGTATCAATGCTTCGGAAATATCTCCCCGACCCATCACATGTCCTGGACACCTCTGCACTCGAACTTAAGGAGGACCTGAGCTTCGAAGAAACCCCAGTGAAGATCCTGGCAAGGGAAACAAAATCACTACGAAATCGGGCTATCCCCTACGTGAAAGTACATTGGAGCAACCATGAAGAGCGAGAAGCCACTTGGGAACTGGAATCCAAGATGAGGGAGTGCTACCCCGACCTTTTCACTCCTATCCGGGTTTGAGTTTCGAGGACGAAACTCGTTGTTAGAGGTGAGTGGTGTAATAGCCGCGGGTTTTCGAACCGCTTTTAGGCAAAGGGGTCCGGGGGTTTGATTTTCTTTTGTCATTCTGGGCAGGCCGTCGGGGGCTCGCGGGCATTTTTTTTGAGAATAAAGCTCGCGAAGCGGAGGCCGGCGGCGCGATCGGATCGGATTTCCGACCCCGGAAGCTCCCGGAATAAATTTTCGAAGTTGCTGCGGTTCGGGTGTCCGGCACGTCCCTTTTGAGGTAAACCAGACCCGGATTTAACGATTTTTTTTGATTCAAGCTAGTTAATTCTTTCGCACCGGCTCAGTCTAATTTTCTGTAAATTTTCGGGATCCGACATAAATTAATTTAATTTATTTCGTTCTATCTATCCGGGTTAATTTGGGGCTAGGTTAGCATTTGGAGTTGGACGCGGGTTGGGCTCGATCGTACCAAAACAGCTAATTAATTGGGGGTTTGAGAGGTGAGGGTTGGGAACCCCTTCTCAGTCTGCTACCCCTTTGGCACGCACGACCCGAGCGAAGACGGTCGAGGAGAGGGGAGAACGCCGCATCCCCACCACCACCACACCGGACCTACGAGAACGGACGATCCCCTCTTCCCAAACCTTCGTCGTCCTCATCAAGGTGAGACGGGAATTTAGTTTCTTTTTCCTCGTGTTGAGTTCTTGATCATCTTGACCGGAAGGGGTGAGGCACAGGCGGCGGATTTCCCGGAATCCGCCGCACGTGCGAAGAAACCCCCCCCCATCCGGCGCCCTCATGCGACCCGCACGGGCCAGGCGGCGCCCAGCCCCCCCCGCGTGCGGGATGACCCGCACGGGGCCGGGCGCACGCCCAGCCGCGTGCGGGATGACCCGCACGGGGCCGGGCGGCGCCCAGCCCCCGCGTGCGGGATGGCCCGCACGGGGCCGGGCGCACGCCCAGCCGCGTGCGGGGTGACCCGCACGGGGCTGGACGACGCCCAGACCCGCGTGCGGGGTGACCCGCACGGGGCCGGGCGGCACGCCCAGCCCGCGTGCGGGGTAGGCCGCAGGGCTGGGCGGCGCCCAGCCCCGCGTGCGGGGTGACCCGCACGGGGCCGGACGCGCGCTCAACCCCACGTGTGGGGTTGCCCGTACGGAGCTGAGCACGCGCACGGCCCGCGTGCGGACGGGGAGCCGCGAACCCGACGAGCGGTTCGCCCGCCTCTCGTCTTCATCCGCGTCTGAGCGTCGCTTTTCTCCTCGCGGCAGGTGTGCGAAGGAGCCGAGCGGGAGTACCAGGACGCGAGGGAGCGGAGCGTTGACGCCTACTAGCGACAGGTGGGTTGAGTGTGATATTTGGCATCGAACCACATTGATTGTTTTAATTTAAATATTATATGTTACCGTTCACTTCAGTAATCATTATTCTAGATGCTACGGATTATTGCTACACATCGATAGTTACGTGGTCTCGTGTTTTGATGCTTCAGCTACCGTCTTTCCTTCGACTATGCTAATAGTAGGGCAACATGAGTTTACACGCCTCTACCTTATTCTGATTCATGCATCATGGTTACTGCTTTACTATTTCATATACATTGCGATTACTGCATTACTATTGCTCATATATTGTGGTTACTGTGCTCGAGGCTGCAACACGTGCACCCGCGGTTTGGCCACCGTGAGGGGTGCACTTTTCCGGAAAAGAGGTCGTAGGACCCGTGTATACCCACGAGGTGACGTAGTGGGGCCCCTTATTAGCTGTGGGGTTGAGGCGCCGAGGTGCGAGCGGAGCGACCCGCCGGTTTAGTTGTCCGGCGCGGTCGCGGTGCTGCAGGTACGGTATGGGCCGTCGGTAGTGGACCGACGCGGCAGAGTATTACAGGATGCAGATATACAGGTTACCATTTTTCCCCCCCCCCAAAAGGGTGGTTGCTCCGGTTGTCGCCACGGTTTGTTTTTATTAATCCCCCTGCACGGCATTTATTAGTCACTGACTTCCCACTTCGTGACAGGGCCCAGGCGAGGGGAGAGGTAGGTGGCGGTGAGGGCGGGGCCGACACAGCGGGACCGTTGGAGACCCTAAACTTTATACTTTCCTTTTCTTTTCAGCTTTTCATTTATATTGTGGGCATGTGTGAGGTTCCCGATACCCTTGTGGGGTCGACGTAGATGTCGGTATTTGATTATCTGTTTATGCACTACCTTTCCCTTTATTTCCTACTGGCCATTTGAAAAGCGAAACAAAAACAAAGAAAAGATTGCGAAAACCGTTTTCAAAGTCTAAGTGTCGTGTGGGCACTGATTTCAAAACCTTGTGGATTTATGGATTGCGAAATGAGCTTTCAAAACTTGGGTGTCGTGTGGGCACCGTTTTCAAAACCCTGGGGTTTATGCTGATTTCGAAACTCGTTTTCAAAACTTAAGTGCCGGGTGGGCACTCTTTAAAAACCGTGGATTTATCCTTTCAAGTTGAAGTGGCCATGCGCTTAAATATTTAGAATACTGGTTGTATGTAATTGAATGTTGTGATTGAATGGTTATGTTTGCTTGGGAGATGTATTCAACCACACGTCGTGCACGTACAGGGGAGACTCTGTCCGTTTGCAGAGAGATCCTGTATGTGCGGCGGGTCTGGGCACGCACCGGGGAAGAAAGAGACCTTTCAAAAAAAAAAAAAAAATGCCGTTTCCGCTAAAACAAACCCCCGGGGCGTGACAGAGGACCTACGAGTGTGGCGTCTCCCTGACATTCTTTCCTGGAAACAAGAACTTAGTCAGTTAGTTTAACCCGATAGCTCCTTAGCATTTACGAAACTAGACAACTCAATAATAAATCGGGCGGAAGCATACAAGCATACTAGTCCTAGACCCTTAGCATCATGCCGTCGGCCGCCGACATAACACTTCGTGTCACCGAACAAGCACACTTGAATCCGTCTCTATTCTCAATTAGAGACATATAATCTTCTTTGACCCAATCGATTTCACTTCCGCCAACGTTAAGGGTTCACGTTTCACTCACGTCCCTACAACCTTAGGGTTTACCTGCCTAGGGTTTCCTAAGTCATCCTAGACTCTCTCTCTTTACTTGCTCTTATCTTGCTCTGATACCACTTTACCTGTCACACCCCGAAACTGCTACCAATTTGGCAAGGTTCGGGCGCGCTGAACAGACGCCGAACGGACAGAACCTCCCCTGTCCGCCCAAGGCTAAGCGACAAGATCATGTACAAGAATCACCCAGGAATTAATTCTAGATATACACAATCACAACGAGAGCACAACCAGTGCTAACAAGAACATAAGAGCAAGGTACGAGTATATAAAAGTAAACATACAAGTAACAAAGAGAGAAACTCTATCTATTACAACCATTCCATTCGAGCATATGAATAATACATAAATCACATCCAAAACATCCTCACCCTATACAACATCTACTCTCAAAATGTAAAGACAAGGTGACAAAAGCTATAGATGTAGGGAGGCTGCTACCAACGTCTCTAGGGCGCCAATCCCTTACCGCGATCCTCGCCGGGAGTACCTGTACTCGGCCCTGTAATAATAGTGGGGTGAGAACTATGGTCCATAGTTCCCAGTGGGTTCGGCCGCCGACTCCACCGGTCTTCCCACTAGGTCCAAGAGGGCAAAAGCAGATAGATAGATAGATAGATATATCTGAAAACTGTAAATGCAGTAAATAACTACTCTACTATGCCCAACACGGAAAACATGTATGCATGCTCAGGGGAGAGATATCCAAATATATCACTATGTCCAAGAAGTACTATTTCATACTTGTTCTCTAACTCATTTTCAAGAAGTGTGGTTTTTAACACTTCATCTCAAATCTCACGGCACACCCGAAGGTTGCCCACGGCTCACTATCACGACGAGGGAGACTATGTCTCAACCTACCAATCGAACGCGTCTGCGGGACCTGACTGTCCCTCGGGGTGGCGTGCCCCGTGACCAACTCCGGAGTAGGCGGCCGTAGAGGAGCGACCTCCACCAGCCTAAAACAGACTATGAGCATGATCCAATCCTCTCCACACGAGGATACCCTATCTATAAGGCTGATAGCAACTGAGATCCCTATAGATAATACACAACCTATGTCTCACATGTGTCATGATAGGTTTACCTACACTACTTCTCATATGCCACTCGTTCATTTATTGTGTGGTGTTCACAATTTCTACATATATGCCACTCGTTCATTTATTGTCGACTCGCAAGTCCAACACCCAATCCGCACTATAGGATTCCTCGGTATCGACCCAATCTTTCCCAATCCAACATATTAGCATAACATTTGCTAAATATCTATATCAACCGGAAAGTATAAAGATGGCAATACATACTATCCTACAATGCAATGGTGCGATATGCAATGGTGTAAGTGGCTAAGACATAGAGAGAAGCCCAACGGCTTCGGTAAGAGCACCACCCACCTCGGGTCCTTGGCTCGGCTCGGCTCTCCAAAAAAATCTACGGGAGCACCGGTCTCGATCACAAGGGTCGCCTCAAGTCGGATGTCCTAAACAAGTCCAAAACGGCCTATTAATAACCTCCAAGTACTATGCTTAGTGTTTTCACGTGTGCGCAAAAGCGCCGACGAAAGACGACGAACTTCAACGATTTGTGGCCTGGATCGTCAAGGGTTTACCCAAAACCCCTCCATGATGGAAGGATTCCATTTAAATCCCCCACCAAAATTACTAATGTAATTATTTCTCTTTTTGCCTCAAAAGTCCTAGAGCGCGTATTTCGGCTCTAACTTTTCGACCGTTTGACGGAATGTCGATCCGTCTTCGCCAACACGTTTCTTTATATAGTAATTGAGTTTCCATAGGTTCAAATGAGATCAATCCCATGAAAATCTAAAAACTCCTCTTTTAACCCTAGGTTTCATATACGCATTCATTATGATTTTTCCACGATTTTCGCCGATTTCTTCGACAAGAATCCTTCTAAGATCATATAGATTTTAGATCTAAAGAAATTACGGCAAAACCAAATCTATTTTTTACAAAACTCACCTCAAAGAGCTAGGATTCCAAGCTTTTCTTGGTTCAAAAGCTCGCCCTCGCTCGCCGTAGGCTCCTCGCAAACCGCTCCGCGATTTCGTGCGCGTTAGAGTGAGAAATTTTAGAGAGAGGAAGTGAGGGGAGAAGTAGAGAGAAAGCCTCCTCGGTCACCTCCTCTGTGTGTGCTGCGTGCGGGTGGAGAAGAAGATGAAAAGGGTAAAGGTAGCCCTTTTTGCATAAAGCCCCCCTACAATAGTGGTAATTTACTATTTAATCCAATTTGATCTGATACTTGCCTGCGGAGTCCTTCTGAGGGTCCGTTTGCGCTCAAATTTGACGGGCAGGCTCATCTCAACTTAATTTATCACGAGATATTTTAAATTTTCAGTTTGGGCTATTTTTGGGTCACCAAAAGTCTCGCTGTACTTAAAATCGCTGTCAGGTACCTTTCTCACTGCTCGGGTATCCGATTGATGCGAAACTTTTATTGTAACCTTAAAACATAATTACGAAGCTCCCGTAATTTTCTCAGAATTTTTTGACACTGTTGGCGGAGCCCGTTCTCACTATCTGGCATCCGATCAACGCGAAACTTTTTCTGTAGCCTTAAAATAATATTACGGAGTTCCCCGAATTTTTTCGGAATTTTCCGACACTGTGAATTTTCTGCTAATTTATCTGCCCCGTCTCTCACAGAAAATATTAAATCTTCTGTTTTCGCTCCGATTTCGGCGCAGGTCATTTTCAACCTATATTATGCTTCTATGAGTCTAATAAAAATAGTATCTTACACTATTTTTATTTTTATTTATATAATAATTTTTCCGACTTACTATATCCTACCGTAACTTCTATATTGTATTCTTTTAAAAGTTGAACTTGCACATTTTACCTATGGTTAATTAGGATTTCTTTGAATTAATTGGGCATATTCTACTTAATGTCTAACTTCTACTTTTAGAAGTTCGGTATCCTACAGCATCGCTCAGAGACACCCCGGTTGTAAGGATTACTTCCAACGTCTTCCCGACTGAGCTGCCTGGGATACCCCCGAGCGAGGGGTCGTCCTCCCCTTCGAGCTTCTACCAAGCACGCAACCTATCACATAGGCACCTTACCGAATGGCTTTTGCGGAATTGAGGGACCTCAAGGCACAACTAGGAGACATTCTAGACAAAGGTTCATCAGGCCGAGGGTGTCGCCTTGGGGGCGCACCCGTTCTCTTCGTGCGAAAGGAGGACGGAAACTTACGTCTGCACATCGGCTACATGGAAATGAACAAGGTTACAGTGAAGAACAAGCCCAGGATTGATGACCTCTTCGATCAACGGGGAGGAGCACCTGCGGATTACTCTCTGGAATCTCAGGGACCAGAAGCTGTTGCTAAGTTTAAGAAATGTGAGTTCTGACTTCTCTAAGTGGGCTTTTTGGGACACATGGTGTCAGCAACGGGAATCACAGGGAATGTGAGCGGAACTGCCCGACACACGATTCGGAACTGGTAGCAGTCGTCTTCGTTCTAAAGCTCGGGAGATACCACCTCTTGGAGTTCATCGTGATGTGTTTTCGGATCGCCTGAGCCTTAAGTTTGGTTCACATAGGAAGAGTTGTTTTGCGGCGGAGGCGTTGGTTGGAGTTGCTGGAGGACTCGACTTGTCCATTCAGTATCACCCCGAAAATCAAGTGTAGTAGCGGATGTCTGGAGCGGAAAGGGTCAAATCGAGGAGGAACCGATGAGCGCGATTACTAAGCAGGATCGGTACGGTCGCGCGACTCTTGTCCTTGATGGTCGAGCCAACCCTATTAGAGAAATCCTAGAAGGTCAAAAGACAGGCGCACAGATACAGCCTATTCGAGACAAGACCCCCCGGACCACGCGAGCGACTTTCCGGCGAGTGCGAACGGTGCAGTACGTTTCGAGGGCGGAATTGCGTGCCCGAGCTGCCAGAGTTGAAGAAAGAGATACTGTCATAGGCGCACTGCGCCCCCTATGTGGCGCATCCGGGTGACACGAAGATGTTCAAGGACACGATGCGGTTTGAGTCACAGTGGATCGACCGATGAAGTCGGCTCTTTTCCCACCCATCCATACGACGTGGACTAGAGACACTCGGGTCGTGTCGAACCTTAGGCGAAGTCTACTTTGAGCTCTAGAGACTAAACCACACTTCAGCACGGCGTTTCACCCCGAGACCGACGGACAGTCCGAGCGAGCGATCCGGATTCTCGAAGATATGCTTTGACCCTGCATACTTGATTCGAATGATGGAAGACTACTGATGTTGAACTTAGAAAGGACCTGAGCTTCGATGAGACACCGGTGCGAATCTGAGCACGGGAGGACAAAAAAAAAAAAAAAAAAAAAAAAGGGTTGCGCAGCCGGACGATCCCCTATACCAAGTGCTGTGGAGCCACCAGGGAGAACGCGAAGCGACGTGGGAACTGGAGGCAAAGATGAAGGAGTGCTACCCAGTTTTACCCATTGCGGACTAGGGTTAAGTTTCGAGGACGAAACTTGTTTTAAGAGGTAAGAGATGTAGAGCCCTGGCGTTCCAAAGCCTTTGAATACCCTTCTTTTTATGACGCAGTTGTTAGGGAAGCTTTTCACTGTGTTTTCTGTAGCAGACTGACCTAGACCGCTAGTATTTTTCTGCATTTGAGCTCGAAAAATAGAGAACGGCAAAGCGATCGGATTCGGATTCCGATTTACGGATCTCCCGGAATGGGGGTCAAAGCGTTTGCCTTTGAGTTGTGCACCAGAATCCGTGATAAGTTGCCCGCACGTTTTTCGGGGTGATCGAACGGGACCCTTCTGCGATCAGACTTTTTCACGTTATTTATGTTTTGGGTTATTTTAATTATTTTGGTAATACCTCGACCTTCCGGTTTTTCATTTTGGTCTTAACTAAATCTTTTTAGTTGTTAGGGGGGGTTGGAAGTTCGAGAATTTCGGGGCTAATCGTCGGGGTTTGCGGATATTTTTAGGTGGTAGAGCTCGCAAAACGATGAACGGTGGCGCGATCGGATTTGAATTTCGACCCCGGAATCTCCCAGAAATAATTTTTTGAAGTTTTCTATCAACTTCGGTGCATCGGAATGCGTGCCGGCGATCGGCACATTTTCCGAGGTGATCTAGACCCCTCGTTCAATTTCAGATGGGCTAGATTTGTTGACTAGGGTTTAATTTTAAATTCTCTTCGTATCTTTTATTTTCGATGGTGGGTGCGGGGAAAAACCCTAAACCCCTTTTTCCTCTTTTCAAGAAACGGCGTGAGGAACCGAGGCGACGAGACGGGGAAAAGGAAGGACGATCGCACGTCCTGGGGAACCCGGCGAACGAGAGCGGGACGATCCTCCTTCTTCCTCCCTTACCGGCGAAAACGAGGTGAGCGGTTCGGGTCTTTACGGTTTTTCGGTATGAGGTTTTCTTTTTTGTCGTGTCGCGTGCGAGGCGTGTTATTGAACGGGAGGCCGCCGCCGCCGTTGTTGAACGGGAGGCCGCCGCCGCCGTTACCATGTTCGCGGGGTCGTCGTCGGAGTCGCACGGGAGCGAAAACGGAGATGAAATCACGAAACGGGAGCGAAAACGGAGAAGAAAACGAAAAAGGGGGCATTACTGTTCATCGCGGTACGGATGCCTCAGCCGCGGTCCACATACCCCGGCGTGCACCCGGTGCACGCCCCGCAGCCCCGGAGGCGCAGACCCGGTGCACGAAACCGTGCGCCGGGCTGCACACTGTGCGCGGTGCACGTTCCAGGCGTGCACCCGGCGCACGCATCGGCAGCCAGAGCCGCGGACCCGGGGCACGCTTTCGTGCGCCGGCCCGGCCCGCTCAGGCGCAGTGCACGCTACGGCGTGCACCCGGTGCGCGCCGCAGGCCCCTGCGGCCGTGAGCCCGGTGCACGCTCGTGTCGTGCACCGGCCCGGCCCAGGATGCGCGGTGCACGCTTCCTGCGTGCACCCGGCGCATGCCGCGCAACCACCGACGCTGTAAACCCTGTCCACGCGCTGCTCCGTGCACCATCCGTCAGCCGGAAGTTCGGCAGCTCCGTTTTGGCCCGTTCTTCCACTGTTTTGAGCGTCGTTTTCGCCGTTGGGATCACCATTTCCGCGGTTTCCTTGGCATGGCCACTTGGGATCTTTTTGGTCACCGTTTCGCCATGTTGGGTGCTAGTTTCACCGACGCTCCGCGCCTCGACGAAATCGTCGGGGTCGCGCCGTCGGGCCTTTTTCTAATCATTTTCGCCGTCAGGGTCCTCTTGGTTTAACCATTGACGTCCCGAGTTGGCTACCGGTTGAGAATTGGGTTTGTCGGTTTTCGACTAGCGGTTTTGGGGTTCCGATGGAGTTCGCGATGAAATAGTCGCGATCCGGTTGTTGTTAGCCTTTGACGTTACCGGTTTGATCTGAGTTTTCAGTTTTGTGGGTTTATTGTTACAGTGGTCGGGACCACTGATTTTACCTGATTAGGGTAAGGTGTTAATTTGTGCTCTCGGATATTTTAGTAGGCCGCGAGGAGTTCTGATCTGCTTAGGAGAGTCGCGGGCGCGGTCAGTTATCTTCATTCCAGGTGGGTACCCCTTAGAACATCGTTGGGTATGTTTTCGTTATTGCTACTTATATCTTGTAAGGGGTGACGTGGACCCCCGGTTTAATGAACGTCGCGGTGGGAGACTGGATGGGCGGTTCGCCTCTCCGAACAATAGTAGGGTTGTTTGGAGCATACGGGCGGTGAGGACGGTGATCGGCGTGACCAGTCGGGCATCGAAAGGTGGGTTCCTCTCCCGACGGCTCTTGAGTCGGAAATCGGGGGCAAATTGGTAAGAGCAAAGGTTTGACACGTGAAAATGCTACTAACCCCGTTTATGCTTATGTTTTTATTGTCACTACGTTTATGACGACTAAGGGTCGCTGTGCTCGACGATACGTCATGTTCTGGGAACCGGACGAGGCAGGTGCTCGGTCTGGTTTACCGAGGTTGGTGCTCGGTTTGGATGGCCGAGGTTGGTGCTCGGTCGAGGCTCGTGTTACTGCACGCACACCGGCGGCTTGGCCCCCGCAAGGGTGTGCTTTTCCGGAAAAGTGGTACGTTGACCCGTGTACCCCACGTGATGGTGACGTAATAGGGGCCCCTCGTAGGTGGGGGAGTTTGAGCGGTGATGCCGAGGCAGGTGCTCGGTGGCCGAGGCAGGTGCTCGGCGGGGGACATCGGGATAGGTGCTCGATGTGGTGGTCGGGGAAGGTGCCCGGTGTTGATTAGTACAGGGTTTAGTCATGGTTGATGGTACTCTGAGGAGGACGGTTGCTCCGGTTATTGTGGTTTGCGTACTTTTAGCCCTTATTGCTATTATTATTATTTCTGGTCACTAACTTCCCACTCCGTGACAGGTTCGTCTAGGGGCGAGTGCTAGGGCGTTGGTGAGGCCGCGTGAGCGATCTTATGGCCCTTAGAGGCTATAGATATTGTTTTCTTTACCTCCTTTGTTCATTTCATTACGCATTGTAGCTAGTTGTGGATCGCGATACCCCCGTGGGATCGATGTGGATGTTGGGCTATTCGATAACTCTTTTGGATGGGTGTTTTATTCTTACTTCTTGGTTTGGCCGCTTTCAAACTACAAACGAGGAACAAGGAAACTGTTGTGAAAACTGTTTTAACAATATGGGTGCCGTGTGGGCACCGCTTTCAAATTCTGTGGATTTATGTGATTTCGAAATTAGTTTTATTAAACCTGGTGCCGGGTGGGCACCGATTTCAAATTCTGAGGATTTTTGTGGTTTCGAAAATAGTTTTATTAAACCCTGATGTCGAGTGGGCATCGCTTTCAAAACCCTGTGGTTTTATCCTTTCGAAAATAGTCGGCCTCTTTATTACTTGTGGAAATTGATTGTATGTTGCTGAGAATGGTTGTATGTGATTGGCAATCGGTCTAGTGTGGTTAAAGGCATGTTTATGTGAACTTTGTAATCAGGACGCCGTGCATATACAAAGGAGACTCTGCCCGTTTGCAGAGTGAATTTGTATATGCGGCGGGTCTGGGCATGCACCGGGGGAGATTGGTTTCAAAAAAAATATATATATGGAAAATTTTGGGATCATCGGTGGCTACCCTTCCGCGCGTAAAAACCCCCGGGGCGTGACAGCTTTACTCGGTGGGGTCGCTCCCCTCGAGTTGCCGCTCCGGATGCGATGATGATACGCCTGTTTAGGCCGCTTGCGTGATGTTGAGATAGACCAATCGGGCACCCTACGTTGGAGTAGTGGGGGCGATTGGACACCCTACGTTGTAGTAGTAGGGAGGCACAGGCTTGACTGAGCCAGTTTTGGCAGTCATTGAGATTTGAGTTATTATGAGCATTGTACTCGAGGCATATTAGTAGTAGGTGGATGCATAGCATAATATTTGAGATTCATCAGCTGTAGTTCATTCCTACTTTCATATTTTATCTATCTGCATACCTATTATCTTGCCTCCAGTAGACTTAGCGGGCCTACCGTGGATTTTGGCGACGGTACCCACTGAGGACTATCTGTTGCAGTAGTTCTCACACCCGCTGTGGTGACAGGTCATCCAGAGGTTACTGTTCCAACGACTGTTCGTGCGGAGATAGCGGATCGAGGTAAGGGCGTGGCCGATTAGTGTTGGGTTATATGTAATAAGGATCTAAATAGGGGAAAAAAAACACCTAGAGGGGGTGAATAGGTGTAAATGTATAAATACTCAAAAATCGTTGCGATAAAAACCCAATGCGGAAATAAAAAATAACTCGCAAGATTTTTACGTGGAAAACTCCATCACCGGAGTAAAAAAACCACGGGACCGATAACACGGCAGAAATCCACTAGAATTAAAACACGTACAAGGTGATTTACCGTACACACTTACGACTCAACCTTTTCCATACGCTCCTAGAGGATCTTCTCCGCTCGCTCCGCGACGCTTCTCGAATCCACGATCTGCGCCCAACGCCGAATCCACGGCGTCCAACGTCGAATCCACGACGTCCGACCGAGTCCACGGTCTTCACCCAATAGCACCCTTCGAATCCACGAATGTGCCTCACTCCGAATCCACGAGAGCGGTTGAACCTTGAATCCACAAGGACACGCGAATCCACGCGCCGATTTTTGGGGTAAATCGTTGTTTTTGGTGGTGATGATCCGCCGAATACTTAGATCAAAGATAGATCGGAAATACCATCTAAGTATTCATTAGTTTGATTCAACTCAAGATGTGAGTATGAATACCTAGAATCAAACTAATCAATATAGATGAAGAAACATAGAGTATTCTCTAATGATTTCCTTTCTTCTCTATATGTGGATCTAGAGCCGTATAAGATGATATAGGAAAATGACGGCTATTTGGATTCCCCTTGGATTAACCCTAGAAGAAGAGTCATAGGGTCTATTTATAGGTTAGAAACCCTAGGAAGGAGATAAGAATCAAAAACCTAACATTTCTGGAAATTTTACGGACGGCGATCCGGATCGGATTAGCTGTGATCCGGATCGTCGTAACGAGTCAGGTAGTTCCAGAAAAACGAAGGTTCGGGATCCGGATCGAAGTGCTTGATCCGGATCGTTCATACAGTTCACCAAACATCAACGTTCGGGATCCGGATTGCGAAGCCTGATCCGGATCGTTCAAGGAAGATGGTAAACTCAGTGTTCGGGATCCGGATCAAGAGAGGCTACGATCCGGATTGAACTGGTGTATGAACGAACCACCTTCGGGATCCGGATCGAACAACCTGATCCGGATCCTGAACATGTCCCAAGTCCAGTTTTTGATTTTTATGCAAAGAAAGATTCTTCCAAGTGTTTCTACACTACAAGAAGTATTCGGATCACACAAAATCTTTAGTTAAACATACCTGATCCTTTTGAATTCTTCTTTCTTGAGATTGAGTTAAATGATCCAACTTTCTTCACCTTCAATCTTCAAGACTTGAGACTTTCACGAAACTACGCCAACTCAAATTCCGTAACAATCTCCCCCTTTGGCGGTTTCGTGACAAAACACAGATCCACTCAAGAAAATTCAAAAAGATATTTTTGTTGCTATCACCATACAACAAAAATTTACAATGGAGATCCGAAAATTTAAAAACATGAGATAAACTCCTAAAACAGACTCTAGACTTAGACATCTGTACTCTCTGCACAAAGAAATCATTCTTGACAAAAAGAGATCGTTAGATACCTCAAGAATATTTAGCATTCAAAACCTAGTACAGAGATAGAGTTTATCTGATCATCATGACATTTGAGAATTCAGATATGTAAGAGAATCATAGTCAAGAACCAACATATCTTCTATGCAATCAAAAACCAAATGTCATAAAGTGTTAGTCCAACATCAACTTGTTAGTCATATTACATGCCCAAATAGTTAGTCGAATAATTAGTAGAGACATGCACACAAATCACAAGATAAAAACCAAAGTTGAAGTTGAAGTGATACTTACCTTGATGTATGCAAAATTTTCACATCAGCATTGTTCAATCATTCACATCATCATTGTTCAATCATTGTTCTGTTCTCAGTCATCATTGTACCTTGATGTTATACAAATCACATCATCATTCATTGTTTAAGTTCTCTAAACTCTCTCCCCCTTTTTGTCACAAACAAAGCCAAAATTACCAAAAGTGGAGAGAATGGTTAACAGTTCAAGTTGGAGAACTAAAGACTAAAACTAAAACTTAAAAACCTGCACAAAAGAAAGATTTAAACATATGCATAATAAACAGAAATTGGAAGGATACGGATTATTCAGACTCGTCTGAACTGATACAGCCGAGAATTTGGAATATCTTCTTTAATCGCTTGTTCATTGATGATTGATTCTTATTTACCTTCTTTATTTCTTCCTTTACCTCAATTAGTTCAATTGATATACGTTCTTGCTCGTTGGAGAGCCTTTGCTGTTCTTTATATTTTGAGGTAACAGATGCATCATCATCAGAAGTTGATTGCGGTGCTTGTTGTGCCGGAGGTGCTGGTTGGACTGGAGGAGCTGCTGCTGGTGCAGAGGTTGTCGCTTATTGTTGTTGTGCTCGTTGCCGGTGAGGAGGTATGAAGGGTTCATCTGGCTTCGTCGAGAGAGACTTTACAATTGTTGTCTCATTAATGGTGCCCAAACTGTACATGTATGAGCTTGCGCTTGTATCGACTTTAAACTTTCTAAGGATGCGCATGATAATCATTGGGTACGGTAGTCTTTCTGTGGGATGAGAGTGTTCCACATACCGCGCCATCCTTGACCAAATGAGATAGGGAATATTCAAGTTTGCTCCCATCAATGCGGCCGGGTTTCCAAGAAGATAAAGGTATAACATTCTGTCCCATCGAAGAACCTTCGTATTCATGTTGGGAAGAATGTTGTAGCAGACAATGAAGTTTATATACCGATACTCTGGTCGAAGCTCTTTAGAGAAAACAGAATTTCCGGTCGACCGAGTATTTGGAAGACAAATTCCATTAACTACAGCTCTCCAGGAGTTGTCGTTGAAGCTTTGAGTTTTTAGGTAATGGAGTCCATCAGCTCTGGCTGTCATACCTAGCACAACTCCAATCAGCTGGGGTGTGACTTTGATTTTGATATTTTTAACCAAAGTGTGAAATTCTCGACGTCCATCCTCGTGATCAATCAGACTTGCAGCGTTCTGATAAAACATTCGAACTGAGTGTGGACAGTACCCAGTAGTCTCAGGGAAGTTGCAAATTTGAGCAAGACCAACTTGGTCAAACAAAGTCCCAAAAGCTACAGATCGTTCCTTCATTGGTTTGACATTGACATGTCTCTCGCCAATGCATTCCCTCTTCTCAAAATCCTTGATTCTTTCGGAGCTGATGAAGTCTTGTGGAGGAGGCTGCCTAGCAACTGGTTCCTCAATGGTAATTCCCTGAGCACTGCCTCTTTTTCTTGCACCGGTTTTTCTTTTTGTTCCAATTGGACTTGGTTCCATAGGGGCTTTTCCTTTTTCAGCTGCAGTAGGCTTTGAAGCTTCAGTAGTTGTTTTCCCTTTGGAGACAATGGGAGCAGCTTGTTCGATTTCGATGTTATCCCAGTCGATCGACTCCGTCTCTGATTCAGTGTCGGAATCATCCTTGGTCTTCTTCGCTTTCTTAGCCTTCTTAGGCTTGACAGTATCCTTGGTATGAACCATGGCAGCAAGTAGAAAAATAATCCAAGTGATCACCATTTTGATTGCTTGTGAGAAATGTATCCTGTGAAGATCAACTCAAGAACACATGAAAAATTGTTAATTTTCAAAAGGTTGAAAAATTGTACCCAAACAATCATAATCATGTAGAGAGACTAAGAATCAAATTAGTTTTGCAAAAAGGACTTTTAAAAATAGATCAATTGCATGATTTTCGAAAATCCTCATTATATGCCCTAAAACCGAAATTTTAGAAATCGAAGCCTAAAAATCCGTTAATCAGGAGAATACCTAGCATATAATCAAAACTAATCTACCCAGAGTTCTTATTTCAAAAGAAATTTGATCAAAAACCATCCACAAACAAAGTTGATCCAAGAAATTCATCATGTTTGAGGAGGAAAAGAGAAAAACGGTGAAAAACCGAGATTTTGATCAATAAAACTTACTTGGAGTTGAAGAACTTGAGTTTGAAAGCTTCCAAGAAGGATGAAATCTAGAGAGAGAAGCTCCGGAAACTTTGGAACAAAAGATTGGAGTAAAAGAAATCAAAACCCTTTTGTTCTTTATAAAACCCTAGCCGCGATCCGGATCAGTTCATGATTGCGATCCGGATCGGCTACCCGCAGTGAGAAACTGCGTTCGGGATCCGGAACGGCAGGTCCAATCCGGATCGTCAGCCCGCAGAAGAATACCTGCGTTCGGGATCCGGATCATCTTGCCCGATCCGGATCGGCTCCAACTTTTTCTTTAGAAAATTTCAGAGAAATTCAAGAAAAACCAGAAAAAGATTGTAAGCACAAATGTGTATCAACTTTAAACAGAAATCATCGTTTCATACAACAAGAATTAGATTATGCCAAATCTATCAATAATATCCAAAAATGAAACGAGAATTTACAAAAATTAAATCCCTTAAAGTTGAACACCTTCAATTACATCTAACTTGATCTTATGAGTAATGCCTTTATCAAATCATCAATTCAGTAAAGAAAATGAAATACAAAGATCAATAGATGTTTGAAATCCCAAATATAGTAGATAATGTATCTAGACAATCTGTTGAAGAGAGTGGCTCTTTGAGCATCTTTCTTTAAAAACCCACCTTATACCAACCTTGAAATTTGACGGAGTCAAGTATTTCAACATGCATTTTACTTAATCAAAATTTGAACAACCATGCTTGGTATACATGTGGTAGCTGCACACAATACTCGGACGACCGAGGTGGTAGCTCTTTCCTCCATGTGGTGGTAGTTTTCACACTCCTCATTGGGATGTAACTCTTTCCACATCTTTTGAGCATTTTACATTTCTTTAACTCCCCCTCAATTGGCTATCAATTATTTAAGATATAAAGTATTCAACCAAAAATTGATCTCGATTTCATACTCGACTAAACAGTCAAATAAGATAATGACTATACCAAGAGATCATTGAGAGAGAGAAATTGACTTTGATCACTCAGAAGATGATTTAATTAACATAAATGATCATTGCAACAGTGAAATATTATGATGGCGAAAGCATAATAAATTTCTAAATGTGCAAAAAGATGCAATTAAAGTCAATTATGATCTATGCTCAATTAATGTCCTATGTACAGATATAGATAATGAACAAAACAAAACAAAGACAAAACCTATCCTAAGCAAAGGTTTCAAAAAGAAGTTTATTTCAAGGAAAGCATTCCAATTGCTTTTCGCAAATGAATAAAACGTTTTTGATCCAAAGGTTTTGTTAGAATGTCAGCTAATTGATCCTCAGTTGAAATATATGAAAGTTGAAGAGTATTTGATTCAACTAGCTCTCTAAGAAAATGATATCTAAGTTCAATATGTTTTGTTCTAGAGTGCAACACAGGGTTTTTAGAAATGTTAATTGCACTTGTGTTGTCACAAAGAATTGTTACCGAAGATGCTGAAATCCGGAAGTCGCTCAATACGCTTTTCATCCAAATGAGTTGAGTTGAGCAACTTCCAGCTGAAATGTATTCCGCTTCGGCAGTCGAGAGTGCTATGCAATTCTGCTTTTACTGTGCCATGCAACAAGGCAATGGCCAAGATAGAAGCATGCACCACTCATGCTTTTCCGATCATCCACTGATCTTGCCCAATCGGCATCTGAGTATCCAACAATATCCAAACTTGTTCCCATAGGATACCAAATTCCGAAATTAATTGATCCTTTGATATACCGGATGATCCTTTTCACCGCTTTTAGGTGAACCTCCTTTGGTGCAGATTGATATCTCGCGCAGATCCCAACACCAAAAGATATATCCGGGCGACTAGCCGTGAGGTAAAGTAGACTTCCAATCATACTTCGATACAGTTTCTCATCTACATTCTCACTTTGTGATTCACTTCCAAGTCCCTTGTGGCTAGTTCCCATTGGAGTCGGAAAATCCTTCGAATTTTCAAGATCAAACTTTTTAACCAACTCCATTGCATACTTGGATTGACTCAAGTGAATACCTTCATCATTTTGTTTAATTTGCAATCCAAGGAAATAAGTCAATTCGCCCATCATGGACATCTCAAATTCGCTTTCCATGGTCTCCGCGAATTTAGAAGCATCATTATCTCTTGTTGCGCCAAATACAATGTCATCGACATAGATTTGTGCTACAATGAAATTGTTTTGATAATGCTTCACAAAGAGAGTCCTGTCAGCTCCCCCTCGAGTATAGCCCTTCTCCAAAAGGTGCTTTGTCAACCTTTCGTACCATGCTCGCGGTGCTTGTTTCAGACCGTAAAGAGCCTTTTTTCAAACGAAAAACATGGTTAGGTTGTTTATGGTCTACAAAACCTTTCGGTTGAGCCACATAAACTTCCTCATTTAAAAACCCATTTAGAAATGCGCTCTTAACGTCCATTTGAAATAATTTGATTTTAAAATGACAAGCAATAGCAAACAGTATACGAATGGACTCGAGTCTAGCTACAGGGGCGAATGTTTCGTCAAAGTCTATACCTTCTACTTGAGAGTAGCCTTGAGCAACTAATCGTGCCTTGTTCCTGATGATAGTACCATCCTTATTTTTCTTGTTCTTGAAGATCCATTTGGTACCTATCACATTGTGTTGCTGTGGAGGCTTCGTTATTCCCAGACTTTGTTTCGCTCAAATTGATGGAGCTCTTCCTGCATTGCTTTAATCCAGTAGTCATCCTGAAGAGCTTCATCTATGTTCTTTGGTTCGATTAAAGATACGTAGCAAGCGAATCCACAAACCAACTGCCTCCGAGTTCTAACTCCTTCTTGTGGATCTCCAATAATATTCGATTCCGGATGATCCTTGGAGATACGTAGCGTTTGTTGAGACGAGTACTCGGAGATATATGAGATGATTCCTGCACATTAGATAAATTTGAAGAGAACCATTAGATGCATCATTAATATTGGAAGTATTATTATGAGAAGATGCAGCAGCAGGAGTATCATCATCTAGAGAAATATCGAGGGTAGATTTTCAGATGCAAAGTGAAAAGCTTCATCTACTTTAACATTTATAGATTCTACGATCGTCTTAGATTCCAAGTTAAATACTCGATATGCTCTACTATTAGTAGAATACCCCAAGAAAATCCCTTCGTCACTTCGTGAGTCAAACTTTCCAAGGTTTCACGGTCACGTAAATGTAACACCGACTCCCGAAGATGCGAAAATATTTGATGTTGGGTTTTCTACCACACCATAGTTCATATGGTGTATTTAACGTTCCCGGGCGCAAGAACACACGATTAATGACATAGACAGCGGTGTTCACAGCTTCAGCCCAAAAGTGTAGCGGTAAATTCCGGCTGTGAAGCATCACACGCGCCATCTCTTGAACAACCCTGTTCTTGCGCTCGACAACACCATTCTGTTGAGGTGTATAGGGTGCAGAGAATTCATGCTTAATACCGTTTGAAGTACAAAAGTCAATGAATTTTGAATTAATGAATTCTCCACCTCTATCACTTCTAACACGAATGATCTTTTCACTCTTTTCAATCATAATACGAAGGCAGATCTCGTGAAAAGAATCAAAAGTATCAGCTTTCTCTTTTAAAAATGCTTCCCAAGAATACCGAGAGAAATCATCAAACCAATAAAAAAAATATACCATTTACCTCCCAAGATGTTTGACGGGTCGGCCCCATTAAGTCCATGTGCAAAAGTTCTAAGGGCCGTTTTGTACCAACGTGGTTCAAGTTCTTGTGTGCAGTCCTAGACTGTTTTCCCTTTGGCAACCACCACACACAACGTTTTGTTTAAATAAACGTTTGGGAACCCCTTGACCACGTCCTTGTTTGAAATTCTAGTAAGTTCCTTAAGATTTAAGTGACCTAGCCTTTCATGCCAAAGAGTTTCATTATTCAAAGTGGCTAAGTTACAATTTTCAGAAAATTTATTAGGAACAACATAACAATTGTTTTCAGATCTAACCCCTTTTAAAAAGGAAGACATGGTCCTTATCAGTTACAACGCATTCACAGATGAAAGTTAACTGAAAAACCATTGATCGCAAAGTTGACTTATGCGTATGAGGTTAGTCTTAAGGCCATCAACAAATAAGACGTTTTCAAAATCGGGCCAGTCTGGAATAGCTACCCGTCCCTTTTCCACAATTTTGGAAGATCGACCGTCTCCGAAAACACAAGTCCTCCGATAATTTCAAGATTTTGAAAAACTATTTTTGGTCACCGGTCATGTGACGGGGAACAACCGCTATCCAGATACCAAGACGAACTATCATATGCATGCAAGGAAACATTGGTAACAAGACACAGGGTAATTTCACCTTTGCGCACCCAAACCCTTTTGGAGTGCGTCGGTAATGGTCGTGAGGGTTATTCCTCCTAGGTGAGGCGTCTTGTCAGATCGATTGCCGCTCCTTGATGATGTCGTCTTGCGCGGTGAACTACCAAGGCTCTTTTCTTTTGAAAGGTTTTGCTTTGATTTTCGGGGAGGCGCCTTTTGGTAGTCGTTGCAAGAGGTGATTGAGGTGAGCGTTTGACTTCCGTCGTGCAATTTCTTCTTATGTGTCCCTGAAACACCACAATGAAAACAACCTTAGATCTTGACGATCCCAAGATAGGATGAGTAGGTTTGTTGTCGTTGGTTTGTCTTGAATTCCGGTGTCGGAGGAGGAGAATACCGCTGAGGCACAAAAACTGTCTCACTCGAACTTGGACTGTTTCCAGTTTGAGTGTATCCGAGGCCGAACCGATTTGATTGACCAAGACCAAGAAGTCTATCCAACTTACTCTCCTTCCTGAAGAGAATCGCTGTAAGTCATTCTTGAGTTGGAAAATGGTCTTTGTCATTTCCAGGTTATCCTGTCGAGCCTCGTTGTAGAGCTTTGAGAAGTGATTCGCGTTATCCACCAGATTTGTATGTTCCTTCTCAAGTTGCTCATTGGACTCTTGAAGGGAAACATTTACTTTTATCAGGTTTTCCCTTTCCACTTCAAGAGCGTTTGAGAGAGAAGTTGCTCTTTTTGCTTCTTCTTCGAGATCATGCACTCTCCCTCTCAAACTCTTGTTTTGCTTAGCCACTTTCTTTGAATCCCTCAAAAGTCTGTGGTAGGCTAGAGCAAAATCTTCACCTTCCGAATCATCCGATTCGTTGTCCGTTGCATTCTTTTCAACAGTGGAGTTGGACAACGACTCGGATGTACTTGCCATAAAGCACATGAAGGTGAAGATACGGACGCGTGGAATGCCGTGGAGCTCTTTTCTTCATCACTCGAAGACGACTCATTTGACGTTGAGTTGTCATCCCAAGTGACGACTTGCATCGCCTTCTTCTTTGCCGGATACTTGTTGGACACTCCGTTGCAATGTGGCCGTAGCCTCGACATTTGAAGCATTGTAGTTGTCCTTCTGAACTTTTCTTATCCTTTGAGAAGTTCTCTTGCTTTCTTGACTTGTAACTTGAAGTACCCTTGCCTTTGTTCGACTTTCCGAAGGATGGAGATTGCTTGAATTACCCCTTCGAAAGTTGCGGCGAAACTTCCTTGTCAAGAGAGCGAGCTGCTTCTCAAATTCCTCCATAGAAAGGTTCTCGTCATCGTCTGAGGAGGATGTATCCGCGTCTTTCTTCCTTAGTTGTTTTCAACGCATAACCTGAAGACTTAGAAGTGGATGCCTTTCCAGAAGAATTGTTAGTAGTAAATGTCATTTCATAAGTTTGTAATGAACCAACTAATTCTTCTACACGTATTTCGTCCGGGTGTTTAATAGTTTCAATGGCAGTAACCTTTGGGCGAAATCGTTCAGGAAGAGTTCTTAAGATCTTTCTTACAATCTTAAATTCTGGAATCTTCTCTCCCAGATTAGCACATGAGTTTACGATGTCCGTGCAATCGTG